>JAEQBH010000022.1:0-727280 GCA_016808115.1 Tetrastigma voinierianum
AATCTTGTTTTCGTGACTCGCTTTTTCCCCGGATCGAGTCATCGAGGGGTTTTTGTTTTTACTTGATTTTCCCCGTAATAAATAAAAATAAAAAGTAAGTGGCGACTCCAAACAAAACCGTTCCTCATTGGGGACGGATTGTTGTAAATCAGAATTTTCTAAGAGAAAAAGAATGGCAAATGAATACGGGAATTCTCATTCAACCCAAAATGACTTACAGCATTTTAAATAATGAAAAAAAGGAAACAAATTACTGAAAATAAGGAATAAAACTGTACGTATCAGATTCCTAAGTAGTTCTTCATGACCATAGTCCTGAGGTCTCTCCATGGCGACCCAGGAGTTTGTAGTGCTCGGCCTCTCAGCCAAAGGGAATTCCGGTGCTGCTACTATGGTGCAGTTCTGTAATGAGATGCCAGTGTTCTGATTTGGGTCTCCTCTGCCTTGAGCAGTGATCATGTTCTTTTTGACCTAGACTCGGTTTGGTAAACGAAAAATAAGATGTTTTGAAGACTGCTGCTGCATTGCCAAAGATGAAATCTATTGTGCTCTTGATTGTGCATCATGTATAAATTGGCTAAGGGAATGAGCATAGAGGGTGTCCTGATATGAGCCGAAGTTGCAGAAAAGGGTAGGAAAAAGCAGAAATTGGATGTCACCTTAACGTTGACTGCCTGGTGCTTCTCAGGGCCTGCTGAGTTGATGATAGTTAGGTCCCTTGCTAAGAACTTGTCTCCAACTATAGCTGCAAAGATCATGGTAAGAGTCATTGACTTTTCAGAAGACAGTAGAAATTGAAAATTTTGGTTCTTGTTTTTGGTACCATTCTAGAGAATAGTTTTGAAACACAAAAAAACCATTTTGGTATTCTTTAGAAACTGTTTTGTTTTCTTGATTTAGCATTTTTTTTGTATTTTATGTGTTTTTTAACAGTAAAAAACTAGGAACCACACGTGTTCTCCATGTTTTCCTTGCTTTTAAGAATATAAAACACTTTTCAAAAACAGGAGCCAAACAGGCCCTTTGGTTCATGTTTTTAAAAACTGTTCTTGAGAATAGTTTTTAAAAACACAAAGAACACCTTTTTGGTGTTCTCTAAAAACTCTTCTTGTTCTTTAAATTTAGTGTTTTTTTTTGTGTTATTTGTGTTTTTCAGAACAAAAAAAAAACTAAAACTAAACATGTTTTCCTTTCCTTGTTTTTCCCTGTTTTGAGAACCGAAAACAGTTTTTCAAAAATTGTAAACAAACATACCCAAATAGGCCCTATGTTTTTGGACCAAACAAAACCCTACATGCTGAAAGCAAACCATACTTAAGGTGGCTGAAGTGAAGGTGGAAAACCCATCAGCAAAGCTTTTAGACCTTGTGATCATTGTTGAATTCATCCCATCTCCTACCAACATGATATTGAGTCATTGACCTTCTCCCTTGAGTGTTGGGAATGTGAGAAAGACCACAAGCACAATGGTCGCTAGTCGGGTCCTTGTGAGGAGATCCTTTGAGGGTTCGTAGGATTTCCTGATAATGGCGAACGGCTCCATGAGTGTCTTTGTTCTTCTCGTTGGAAAAGGGCACCGAGAAAATGCAGGAAACTGAGAGGAGAAACAGAGAGAAACAGAGGGAAACAGAGAAGTCTTGAGATGAAGGTTCTTTGAAGAGGAAGTTGAGATATGTGGCTGTCTGTGTCTGAAAGAATGGGGTACTACACTCCACTTTTTATATTAGCAACCACTTGCCTCTTTCTGATTGTTCCTTGGAAACAAAACCAAAAACAGGTTTCCCTGTGTTTTTAAAAGGGATTAAAAATGCAAATAACATTTGTTTTTACAAAGCTTTTTTGGGAGCTAAAAACAGATTTTCAATGTTCTCCTTATTTTTCAAAACAAAAAACAATTTTCAAAAATAGGAATCAAACATTTGAGTTTTGGTTCCAAATAAACTTGGGTTTGAAACAACTATTGCTTTTAACCCTTTTTACTAACATATGTTCAATATATAGCCTTTAAAACCATAGTTGTCAACTATGGTTCATTTTTGTCTTAAAGTCGTAATTATCAATCATGACTTCATTTTTATACTAAAGCCGTAGTTGTCAACTTCAACAGTTTCTAACTTATATTAAAAAATTTATGAATTAAAACCTCTCTTATATGACATCAAAGTGGCTAAGATTTGATAATAATCTGGAAATAGACTTAAAATCAATAATTGTTTTAAAAGAAGAGTCATTTTGACCACAAACTCCAAACATTCCCTTAGTGAAGTTAAAATGACTTTGTTTTTATGTTTGGGTTCAAATTAACCGTTTTGGCCTCTGAAATATAGGGGTTTTGAATCTCTTTTGAAGCAATAGTAGAAAAAAAAACAAAAAAACAAATTTATATATATATATATATATATATATATATATATATATATATATATATATTTGTATATGTGACTGTGAATTGTTCTTTATTTATATATATATATATATATATATATATATATATATATATATATATATATATATATATATATTTGTATATGTGACTGTGGAATTCTTTATTTCTCTTAAATTAGTTTTAAAACCTCATTCAACAATTATAGCTTAGTATGAAAAATGGTTTATTTTGTGTATTTGTTTCAAATGGTTGGCAGAACTTATTTTCTTGGGCTGAGACTGAGAGTACCTCTTACCAGATGAAGGCATGTCTCCATTGGTTTCAAGAAAAGAAGTTGTCAATAGCATAAAGACAAATTGGAATTTGAAAATGACAGATGAACAGAGGGAAAAAATCTTCACAAGCAGTGATACCCAGTAAAGGTAACAACACGTTATAATTGAAATCAAGGGGCTTCGAAAGCCCAAGAAGTTCAAGCATTGCAGAAAAGATACCTAAAAACATTAAAAAAAATAAAAATTGAAAAGCCTCTCAAACAATGACAGTTATTCCACACAGCTCAGAAAACTTGCAGCTTGGTTCAAGCCATGCCTCTTTGCCTTTCCTTTCAGCTACTACTCCACAGCCAGTGGAACTGACTGAGCCTGCAAATACAACAACAGAGCAAACCATCATCAGCAAGAGAAAAACAAACTTGTTAAGGGCATTGCAGAGTACATGGAGAGTAGTGAAAGGGTTAATCATGTTGGAAGTCCCACATCAGATGTACACAGTTCAAGTGAAGTGAATATATATGGAAGAACCTACATCTTGCTATAAAAAGCCTTTTAGTAAGAGATGAAAAAGGTTCTAAAATATTAAGAAATCATACCAGCTTGGGGTACTTGAGGGCATAAAACATCTCAGTGTAACGGCGGGCCTCACGACGGTCAAGGTTGGAGACATACTTCCAGAACCCATAAACCCCAGCAAGGGTCAAGAGCCTCTCGGAGTAAATCTTCCATGTATACCTGTTGGATATTAGCAAAGAAAACAGCACAAGCTCAGTGCGTCTGTAATGGATGGATTTGTCTGGAAGAAAAAAGTAAAAAAAAAAGTCCATTTTTCACTTACTTCTCTTCAATACGTTTCAGACCTCCCTTGGAGATCTTATCCCAGTGAGTAGGATCTGCCTTGCACTTCTCATAGAAGCTCATGATTAGCTCAGCTGCCTTGTCTCCCTGGTGGGGATCAATATGGAAGCCTGACTTTCCATGAACGATAATCTCAGCTGGACCCCCATTGCAGGTCGCAAATGTTGGCAATCCACAGGTCATATTTCTTCCACTATAGTCAACCCGAAAGCTTCGTAGTATGCAGGTTGAGCACACACTCCCTTGGTGTCAACAATGTAGCGGTAGAGTTCGCCATTTCTGACCCTGTCCATCTGGGAGGAAATCCATCTGAACTGGCCGTTCAGTTTGTAGGTTTCTATGAGCCCGTACATCTTCTTCATCTCTGCCTGCTCTTCCAAATCCTGGGACTCCTTCCTCCGGTCTCCGCCCACCACGACAAGGTTAGTCAACTCCCTCAGCCGGGCATTATTGCCGTACCATTCCACAAGTCCGGTTAAGTTCTTCACACGGTCCAGCCTCGCCATTGAGAATATGATAGGCTTGTTTCGGTCTTTCAGTACACACCTGTTTGACACAACACAGTTGGATGGTTAAAAATCATGTCCAGTGGAGGAGGATATAGGGAAAAATGCTTGGCGAATATGACACGCACCGCGAATTCAGAACTTGGCTTTGGTGGATTTTGCTGAAAGATAGTTTAAGCCGTCCAAGTCAGGTTTCGAATTCCCGCATAACCTCGCTAACGGGTACGAACTCGTGATACACCTATTTTTACAGTGGTTTGCATCAGATAACGTTGCTTTGGCCAAATTTACGTCGACTCCATATAACCCGCTTAATTAACATATTATATTCGCTATTAATCCACGTAATACCACTCGACTCGTATTAACCCGCACTAATATGTTAAATTTATATTTAACCTAGATTAACCTATCATATATATACATTTATGTTAAATATTAAATGAATTCAATTATAATTTATATTATTTTAAACTACCAAACTAATAAATAGGTTACATGAGTCGATCGCTTTTTTACACGATTACTAATTAGACTGTTTGAATTTGTTACTTTAAACTATTTATTATTCAGGTTAGAAACCTGTTATTGATATTGACTCAACCCTAGGAAATGAACTAAAAGAAGAGAAAGATAGAAGAATGAACTCACAGGTGTTCTTGTTCCTCAACTTATTGAAAAGAAGCTCTTTCAATTTCAGGATAAAAGTTCTTCAGCCTCTTTTTCTCTTCAGTGTATGAAGTAGATGGTCATCTGCCCCTGGTGAAACGATATTGAATTGGGGGTCAAAAGATCGATACTATGGACAACTCTGTACAGTCCAGGCATGAATCTGTGTGACTCTCTATATTGCCCCACAGTGTCCTTGCTGAAAGATCTATGGAAGAAGAACAAATTAGGTGTCTCAATTTGAAATGTCGAAGGAAGGGAAGATTTGACAAGGATAAGAAAACTATCCATAATTTTCCAGTAAGCAATCTTTGGAAGGTGCTGGTGTGATGATAAATCAGTATGGTTCGGCGGCAATAAGGTCAGCTGTGAACTGGCATGAGAAGTGTACTTTTTCGATCCAGTTTCTTCCAATAGAGGTCTGAATTTGGATATTTTGTTTTCTCCAGAGCATGAGCTATGGTGCACTGTAAAACAGACCAAATCCGGGATAACCGGTGAGATGATGCTGAGAGTAGAAAAAGGCTGTTTGGTTTCTGTTTTTAAAAACTGTTCTTGATAACAGGTTTTTGAAAACTCTTCTTGTTACTTGAATTTAGTGTTTTCTGTGTTTTTCAGAATAAAAAACAACTAGAAACCAAACCAAATGTGTTTTTCTTATTTTTGGGAACATAAAACAGTTTCTCAAAAACTACAAAATTCAGGTACCAACCAACCTGTGTAACTCCTAGCTTATGAGCCAGAAAAGAGGCAACAATGTCTCCGTCACTGTAATTGCCAATGATGAAATCTGGCTTAGTCTGTAGCTCTGTAGCAAGCTCATTTGCAACATCCTACTGACACGAAAACATATTCTTAATCTCGTGTGGGAGCCAAACCAAGAGGATGATAATGATACAATAAGATCAGTAGTAAAATCCATCATCAATGGAAAAACAGGTAAATATATATAGATCAGCTTTGATCACCTCAGTGTAAGCCCAGGTGGCATTACAGACTTCAATCTGAGATCCATTTTCTCGATCGATTCCTTCAGTTCTAAAGGGAACCCGAAGAATGTATGAATGCTCTGATCCATAAACTTTCTCAGTCCGCTGGTTGCAAGTTGTCCCTACTGCATCAGGAAGAAGTCTAGTAACCTGGGAAAAGTAATGATTGAGAATCACCTGCGATCAAATAGAAGAGATCAAGCTGAATGCAAATCTTGTTAACCACGATAATCTTAAAAAGAGATTAAGTCCTGCTGCTTGATTCTAAGAAGCATCTCCGTCTCCATGGCGCGAACTTGATCCAGAATATAAACAACCTGGAAAACAAAATCAAGCAGTCCCTAAGAATTATTAACCTTTACAAGGTAAAGGAAAGGAGATTATTGAGTGGCTGGTCTGTGGAGTCATCATACCTGGCCACCAGTATCAGGGTAACCAAGAACATTATCCTGAGCAAAGTAGCCATGGGGGGAGAGGATAACAACATTGAAAACCATGGGGATTCTGCCAAGAAATTGCTCAAGAGTGCAGGGATCAGAGCTCAAGAAGGCCATCCAAAGGATATGAATCATTTCCAGGACACGCCTAGCAGTGTCTCCCCCACCCTCTTTCCGCTTTCACCCTTTGAAATTGGTGCTCAAATTCATGGTATGGAGTCTCTGAGGCTGTGGAAGTAAGATACTCATCTGCCTCCTTAGAACAAATTGGAGGGTATCCGGTATTCTGGATTTTATTGCCCAGCATCATTGTCTGCAAAAGAAACCAAGAACAATCAGATGCCAAATTTGTAAATGTGAAAAAAAAAAAGGAGTAAGAAGAGAAAGGAGTTTGTTTTATAACCTTCCCTTGTGCTGGTGGGTGGAGGAAACTTAAGGTGGGCTGCATACAACCTTATCATGGAAACATTTCGCGGAGAGGTGTCGAGTTGAGGAACTCGACGCTGTTTCCGATGGACTTGAAAGTGTCGGGTCGAGGGACGGATGCGGTGGAATGGCTCCAAAGTCGAAATTCGAAGACGAAGTTGCCATTGCAGCTGCAATTGAGGGAGAAAGAAAGGTGTGATGAAAATGGAAAAGGGAAACAAGAAGATCGCCTTTGGAATCAATCCAATGATGAAAATGAAAATACAAGTAAAACAAGCTAGCAAGTTGAGAGAGTCAGTGCTAAATTTTGCATCGTCTCTCCGTTTAGGTGACTTGATTGCTCAATTTCACACTGACTTTACAGTAAGTGAGCCTAGATTCAGTGCGAAATTGGCAGAGGACAGAAAATAGAATGTTTGAGTCCTAAGTCTTGGAGATTGATTCCTAATAGGAACAATGATGAAAATGAAAATATGGCAAAACAAGCCAGCAGTCGAGAGTCCTTGTAGTCATGCAACATCTCCCAACATTTAAGTGACTTAATGGCACACTGGGAAATTAAGAGAAGGAACAGAAAATAGAAAGTTTTGAGTTCTTTCGAGATTGATTTGTAATAGGAAACTAATTGCAAGTACCTTCCATCCACAAAGCTCTTCTTGAAATGCAACACTCAGACACACGCAGCCTCAACAACAAGGGCGTTCAGACCACGCGAATGTATTCCCAGACGCCAGTGGCCTTGGACTTGAACAGCAAGGATCCATGGAGGCAGAAATATGGCTTCCTAAAATTACAGATTTCCCCACAAGAAGAATTCATTAACATATGATAAAAATCAGCACCAGAAAATAAAAAAAGGGGGGCAATTTTCTTTTTCAGTTTCATCATCAAGCCTACCTGTGTGGACTTGAGGATTTCTTCTAACGGCCCATTAGTTAGCTTTTCTCTGCTTGAATCGGGTATGGCCTCAAACTCAGCTAGAAGCTGATGGGACTGCAGAATTCCCTTCCCATGGCTTTTAACCCTGCAACACCCAAATCAACTTACAGTGAACGATCATGAAATAATGAAATAACTGCTTGACCTGCTTAACCATTGAAATACCTTGAGAGGAAGGAGAGCATTTCATTGCGATAGGCAGTGAGGGTTTCATCCAAGCGTGTCCTGAGGCTGTGAACCCGGGTCAGAACGCCGCTGGCTAAGTGTCTCCCTCTGTGGTCTTACCAATTTGTGACAACCTTCAATGTAAAGGAAAACAAACAAGTGTAACTAACAGATCAAAATTATCCAAAGCTTTAATTGACAAGAAAAGTCAAGCACAATCCAGCATCTAGAAAAGGCTTCAGAAATTTCAAAATTGAACACCTCTACGCTTGAGAATGATAATATAAATTTATTATGTTGAACTAAACTAACTCTAATAAATAATGCAAAGATTCGCATTCTTTGTAAGATCTAATGCTGTTTGATGATGGAAAACCTATAAAATCGCTGATGAAAATTTCTGATATATCGGGCCGAAATATCGCTGAGCATCGATATCAAGATTTCACGACACGAGCATTCCGTGATTCGACAATCGCTTCAAGGAAAATCGCCAAAAATCGGTAATCGAGAGGCACGGGTCCCGAAACCGATATTTCGGCTAATCGAGGGACATGTGCGTGTGGGTTTTTTTTGTTTCAATTTATCGTCGATTTATCGCCGATATGTCGGTCATCGGCTGATATACCCGCTTGTCGTAAAGGGCCGAGGATTCATCCCGCAGAAGATCCAATCGTCCGCATTTCACCCGATTTTAATCGCATTGACTGATCCCACTTGGCCAGATTAACTGCTGATCCAACGGCCTAGAT
This sequence comes from Tetrastigma voinierianum, assembly GCA_016808115.1. NCBI lineage: Eukaryota > Viridiplantae > Streptophyta > Magnoliopsida > Vitales > Vitaceae > Tetrastigma > Tetrastigma voinierianum. The sequence goes on from JAEQBH010000022.1 coordinate 8,403, forward strand.
TTCACCCGAATTTAAAATGACATTCAACGGTCAGATTTTTTATCCAACGGCCAGAATTTAAATATTGACTTGATCCAACGACTATGGATTGATCCCAACGGTTTGAAGAAGATCTAATGGTCAGATTTTCACCAAAATTAAATCCAGCGGTTAGAATTCATTTTTAAACATATTTTGACCATCCTATAGCTTTTTGACCCCAAAAAAATCTATAAATACCACCAAAAATCACTCAATTTTATCACAAACTCTCTCTACTCATCCAATCTTAATTTCATTCAATTTTTTTCTTTGCTATATAATTCCATAAAGGTGGAAATTTTGGTGTTTAAGGGTTCTAAGTTTCAAATTTCAATAAGCGTTGACTAAGATATGTACTTAAGGTTAAATTTCTTCAAATTGTCATATTGTATTTATGCTTGCGCACTTAATAGTTTCTTCTTACATTTTATGTTTTGTATTTATGTTAATTATATATTAATTTTATTTTAGTAATTTCATATTAGATTATAAATTTAATAAAATAGGGAATATATATTAGTTTAAGGTAAATATCATATAATACTATAATTTATATAGTATAATAAATTTAATATTAATGACTTCTTTAAAATAACTATATTAGTTTTTTTTATTGTTTCACATTAGATATAAATTTAATAAAATAGAAATATATATTAGTTTATTAAAATATCATATAATACTATAGTTTTATATAGTATAATAAATATAATATTAATGACTTCTTTAAAATAACTATATATTAGTTTTTTATTATTATTTCACATTAGGATTATAATTTAATAAAATAGAAATATATATTAGTTTAAGGTAAATATCATATAATACTATAGTTTTATATAGTATAATAAATTTACTACATAATGACTTCTTTAAAATAACTATATTAGTTTTTTTATTATTTCACATATTAGGTTATAAATTTAATAAAATAGAAATATATAATAATTTAAGGTATTATCATATAATACTATATAGTATAATAAATTTTAATATTAATGACTTCTTAAATAATCTATATATTAGTTTTTATTTTATTATTTCACATTAGGTTATAAATTTAATAAAATAGAAATATATAATAATTTAAGGTAAATATCATATAATACTATAGTTTTATATAGTATAATAAATTTAATATTAATGACTTCTTTAAAATAACTATATATTAGTTTTTTTTTTATTATTTCACATTAGATTATAAATTTAATAAAATAGAAATATATATTAGTTTAAGGTAAATATTTATATAATACTTTAGTTTTATATAGTATAATAAATTTAATATTAATGACTTTAAAATAATTATATATTAGTTTTTTTTATTATTTATATTTAATATTTGAATCTGGAAGTTATATATTAGTTATATATTATAAATCGTAGTTTTATATGAAAATAAATTCATTTGAATTGTATAATAATATAGTTCAATTTAGATGGCTAGTGGAAGTAATATTGGAGGCCGAGATCCAAAGATGAAAATATTGTACACATATGGAGGAATAGAGAATGGTACAAAGAGTGCAATTACTATATTACAGGTGAGCTTGGTGGAATCACTCGCTTTAAATATCATCATCACATTCTGATCCCCACTCTAATACAAAAAGTGCCTAACAAAGCCCCTAAATGAAACAAAGAATGATGAACTTTTGTACTGTAAAAATAAAGAAAAGTGAAAAACAAATTGATATAGAAGAAATTCATGACGAACCATTTATAAGCATTAACCCGGGATCGCGATGTATATCCTATCGATGATGACGGGGATGAGGAGGAAGAAGACGGTGATGTATATATGTATCCCGTGTTACGACCGATGAAAGAGCCTGATTTCTCGAAAGCAAGATGCTCGTGCATCAAAAGCTTAATGAATTTGAACCGGCTAACAAGAAGAAGGATTTACAAGAGGCAAAAGAAAAATGGGTAAATCTTTAAATTAAATTAATTTTTATAAAATAAACAAATATACTTCAATTTCTAATTGAGATATTACAACAGGTGAGCCTTCACAATCACAACCGACTAATCCAACAAGGCGCATGCAAAGATCTCAAAGCGAGATTATTCCGATTTATCACCACCTCTTACTCCATCATTATGCCAAATCTTCGATGCCAGCACAAAAGAAAGCATTAAAATCTTTCAGCGTGGTTCAATCAAAGAAACGATGTAATGCAATTAATCAATTTCTTTCATATGAGAGAGTGTTGCGCCGAACAAAGCAAACTCTCACCACTTCAAGAACATGATTATCGTGCACAACAAGTCGGGTATGTGACAATCACTTTCAGCTTAATAACCATATCTTATGTTATAATTGAAACTAGATAATTAATTCCATTAATTCTACTTGTAGGCATAGGAATAGAGTCACCATCTCCATATGAAATCAAAAACAAATACTTGGATATAGAGTATAAAGACATGGAAGATTATGTGAACATCCAAAGGGAGAAATGGAAGACTTATGGGTGCACGATTATGTGTGATGGATGGACCGAGCCCACGAAATTGAGCATTATTAATTTCAAGGGTAAGGCCCGAAAGGAAGCACATATTCCTCAAGTCCGCTTGATGGTCCGATACAAGATAAAAGACAACAAATACATTTACGCTTTCTATTGAAGGACGGATCGGGCGAGAGCGTCAATAAGCAATGTTGTGCAAATCTGTTACGCATAATGGATCAAGATTTTGTGAAGACGGAAAGTTAAGTAATGAAGAAGTACTAACTTATATTAGACTTTACGCGCAAAGACACTACATTGACTTGATGTTTGAAGACATTGGTAAAAGAGCTACCATTTCGGAATTAATTACCAATGCACGCAAAATCACCAACTTCATCTACAATCATGGTTGGTTGGTTGCGAAAATAAGAAAGGTCTCTGGTGGAGATATTGTGCGTCCGGGGGCAACAAGATTTGTGACAAATTACATCGCTCTAGAAAGTCTTCTAAAAAAGAGGGTTGATTTGAAGAAGATCTTTATTACATGAATTCGCTTCTGGGCAAAGCTCTTAATGATCAATTCATTGACACGAGGTTGAAGTGCTCATGTTTGATCATATATCGGAGAAGGTCTCTAAACTATATCACCTATGAAGCACTATAGTTTTTCGCATTATGTTGATTCCTAAATCGTCCTAACAATGCCATTTGTGTATGAGTTGATTCAACGAAGAAAATTTTACATCAACTAAATGCCAAAGATTAGGTCAAACAATCATTGCGTATCAGTTGATAGAACCCTAAACATCCTCTCTTCATGCAAAAGAGGTAACTGTTTGATATCATAATCACATTTAATGGATATTATTTTCCTCTTTTATCACATACTAATTCTAAATCCCTTTGTAGCATATTATTTGAATCCAAGATTTCAATATAGACCGAGTTAGAAGACTCGAAGCTACCTGCTTGCTCACTAAGTATTTGCAAGATTATTCTACTAACAAGTCCTTGCAATTTTGGAAATGAGGTACATCAATAAAGTTACAATTTAATTAATTGATTCAATTTATTTGGTTACACTTACACTTATACTGATTTGATATGTACATTTTCAATTCACAGCTTATAATGTTTCGAGATGCGAAAAGAGGATTTCGGTGATAGAGCAGCAATAGCCTCAAGAGATTTAATGGTTCCTGGTTAGTATTATTTCTCATTAAAACTTTAAAAGTAAAGTCTATTATCATGTTATTATTAGATTTTGAATGTTACTTATTTTTATCAAAGAATGAATGATGGCCCAGCAGTGAAACCACACTCCCACATCGAGAATTCCGCCATTAAGGTTCTTTCCCAAAACCATATCTCTTCAACATGCAGAGAAATCGGTTACACATCATTTAATACATAATAAAACAGAAGAATCGCTTGCTTAATCTTAGCTCCAACAATTAGCTTTTTGTTACTATAACATGAAACTAAAGATACGTGATATGCAAGCAGACCGATATAAAGTTGCTAAAAGAATTGGTTTTTGATTTACTCGACATTTCAAATTTAGTTTGGTGAGTAAGAGGAAAATCAATTATTCCAACGTGGGTTAATTTCCATTCGACGCATTTAAGACTGAAACTCGATCCACGAATTCATGGCCATGTTCGAGAAGATGGTGTCGATGTCGAGCGTGTTTTATTTGAATAGTTCATAGTGAAAGTTTCAAATAAGAAACAAGAGACCTTAGTTTCACTCATTGGCATCGACCCTCACACTGATTCCAAGGCGTCAACATAGTAGCAAATCGCCTGCCGTACTTCAACTACATGATATGATGACTCAAGAGGAGAGGGACCAATGATGGTAGTGATAATCGAAATGATGGCGAGATATTGCAGACGACAAATAAGTCAATATCCATCGAAGTCCATTCACTCGGTGAAGATGATTTCACACATGCTACATAAAGATGAAGACCACTGCCCAGAGAGTCGGTCCGTGTATTAGAGCCATTGAAAGCCAGCAGAGGCTTGATAAACAAAGGATGGTACATCACAAATGAGGATTCATTGTCTTTAGTTTTGAGTCTAAGGAAAGACAAGTAATTAATACGCTGATTCATCCAATGATGGTAACATTTTTCCTCCTAACACAATAAGTTATGGTCAGCCTTCTTCAAATCCTTTGGCTTCCATTGATGAAGAATATGGAATGATAAATTATCCTGCGTTTAACAAATGCCATTCTCTACATTCCATATCAAATGCAATGCGATTTAAACTAAATACGCTGTGAACCTCGACTTCCTATCAATTGAGAGGTTGTGGATACAAGTCAAGACATTTATGGCAGACATGTCTGCATCTTATAATCAATATTATTTAACACCATGTTCTGCATGACTATCATTTCTCTACCAAGATGGATCCCTTCATCAAATGTTGTAAATGGAGCCAATGTTCGATCTTCATTCTCTTGGGTGGTGAAAGACCATAGCAATGTAATATCAATGTCTATTTCGTTATTAACTTATTTCTTACACTTTTACAAAGTATCCAAGGAATTTCAAAAGTATTTTGTGTTAATTACGATATATCGATATTCATGTAAAAATATCCATCGATATATTCGATATATGGTCCCATAAAATCCAAGTATCGATATATTCGTTGAAGTTTATATTTTCTAACCCCCGCCATACTACCAACTACGACTTAGGAGTTGAAATTTTAGTGCCCAATCTTCCGAATGTGGTTTGAGACACTAGAAACAATAAGGTTGGGCGTAAGAAAAAGAAGAACAAAAAAGAAGAAGATCAGACTGAGATCTTCAGAAAACAAAGAAGGGGAGGAGTACCTAAGAATGAAAGATGAAAGGAGATAGAGGAATGGAAGAGAAACTTGGGGAATTTATAGACGGGCTTGCTCATGGTCGATCCGGGTCGGGTCTCAAGGCTTCCGTGTTCCTATGAATCCTCTCCGAAAAATAATAAAAGCCAAATTAAAAAATCTAAAAATAGTTTATAATGTAGTTTTCTTTATATTAGCAAGATATTTAAAAATGTCATCGAGTGCTGACACTTTCTGTGTACGAAAAACTAAAAGTGTCTTCCTATTAGATATTTTTAACTGAAATTCAAAATTTAAAATTATGAGAAGTGTATCTTCGAAAGATACTTTCTAATATTAATCTTCAAATTATAAAAAATATATTTTTAAAAGACATTTTCATAAAATTTTAATTTTGAAAGTTTTTTAGAAAGTGTCTCTTAAAAAATACACATTTTTAAAAGTCTCTTAAAATTTTTTTGTAAAAGTTATTCCCTTTAAAAGACACTTTACAAGGACAAAACTACATTATATTTAGAAATATTTCTAAACTTATATTATTTAAGAAATTATTTATTTGAGCTTCCTATCTCACTTAAGCCTAAATATGGGCCTACTCCATGCCCCATTATTCCCTCTGGATTGAAAAGAATTTGACTCCGAAGAGTGAAAGGAAAGGTAGCAATCCAACAACGAATGATCTAAATGATAAAGATCATCCTCTTGTATCCAAGTAGCATCAAAATCAGGAGAACCATGCCATTTATTGCCGCGAAACCACCAAACCTACCATCTCAGAATCACAACTCATCATCAAAGATAATATTCATCTTCTCCTTAGAATACCTGTAACTACATAGTGGTGCACCTTTGCAACTTCAATTCAGACACACCAAAAGGAAAACAGAAGGCTCAAAAGGTCTCTGTAAGGTAGCAAGTCCTCTAAGACTTGAAAGCAAAGGGCTACATCCAGCTGCCACACAAAGAAATCAATAAGATATTTTATTAGATCCCACTTGCTAAATGAGAATTATGGGCCTATGGCTCTGGGTATAAAGCTTTTTGAAAACATTTTTGAATTTTCAGGATCTAATGCTAAACCATGACATGAAGTCACCAACATTAAATTCCTTAGATTTACGAGAGACATATACATCAAGAAACAATATACTCTCATTACTTAGAGAAATCTTCATAATCTCAAAGATGTAAGTCATGATGCTTTAAAAGTTTTTGTGTTCAAACACACGCATGTGAGGTGGTAAAGAAACAGATGGAACTTCTTTTTCCACTAATGCTATGCACATTTCCTTTCTCTCAAACTTCTTACATTTTAAAATATACAAATTTCTGCCTGTAGAGTTTAGAGATGTCATTTATTACCATTGCAAATTTTAGGCTGATTATGTCTCAAAATAGTTATTACCCTATAATTTAAATGAATAAATGTTATCTTAATAAAATTAAAACATTAAGATCTAAAGCCAAGGGCGACCTAAAAGAACACGGGCAACATCCATGGTAGTACATTATAACAGATTTCATCTTTATAATCCCCATTCAATAGAGACTAGACACCTTTGAGTGATAGGCAAGTATGGTCATTTACCCACGCTTACTCTAAAAGATTTGAATGCGATTCTACTTTCTGTGCTTAATAATTTAATGAAAGATTCCTTAGAAATCACATCTATTGAACTACCCTATCAATCATTAACTTACATTTTATCTCCACTTTTGTATGGATTGGTGAAAATACTTAGTACTCTCTTCCAATTATCAGATCTACAATTGTGATAGCATACACTGGAACCACACCAACACAACGCTTCATCATCACAATCTTCACAAAGATCATCTTCTCACTACCGTATTAATCTAAAGATCAAACACTAATTTCTCAACTCTCCAAACTACTATGTTCAACATCTAATGCCAATGCACGTTAAGGACAACGGCACGCCAATATGGCCTTGTGATGGACATCTTGCGATGCATAACCTATTGAATTACTTTAGCCATATTGGATCTAATAGGAGAAGCAATGTGAAGAGAGTTACGCAAACTAAACCTCTCGCTTCTAAGGCCTTCGCCTAGTGGTCACCGTCAAGATATGAACTATGACTCGACTGACCGTGTGTGCAAAAGAGAGGCCCATTTAACTTCGACTTCTAAGTGCTGCAGTATCCTCTATATTGTGTGGAGCATGCAATTTAACCATCCTTCAATGTCAAACCCGAGACTCATTAACAAAGCCGAAAAGTGCATGCAAAAATTGGTCCTCAACATGGAATCACTACACGGCCTAGCTTCCTTAAAATTTCTAGTAGAATATTCAAAATTCTACACTAAGAGTCATTTTATCAGAATAATCATGTCGAGAACAATTGACTCTTATACAGATGGAGGAATGTAATTTTCAGAACTTGCTTTCATAATGTACCATCGGTATGGTGGTTCACCTGCAGACGGGGCGATGTCCCTGCAACACATTTTACCAAGATACTAGCTTCGAATTAGTTAATTTCATTTTAGCAAATCAACCTGTCACATCAATCATTTCATACCAATCAAAATATTCTCAATAGCAACTAACCAATCTGAGAAGCATTAGGATCCATCTTGCTCATCAAATCTCAAGAAAGATCACATCCTGACTGCGACATCCTTTAGAGGTCAGTTTAATCTGGCTTCCATCTTGATCTCACCCCACTACCACAACTGGTGGCCGTATCATTTATGTTTTACATCTTCCTACCGATTTGGTAGGTAAATTTTGCTCTCGTGGTTGGTAATTCAATGTGAAGTTAACATTAGCAGGTTGAAATCGATGACCTAGGTTGAATTGAAGGTCTCCTTTTGCAGGTAACCTTGTGTGAGGTTGAGCAATTGAATTACTGCCCAAGTTCATTTTACTCAAATTGTCATGCAAACCATTTTGCGAATCATCGGGATGGATGTGAACCTTAAGACTTAAACCCCTGTGTGTGGGTGACCCAATTTGTTTCCGGTCAGCTTCGCTTTCAATATATTCACCTATCATGTTTACCCAGATGTTTTAAAAGCAAGTCCATTTTTTGATTAATTGCATGAGCTGGTTATTCTATAAGAACACTATTTTTGTTTTAATTAAACCACACATTGAATTTAAATTACTTAACACGCAGAAGGATCGAATCAAATTGCGATTATTTGATCATGATTTATTGTGCATTACAAATTAGACTACTGCTTAGAGGTTCGGTATAGTACTAGCCTTAAGCCTCAAAATTTATTTAGATCTCAAATGTAACAGTCGGCTAGTGAAGAAGAAGATGCAACACATTTCACTGTGGCTACCGGGAGACACGTGAGATAAAACGAAAATTCTACCAGAGCAATTTGAGCAAAACTATATGGTAATGCACAAACATAAATCAAAAATAACGATTATATATCACGATCACGTGTCACTAAAGAATAACTAAAAACAAAGCAATTTTTTTCCTTTTTTGTACTTTATAATTATCAAATAAATCGAACCCAAAACAATCAAACAAAATATACTTAAACATTTTAATATTAATCGCTTTCAGCAAAAATGTACCCATCAAGAACCCAGTGACGCCTACAATTTTTTAATGCGCGCCATAATCACGGATGTTGTGAGTTAAACTGCAGGATCAGCAACTGAAATAAAGGAGTTCGGCCGAACGCCAGAAAACTGAGCTTGGAAAACAATCGGTGAAAAGAGCACGAAAAGCATTTAAATTTCAAATGAAGAGGATAATGAATCTATCTTCCGCCAAATCATGTGGTCGATGTTCATGAGTATAAACCTTCCCAAAATCACGTCCTCCTTGGGCATCAACTCTTCATATACACTTCGTCTCATCCCTGAAGATTTGGGACTGATTTTTAAATTTGGAAAATCCAACTCGGCTGATTGAGGTAAAAGGGCTGAACCCGCCCCAGGGTAGATGAAACCGAGCAGCGTAGTGAAAGCACTGCCGTATGAAGTTCACACTGTGGCGGAAGTTGTCCTTTATTTGAGTTCAAGAATAGCCGTTTGTGCTTGGGTTTTTGGCTTTTTTATTACTATTAAAGGGCACCAGAATCCGAAGCAGATGATTCTTACCCCTGCAGCATGTCCTGCTTGGATCCTGAGAAAACTACAAAGCGGTGGGCTGTTTAGCTTATTAGAAAATTCGTGTGATATGATGCAGAAATTGAATCTCAGGGAAGGTGTTGTTCCGCAAATTGAATCCTGGAAAAATGTGCACACGAAAATACCAGCAGCTTCTCGTGAAGCTGAAGATCTCGATCAAGTTATACCTGACACCAACCTGATGAATTTACATAAAAATAATAAAATTTAAAGAAAAACAAATAAATAAACAAGCTGAGTTTTCAACACACTGTGTCGTTTCAAAACAATAACATGCGCTATTTATAAAAGACTAACAAGTGTAACCGGAATTTAATAAATCCAAAAACCCTAACGGATAAATTCAAAAATCATAACAGATAAATTCAAAAAGAACTAACGATAAATCCGAAAATATAATTAAATAAATAACTAATAATAATAATAATAAAATTCATCATTAAACTTAGACTTTTTATCTCATTGAGGCCTCGATATGTACCCCTTCATGCCCCCATCACCACCACTACAAGCCATCTCAGAAGAAGATAACAAATGTACACCACGACAAAGAAAAGGAGCAAACAGGACAAGTTGTGGATAATTTGATATGGATGAGTACTTCAACCTGACCCTGCAATGTAATGCCACTCACATGTCCTGTTTGCTCCTTTCTTGTTGTCGGTGTATGATTTGTTGTGGTATCAAATTTTGGTAAATCTGTTATGGATAAGATTAAAATTTTGTATCACCTGTCAGATCAAACTCAATTTTGGAAATCACCTCTAATCTCAGCCTAAGAAAATAAGTTCTGCAACTATTTGAAGCAAATGATACAAAATAAAACCATGTTTCATACTAAGCTATAATTATTGAAATGAGGTTTTAAACTATTGTACTATTGAAGGAGGAGTAAATGAACAACCATAGTCAGTCACATGTACAAAAATGATTTATTATTTTTTGTTTGAATTATTGCTTCAAAAGAGATTCAAAACCTATATTTTTAGAGGCCAAAACAGTTAATAAGAACCCAAACATAAAAACAAAGTCATTTTAACAACCAAAGCAATATAGCACAAAAGAAGAATCCTTGGCGTGTCATTGCTTTGTTTCAGTAGGTACATTGTTGCAAAAAAAAAACTCAATTGTCTGTTATTCATTTAGATTTGGAGTCATTTGTAAATGATCTAATTAAAATATTTTTATATGTAACATCTTGGTTAGAAATATTTGAAAGAGAGTTGCTTTGGTCTTATTTGATAAACTATTAACCATCTCAAAAAAGTATTTTTGAAATAATTTTCAAACACTATTCTCTAAAATTTGTATTTAGAGGAATAAAAATCTATTTTATAACCTACAACATTTTAACCTATTAATATTATTTTTTTGATAACTAAATATTTTAATTAGAATATAAAATTTGTCTCCAACCTATTAATATTTTAAATATGTTATAAAAGTAAATTTATATATATAATTAAAATAACTAAAAGATATTATCTCATAACATCATGGTTTCTGTTTTAATAAAGAAAAAAAGGGAATAATTCAAATGTTGCAAACATGTTTTCATCTATTTATGTATTTATTTATTTTGAGAACAGAAACTATTCTAATGTCAAACATATCTTTGATGCTTAAGTATAATACTTTTGAAACTAGTAAAAACAAACAAAAAAGTAATGAATAACAGAAGATCATTTTCAGGAGTTTTTAGAACAATATCTGAAATAGGAGAAACAAGTAGTAACAATGATTGATTACTTAGACAAACTGATAAATACGGAACAAAAATAGGTGAGATTATAGATTCAGAAAAGGAATATGAAAACTTCAAAATTAATAGTTTAAAAATATTAGAACAAGAAGTAATATACAAAAAGAGTATTTGAAAAAGAAATAAATTTATAAAATGTATTAGAGAAGAAGAAATCCAATGCTTAGGAAATGATACAATCACACTAGAACTATTAGGAAAAGGTATAATAGATAAATTAAGAAAAGAAAATAGTTTTTGTCATTTAAGATTAATAACTATATCTATTAAGGGTTTAAAAAGAAAAGGTTTCGGAACACTAGTACATATATATGATGACGCTTGACAAATATGGTGATGATAGCAAGTACATAAATAGATATGAATAATAATATAGGAATAGTTTATTGCATGCCAGATTTTATGATGAGTCTTAAAGACTTACAACAAGATATTAAAATAAGAATTAAAATAAAAAGATATGAACAACAAGTAAAAGGTAGTAATTTAGTAATCATAAGATTTATTTAAAGATGTACAAATTATGCAAATAATAAAGTAAAAATAAAAGTAGAAGATGTAGTAAATCAGTTAACTACCAAAGGGGTAGGAATGGTTAAACTAGAGGCAATAAGTACAAAAAATTTAGCAAGATTAGAATGGAATTTAGAAGATTTTGGTAAAAGAATAAACACTATACCAAAATCCTAGATTCAAGATACCGTAATACTTTAGGAAAACTAGTATAAGATTTATAGATTATAAAAAAGATAACATCTACCAAGAAAATGAAGAATACCAAGAAGAATTAATAAACAAAATAGACTCAGAATCAGAAGGAAGAAATTATCCAATAAAAAGAATAATTTAACTAAGGCATAAATTAATAGCAAGAGAAGAAGATTTATTAAATATAGAAATATTAGCTTTAAGAAAAGGAAAGATAGAAGAAGACTTTAAAGATTAATCTGGTATGATACCTTAGAAACATTGTAAGGATAGAACTAATAGAAGATGATGTTAATGAAACCAGCAATCTTAGATAGTGAAATTAGGAATGATGGATGATGGTAGCTAAGTAGTGCAAATTTTCTCCTACACCTTTACTAGGAGCCAACCTAAGAAAGCAAGACACAATAGAGTGGTGAAATTTAAATAGACCACAAGTAAATTATTTTAAAGACCTCGACCAAGCCAATCATATGACGAATCTATGTACTTATAGACCTGTTAAGACTCATCCAGCTAGAAAAAACCCTATAAGTGTTGGGTTTCCTCTCCTTTATGGACTCATCAATTTGCTAAATATGGTTTGCTATTTTGGCATGCACCTTGGTTTGACGTGCATGACTCTTGCATATTCAAGACTTGTTTTACGCAGCGACTCTCAAGGCATATCCAAGACTTGGTCTTATGCATGACTCTTGGTATTGGTTTGGAATCTTCAAGGGAAAGAAAAGGTTTTGGTGGCATTTTTTTTGGATGATATCTGCCTTGGTTGTCTCAAGAAGGCATTCGGGTAGTCTTTGGTTCAAGAAAAATTCAGTCTTCTTCTTCTCCATTTTGGTGCCTCAAAATCAGCAAGTTTATTCTTCAAGTGAGTAACGTTTATTCACTTGATATTTGGGGTTTCTTGCGGTTTGTTCTTGGAGATTTGGTTCACTTTTTTTTTTGTGAGGTATTTTACTCTTGTGATTTACACCTTGGTGTGTTTGTAAGGCCGGCGCCTTTTTGGCCACTTTGTAAACTCTTTTGGTGATAGTAGAAGAAACTAACCTATTTGTCGCCGTGGACGACTCAGTTATTTCGAGGGAACCACGAAATATTGTGTGCTCATTTATTTTCTCAGTATTTTATTTTATGTTATATTGCTTCCATCGATTTACACTTGTAAGCTCTATTTTTCCTAACATTTGGTATCGTGAGCATTTTGTTAATTCGCCCTGACTTGCATTTGTGTGGAATTATGGACGCAACGCTGGGCATATGGTTAGTTTTAATGGTACAAATCAGGATTGAAAACTAAAAATGGAAGACCTTTGTTTTGTAAAGATTAAATGGACCTATAGAGGGTGATAGTGGCAAACCGGAAGGAATGAAAGATGACGAGTGGAAAAGGCAGACCGAAAAGGCCACGCTTTATTCGCAATGGATTTGATGATAGTGTCTTTCATCACGCCTCTACGTAAAATTCAGCACATGGTCTTCAACCAAATCGAAAGTCTTATGATAGAAAGACGATCGCGAATGTTCCATTTTATTTCGACAACTTAGAATTCTAAATATAAGGAGGGTACCCTATTGCGTAGCATTTGAATGAGATTACATATTGTGAACTGGCCACGCTTGAAGTGAAAATTACTTTGATGATGAGCGTGCTTTGTTACTTCTTAGTTCACTTCGTGAAAGCTGGGAAACTTTGGTTGTCACAGTTAGTAACTCTGCACCTGATGGAGTGGTAACAATGAGTCAAGTTACCAGCAGCCTGTTGAATGAAGAGACAAGAAGAAAAATCAACAAAACTTTCTCCTCATTCCGAGGCACTTGTGATGGAAACCGGGAGAGGCAGAGGCAGTGAAGGCCCGCACAACCGTGATAAATCTAGAGGTCGTTCAAGCTCGATTTCAAAGAAAGATGTTGAGTGCTATTATTGTAACTAGAAAGGGCACATGAAGCGGGAGTGCAAAACCTGTTCAAGGAGCAAACAAAGAGAAAAATCTGCAGAAAACAAAATGATACAATCAGAAGTTACCGATGGTGAACTCCATGATTATCCATGATGATGCTAGCGTTTAATTTGATCGCCAAGAGATGGATCGGGTACCGATTATGGAGCTCATTTCATGTTACTCGCTGGTCGACTTCTTTACTTCTACTTAAGGTGAATTTGGAATGTCCGTATGGGAAATGAAGATGTGTCAAAAATTGTCGTACGGGTGATATCTTTCGGAAACAAATATCGATGCAAATTGTTGCTTAGAGATGTGAGGCATGTACCGGATATTCGACCAATTTAATCTCTCACCGGAGTAGATGATGAAGGCTACAACAACAATTTCCAAAGGATGGAAAATGAAGCCCAAAGGTTCTCTAGTGGTAGCAAAAGGAAAGACTTGTTCTCTTACATTATGCAAGCAAAATCGCAAGGGTGTTGTGAATACCTTAGAGAAATACTCATCCAATCGATCTATGGCATAAGGCTTAGACATATGAGTGAAAAAGATTTCAAGTTTTGTCCAAGAAAGAGCTCATGTGATGCGTGCACGCCTTTGAAAACTTGTGTCTATTGTCGGCGCGGTGGTAAATGTAAAATAGATATCATTCCGTAGAAATACTGCACGAAAATCTCATGTTCTAGATTTGAAAAGATTCGATGTATGTGGTCCTTTCAAAGTTGTGGATAATTTTGGTGGTGCTTATACTTTGTCACTTTTATTGATGATCACCTAGAAAAGTTTCGGGCATATACACCGAAAACCAAAGATCAAGTTCTAGATGTGTTTCAAGCATTTTCGTGCCAATGTTGAAAGAGAAACCTGCAGACGCTGAAATGTGTTCGCCGGATAATGGGTGTGAATATATTGAACATTTGATCGCATTGCACCACCACGGCATCAAGCATGAAAAGACAAAGAAAAAGACACCAATAGAATCCTGGGAAAGCTGCAAAGAGAATGAATTCCACCATTCTGAGAGTAAGATGTTTGCTCTCACATTCTAAATTGCCAAGATCGGGTGAGGCAATGAGGACAACAGCTGATTCATCAATTTGTCTCCTTTATCTTCATGAGTCAGTGATGTGCCAAAAGCTTGGGACAGGGAAAGAAGTCTCTTATGATCACTTGAGGGTATTTATCGCAGAGCTTTTGTTCATATTCCAAAAGATGAGAGGTCCAATCTTGATCCGGTGCCAGCAAGGCATATTTCTGCTATGGGTGAGTTTTAAGAATTCGCTGCCAGGTTGTAATGATCCAGTTTGATAAGAAAGTTGTCGGTTTAGATGTTGTTTTCTCGAAGATCGACTATCAGTGATATCGATAAGCTTCAGTTAAATTTCGAGTCTAAGATCGATGATCTGGCTGACTTAGATCCTGATCCCACCTTATTGTTCACGATATTAATGAGGAAGTGCGCATACCTCATGATGATGCAAAATGGGTTATCCATGTTGAGCCGTAGATTGGAGGGGGAGCAATGCACCCCAAGAGTCACTACCACGCATTAATCGGCATGAGATCTACTGTGAGAAAAACACCTTATCTCAAAATATTCTTCAAATGAGTATGTGATGATATCAGATCGTACAGCGAAAGCCGTAGACTTATCAAGAAGTTCCTAGCTACGAGAACAAAATCGAATGGCTTAAGGCAATGAAAGAGGAAATGAAGTCTTTGCATGAGAATCACACCTATGATTTGGTGAAGCCACCTAAAGAGAAGAAAATTTTGAAAAATAAATGGGTCTTCAGACAAAAGAATGATGGGAACAGTTCTCAACCGAGATTCAAGGCAATGAATTTCATCGTGGAAAGGTTTTGGTCGAGGAAGGAGTTGATTTTGATGAGATATTCTCACCAGCTTGTGAAGATGTCCTCCCATCTCGAATCGTGCTTGGTATAGTCACAGTATGAATTTAGAAGTTGAGCAAATTTTTGATGTGAAGATCGATTTTTGCATGGTGACTTAGAAGAGGAAATTTATATGGTTGAACCTGAGGGCCTATAGATAAGGGTAATGATCGCTAGTTCGAAATCTGAAGAAAGAGCCATGATCAAGCAGCACCGAGGCAAAGGGTACGTAAAATTCAATTCTTTCATGATCGATCATGGGTATTCAAGAACCACTTAAGACCATCAGGTGTTCACAGGAAGAAATATCCAGATGGCAATTTTATTATCTCTCTCGCTTATCGGCCGATGATATGCCTAGCTGTGGGTCAAGACACGAAAGCAAGATTAGCAAGTTGAAGTCGAATTGAGCAAGTCCTTGCCATGAAGGATTTGTCCAACAAAGCAAATTCTTGGGATAGAATTGTTTGTGACAGATCACTTGGGCTAATTTGGTTATCTCAAGAGAATTATATTAAAAAGGTTCTTGAGAGGACAAAGCAAAGCCTGTTAATTTTCCACTTGCAGGCCGCTTCAAACTTAGTTCAAGTTAGTGTCCTACAAGTGATGAAGAGAAAATGAGTATGCGTAAAATTCCCTATGCTTCAAAGAAGTTTGTTCTTCATGGGCGCCAGCGGTTTGTACTCGATCGGATATTGCTCACGCAGTTGGGGTTGTTAGTCGATTTCTGTCTGATCCGGGGAAAAAACACTAGGCAGCAGTGAAATGGATTATGAGGTATCTTCAGGGCACTTCAAAGATGAGTTTGTGTTTTGGTAAAGGCGAGCCTATTCTTGATGGGTTCACAGATTCTAATATGGTCAGATATTGATAATGAAAATCTACTGCTATTTGATTACTTTGTGGGGAGTGGCATGGCAATCAAGATTACAGAAATGTGTTGCCTTCTCCACCACGTGTCGAAGTTCATCGCCATCACGTGCTTGCAAAGAATTGTGGTTGAAGAAATTCTTACAAGAGTCGGGTTTGAAACAAGAAAGGTATGTCCTTCATCGTGATATAGCCGAAAGTGTAAACCACTGGAGTAAAAATTCTTCATTTCATCTCGAAAGATCAAACATTGATGTTAGATATCACTGGATTCGTGATGTCTTGAATGATGTTGTTGCAATCCTGAAAAAGTTCACACTGATGAGAACATTTGATATGTTGACTAAGGCATTAATCTAAGGACAAGCATGAGAAGTGTCGATTTTTGGCGGAATGTATCGGTCCTCTACATAAATTGTAGGCGGAGAATTGCTGGGTTTCCTCCTTTATGGGACTCATCAATTTGCTAAATATGGTTTTTCTATTTTGGCATGCACCTTGGTTTGGCGCATGACTCGCATATCCAAGACTGGCTCGTATGCATGACTCTTGGTAATGGGTTTGAAATCTTCAAGGGAAAGAAAGGTTTTGGTGGAATTTTTCGATGATATCATCTTTAAGGTCTTGCAAGAAGGCATTCGGGTAGTCTTTGGTTCAAGAAAAATTCAGGCTTCTTCTTCTCCATTTTGGTGCCTCAAAATCAGCAAGTTTGTTCTTCAAGTGAGTAACGTTTATTCACTTGATATTTGGGGTTCCTTGCGGTTTGTTCTCGAGATTTGTCACTTTTTTTGTGAGTGTATTTTCCTCAGATTTACACCTTGGTGTGTTTGAAGGTTTATGCATTTTTTGGCCAATTTTGTAAACCCCTTTTGGTGATAGTGGAAGAAACCGACCTACCGGGTCGCTCTCGACGACTCCTGCTATTCGAGGGAACCACGAAATCTTGTGTGCTCATTTATTTTCCGTTATTTTATTTTATGTTATTGCTTCATTGATTTACACTGTGGGAGTTTCTGGCTTTTCCCAATACAAGTTCCAAGGACAGGCCTCAAGACAACTACTAAACATAGCAGCTCATGATCCACAATTATGGAATAGTGTAATAGACGTATGGAAATATCTAGTAGTAGTAGAAGTATGGAAAAATATACCCCAAGAAATAGACCCTGAAACTATGTACAAATATTTGGAAACCTTTTTAGGAGAAAGTACTAGAGCACTATGGGAATCGTATAAAACAAACTTTAGGGAAAACTACAATAATACGCTTAGTCTAGGAGCTAATCCATATAATTTTATGAACCAGATTGGTAGTTTAATTACAGGAAAAGATCCCAACTTAGGACATATTACTCTACAACAGGAAGCATTATTAAATTTAGAACAAGTGTAGGTAAAACACTGGACATATATAAAAGAATTATACCAAACATACTACCATTTTTGTGTTATTTCAGGAAATGGATTTAACCAAGAATTAGAATAAAATTATTTAGAAAACTTCTAGGAACCTTAGGAAGAGAAATAGAAACCTCATTGAAAGAATTAAAAGGGGTTCAACAAAATGATATGATAGGAAAACTGTGAACCCTAGAGAGTATAGGGATACAGAATAAACTATATAATGAAAATACGAAAAGAAAATGTAGTTAAATACAAAACCCAAAGACAACTTAAGAAGAGCCAAGACAGATTTTGTGAAAATATATTTACACCAATAAACATATGGAGTAGAAGAAGATCAAAGTTGTTCATAAGCCTTATAAAAATATAATAAAAGATATTTCAGAGATCTAACTGAAGAAAACCTTATTTAGATCATAACAGACATGTTAGAAAGTATAACCCAAAAAGAATATATAAAAATAAACTTAAGTGCTATGCATGTGGAGAACCAGATCATTTAATTACAAATTGTCCTAGAAAGAAAAATCTATATAATACTAGGAGTATGCTTTTAGAATGTACAAATGAAGAATTAGTAGAAATAGACGAAGAAATATCTGATATTGAAACAATATATAGTATAGTTAGCATAAAAGAAGGAAAAGAAAACCCAGATAGTGAAAATGAAGATTTAATAAATGAATTAGTGTAACTGTAATTTTTAGGAACATAATTCATGACATGATATGTGAACATGAATGGAAAATAATAAAGGGATTAGATAGTATTAGATGTTTAAATGTAAATGGTTTCCAAATAAATAGCATAAGAAAGAAATGTAAGAAATGTTATTTAGAATGATGTATAGTATGTGTAGAAGAATATTTCAACACTAGCCTAAGTATTGAAAGATATGAACATCAAGAAAATATAAAGACTTTCTCTTTA
Source organism: Tetrastigma voinierianum (assembly GCA_016808115.1). Lineage (NCBI taxonomy): Eukaryota > Viridiplantae > Streptophyta > Magnoliopsida > Vitales > Vitaceae > Tetrastigma > Tetrastigma voinierianum. Next base: position 27,364 of record JAEQBH010000022.1, read on the forward strand.
GATGAAAAAGTTAATAGATTAGAACAAGAAATAACTGTGTTGAAAGAAGGATATAATAATTTAAATATAAAATTTGAAAAACATATAGGAAAGAAAAATTAGGAAGTTCCCGAAAAATTTATGAATGAAAGAAAATAATAATATAATAATCCATCCTATAAAAACATGTAATAAATTAGGAAAAATAAAGGCACCCCCGAATAGAATGTACAATAAGAATGAAGTTTTTTTAATTAAAAACACATGCACTATTAGATAAAGGTTGTAAAAAATTATAATTATAGATGAAAAATATCATTGGAAGGATTTATAACCTTAGTAGAAAACCTATGATGGCCCGACAGAGTAGAAGGGAAGTCTTAATGGATTATTATTATACCAACCATTTAAGTACCATAACTCAAATATCTTTTATGACAAATTGCTACTCTAGCCCTGAATACTCTTTACCATTAAAAGAGCTTTGATAAAAACCTTTTAAACCTTAAACTTAAGTTATATTATGACTATCATTTTTATTAAAAGACAATGGGCAAATAACTTTAATAAAGATTTTTACCCTATCAAGACATTGCGCCTTGACAAGTCCGTACAAAAGAAATTAGAAATTATAAGTCCATTATAATTAGATAAACAAATAGAACATTCTAAAAACCAAGCTATTAGCAAAAAAGATTGTGAGTATGAAAAAGAAGGATAATACAGCTTAGGAGATATAATATAGGAAGAAGATTTCAAAAAAGTAGAATATAAAGATATAAATTTAACAGACTTAGTTCATGTCAGTAATAGTATAAACTACTTTATGATAAATATAAAAGAAGAACAAATACAAAATTTGGTTCAGTAAGTTAGAAAATTAAATTATAGGAGAAAATGTTTTAAATATTGGGAAAAATATAAAGTACAATGTATATTAAAAAAATTCTAGATTATAAAATAATTTCTTCCAGATAGAAGCAGCGAGAAAGATAAAGAAGATTATAAGACATATCAATGATCTATTAAAATTATAAGTAATAAGAATATTAAGATTCACCTCGTAGATCGTGACTTTCTTAGTAAATAGAAACATAGCGAGCAAAGAGGAAAAGTAGGATGGTAATCAACTACAAAAAGATTAAGCGATATCTGAGGGAGCGATGGATATGACATACCAACAAAGAATATTTATTAGGAAAAATAAAGATTGTATGATGTTGATAGGCGATTGTAAATCGAGGATTTTGACAGGATTAAGATGCACCCAGGATGAGCATACCTGGACCTTTTCTTATGCAGAAGGGCGTTTTGAATGGTTTGTGTCATTTGGTTTTAAAAATGCCATAGTCGATATTAATGAAAGATGGATATTATATTTAGAGATAACAATTCATTTGTGGCAATATACTAGATGATATACCCCAGTTTTGCAATAAAAAAAAGAAACACATAGGACACTTCCAAATAGTATTTAAAAAGTTTGAAGAACATGGTATTATAATTAGTAAAAGTAAAATGCAACTATTTCAACATACTATAGAATTTTTAGGAGTAATAATAGGAAATGGTAAAATATTATTACAATCACATATTTTAGAAAAAATTCGAACATTTCCTGATAAAATAGAAGAAACAAAATAATTATATAAATTTTTAGGATTATTAAAGCGATGCAAGACCCTTTCTCAAAATTTTAAGTAGGATTACGAGGTCTCTGTTTTAGCAGTAAAGTAGGCGATAGGGACCAAAAAATATTTGGCCAGAAGATATTATTGGGTTCGCCCCATTTGTGGGCTGGACCAATGGGCTAAGCCCATGATTTGAAAAAAAAAAAAAGCCAAATCAAAAAAGAGTGAAGAAGGGTCTAGAGATGCAGTAGCCAAAAAGTGAAAAAAAAAAAAAAAAAAAAAACAGGGGAAGAGCGTTTTGAGAAGGAGAAAGAAAGGGGTTAGAGTTTTGATCATTTTACATGATGGAAGGCCAATCAATGTTGGTTTTGTCTCAAATTTGACGTGGTGACTCTTTCTGAGGTGATGTCCTGCATTTGTTTTTCGATCAGTGATTAATCTCCATGATACCCATTTGGTGATATTTTTCTATTTTATCTTGTTTTATCCATCCTTGGGATGATGTTTGTTCTTTTGGTGTTCCAAGAATGATATTCTTGATGTTTGTTTGTTGTGAGCTTCTAAATTTCTTGTTAGAGATGAACTTGGTGTAACCCATTATTGCCATTATTGAAATAATGGAAGTTTAAATTATTTCTGAGGTCCGAGTGGTTTTTTACCCTTTTTATTTGAGGTTTCTACGTAAAATTGTTGCCTCATTGGATTTGATTTATTATTGTTGGTTGGCTTTGTTGTTGGCTCAATTGTTTTGTTGAACCTATTTTGGCACCTGAAAGAAGGAATCGTCATTTTTAGAACAATTGGTTGTTGTCTTTTCTCACGGATATTAAGCTAGTAAAAGCTCTCGAAGACACTAGTCACCAAAATTACCACCACTAGAGCGCCCATTAATAAATGATTACTTAATAATTGAAACGGATAGATGTGGCCCTAGGATGGGAGCGAATATTATTATGAAGCCCACATGCAAATGTTTAATAAAAAATGGAAAAAATTTGCAGATGAGCGTTGAAGAGTGAAGTTGTGGTGAGTATGATGGAGATATTTCTTTAGTGTATATGTATAGATAGTTTGGAGATATTTCATGTCCTAAAGAATCTTGTCAAAAAATGAATTTGTGAAGTAGTAAGTTTTACAAACTAAAAATGAAAAGATATTTGAAGAAGATGGTTAAATTTCACAGAAAGGATAATTAACACAGGTGTAAAAATAGAAATATAACATATTAAAGGAAAAGATAATAGTCTAACTGATTCATTGGGCAATTAATAAATTAATTTTTATTTTACAGATGAGCAGAGACGAATAGCGAAGATTATTCCGACTTTTTCTTCGGTAAGAACGAAAAGGTAATTTACTTTGAAAGAAATTCTCTTAAGGCATATCTAAAAGTAACACTAAGCATTCAATTGTTACCACATTTAAGAACTAGTGAAGAACAAAAATGCATTATAGATAACCTTTTGGATCGGTTTTAAACATATTTTTAACAACCAAACTAATAAGAGTTTAGATAGAAAAGTATTTTCATTACTTGTTTATTTGTTTATCAGAATATATTAACAAAAGAATAATGGTAGTATTGTTTATTTTATGATATCTACCAAGGTCATAAAACGAGACATTTTAAAACATGATGAAGTCCCTCCTGCTATTTCAAATCATCCCTAGATTATTTTCCAAAGGTTTTATAAACCTAACGGACTTAGAACCAATGTAAAACAAATTTAGGAAATAATTATTTCATTAGCCCATTAGTTAACAATTTTTAAATCATCATGAAAAATCCTATTTAAATCCCGTAGAACCTAGTAGTAGCCAAACAAGCCAGACTTTAAATTTAGAACATGATTTTCCTCTACTTTTTCCTCTCCTCCAAAATCAAAGAGATCTATGTCACTTAGAGAAGAGTTAAATGAGGGAAAAATATGATAGATACGAGAGCAATTTTCAAATTATGAAGAAAATATATGAAAGGCAGATAGATAATGAAATAGAAATAAAATTGAAGAACACACACATATACAAGAAGAAAGAAATTGAGCTAGAACATCAAATAATTTTGACCTTTGAGCCTAACCTGACGGCATGTCGCAATGTCGAATGGGAGCCTAGTTCTTTACAGGCCGAGTTAGATAACTAATGGAGCTGGTCATTAGGCGATTTGATGAACCTAGTCGATGACAGTCATTTGGTAAAGACATATCAAATTCGTTTATGGATGAGGCTTTCCTAAAAAGCCTTTTACTTCAGCTAACACAACAGGTTGCTAAAATCCTTAAAAAGGATTCATGCAAAGAAGCAAAGTCAGAAAACCCAAGATCCATTAACAACCCAAGAAAAGAAGATAAAGATGAATGAGTGATTTATTCACCACGAAATGAAGACTTTAAGCAAAGAAAATTTGACAAAATGGAAAACTGGAGTTGTATAGGAAAGGCTAAAAGCGGATGAAAGATTTGAAAAAGCGGAGGACATTGCCTTTTTATCTTTTAGACCATCTTTTGATAGATTCCCTTAATAGGGATTAATCACGGCCCGAATCCATGTGTCGTAATCGTATGAAAACGACGCCATGTAAATTTTCATATCTATATGCTGTAAAAGGAAAAAGATTGAAGTTTTGATTTGACAATGGGGCCCAATGAGCACCTAGAATCAGATTCTTCAATCCTATTCTTATCTCTTATCCTTATCCCTTCACTCCAAGAATCTCTTTTTCCTCTATATATTTGGAGGACCTTCTCATTCTAAGGGACATCTCTAGACCCTCCTACCTCCCAAGATCTCTCTCCACTCTCAACCCTCTCATTTTCTCTTGTGATATACTTCAAAAGCTTTCCAGAAGCTTTAAGCTCAAGCTTTCTTCCTCCTATTGTATAAATGTGTGTTTTATCAATGAAACTTGTTTAATGTTTTTATTCACTATTCCATTGTTGTAGCAACTTTTTATAGTTTGGCACAGGGAACATCTACGGAAGAGGTTTCCCCTAAAATCTATAGCCCCGAAATATTTTAAATTTTGATCATGGTATATAAAACAGAAAGTCTAGATGCATCCATTGGGAGAAAATTTGGGATTACAGATCTTTCACCCAAATTCTAGACAAGACAATGCCACGTACCATAAACAACTGGTTTTCTAATTTTTATTTTCTTCTTTTGAATAATAAATTTTCCTTACATGTATGATTATAGTCTCCTGTATCTTTGATATTTTGTTATCTTTTCCATTTGTCTAATTTGACTGTTTAAGACAATGTACTAGCATTAAGGGAATGAATGATTATACTCACAGGATATTTAATTAGTCAAAAGAATTTATAAATTATTATAAATAAAAAAAGGTCATATGAGAGTAAGGAAAACTCTGAGTAGGATTTATAAAACTTTTTATACCTCACTTTCTCACCCCCTAAAACTCATCCCTTAAAACTGAAAATATTAGCCCTCCTATAATGCATTATATAATAATTCTTGAGCAATCACACTAAATTACCCTCTAGACATAGACTTCACTAAGGGAATATTTGAGTTCGTGATTAATAGCTCTATACTAAAACAAATATTGATTTTAAGTCTCTTTCCAAACTATTATCAAATATAGCCTCGTTGATGCCATATAAGAGAGATGTTTTAATTTTAAATTTTTTTTAATATAAGTTAGAAACCGTGGTTGACAACTATGACTTTAATATAAAAATGAAATCATAGTTGATAACTACGACTTTAGCACAAAAGTGAAATGGTAGTTGGTAACTACCGTTTTAAAAGCTATATTGAACATATGTTTGTAAAAAAGGGTAAAAGCAATATTTGATTCAAAACCAAGTTTATTTGGAACCAAAACTCAAATGTTTGATTCCTGTTTTTTAAAATTGTTTCTTGTTTTAAAAAATAAGAAGAACATTGAAAATCTGTTTTTAGTTCCCAAAAAAAGCTTTGTAAAAACAAATGTTATTTTAGCATTATAAAGCATATTTAATCCCTTTTTAAATCACTGGGAAACCTGTTTTTGGTTTTGTTCCAAGAAATAATGAAGGACAAATAATAAGATCCAGAAAGAGGGGAAATGGCTGCTGATGCCAAAGTAGAATTGCCACCCATTCTTCTCTTACAACTCCAAGACTTCTCTGTTTCTCTTCACCTCGTTTCCTGCATTTCTCAGTGCACTGCCAACCAGAAGAACACACTCATGGAGTCGTCCGCCATTATCAGGAAATCCTACGAACCCTCAAAGGATCTTCTCACAAGAACCCGACTAGCGACCATTGTGCTTGTGGTCTTTCTCACATTCCCAACACTCATCTTCTGTGCTTCATTTCTCAACTTGAGAAAGACCAGATCAGAGCTCCCATTCTTCAGCAAAACTCAGCCTCTTCTTCTTCTTTATCCACTTACATCAGAACCTGCGCCAACACTCTCTTCCCTTCTCTCTGCTTCACTACTCTCTCTTCTGCCCCTCCTCATACTTTCAAGAAAACCATCACCCTCCACCATATTCTTCAGATTTCAGTCAATCTAACAGTTACCTCCGTGGTGAATTCTGGGTTCCGTATCAAAACCCTTTTCACCCATCAAGATTTGAATCCTCAAGAGAAGAATGCTCTGAATGATTGCATGGAGATGACAGACCAAACCTTCTGACTCCGGACAGATTGACGACCTTCATGCTCTTCTATCGGTCATACAGCCAACCTCAAAAAAGCCTTCTCAGTGCAGCCATGACAAACTGAGAACACATGTATAGATGGATTCACAGACCCGGAAGAAGCCGATTCTAAAGCTATAAGGGTATCAGAACATCTCAAAATCCATCAACTCATTTCTGTTTATGATCAGCAGCTGCCTAGCCATTTATCAGAGTACATGGAGACCGCAGCTCTAGGGACGGGAAAGGTCAAAGAATGCCACAATGGGAAGGGACGAATTCCCGGCATGGATGACAGCCGTTGATCACCAAACTGGTGAAATGGTGCCTAGAATAAGACCCAGACATCATTATTTACCGCTGGTTTTCTTCAAAAGCAATTTTTAGATGTAGATGATGAAAGAAAATTCTACAATTGAGGCTAATCTCAAACTCCATTTGGACTGGGATGAACCAAAAGCCAAATCAGCAGAAGTTAGATACCATATCTCAAGGCAAACACTTTTCCACTCTTTCTTTTCTTGGGTGGAAAAAAGGGGGAAGCAGGAGATGAAGAAAGAAGCAGAAGAAAAGGGACTGTACAAACAGCTGGAATGCAGATGAGGGGGAAACTCAGATTGGCAAATAGATAACATACTTCTAGAATGAAAATGCAGGTCCTGAAATGATGATTCCACAGTTTATATCCAAGATCAGTGGCAATTTCTTCAGGTATTATGACTACAAAGCAATTTCTTCCACAAGTGAAATAATGGCTGCTGTACAATCCCCAGACATTAACATAATCATTTTCCATACACTTTGAATACTATTAGTAAAGATTAAAGCTGCAGAGCCAAAGAACACTGGCAAAACCAAGTAGTACATTCACAGAATGTATGGACATAACAACATAAATCCTCCAATCAAATATTTGAAAATTTTGGATCTGCAAGCAAGGAACACGACTTGAGCTTATTCTTTCCAAGCAACAGAACATGAAAGGGAATGGATTCAATTTCAAAGAGACCTTCAACTTTCAACATAAGAACTGTATTTTAGAAAAACCAAAAATTAATAATGCCATGACAAACTTAGAAAAGAAAAAGTGTTTGTCATTTATCCAGAAAAGAAATGTCCAAAACTCCTTGACGTGTAGGAACATTTCTCACCATTGTTTATGGGTGTGTCCAGAATAATCAAAAAGGGAACTCAAGCAAATGCACTTTCGTCAAAAAACAATTTGTTTAAAATCTTGTAAAATGAGAAAATTAAGATTTCTGTGAATAAATCGTAATTTAGGTCAAGGAAATCAAATTTATTCTCTAGATCTCCGGATATTGAAGAAGCGGATTTCAGATTGGAATTGTCGTGAAATCTAGCTAGCAATTAATTTCTTGAGATTAGGGACAATGTCGGGATTTCGCGCGTTTTGAGGCGTAGTGTCGGGTGCGGTAAAAGCAGGCTTTGATGTAATGAAAGTCGCGTATAACGTGTCTTCCGTGTCTTGCATGAGTTGCGTAGTGAAGTAATGATGGAAATGGACGGTAGAGATAGTGAATCTCGAAAATCGACTTAAGGACATAATGGTCATTATTTAAATTCTTAAATGAGAAGGAATAAACGAATGGTGTTGATGTACCAGAATTTGAAAGGGGAAAAGCAGGCGATGCGGGAGATGCAGTAGCGGGTTCCATGCACCCAGAGAGAGGTACATGTTTCCTTCTCTAGATTTGCAGGCGTCAGGCTAGTCGAGGTCGACGGAGACGAAGGAAACACCGTTACACGGAGAGGCAACACGTGGACTCCGGTTTAAGGAGTTTAGAACAGCCTCAGCAGTGAGGTAGGGGATTTATCCTACTTGGTTTTACACTGTTTAAGTGTTTTATGATGTTGGTTGGTTTGAGGCACTTGAGCAGTAGTTTGATCGATCGAAACTTGGGGCCGGGTGTAGAAAAGGTATAGGTTCAAATGGATGGCAGTGAGCAATCAGTATTTAATGCGAAATTTTGTTTTGGGTGTTTCATAAGTATGAAATAAATTGTGTTGTGCTATGCATAAAGCCAAGATAACCATTGGATTTTCAGGGTTCCTGGCGGAGCGGAGTATTGGGTATTTGGATGTGAGCAGGTGGCAGGGGTTTCTTTATTTCATATGAATAGTGACCACGAAAATCAATTTTTGTGTGAAAATGTGTTCTTAGGTCGCGATAATTCAGTTCGTTCTTCGTGTTTGATCATTCTTTACGTGAACTAATTTTGATGTAATGGATTGTAAAAATTATGACATGTTTGTGTGATTTAAATTATGTGAATATATGCATGATTATATATTTAATGTGTTATATCGCGTATTTAAGATTGGCGTCATCGTTCGTATGCCTTGGGGCACCACAGAGCGATAGGAGTGAGTGCGTGGTGGTCATTGAGAGAGTGGTTTGATTGACTAATAATAATAATAATTATCGGGTAGTAAAATAAAATATCGATCGTGGATCGGCGGTCGTATACATGGGAGGTTGTTTCACTAAATAAATCATCGGAGTCGGTCCACTACTCATATCGGAGGGTAGCCCACAATTAAAAACAAATATATTTGTTTTGAAAAATAATGTTTCTCATACGTGGCCTAGGCAAGTGTGAGGGAGTCGGTGAGGACTCGGGGCATGAGTTGATTGGTGAGAGCGTTAGTGGGATGTCGTTTACTTGATGTATGTTTTTCATTGGAGCATTGCATATGCCGCTTGGTAGAAAGTAACTAGCATTTAGGGTGATTCCCTCTGGCGATAAACTCACCACAATGTCGGGGATATTATTTTCGGTGTAGGGCATACGAGGAGGCGGCTCATCCTAGAGCCGTTTAGAAGAAAGTCGGGTTATTGGGCTTTTAGTTCTATTGTATACATGTATTAGAATTACAGAATTTTAATATGTGTTGTATAAGTAAATTATTAACTCTTGAAACCATGAGATATATATTTAGTTTGGATGTATTGCTTGATGAGTATTGATTTATGAGGCTCGAGAGGCCGTTTTTACTCATGTGATTGATGTTGGAGACGAGGTTATGTATTCCGGGTAGAGGCTCTCATACAAGGAGGCTTTCCCAGATTTTTGTGAGTTGGGTCGGATTCTTTCGGCATTGATGTCCATGGGTTGTGGGTGGTCAATGGACCCCGAGATTTAGGGTGTCGGACATCGTACAACCTCGAAAATAATAATGTATAATAGTAAACTCAAACTCTCATAAAAATTTCCTATCTAGGTTTCTTTTATACATTCATGGCTAGAACACAGTATCATTCCATGTCCACAATTTTTCTGAAATTTGTACCTCTGGTGATGATGTCAAATCCAACCCATATTCCTTAAATGGATTTTCATACCCTCGAATTCTCTTGCCCCATAACATGACAAGTATCATAACAGCAGTATAAAGGCCAATAATGCAAACAATCACAGCAATCCCAGAGGAATTATTTGTTGTCCAGCTCTGCACAAGTGTTAGAAGCAATGGAACCACAACCGGTGACCATAAAACAAGCACCATGCATATAAACCCGAGAATCCTAGAGAACAAAACATGATTGTAGCAATGAGTAAAACATCCATAGCACACAATTTCAACAAAAAAAAATGCATTAATAGACCCCAATAAAAAGGGAGATAACCACAAGATTCCAAAAACCCTAAATTGAAAGCAATATCGTCCTCAATTCATGGACGTGGACAAGGACATGGTTGAGAAAGGAATTATGGAATCTGCCACCAAAATTTCCAAAATGAAGGACAGGATAACTGGAGAAGTTCCACTCTTGCATCTCCTCTTAATAGATCATAAGCATTGGCTACGCCAGAAAATTACACAAAAAGGAAGCATCATAGCATTGATCTTTATGAGACTATATGTTAAATAACCTTGTCTCTCTTGTGGTGCAATTCAAGAGAAGTCATAGAAAATCAAGCAAGTGAGACTTCTCATTTGGAAGTTAATGGTTGGGTCCGCGTTACTTTATGAGAAGGATAGCAAACTTAAACAATGAAGTAAAAGAATCAAGCAAATGAAACTTTTTGTTAGAAAGTTATATTACATTGCCCCTTCTTTTCATCTTTATGTTTTTCCTCTCAAGTATAAAATATGAAAGGGATTGGAAAATTTTATTTAAGCCAGAGATGAATTTAAATGGAACTTCTGTTTTAAAATTTGTGAAACAAATACAAATTGTTGAGTGAGATAAATGAATCTACATGAAACTTCTATTTTTTGCATTTGAATTTTTAAACAACTAAAAATCATAAGAGAAAAATATTTGAATAGAGCTTTTATTTTAATATTTATATTTGAATAATTTAAGAATTTTATAATATAATTATCATTAATCGAATCAGCATCTCAATACTAAGAATCAAACTTCCTATGATTAACATGGTTCAAAGTCGCGGTATCGGTGTTAGGCTTCCGGACGGAATCCCCAGAGACATATGGCGATCATAAAGTAAAATGATTAAAAGTTTTAAAAATTATAAAAATATTATATAAATTATTAGAAAAATAAATACCATTAAATGAGTTCAAATTTCAAAATTTAATAAAATAAAAACATCTTATATTTTAATATTATCTATTCCTAATGGTTTTAACTTTTTTGAAATTCTCCTATGGATTATGATTTGACAAAAATAAAAATTATTTATTTGAAATATACAAGAATTTTTATTAAGGGCTTTAGAAAAAAAAATATTTTTATTGAAAAGATAGAGAATACAATAATCTATTATATGCCAAATTACAATAAATTCAAAGATGTCATAATTTATGCAGCAGACCATACTCATTAGAACAACATTTTTATAATGATTTGATGAAAAATTATTATATTAGTCTCTTAGATGAATGTGGTAGCTCAATCTAAAATTAATTAATATATATAATAATTTTTTCATGTATTTGTAAAGAGATGTATTGAGATAAGAACACAAGCTTTTATATTATATTAATATTAAAATTAAATAAAAGTAAAGATAAAATATTTTATTAAAATTGTTAAAACTCTGTATAAGTAAAACCTGTTAAATCTATATTTATTTATATATGATAGTTTAGATTCTTTAAGTCAAATCATGTTAAAATGATTTTTTGTCAAATATATTTTATGTTTATTTTCATTCAGAATAAATATATTATTAAAAATCAAATATAATTTTAGGTTTTAAATCCTTCTCTCTATCTCCTCCCATTTCTCTCTCATGATGTTTAAGCGAGGCTAAGCAACGCCCTACACGTCGATCTCAGCTAGCACCATCTCTGCCCTTCCTTCTCCCAATAGGCAAGTCCCCGAACAACCCTTGCCCTCTGCCCCACCCTTGGGTCTCCTTCTTCCTCCCTCTGCTTCCCTTCCTCCTTGGATTCCTTCTTCCTCCTCGCTTCCACTTCCTCCCTGAATCTCCTTTCTGGATCTCTTCATAACGGCTTACCTTCCATACCAGCGACAAAGCGTGAACCAAATGTCTTGCCCGGCCGGCCTTTTGATCTCCCCTCAACAACTCTTTTCATCGTCAAAGGTTAATGAAAACTAGAAATCCTATTTGATTCATAGAGTTTTTTTTGGCTTTTGGGAGAAATTTCTGGTTTTGTCGATAAAATTTTTGAATTTTGGATGTGATGGGAAAGATTGGATACCGCGGGATTTGCAATTTTGGCCAAGTCGTCTGATTCAACTCGAAACTCGGCGATTCATCCAGAAAACTTCGGTTGATTCATGGAATTTTCTTGATTCATTAGGGGTATCGTGTAGGTATAGATTCGGCGTGGTGAGGCTCGAGGGAGGCGGCTGGCCAATTGTCCGGGACAGCCGAGTTTTGGAACCATGATGATTAATCAAGGTCAAAATTTCAACCATCTTGTTTATTCTTGTTATATATGGTGTAATAGTTAAAAAGATAGACGAAACTAGTCTTTAAAGGGTCAGGTTTGCCTGAATGGCTCTGCCATTGATCATTGAGTTATATGTAATATCAACCTCATTCATAGTTATGTTTCCTTGAGGTTTTTCAAGTATTTGTATATATGAAAAAGAAGAATGAATCATGGTGAGTGCTGTTAAACAAGACAAAAGCGCTGGTATGATGTGGGATCTACAGAACTGTCAAAAGGGTATGCAACCAAGACTGGCATCATAGGCCAGCCAAAAATAAAAGACAGGAAGAGCCTGTGCATAGTTAAACAGTTAGCCCCCAAACTGTTTGTAAGTAATAAGAAGAAGAAGAAGAAGAAGAAAGAAGAAGAAGAAGAAGAAATAAATATTTCCCAGATTCCTCAACAAACAAAATTTTATACTAGGCTATAATTCCACAAGCAATAGCAAAGTAATAAATCAGCCAAAGAGGTAGGGGAAATATACCACCAGCCAAAATGAAATAAACAAAATTTTATACTAGGCTATAATTCCACAAGCAATAGCAAAGTAATAAATCAGCCAAAGAGGTAAGGGAAATATACCACCAATAAATGATAAAAATTATAATATCAATCTTGTGATGGTTGGTATTGGAAACAGGGAGCTGGACTGAGATTCAGGTTCAATGCCAAGAGTTTACCAAAGCAATAGCTTTATTTGCAATGTGATGTATGAATATAGATTACTTGGCTATTAGGACCAAAAATATATCTTCAAACAAACACCCGTTCTAAAATAAGACTTTTGAGGAACCAATTAACCAACAATAGAGCGAACTAAGAAAAAGCTGGTGGGTTTTCTCTCTTCTCTCTATTCATGAGAGGAGGAAAAAGTTGGCTAGGTGTTGAATCGAAATCATTTGAGATTTCGGTGGAGGTGATTGGAAGGAAAGTGAAAGGAGTCATAGTGGAGAAGAAGCGGCTTGGAGTGCATGGATTGGGTTCGAAGCAAAAAAGCTTGGGTGGCTTGTTGGAAGGTCTAGAGGTTTGCTGTAGAGTCTAGAAAGATATCAAAAGGATGGGAGGAAGAGGGCAGGAGTTACAGGTTGGAGAAAAATTCCAACATAGCAGGAAGGTATATTGTATGCTCTTTGGTGGATGTGGGGGCGAAGAGCTTTTGTATCGTGATCCCTGAAGGGAGAGGCTTCCCTGGGGGTTGGGCTTCTCTGGCTGCTAAACTTTGGAGTTTGGGGGTAGCCTCCCCTGTGGAAGGGTCAACTGGTACCTCAAGCCCTCATCTAAGCCAGGTTTTTTAGAAGGGAGAGGGAGGGTGAGAGATCCCTCTCCTTTACTAAGGTTGTCTCGATCTAGCCAAAAAGGTTGGGAAAATCTGTTTGGTTACATCTAGGGGGTGAGGACGTGAGTTTCAGGAAGGAATTAGTGGCCTAATGGCTAGTGGGTAGCTGGGGTGGAGAAGGAGGTTGATTGGTTGAAGGAGTTGAGAGAAGATGCATTTATACTCTTAGAGCCTTGACGGGGGATCTCAAAGTGTCTAGGATTAATTTGGGCTTCTTCTTGCTAACTTTGAAGATAGAATGAAGCCCAGGTAGGGTGTTGAAATCGGGCGATCTTTCAGGGGGAGGGATTTCTTGAGCAGGGGCGGGTGGGAGTGTAGAGCGTGAGGAGAAATGGGTAAGAGTGGGGCTTGCCAGATTTACATTATGTGAAAACTAAGGTTTCGAAAAAATGGAGATTGTTATGAAGGCTTCATTAAAATTGCGAAGACACTTTGAGGCAATCGTGACAGGCTTCAATGGCGAGGATCTCTTGGAACTGATGGGGCTTGGGAGACTCTTGGTTCTTACAGCTTGTAGTGGGCAGATCGTGTGTCGCGATTCAGCTGTTGTGGGAGGGGCCACCATTGTTGTATGACAAAAACTTAGCCCCCAGCAGGTCTAGGGTTAGCTAATAGGAGTCCCAGTGGGGGATGTCAACTTCACATGCTGGAAAAAGCGTGGAGAGGAAAAGAAAAAGTAAGTCGGTTGGAATAGACCCTTTGGAGTACGACAAAGCTGTGTTTTCTGAGAACGATCCTAGCCTTCTTGGTATGATTGTCCGCTTTGTGGGAGATGGAAGAGGGGAAAAAGAGAGAGCTAGGGCTTTTGGATCCCGAGGGCCATAGAAGTTTGGAAGTCCGAGCCTTGCGAACTGCGGGGTCGAAAGGGAGAATGGCTTGGGCGTAAACGGCTTAAGGACGTCGAAACTAGGCTTATTTGCTGATGGGTTTTTAGGGCTCAGTCCTTGTGTAGAGTAGTCAGTTGGGTTAAGGCCCAAGACTTTTTATGCTTCTTGATGGGCGGTGAGAACCCCACTTTGGATGGGTGGTGAGGGGCTCAGTTCTCCGAGCCCATGCACGTTATTGCCCATCCAAGTAATCCTTCTCATGGGGTTTTTAAATCCCTCTCCAAACCTAGGGCTCCTGTCCCTTGCTTGCTCGAGACTGAAGAGCTTGGAGAGAAGGAGGTGGAGAAGGTCTCCTATGTCACAAATGCTAAGATGTCCAGCTATGGTGAGGGAGTTTTAGAATCCAGGTACCACTTTCTTTCTGTTCTTCCTTGTGTTGGGGATGGCGAAGCCTTGCTTTATTCTTCTTACTCTCTATACAGGGGTTTTTTGGGGCTATGGTGCTTATTGGGGAGCGGAGTGTTGAGGCAGTGGATGATGTCGATTTGCTGAAGGTCGTGTGGGTTGATGGATGGCTTGGGAATGAAGGGGCAAAGATGGAGTCGAACGAGTGCAATATTGGATCTGAATGTGCTTTAGCCAATAGATGTGAGGATTGGACGAGAGGAGCTAGAGACATTGAAGATTGCCTTGGTTTTAAATTTATAGAGTTTGCTTTTGTTGGGACTATCTCTTGGTGGGTTGAGGACATTATTAAGTTAATGAAGGGAATGAAAGAGAAGAGGGAATTTAATGGGAAAGGGATTTGTGAAAAGAAGTCCTCCCAGAAACTCTCTCTGTTTGACCGTGAATTAAAGTGCCTTCATTGGTGATCAGAATGAATAAGCAAAAGGGATCGAGGGGATCGATCGTGTTCATGAAGATCACAGTCTTATCTGGAGCGTTCGAGGGGTTAAT
Source organism: Tetrastigma voinierianum (assembly GCA_016808115.1). Lineage (NCBI taxonomy): Eukaryota > Viridiplantae > Streptophyta > Magnoliopsida > Vitales > Vitaceae > Tetrastigma > Tetrastigma voinierianum. The sequence continues at coordinate 42,640 of JAEQBH010000022.1, forward strand.
GATAAAGACAAAAGTGGTTAAGGCTTTTGAAATTCGAACAAGGTTGATTCGTGTGTCTGAAAAAAATTCAGGATATGTCCATTGGGTTGGTGCGTAATCTGGGTGTTGGGAGATTCTCCGATTGGGAGGCGCTGAATTGCGAAGGAGCGTCGGAGGTATTGTTGTTTTTTGGGATAATGAGTTCTTCAATCGGTGTTTGAGAGTGAGGTTCTATCTCTTGCGGAGTTCAAAAACATGGAGATGTGTTTAAGATGGTGCTTCCTGGTGACCTATTAGAAAGAAAACGGAGAAGATTTTTGGGCTGATTGAGGAGCGATCAAGGGCCTTTGGGGAAGAATGTGAAACCGGGAAAACATATTTTTTCTTTTACGAAAATGGCGAATCGGTAATTCTTACGGAAGAGTACGAGACAAGCCTGAATCTTTCTTTAGACCTCGGATGATGGGCGGATCACCTTGGGTTAGAATCATCTCGCGAAATCAAGTTGAACAAATGAGCTGCGTCGAATTAGAGGCTATCGATTTGCGTATTTCGAGACGGAGCAGGCCCGACCATGGGGTGGCGCTTGCATGGGGCAGCAATGCATGGGTGGGCCAAGTGTCATCACTTATAGGATTGCATGAGTTGGGTGGGGCTGAATGTGACCACCCTCGTGCATGAGCATGAAAAGTGGGTTAAATTGTGGCATATGGGAGAACCCCTTGGTCTTGAGTTGACCAAGTGTCGAATAAATTTGTGTTAGGTGTACTCCACCAGGGTGAATAACTTGAGGTTGGTGGAGATTCCAAACAATTCGTGAGAAAGGAGAAGAAACAAAAGAAAGAAAGAAAGAAAGAAGAAAGAAAGAAAGAAAGGAAAGAAAAGGAGGAGGAAGCTTTTCCCCATTGTTTTGGTTGGGTGGATCGGGGAACTGGTCCTACACACTTCAAAGAGGTGAGGATCTTTCCTCTTTAGTTATTTCCTTGTTTGGGAGCCATGGAAATAGCATTTGGTTGAGTTGCTATGTGATTGTTGAATGAATAACATCTTTGAATTTGTGATGTTGTCCATGTTGAATTTTAGTTTGAATGAATTTGTGATGTTGTACATGCTGTTTTTTGGTCTTTAGGGGCTTCGATTTAGTGTATTATTGTATACATGACTAACATGCGAGAATGTTCAGTTTTAAGTGAAGAAATTCAGTTTGAGTGTATTGTATGAATGAAAAACATGCAGAATTTCACAGGCTTCATGCATGACTAAATGTAGAATCTTTTGGGTTTTTAGATCAAAGAAAACTGGAGTTTGGGGAGTATTATTGTATGCATGAAAAACATGCAGAATTTTACAGGCTTCCATGCATGACTAACATCTGAGGAGCTTTTGGGTGTTTAGATCGAAGAAAACTCGAGTTTGGTGTATTATTGTATGCATGACTAACATGCGGAATGTTAAGGTTTTTAGGCTAGAAGAAATTCAGTTTAGTGTATTATTGTATGAGATGAAAAACATGGGGAATTTCTGGAAACTTTTTCTATGATAACAATATCTGATCTTGGTTTTGATCAAAAAACAATGAGTTGGTGTAGTATTATGCATGTAGCTTGAAATTTTGGGCTGTGCATGGATTAACATCTGAATGTTTTGCACTTTAAACAGTGGTGAATTATGTTGGCCGTAGCGAGAAGATGTGTTGATATGAATGAACTGAATGATAGAAAAGATGTAGTGCATGCTTATGTGATGTACTGATTTGAATGTGTGGAATATTATGACGCATGTTTGTTAGTATTGAGCGAATATATGAAATGTTGTATGCATTAGACATGAGTGTTCATAGCACATAGTGTCTGATTAATAGAATGTCTATGTGAGGTCTTCATACATTGGTCATGGGTTTGATTAGTGACCTGAATTGCATTACATTGGTGTGCGGTAACACCACATTACATGAGAGTGCGTACATGATGCTGCGATTTGGCCTTGCATTTGGTGTTAAGTGTGTGGGGCTTGGGAATGGGACCCGAAGTCTAATTGGAGTTCCACAGTGTTAAATGAAAATGGAAAATGAAATGTGTCGGGGCGTAGCAAGTAGGGGGATAGATCACATACGATGAAAAACTGAAAACCTGGTTAGACAGCGTATCCACCGGTGAAAGCCCGAAAGAAAAATGTCGGAGAGATTGTAGAGACCAGCGGTGAGACCGAAAAGTTCGTTGCCCCAGACACGAAATGATTAGGCAAATATCACATAGACTACGGGTTGTGAGATGGAATTCGGGACGACTTAGTATTGATTCCCATTGGAACTTGCATTGGATGGTGGGTGGGAGGTTGACGTTGCCCAGGGCATGTAAGAGTGTGCGTCTCATACGGCTGCATGTAGATTTTCCATGATAGGACATGTATGCGGATTGGTTGGTTTGGCCCATGAAATGATCATTTGCATATTGCACCTAGGTGGGGAATAGCCCTTGTGGGTTGTATCTCTCTTTGGAAGAGATGGCTCACCAGTAGTTTGGTTTGCGGTACGGGGCGGTACGAGGCCGGATAGCGCTCCTTAGGAGCCGGGATTATGACGGGCGGGACGTGGCCTTGATTCTTGTTTATGTATATTAGAATGAACTAGTGTTAATATATGTTTTGTATTAAGAGTGATGTAATAGCTCTTGGATCACATAGAAATGTATGGTCTTGTAACCGTATGGGCGAGTATGGATGATAAGGCCTATTGGGTCATTTTACTTTCCAACGCATGGAGTCTCATGATATGAGACACCGCAGGTTTCAGCAGGTTGACCCGGTGGTCAGCGGGACCGGGTTTTGGGTTGTCACTGACTTGGTATCAGGCTTGGAATTAATACGAACACACAGATTCGATGGGGCGTATTGGGTCACAGGACATCTTTACATTAATATGTAGGAACATCCACGACTTGGGGCGCAGCTTGGTGTTGGAGCTTGAATTAGAGTTACCTAGTGCTCGGAGGTGATATCAAATCATAGTTTTTTATCAAGGGTCTAGGTAGGAGGTTACCTGAGGTCCACGAGAACGGATTAGATCCATGACATGCATTGTGTGTTTTAAGTTTTATGCTTTGATTGTATGCATGCATGAGATTGTGTGTGTGCAAGTCGTGAATTATGTCGTGGTAGGATGTATATAGGAAATACGAACACTAGGGTTGACAGTAACCTTAGGAGTTAGAAACAAGCAGGTGGTTCGGGATATTAAGTATATTATTGGTGACATGTGTTGCTCTTGATTGGACACGAAAATGATTCTAAACTTCTTTGTTTGGCGGCCCATGAGTGTGAAGTGGGGCCGGGGGCGAGGTAGATCCACGGGGGTGATGGTCGACCACCACCTGTTTTTTTTTTTTTTTTTTGATCGACGGAGGCCTTCATGAGGCCATGGGTCTTTGCGATAGCCACGGCTCACGGGCTGATGCGGCTAGAGGTCGAGGAGGTGCCGGTAACCTCCGAGGGTTCAAGGCACGCCATCCTCCGGCGTTCACGGGAGGGGACGTGTTGTAGGCCATTGGTTCGGTCGGATTGAGAGGATTCTCAGGGCTATGGAAGTCACCTCGGATACTATACCCAGATTGTTTGGTTCAGTTCCGGCTTGAGAGTGAAGTCCGAATCTGGTGGGAGTGGGTCGCGACTTCACAGGGACTTGGAACATGACATGGGATGATTTTCACGGGATTATTCATGGGGAAGTACTTTCGGAAGCTACGCTAGACATCACCGAAGGTAGGAGTTCAACAGCGAGTTGGGAATAGGGGGCGATGTTTGTACTTGAAATGCGTCAGCTGATTCCTGAGTTTGACGCGTTTGAGGATGATTATGTTAATCATTGACGAGTCGAGAAGTGAGAGGATGGTTTGGGTTGTCCGTCGGGTAAGGTCAGGACATAACCTACGGGTATGCGGACTCGATGGTTAGTCTGACCTTGATTGTGGCGAGTGGGTGGCGCTGTAGCATCAGTGCGGGTGCTAGTAATAGAAGAGGGCGAGCTTTCTTGAGCTCGGGAAAGAAGCCAGAGGACTTACATTTACGAGGGTTTCAGGGGCGGGCGTAGCCACGGGGCCAAGGCAGTCCCGGGTTACAATCGGTGGGAGAAGATGACATGGGCCTTGCATGTGCGGGACACATGGCGAGCGTCTGAATGGGGGTTTCGGGATCGGGGACCGCGCCGTAGTCCCGATCATCGGTGGGACACGGCGGATTTCAGTATGTTCCTCTGCCACACCCGGCCACGGGCAGGAGCAGGGTGTCGATCTCAGGGGTGCGACCACGAGCATCGAGTGTTTCTGAGCAGACCAAAGGCCGAGAGTATGGTGAGGTCGAGCGAGTGTAGACGAACAGGCGTGTGCGGTTACTCATGAGCGATCTGACTGGTCGATCGATGAGATTCGAATGCAGTTTACCTCTTTCGCACGTAGACAAGGGTGTTATTTGACTTCGGGTGCATCACATTCCTTTATTGCTATCTTGTGTGAGAGTGGTAGGCTTAGAGGTTGAGACCTTAGGCTTGAGCCACGCATGTGGATTCTCCTAGGGACTGAGGCGGGAGTAGTCGGATATGTCGGGGATGTGAGGTTAGAGATCTCGAGTTCTACTCCACGGTGGACCTTCGAGGGTCATGGACATGTTAGGGTTCGGGTCATCTCGGGATGGAGCTGGTTGTAGGCATTAGGGTTGTCATAAGGTGTGATGTCAATATGAGTTACCGCACACACCGGACCCGGTACTTGTGTTGTGTTTCAGGGGAATAGGTACGATGTTTCACCCCATACGTATTACGATTCCGATGGCGAGGGCGGAGTTGGCGACGGGTTGGCTACTTCAGCCCTTACCACGGAGGGACGAGTGAGACGGGATGAGTCTACCTCGGGTAGTTTCTGGTACGAGGATGTTTTACGGACGAGCTGAGATTACCTCAGGCGAGAGATGTAGACTTCGCATTGGAGTTACATCTGGGGTGTCGCCTATTTCTATATGACTCATAGGATGGCGGTTGAGTTGCGGGAGCTCGAGGTCCCGGATACGGGGAGTTATTGGGCAGGGGTTTCATTAGACGAGTGCTTCACCATGGGGTGCTCAGGTTACATTTGCGAAGAAGGATAAAGACCCTTAGATTATGCATGGGTACAGACGATTGAGCGGGGTTACAATCAAGTCCCGGTATCCATTACGAGAAGTTGATGACTTATTTGTCGATTGAGAGGGCGCGAGTCTCCAGATAGACCGCGCGGTTACCATCGATTGAGGATTAGGGAGGCGGTCATCCTAAGGCGGTCGGGACGCGGTATGGGCACTTTGAGGAACACGGTGATGCCCTTTGGATTGTGAATGCACCGGCGACATTCATGGACCTCATGGGCCAGGGCAGACCGCTATTTAGATCAATTTGTGGTGGTATTTGTTGGTAGCATCACGATCTGCTCGATCAAGGTGGAGCATGAGGATCACTTGAGAATTGTACTACAACTTTTGAGGGGATCATCGGGTTGTGCCAAGTTCGATGGAGTGCGAGTTTTGAAGCTGGCGAGGGTGGGTTTCTTGGGACACGTGGTGTCGGCCGGGTGACAATTGCCCAGGAGTTGGCCGGTATTACAGGGAGGTTTTATAGAGGATTTCTCCCAGGCTAGGCGCCTATGACAAGATTGACCCGGAAGGAGTCGAGTTTGTATGGGATGACTCATGTGAGCGGCGGGATTCCGGGAGTGAAGAGGGGCTTGCCCCGACTCTGATACAATAGTCGGAAAGGGGGCAGTGCGCCGGTGTCTTGTGATGCTTCGAGACGGACTGGGGTGTGTTACGTGCGATCCGGAGAAAGGTTGTGAAACTATGGTTCTCGGCGGTTAAAGAATCACGAGCGAATTACGCGCATGACATGGAGTTGGTATCGTGGTCTTACTTCACCCCAAGGGCACGGCGTCACTACTTATATGGTGGCGATTCGAGGTGTTTCGGACCACGAAAATTACGAAATGCACATGCTTCAGCGGCCGAGACCTCAACATGAAGCGTAGGTGGATGGAGTTTTTTGGAAAGTGCGACTTCACTTTGCATTACCATCGGTAAAACAAAATGGCAAGGTGGCCCGATCGCGCTTAGCGAAAGTCGCAGTGCGGCTAGTATAACTGCGGGGGTGGCGGATGCTCGAGATAGTGGGGCGGTTCGATTTGTGAATGCGATGGCGGGCTGGGGGTACGCGGGAAGTATGATAACTCTGTAAGATCTCTACTAAGCGAGTGATAGAGTCCCGGGTGCGGGGCGGTAGAACTAGTATCCATCGGGGGGCGGTATGGTGGAAGTGGCGGACGAAGGAATTTGGGCCCGTCCACACGGATGGTAGTCTTCGGTATAGGGGGACGGGTTGTTGGTCCCCCAGTCGACGGATTTGAGGGAGGAGATCCTCAAGGAGTTCCATTGCTCCCGATTATTTGCTGTGCATCCAGGTGGCACGAAGATGTATCATGACCGCCATTCGCCCGGTATTCTTCGGAAGCGGATGGCGTGTAGGGATTTTGTCAGAGCGGTGTCTCACGTGCCGGCCAGTCGGTGAGCACCGAGAGATGTAGCGAGGGCTACTCCGGCCATTGGAAGATAGCCCAGTGGAGGTAGGAGCACATCCACGATGGACTTTGGCGGCTCACTTGCCACGGACATGGCGGAGCATGATGCGATATGGGTCGTGGGCCCGGAAACTCACGAGTCGGCACATTTTGGCACGTGCGGATGACGCTTCACATTGGAGGAGTGCGGGTTGTATATAGGAGATAGTACGGTTTGCATGGGTTCCGGTCTCCATAGTATCGGATCGGGATCCTCGGTTTATGGCTTTCGGTTACGGAAGAGTTTCCGGAGGCCGTAGGAATGACTTTCGATGAGTCACAAGCTTTTCATCATCGAGACGGATGAGGTGATCGGGGCGGACTATTCGGATTATAGAGGACATGCTGCGAGCATGTGTCCTGAATCTCAAGGGTAGCTGGGAGGAGCACTTGCCCTTGGTAGAGGTTCGCCTACATCAACGGCTATCAGCGGAGTATTCGGATGGCATGCTATGAAAATTCTGGAGGCGTGTTGATGTGGAATATGTTGGACGAAGGTGGGAGAAGGCTCCATCAGCTGGTCGATTTGATTAGAGACACCTCGAGAGAAGGTGGCTATGATCGAGAAGCGTCTCCCTTGCTTTGCTCGAGGGCGGCAAAGAGTTACGATATACGACGGCGACCTCTAGAGTTCGAGGTGGGTGATCATGTCTTCTTGGAAGGTGATGCTAGAGAGGAGTGATCGGATTTGGAAAACGAGGAAGTGTCGCCCAGGGTACATTGGATGCCAGTACTGAGGGGTGGGCACGGTTCTTTGATATGGTTGAAGATTGCGGTTTTATCAGTTCATGGCGGTGTTTCATCTGCATGCTTCGGAAGTACACTCCGAGATCGACTCATATAGTTGATTGGGAGAGCTTGTTGTTGATCTTGATGGGACCTTCGAGGAGGGACCGGTGCGTATCATGGATGGCCAGGGAGCGGGTTTGCGTGGCAAGGCTGACCAGGCTTGTAAAGGTGTTATTAGCGAGGCAGGGGAGTCGAGGAGGCGACATGGGAGCGCGCGGGACCTTATGGCAGCCAACTATCCCTTCTTGTTTGATGGGGAAGGTGCGTTTTCTTGTCATTAATGTTTTAAATGACTGTTACATATGCATGTGTTTGATTGTGTGCATATATGTGGGAATGTCGGGACGAATTCCTTTTAAGGGGGGGAGAATGTGAAACCCGAGAAAAACGTATTTTTTTTTTTTTGAAAATGGCTTGAATCGGTAATTGTTACGGGAGCCCAGTGCAGACCAGGCCTTAGATCTTTTCTTTGGAGCACCGGATTATGAAGCGGATCACAGATTAAGTCGTTTCGAAATCAAGTTGAACCAAACGACTGCGTCGGGTCGAGGCGCCGATTTGCGTATTTCGAGCGAACGAGCCAGCCATGTAGGTGCCATGTGGCGCTGCATGGGAGACACTTGGCGCGTAAGGTGGGCGTGTCATCTCTAGGATTGCATGAGTTGGGTGGGGGCCAAATGTCGAGCCACCCTCATGCATGAGCATGAAAGTGGAAATTGGCATGGAGAACACTTGGTCTTGGAGTTGACCAGAGTGTCGAACAAATTTGTGTTAGGTGTACTCCACCTAGGTCAAACCAACCGGTTGGAGGAGAGATTCCAAACAATTCGTAGAGAGAAGAGGAGAAGAAACAAAAGAGAAAGCAGAAAGGAAGGAAGAAAAGGAGGAGGAAGCTTTTCCCCATTGTTTTGGAGATGGGACGGGATCGAGAACTGGTCCTACCGCCCCAGGAGGTGAGGGATCTTTCCTCTTTGGTTATTTCCTTGTTTGGGGCCATGGAAATTGTAACACCCCATCCCGATGAGGTGCACAGTACATGTATCTGTAAGGGCGCATATTGCACCAAGTGCCATTGTAAAGGATAAAATTGTAAAGTTTTCAAAGAATTGTGGCACTTTGCAATTAAGGAAAGTGGAAATTGAAAGTATAAGTCGTAAGGATTTAAAGGATAATAATAATAATAAATTGCAAAATGGTTCGGAAGCCTGAAAATTCTCTAGATGGATGTTGAAGCTTGAACAATGCTTAGTTAAATTCGTCTCGCGAAATCTAGTGACCCAGAAAAATTTCGTTGAATTATGAGACAGTTAGAATATTTTACGATTTTCTAGGTGATAAGTCGTTAAGGACTTCAGGGACGAGATTTTTAAGAAAATCTCGGAAATCAGAAAATGGCGTGAGTTAAAGTTCATTTAAAATAATTGTTGAAAATAAAATTTAGGGATAAATGGACCCGAATGGATAATAGAAATCGTTTATCCAAATAATAATAATAATAATGAAAAAAAAAACGAAAATTAAAAAGAATAAAAGTCGATTGCAGACGGACACAGCGTCCAGAGAGAGAGAGATAGCGTGAGGAGGTTTTTATTTTTATTTCTTCTCCTTGTTTTCTTTTTCTTAGATTTATGAAATCGGATCGTAGAGGAAACCGTCGGAGCGGAAGGCAAAATTGGTATACGCGGCGAAGCTACGCGCCAGATGCCAATATCTTAGCCTTTTGCCAAACTTTGGGTAGAAAAATTTACCTACTTGTGTTATTTCAAGCCTAAAGGTTATGTAATGGCTTGAGAAATTTTCTTAGAAAGGCTGTGAAAGGTCGTAAGCTTCGGTCCCAAAATTTTGAAGCCCGAGTTTAGGAATTTTAGAATTTTTAGGGCGTGTTCGGACGATCGGGGTGTTTTGAATTTGTTTTCGGACAGTTCGGGTTGAAATTTCAGGAGTGTAGTCGGACAGAATTTTCAGAAATGTTTCGGGTATTTTTAGACTCTATGGAAAGTCCCTTGAGTCAAAATTTGGCTAAAACAGATAGTTTTTATGGGACATTTAATGTGTATGAACATTTTGGTCAATTTCACATCATATTATCAGTATACTTATCGAATGGGACTAACGCGTGGATTTTGTTAGAATGAAGTTCGTTCGATATAGTCACTTTCGAAGCCATGTGTATGTTTTATGGTTAAAACGTTGAGCGAGAGAGTATTTTAAGTAATTTGAATGAATTGTGTAGGCGATTTGAGCATCAGACGAGAATCTAGAGTGCTTGACAAGATTTGGAAAGAAATTAGACGAGAAAAGGTGAGTACTCAGAAATCCTTTTCTAAAACGAAAGTGTTTAAATTACAAGTTTGTAAGTGCTTTGAAAATATAAATTTATAAAAGCATTTTTTTACCTCCCATTTGTTATACTTTCGTGAAAAATTCGATTTCGTGTTTTAAAGCTTGATTTGGCTGGTTTAGCAAAACCCTAGATGGCGCATTTCGGTTCGGTCGGATGTATTCCAGTTGTGCATGGCATGGTTATGGGATATTATGACTAACTATATTGCCTGGTCGGTAATTGGGGGTTAAATCTAGTATATATTTATATAGTGAGTAGCCCTACGCACATTCGAGGTATATAGTTAGCGCGGCCCGAGCTTAGTATTCGCGATGAGGTGTTGGTTCGAGGTTCCATCAGAGCATTTTGGTCAGGAGTTCCATTGTGCTGCATATAGATCCTTAGTGTTCACAAGACCATATTAGGCGGGTAGTGTTCGAGGTTCACTATCGATGCAGTTGAGGCATCCGTCTAGAGTATTGAAATGAGGCCGAGTGGTTGGTACTTGATTTCGGTATAGCACTTTCGAGATATTAACCACCGAAGCTTGATTTTCAACGGCGAAATAGTTTTCGAAACGCGATTTTGGCCCGGCGAATAGTTTTTCGAAACGATTTTGGCCAGCGAATAGTTTTGACACAATTTTTCGAAATGGTTTCATAGCAAAAACTTAGTTTCTCATAAAGCAGGTTTTACTACCATTTTGTCTGATTTTCATATTGGGAGGTACATACGTGGGCAGCAACATTTAGGCTTATAGTACTCAACGAGCGGGTTTGGCTCACGGTTTTGTTTAAAAGTAATTTTCGGTGCGGTCTTGCGAAGCCGAAAAGACCTTTCGGGATCCTCGATTCTGAGCGACATGTACAGGTATATACCAGATAAGGTGTAAATTAAAACTAGTAAAACTTAAAATGTGACATTTTGTATATGTAGAAAATATCTTTTGTAAAATATCGTCATGGTTTGAGAAAAGCAGGTTCGATGAAATTTTGTTGAATTGATTCTTATCTTATATTTTGATGAGGACGGAAGATCCTTTATGATTGTAGTTGGATTTTGGAAAATATTGGGAGTGTAATTTTTATTTACAGGTGATTTTTGTATTTGGAGCGACCCCGCGTGCGGTAGTTATCTTTATGGGATTACCGTTAAATCTAAAGGTGTGATTTTGATAAACTAGTGAAATTTTTTTATATTTTTATAACCCACGTTTTCCAAATCTGATTTCAGCCCAGTTTAACGGCTTAAACACCATGGTAACTTATCGGTCGGGCTTGGGCAGGAGGTTCTTGTGGAGTGCCAGGCAGATTTCTGTCCTTGGGAAGGGTTTGTCGAGAAATGGCATTTGGTTGAGTTGCTATGTGATTGTTGAATGAATAACATGTTGAATTTTGTGATAATTGTACATGCTGTTTTTTTGTCTTTAGGGTGAAAACTTCAGTTTGGTGTATTATTGTATACGCGGCTAACATGCGGAATGTTCAGGGTTTTAGGCGAAGAAATTCGGTTTGGTGTATTATTGTATGAATGAAAACATGCGGGAATTTCACGGGCTTTCATGCATGATAACATAGAATCTTTTGGGTTTTTAGATCAAAGGCAGTTTGAAATTATTGTATGCATAAACATGCGGGTACTACGGGCTTCCATCATGATATGCGAAATGTTTTAGATGTTAGATCAGAAAACTCGGTTGATGTATTATTATATGCATGACTAACATGCGAGAATGTTACAGGTTTTTAAGTGAAGAAATTCGGTTTGGTGTATTATGAATGAGAAAACGTGCGGAATTTCTTTTGGGCTTTCATGCGTGACTAACATGAGACTTTTGGGTTTTAGATCCAAGAAAACTCAGTTTGGGGTAATGTGTATGCATGAAAAACATCGAATTTTACGGAGTTTCCATGCACGACCGCATGCAGAATGTTTTGGAGTGTTTAGATCAAAAGAGGCTTCAGTTTGGTGTATTATTGTATACATGACTAACATACGGGAATGTGCAGGTTTTAAATGAAAGTCAGTTTGGTGTATTATTGTATGAATAGAAAAACATCACGAGAATTTCACAGGCTTTCATGCATGACTAACATGCTAGAATCTTTGGGTTTTTAGATCAGCTCGGTTTAGGGTATTATTGTATGCATGAAAAACATGCAGGGCCTACGGGCTTCCATGCACTGACTAACATGCGGGAATGTTTCAAGGTGTTTAGATCAGAAGAAACCGGTTGGTGTATTATTGTATACATGACCCCAACATGCGGAATGTTGCGGGTTTTAGGCCCGAAGAAGTCGAGTTTGGTGTATTATTGTATGAATGAAAAACATGCAGAATTTCACGGGCTTTCATGCATGACTAACATGTAGAATCTTTTGGGTTTTAGATCGAAAAGGCTTCGGTTGGGAGTATTATTGTATGCATGAAAAACATCTGAGGTACTGAGAACTGCATGCGTGGCTTCTTGTCATGATGTTTTGGGTGTTTAGGTCAGCTTCAGTTTGGTGTATTATTGTATGCATGACTAACATGCGAATGTTACGGGGTTTTTTAGGCTTGAAGAAATTCGGTTGGTGTATTGTGTATGGATGAGAAAAACATGCAGAATTTCACGGGGCTTTCATGCATGACTAACATGTAGAATCTTTTGGGTTTTAGATCAGAAAACTGATTTGAGGGTATTATTGTATGCATGAAAAACATGCATAATTTTACGAGCTTCGTGCATGAGCTAACATGCGAGAATGTTTTGGTGTTTAGATCAAAGCTTCGACAGTGTATTATTGGCATGCATGACAACATGCGAGAATGTTCACGGGTTTTAGGCGAAGAAATTCAGTTTGGTGTATTATTGTATGAATGAAAAACATGCCGAATTTCTGGGCTTTCATGCACTTGGCTAACATGTAGAATCTTTTGGGTTTAGATCAAAAGAAAACTCAGTTTGGTGTATTATTAGTATGCATGAAAACTTGCGAGAATTTTGGGCTTCCATGCATGATAACATGCGAGAATGTTTGTATACTTGCTAAGTAATGGGTGGGAATTATGTTAATACATGCTTGAAGATGTGTTCTTTATGAATAAGCGAATGATAGAAAAGATGTAGTGCATGCTTATGTGATGTCTTGATTTGAATGTGTGGAATATTAACATGGTAGCATGTTTTGTTGATGTTGAAGCTGAATATATGAAATGTTGTATGCATTAAGACATGGTATTCATAACACACACATAATTGTGCGGTGTGAAATGTCCATGTAGAGGTCTTAAATACATTGGTCGTAGGTTTGAGTGCGATGACACAAATTGCATTGCATTAGTGTGCGGTAACACCACATTACATGAGAATGGAGTACATGAGTGCTTGATTTGTAGCGCATTTGGTGTTGAATCGTGTGGGCTTAGATGGGGCCAGTCGATTGAGTTTCACGGTGTTAAATGAAAATGGAAAATGAAATGTGTCGGGCGTAGCAAGTAGGGATAGATACCCCTCGGGTGAAAAACACGGCTTACGGTTGGAACGGCGTATCCGGTGAAAGCCCGAAAATGTCGGAGGTGTAAGAGACCTACGGTGAGACCGAAAAGTTACGTTGCCCCGAAAAGACACGAAATGATTAAATAAATATCCACGTAGACTACGAGGTTGTGAGATGAAGTCGGGGCGACTTAATGATTTCCCATTGGAACTTGCATTGGATGGTGGGTCGGAGGTTGACCGTGCCCAGGGCATGTAGAGTGTCGTCTCATACATGCATGTAGTTTCCATGATAGGACCGACATGTATGCACGGATTGGTTGTTGGTTTGACTATGAAGTGATCATTTGCATGTACTGGGTGAGAGATAGCCCTTATTAGGATTTATCTCTCTTGAGTTAGCTCACCAGGCGTGGGACCCCCTTTCGGTCTGGGGACAGGTGCAGGAAGATAGGCGCTCATAGAGGCGAGTTATGAAGCGAATTGATTTGTGGCTTGATTCTTGTTTTATGTATATATTAGAATGAAGCTAAGTGATATATATGTTTTGTATTAAGAGTGATGTAATAACTCTTGGATCTATAGAAATGTATGGTCTTGTAGCAGTATGGGCGAGTATGGATGATGGGCCACTGATGGGTCATTTTACTTTCAACATAGTCTCGTGATATGAGACACATGAGTTCCATGAGGTTGACGGTGGTCAACGGGACCCCCGGGTTTTGGGGTGTCACAGGGGGGGCTGGTGGGCGGGCGTGGTGTGTAGTTGGGGATTTCAACGTGATTAGATTTCCCGAAGAATGCAGTAAAGGGGGAAGGCTAAATTCTGCTATGAGAAGATTTTCTGAGGTTATCGAGGACCTATAGCTAAGGGATTTGCCTTTACATGGGGGGATTTTCACGTGGATTAGAGGTTTGAACAACTAGACAAGGTCTAGGCTGGATCGTTTTTTAATTTCTGATGATTGGGAAGGCCTTTTAAGCTACTCTACTCAAAGTCTGCTCCAAAGGCCCACGTCAGATCATCACCCCATTATTCTTGATGGCGGAGGAATGAGAAGTGGTCCAACTCCTTTCAGGTTCGAAAACATGTGGCTGAAGGAGAAGGACTTCATCCCCACCCTAAAGTCTTGGTGAGAAGGGCTTCGAGGTCTCAGGTCTCGTAAGCTTTATTCCATGGAAAGTTGAAGGCACTAAACCCGTGCTAAAAGCTCGAAGTGTATGGTTTTGGGAATGTTGAGCTACGTATTAGCTGATAGTTTTAAGACAAATTCGCGGTCAGATGCTTTGAAAGCGCGTCGTCTCACGTATCTAAGTCGAGAGGAAGGAGGAAATGAGGAGTATAAAATCAGCTTTGCTTCAAGATTTCGAGACAAAAATCCAAGGAGATTTGGTTGAAAGAGGGGAACAAGAATACTAGCTTTTTCACAAAATGGATAACGCGCACAAAAGAAGAAATCATATGTCAAGGCTGAAAATTAATGGTGTGTATACAAAGGAGTGTAAGTTAGCTGAAAGAGCAGTGGTTATGCCTTCGTGGCCTCGTCTCTTAATCTCAAAGAGTGGAAGCCTGGTTCCATTGGGTTGTCTTTTTTAGAGGTTGGATGTAGCAGGGGCTTCTTGTTTAGAAATTCCATTCACTAAGGAGGAAGTCTTTCTAGCCCTCAAAAAGTTTTGGGATGATAAGGCCCCTGGACTTGACGATTTTTCTATGGATTTTTGGCAGAGTTCTTGGGATTTTGTTAAAGCGGAGATTATGGGTTTTTTTAAGGAATTTTTTAATTCTAATTGTTTTGTGAGGAGCATTAATGCAACCTTTGTTGTGATGATTCCAAAGAAAGGGGGAGCTGAAGATTTTAAGGACTTTAGTCAATTAGCTTGGTGGGAGGTTTATATAAATGGTTGGCAAAGGTTCTAGAAAACAGGCTCAAAAGGGTGTTAGCTAAGGTGATTTCGAAATCGCAGAATGCTTTTGTAGAGGGTAGACTGATCCTAGATGTTGCGCTTGTGGCCAATGATGCAATTGATTCCATTGTAAGAAACAACAGAGGGGCTCTTCTTTGCAAGCTTAACATAGAGAAAGCCTACGAATGTGATTAGTCTTTCTCATAGGGTCATGAGAAGATGAGTCTTGAGGCAAAGTGATCTGCTTGGATCAGATGGGTGTATCTCTACCATAAGTTTTTCGGTGATGATTAATGGAACCCCATCAGGTTTCTTTAGTAGTTCTAGAGGGTTAAGACAGGGTGATTCGCTCTCACCCTATCTTTTTGTTATAGTGATGGAAGCCTTTAGCCAAATGATTGAGAAAGCAGCCATGGGGGTTTCCCCGACCTCGTCTCAGAGGTGGAAGGCAAGTAGGGAGTGGAAGTCTCACACACTTATTGCTCCGTCACGACATGACCGATTTTCATGAAGCCGCCTTAAGATTAGGCTGACCTTCTTTGATCGGTTATTGATATGGTTTTAAGCCCTCTCCTCAGTTTAAAGATAAATTTGAGAAGAGCGAATCGATTCCAGCAGTGTCTAATGTTGGGATTCCTTAGCCGGGTGAATTGGATTGTAAGGTGGCAGTTTGCCAACCACCGGCTCTGCCAGTCTTTGGGAGCGCATCAAGTCTGTGGCTGCTCGGGATGGGGTGGAGGAGCGCTTTAGTGAAGAGGGCTACTTCTTAGAAAAGACAGTATATATCTAAGGGTGGTAGGATCACTTTAATTAAGAGCACGTTATCCAGTATGCCTCTCTATCTTATGTCTTTGCTTCCTTTGACTAGAAATGTGAAATTAAGGCTTGACAAGATCTAAAGAGATTTTCTATGGGGTAGTGGATCTTTGGAACGCAAACCCCACTTAGTTAAGGGGACCACTATCTGCTCGGAAAGGAGGAACGGGGGCCTTGGTGTGAGTAATTTGTCTATTTTAAACAAAGCCCCTCCCTTAGTAAAATGGAGTTACAGAGGCAAGGGGAGAAATAAGCTCGTGGGTCGAGGTTATATCGTGGCTGAAACACGGGAGGAGGGAGGGTGGTCTTCTCGGTTTTCTAGGGAGAGTTATGGGGTAGGTTTGTCGAAATCTTTGAGGAGGTGGAGTGTTTTGGTTAGTAATCAATTTTCCTTTGTGGTGGGAGATGGGAAGAGGACAAAGTTTTGGAAGGATAATTGGTACTGTGACACTTCGCTAATTGGTGCTTATCCCTATTTTTTTTTTTACTATTGCTTGTGGAGCACGGAAATGGAGGGGGTTGTTGGAATCCTACTTTCTTAAGACCTTTTAACAATTGGGAGATGGATGACGTGGAGAGTTTGTTAAATGGATTGGGGGGAGGGGAGGGTGATTGAGGTGTGGAGGATGTGGTTTGGTGGAGAGGGTCCAAAATGGTTTGTTTATGCTAAGCCTTTGTACAGAGCTAGAACAAAGAACGCTCTTCTTTCCCTCGAGAAGTGCATTTCCGAAGACTTGTGTTCATCCAAAAATTAGTTTCTTTGCGTGAGTAAACGTAAGTGTTATTAACTCTGCGACGCCTTTAGAAGAGAGGTTTGTCCCTTGCTAGTTGTTGTCCCCTTTGTCTAGAGAATGAGGAATCAGTGGATCATCTCCTCCTTCGTTGCTCTAAGAGAAGTGTGCTTTGGGATTTGCTTTTCTCCCTCTTTGGAGTCTCTTGGATTTTGGCCGCCACAGTCAAGGACTTCCTCTTAAGATGGAAGGGTACTTTCCTTCCCAAAGAGAAGCGAGGAATTTGGAATGTGGGCCCTTTGTGCATTTTTTGGACAATTTGGAAAACCAGAAATGACACTGTTTTTAGAGATGAGGTTTGTCTATACAAAGGCTAAAGTCTCTTTTTGTACATCTTTTTTGGTCAGAGACTAAGGTGTCAATAGTGGAGGGACCTATGACCCTTGTCCATTTCATTGATTGGGTGGGTGCTTAGTTTTTTGAGGTGTTTTGCTTTTTTTGGTTTCTCTTGTAAAGGGGTGCGGTTCTCTCTTTTTTTGGGTCACCTATTCGGTGCCCCTTTTTAATACAATTACTTACTAAAAAAAAACAATAGAGCGAACTAACAAAGATTTCAGCATTGCAAAGGATGGCAAAAACAAAAGAAAATTTTCAGGAATCTCCATTTTTTAAACATGAATCACACAACCTTTGTGCCAAAACCAACTAAAGACAGCTAATATATCTTTTTATAGGGTTCTACATTTAACTTTGCCTCTCACAATTTTTTTTCTCGTGGAAATCTAAATTTTCAACCCCTGCATAGTTAACTTTCAATCATTACAATAACAACATATGCTTTGTGCAAATAGAGTCGGATACAGACAGAAATTTAGTAACTTAAAAAAATACTTCTGGAACAAGGCGATCAATACATAAAAGTAGAGATGAGCCTATGTATTGACTCATTGCACCACGTATTCCACTCCATATAAAACAGTTTTAAATAGCTTTAACTTACCTTTTATCCCAAATCCCAACAACATTTACAACAAACACATTCATAATATATGACAGGAAATTCAACAAACAGAGATGTTAAATACATAATGATACATTTTCATGGATCAAATGATCAGACCTTTCTTGATCAACCCCACATCTTCCTTTATTTAGTGCACTGGACCGGCAACTGGCATAACTTCTCAACAAAGACTTGGCTCATTATTCAGACTTTATCCATTATCATATTCAATCTTGTTAAATCTTTTAGTTGGGTTCCTTTCTCCTTAGGGGCTTGGATGAGAAATTTGGCAGTTTTATTACTATTATTGGATCAACTACTTGCATGTGCAAAAACAAAGCATGAGACACACAGGCTACACACATATTCAAAGAAAACTTCCGAAAGACGGGTTACAAAATTGTTGAAGAAGTGGTAAATCAAAAGCTCTAAAGGTCATTCTTCACTGGTTATCCAGTAAACCAGATGCCCCCAGGAGCAGCTGTAACAGCACCAACCATGACGGTACTTCTTTGCTTGAGTATCATTCTCTGCTGCTACATTGAAATTTTCTCAAAGCAGCTAAGCTAGATCAACAGCGCACCAACTTCTTAGCCTCCTCAATCAAACTTGTATCCTGAATGGCAGATGAGATTGCTCTAACGGTACATTTTCCCTCAAGAGTATAGTTTTCTTCATACTGGTGTTCTAAATCTTCCCTCCACGCCTGCAACCATGCTCCCTTATCTTTTACAAACAACCAGAAGATGGCATTTGCAATTTGTTCCAAATCTCTGGCAAGATCAGACTCCATCCTTCATATATGATACACTTTGTCTGCAGCTAACTGGCCTTAACTAAACCATCCATTATAATATTTCTCAACGAAACATGTCGATTCTCTGACCTATCACTATAAGTGCAGCCGTTCATTTTATGTCCACACTCTTGTACTCCCCTAACTGGTTCTGTTGTTTAATTATCTAATACTCATATGAAGTTCACAATAATCTTTCTGTAATTCAAAGATGAATTTTTCCTGTAACACCTTAAGGGTTCTGCCATCACCAACAGAACTACCCAGTGTTTCCTAAAGTTGTTCAATGGCTCCATTGATGCCTAAGTAGTCAAAAGAAGTAGAGCAGTAGTTGTATACAAATCTAGTGATTTGGCATTTTGGTACCTTTGAAAGAAGATGCTCTCAAATGTTCACCATAAGAGAATCTCCATGTTAGATTCTTACCTCTATGGTCAGTTTATTATGTATGGCAATTGGATTTTCCTGGCATCTAGGTTTGTATAGGTTAACATGCTAAAGCTCATATTGTACATAACAATACCAAGTTTTCTACTCTAAGTCTAATCTTTCTTCGTAAATTTATTACGCAGCGGGTCTGCGATTTTTTCATTGCTCTGCGGTCAGGCATTCTGACTACCCGTATACTTCTTTTCGGCCGAACACCACGGTTTGATCTTTTCTTTCCTACACAGCCATGACTAATGATCTTCGAATTTTCGGGGAGAAATTGAATCTTGTCGGGGCGATCCTGCCGATTAATCGTAGTCGGTGAAAAATCAAATCACGCCAAATCCAGCTCCGCTGAAGTCGCGTGTTATCCAGCACTTCCACTTTCCCGCGCGCGAATAACTACGTCAGGATCCTGCGCGCGCATGCACTTCACGATGCACTGCATCTTAGAGACTTCATTGTTTTGTGTTCCATTTTGATCCGGCTCAAGTTTCCTTGATATGTTTTGAACCGGACTATTAAAACTCAGGCCGCGCCTCGTTATTCGTGAAGTGATTAACATGTGACTATTGACGTTAAAAGTTGGTTAGACTGACTTGTTTGACTGTTTATGTCTGTTTCGATTAAGATTGGTATGCTGATTGATGGGATTTCGTCGATTCATGTTATTTTTAATGGAATAATTTTGCCCAGTAATCTCAAGTCATACTTAGTTATACCGAGACATGGCCCAGTGAGCTTTATACCAGTGGTACATCTGTTCCATAAAAATTGGACAAAGCGGTCATACCATTCAGTTGAGGATTAAGAAAGTGCTAATCATCGGATCATCACTTTTGTTTAATATTACATATATTCATCCATTGTTAATGGGTTTGTAACATTGATGTTGCCAAAGAAGTTTGGGACTTTACTTATTTACTGGTATCTTGGATGAGTGAATTTACTATAACTAAAACTCTTTGAGCACCTCTGTGTGGGAACTAGGTGGCGGATTCATATATCACAGTAAATTTTGAAATCCATTTCGGATCAATTAATTTGCATATGAACAGTTCTCTCAATTCCCTCACAACACAAATTGGTTTATGTTCATAGTGAACCTGGCTTTGTATTCTTGATTTCTAATGGGAGGCCGTGATGAGTTTAGATCAGCCCGAGAATCCATATTCTCCATGAGGGATCTTACTAATAGTCTCACAGGCTATTAATAAGTTAGTTGATGATGAGACCCGTCTTGACCCGTCAGCTATCAGATGTAGTGGTTCTTGGTACTTTATTTCTTTGTTCTGTTTGTACTCATATGTGTCTTTTCCCTTCTTCCAGTTCACCTACCTATGTTTTCAAAGCCACAAGGAATAATGTCGAATATGACAATAAGTCTCTTTTCTTGCCACGGTTTAGCAGAACAAGGTCATTAGACAGAGCACATTGCCTCCTGGCTGTTCTTGAACACTCACTTTAGCAGTCGAGTCTCAGCTGGACTCCAGTCAGATCAGTTCAGGCTCATCTCTTACTCTCTATAGTGGGATCTAAGGATATGGTTGAAAATGGGTTCATCTGCTCCCCAGTGCATCCAGTACTTTGCTCTTTCTCGATAATGCGGAGGTACTTCTCTCTATGCGCCAGTTCTACCTTCTTTATGATCCTTGACTAACTCACGATGTTGTACCTTCACACACTTCTACTACTCTCATACCATATATCTTTGCTGAATGGTTTCTCTATACCATGTCTCATCTTGACAATGTCTCTACCAGTATCTTTAATGCCCACAATTCCCAATCTCAATCTATCTTTATCTGTGGCTCTGAACAGTTTCCCAACCTTTACCTCTATTGGTGTAGTTTATGGGATTCTCGAGACCAGGATAGATGGAACAGGACCGCTCGTAAGGTCGGAAGGTTGTTTGAGCTCATCTTTTCTTCATTTACCGTCCTCTCGTCTCTTGGTTTGCGGGTCCGGACGGAGCGCTTCTTCTCTTGCACTTTGCCGAATTCTGCACCGTGCCATCTCTTCAGGTTCTTATTTGTTCCCCGAGGTTTAACAGGTTCGAGTTTCAAATAAGAGTTTTGATTGTATCTGCATCGATTTGGCAAACAAGTACATGCTTTACCATTTAATAACAGGGTTCTCATGCTCTCTCTTCTTGCCACAGTCTTATTCATTTGATGCGGGCCCCTCCATTCTAGGTGGTCATTACTTTGCATTTTTGTGGATGATTTTCCGATATACTTGGATTTATCTCTTAAAAAATAGTTGAACTTTATCAAATGTAAATGACTTTGCAAAATGATTGAAACAGATTTCCTAAACCTATCAAAGTTTTAGGATCGGTAATGCGAATAAAACATAGATTACCTCTATTCTACATCGATTTAGTATTGTTCCTCTATCTATTGTATTTATCCTTCTCAGAAAAATGGTAAATTTGATCTCAAACTATTCTATATTCTTTGATGTTATTCCGTGCTGCTACTATTGCGCTTCTCTCTTTCTCAGTTTGGGAAGGCACTCTTGCTGTTACCATCAATTGTGGTGCTCCTTCTCCCGTTATTAGAATCAAACTCCTTATGATATGTTGTTTGGTTTAACTACTCCTCCTATGACACTTAGAGTCTCTGGGATTAATATACATTGTTTCTTCTTCAAGATCATGAGAGAAACAACAGTCGTTCTGTTTGTATTTGTTTTCTTAGGTATGAATTGGTGAAAAAGTTATAGGTGTATGATCGTTAGCAAAGCGTCTTCGTGTTTCGGCATATGGTCTTTTGGGAGCGAGATGTTTCTGAAACTCATCATGACCATGTTTCCCCTATTTATCCATGATCCCCTCCTTGACCTTTTCTTGGTCTCCACTTCTACTATGCAGTCCCTTCTGTCGCAGTGTTCCTTCTCATGCATCATTAGACTTCACGCACCGATCATTGGCGGTACTTTGCCAATCTTGCCCAGCTATGGATCCTATTGGTCCTTTTGACTCTCATGCACTTCGCCGTTCCCATCGGGTAACTACTCTTCCTTCTCACCTTCGTGACTTTGGTATACTACACTCTGCCTCAGAATCAGTTTTGGCAGGGCTTCTCTCTAACCCTTTATAGCGTGAGCTATGAAAGAGAGTTGGATGCCTTTGCATAAAATTTGGAACATGGGATCGGTTGATCCTACAGAAAATCTGCTATTGGTTGTAATGGGTTTATAAGGTCAGAGACTGATCGGATGGCACAGTTGATGCATGCGAGCTGCCTTTCGAGTTCTGAAGTACAGGGTGGTCTGAGGAGACTTTTGCCTGCTCAGCTCTGAGGACTCTTATTATCGTTCTGCAGCCACATAAGCCTATACCCTGCACCAGATGATCATCACTTTTCTTAATGGTGAAATCTTGGGGAAGTCTATATAGACTTCCTCTGGTTACTCTCACCCTCCAGGGGTTCCCCTCTGCAATTATGCTCGACTATTGGGCGCGCAGTGTAGACAGGCTCGCCGAGCATGTAGTTTTGCAGTTTGGTTCTCTTATCTCTCGACCTTAGTTTTCGGGATAGTTCTTGCCCAGTCTGACTCTTTTAGAGACCAGGTCCCAGTCACGTGTCCCCTATTCTCTCATATACCATTGTCTGTTGCTCAGGTGAAGTAAATCTCAATTAGCCCGGGATCGCCACTTTGTAGTCATCGATTTGAAATGGAAAGATCTAGGCCTCTTAATTGCTGGCAGTACAGAGTTTATTGTACACGGATGATTATTATCTTACTCAGACCAAATTATACTTAGGTGGAATTCTGATGATGCCTCACAATCATAGATAAATATTCCCTATAATTATAGTGCTCGCCTCAGTTCTCTCGATGGCGAATCACTTTCTCGATCTTCTTTCTACGCATGGAAGCGAACATTTGGGAGTCTAATCACATCTCCTTTGTTACTGCCACGATCTTTATATCTGGAGTTCTGTAGTCGGTCGATTTATGCATTTGCCCATAGATCTCCTCATTATCTTTGTTGTTCAGGTTAATGTGCCTGTGCCTTTGATGATGCTTGTTTCTTCCCATTCTTTAACAACTCCCAATATATGCCCCAGTCTCAGATTAAGTGATCCATGATGCGTCGATCTCACTACGAGGATATTATTTTTCTTTATGGGTGATTCTCTTATCTGCGACGAAACAACGAGCGTTCGCTCGTTCCGTGCTTTGAAGCGGAATGAAATCTTTGGAGCTACTCTGAGCAGTGTTTTTCTTGCAGTTTCTGATTAGTTCCTACAGAAGTCTTGTATTGGCTGTTCAAACCGCAGTTCAACAGCATAATCGAGTCACTGTTTAAGTTCACTGGCTGCAGTGTTGTGGAGCGTCACTAGCGTGTGGATTGATTGTCATTGTTCATGTATTCTTCAAGTCTGTCTTTGAGTTTGTTCCAATACCGGGATCAGGTTCGTCTTGTGACCAAACCATTGTAAAGGCACCCGAGCTGGGCATTTCAGATAGTTATGCCAAACGTATGAGATGGGGCTTGTCTTTTCCATCCCCAGGTTGTATCTTAAACCATATAAGATCTACCTCTAAGTATATAAGGTTTTCTGCCCCGCTCTCAAATCACCTTCCTCCTGATTTAGTTATCTAAGTGGAATGTTAACTACAATCTATCAGACTCCGAGCCAGACATCTATCATAACAAATGGTCCTTCCCATCATCCTTTTCCTATAGTCTATACATTGACTCGCTTTTTCTTCTATAGTCTATACATACAAATAGTCAAATAGAAATGTGAGATTGGCTTTAATTAAGTGATTAGGTTGTACTTCCCAGTCCGGCAGTTACGCTCGTCTGACCCCACTGGGTCCACCCACCTTTGCTTCTTGTTTCTATTTTTATCATACATTTTGGTTTTGTCACAAATCAAGAGATGCTCATAAGTCTATATACACAAAGATCTATATATATATTAGATATTTTATAATAATCATGACCTCATGGCCTGTTGGCAGGATATTCGTTTATTAAATTTAATTGATAGATGATAACTATTTAATTATATAAAATGACTAATAAGGATAATACTTGTAATTTATTATTGGGTATTTTTTATTTAAATTATATTTATAAAATGAGTTATTAGAAATAAGGTGTATTACTATTAAATAATTAAAACATCATTTACTAAAAAAAAGATAAGTCATTTTAAAATTTTAAAATATACAAATTTCTTGAGTTGTCAATTTGTAAAAATATTAACCTTATGCAAATAGATAAATATTACTATTAATTTATCAACGGAGTTGTGAACAATTTTTATGCAAATTAATGATAAATATCTGCGCCTCTTAATATATGGTATACCACCATATGATCTTCATTATAAGTCAGGGCAATTGGCTAATGGGTTCGTAGGTGAAGTGGCAATTCAGTAAACAAAAATTAAATTGAAACAAGTTTTAAACTTAAAATTATTGTTGAAGCCCTTATTTATATTCCATCCAATGGATCAGGTAAGTGCCTTGCAAAAGAAATTTTGTGGATAGGGATAGAGGTGGTCAGATTTTTGAGTTGATGGTTAATGACCGATTAGACCCTAGTCTGATGGATCAGTATTCTTATATTATCTCAAATTCCATATTCATAGAAACACAAAATCCCTGAATGACAATCATTATTATCAATTTTAAAACAAACATATTTCAACACCATCTGCATTATTTTCAAATCATGTTTGCACTCAGACCAAATCCATCTTATTGAAGCCAATGGGAGATCTGGTTTTAATAGAACCAACATCCTCTGTTGCAAAAGGAGATTATTCCCAGATTGTTATATCTGTGTGCTCCTTGTGCATTATTTCATATGCAATGGGATTGTAGAAATAGATAATTATATGGTAGATGCTCATTTGAAAATGACGCCTCCCAAGTCCCAACACTTTGACACTAGAACCGATCTACTCTCTTTAGTAAATACTGCAGGAAGATGCCGTTGTAGAGACCATTATGACATTTCAAAACAGGGGGTATTCTTCTCAATCCACACTACCATCCTCACCCAACCAGTATATAAAGGGTATCGATGTTTCAGCCCCCAAATTAATATCATTCACCCAGGGGCAGATATGATATCTACTTCCCATACACTGAAGAGAAAAAGAAGGTTGGGAACTGCATCCCACCTGGGAATTGAACCTTTTCTTGGTTTAGAATAAAGAACGCATAACAGTTCATTCTTCTGTCTTTCACAGTTCATTTCCTGGGGTTAAATTCACCAGTAATGGCGGATTTTCTACGACATGAATAATAAATGGGTTAGAAATAAAAATTCAAACGCGATCCTAGCTTGTTGAATTCACTAGTCATATCAAATTTCGCCAAGCTTAACTTTCCCCGTATCCTCCTCCCTCCATTGGACTTGATTTTTAACCATCCAATATATTATCAATAAGTGTACAAAGTTAATCAATGATCTCTTCTCGCCAGCGAGCTGGACCGGCGTAAGTATTAACCGGACTTGACTGAATGGTACGGGCTGATGCCCAGCTGAGAGTTATTAACCTTGTCGTAGTGGGCGGGAGCTGGAAGGAGTCAGGATTTGGAAGGCAGGCGAGATGAAGAAGATGGCAGCCTCATGAAACCACCTATGATCTGTTCGTTGATGCGGAGACAAACAGCGGTTTGATACTCGCGCGCAAAAACGAAGGATCTTGCGGTGGTATGCGAAGCGCCTCTGTTCTTAAGTTAAGCGAAAGGATGGAAATGAAGGAGACGAAGTCGATAGTTAGGATCAGGGATAAAAATATCAGTATATGATTCTGATTCTTAGGTTCTGGCGGATATAACCGAATATCATTCATGGTGTTCTTTACGAAAATAAAACAAAAATTAACAAAATACTTCAAATTCACAGAATGACTTTAAAAATATGTAAAATGACATAAATAACAAAATACAATTTATTAAAGACATTCATAATACAATTTATAAAGAGGTTATATTTCTATAGTCTTTAAATCGGGGAATTTAGGTTTCTATTTTTTACATCACCGTTTCTATTTTTAGTTCTACTTAAAATTATGTTTTTTTGTTTCTATTTTTAGTTCTACTTAAAATTATGTTTTTTTGCTAAATAATATAGATATTTAGTAAAATTAAAACTATAAAACAACAAGATATATTTAGTTTTATTCTAACTAAAAAAATAATATTGATATCAACTATTAAGGTTACAATAATTTTATTAAGTTATATTTTCATATTTTAAATTATCTTGTAAGAATTCAGATTTTTTTTTATAATACAACACTTATATTAAAACACAATAGATAAATTGAAATTATAAAAAATAAATAACCTAAATTTTTAAGATTATTTGGGCCTTTTAACACTTTTTTTCAGCCCATATCTTTCTTCTAAAGCATTAGATCTAAGCCATCCATCACAATCACACCCACCCATTGATTTACTGTCCCTAGAAATACAAAACATTTAACCCCTTCTCGTTGGGACCTCTTCTTTCTTCTCTTTTTTTTGTTCTTCTCCCACCCCATCTCGTTTTTTTTTTTTTTCTTCCAAGCAAAGAGTTCATCCTGTCTGCCGCTCTTCTTCTCTCCATTTTGTTCTTTCAAGCAAATAGCTCATCTCGCTTTTTTGTTCTTTCCAACTATGCATGGACCGGTCGCTGATTCTTCTTTCTTCTCTTTTCTGCTTCCTCTCATCTTCTTGTTCTTTTTTTTTTTTCAAAAAGATCGGACAAAATCGATGGCTTTCATCTCCAAATCCTTAAATTTTTGCTGATTTTTCGAAGGCTTTCATTTCCAAACCCCGCACGTGTCAGTTGTTCTCGACATTTCCACGATTTTTCAAAATTTTCCCCAATATTTCTACGTTATTCTCGATATTTATTCGATTTTTTACACAGCCAATTATCGGTCGCCTCTTTCGTTTCTGTAGCTTCCGATATCCGATATATCGATATATCTACCGATATATCCGATTTTAATCCCCGGTTAGGGATTGCACACTCTTTCTTTCGTGGGAGTTTTTCTTTTATACTTGAATTTCTCCCTGATTTTTGGAAAATAATTCATGTCTCTCTCTTCCTTATCAGTAGAACCACTCTCCCTTTATTTTCTGAGGATAATATCACCAATCTAATGATAAAATTTGACTTTCCTTATCAAAGACCAATTCTCCCTTGTTTAGGATTATTGCTTTGAGACGTAATAAATTAAGAGATCCGTGAATGAATATATTGTAAGCGGTAATACGATCGGCTAGAGACTCGAGGGCTCAAACGGGGCGTAGGTTTTTCCCTTCTGAGTAACCCCCGTATGGTTTTCTGGTGCAATAGGCTGTTTCGGGGTCCTATCGGGGTTTGAATTCCAAAGTAATGGGCCCGTGCGACGTCGGTGGCCTATTTGATAGTGGGTTTTGGGCCCAAAAGCCATGGTACTCACAATGCCCCATTTTTTTCCGTCTAGAATATCATGTTCTTTTGGGCGGGGAAATCTTTGTTTGTCAGGTCCCCTTGTATGGGAAACTGGAGGTGAATAATGTGCATATGTCCCGAGGCGCATGTTACCAAGAAATACTGTGTTCCTGATGATGCATTTAATGCACCTTAGGAACTTGCCCTACATAAGGGTATAAAAGAGTTTACCGGGAATCTATAAGATTCCTAACTGACACCGCGAATATCCCCTATTGTAATTCTTCGGGGACAAACGGCTGCGGAACAATGGTGGGTGGAGACTTCCAAAAGCCTCGTGACTCGGCTATTGTTTGGCGGATATCGCGGCGCTTGAAGATGACGGCCCGTGCTCGACCATCTGGACACAATGAGCGGCAGGCCTTACCAACGCCATTATCACCTCTTTTTAGAATCCTCTTCGTCAAGCCCGCGAAAGCTCTACCGTCATGGATGAGGGGACCGATTATGTCACGCCTCTTTTTCGGTTCGTACGGGGCTACATGGCCCCTTATGTCGGCATCCTCCTGCTGCGATCGAGATGAAGTCGAGATAAGGGAAACTTTCGCTGGCTAATTCGGAATCTTTTCCTGCCTTTGATTTTTCCCCTCTTCCTCTTCCTCTTCTTCTTCGTCTTCCTCCTCCTCTCTACTTCTTCCTTTAATTCGCCTTTTCTTATTCTCCTTGGCCTTTCCCTGATTCTCCTTTGGTCTTTTCTCGATTGTAAGCAACCTAGTATGTTTATCCGGATATTCTTGTGGAATCCACCAAGTTGTTCGAATATGTATGTCTTGTTTGGGGCTGTAGCTATTTGGAATTTTTTAAATAAATTATTTTTTCGGGGCACTATCATGCATCAAATTTTCCTTTTCATGCTTTAGTGTATGCCTAGCTGTGGGAGCAAACTGCCAGATGGCTTACTGGAAGCCTCTGGGCCAGAGCCGCTTTTCCGACTGGATTGCTTCAGCTCGCACCGCACCGACCCCAGGTCAAGCTGGAAGGCCAATCCAAGGGCCCAACGGGCTGACGTGTTAGAGAAGTGCTCTAAAGGCAATCGCCATTAGCACTTATTGAACGCACAACATATTATTTAATATGTAAAGCTTCTTTTTTAATTTGATATTCATACGCTTAATGATATGTATTTAATCTAATTTTAATGAAGTCCATGATACAATATAGAATGAAGGAAATCACGCGATGGGATCATGATAACAAGATTCCTATCATGTGCAATTATGTTTTCAGGTCTAAATTATCCTCGTCATAGGATCAACAAGACCTGAACATTGTTGATCCTGATTTGACTAGCATGTCATACTCCTTGATCGATCAAGCAAGATATCTTATGTAAACGTGATCATGAGTCGATTAGAGTCGACGGTGGATGCTTGCTGGTTATAGCTAAGTACATTGGAGACCTATAATGAGCACAATCATATGGATAATCTATTTAAATGTAGATGATTGTCTCATCATGGAATAATGGCAAGTATCCTTAGACTTGAGGTGCTCAAGGATATTCTCGGATGTTGATCTGAGATTGACCTCAATCCATGTCGTCAAGGTCGTCATTGATGAGGATCGCATGCTCGAGGTGTTCGGAGGTAATTGAGTAGCCAACAAAGGATTCGCCACTCCCAATAGAGGGAGAGTATACCTAAGGCCTCTTATTAGAATCATTACTCGGGAATCTCTGGCCAGAGTGAGAAGTGTCTTCAAGTGCATAACGATTGAGTGATGAATCTGGGGACAAGATCAAATATCACTTGGGCTAGGTGTGGCATAGCCAGTCTAGTGGGAGCTACACATTATCCATGCTCTAAACCGCGATGGTGATAGTTTGGTGAAAGGACTAATTACAATTCCGTATTTGTCTATGGGATGGTGAGGCAAATGTAATTCACTCGACTCTCCGTCAATCGGGGTCATGATGTGTTGCTAGATATCATCTTGACTCGCTTAATTCAATAGTTGAATCAAGGGCCAACAAGCAACTTAACCTAATAGGTCACACATCTAGAAGAGTGTGGGCTTTAATATGAAACTGGATTTGATGTGATCTAAATTATGAGGGAGTTAATTCTCATGGATGAAATGTCACGATTAGCGGAATCCCGAAGTTTTAAAAGTCCTCACTGTAGAGATAATAGGCCTGGGTTTGCACTTCGCTTAGCCGTATGGGAACTCACCATAACGCACGGGGATGTGTGAAACCTATCATCACTTAGAGTGAGGGCATTTTGGCCAATATTTCATTGAACACTGGGGTTTTCTCTATAAAGGAATGCCATTGAAACTCGTGGACGCCCCATTTCGGTCCGTTGACAACCCACAACCCGGATGATTGCGGGACAATGCAGAATCCGACACCACCATGAAAATTCCAGCCTCTCAGACGAGCTTTCACTCAAGCGACAACTGCCCCAAATTCTCATAATCAAACACACTGTGTCCATATACAATTTAAAATTGAGGTAAAATGGCCACTGGGGTCAGCTGCATCAATATCACAAAATTACCAACTATATATACCAATGGTTCAAGAGTTGATACATTACTTTTAATACAAACATATATTAAAATTAAGAATCTAATACATGTTTTACATAATCTATGTCAAAGCCAGCTACGTCTAATTTCTTTCCTCAAACGGC
The DNA here is from genome assembly GCA_016808115.1 of Tetrastigma voinierianum. Classification (NCBI taxonomy): domain Eukaryota; kingdom Viridiplantae; phylum Streptophyta; class Magnoliopsida; order Vitales; family Vitaceae; genus Tetrastigma; species Tetrastigma voinierianum. The sequence continues at coordinate 72,621 of JAEQBH010000022.1, forward strand.
CCTTAATGAGCCGCCCCGACGCTCCCCGCACCGAAATAATATTCCATTGCAGTAAGCAAACAGCCCAGAGTGAAAAATCTTCTACATGGGTTACTCCCCACCTAAGTGCATATGCAATGATTCAATATAAACACACACTCAAGCAAATACATGATCCTACTTGAATGTCTACATACCCAATCCCGTGTCTCGAGTCCTCACCGACTCCCTCACGCATGCCTAAGCTAATGCGAGAAAAACATCAATTTTATTTTCTTTCATGCTGTGCACTCACACCTAATTTTTTAGGTTACCCCTTGCAGTATAAAATGCATTATGTCATTCTCTAAACCACATGCCAATATATCATTTACACATATATTAACAAAATTTACATTCATGTCAATATTATTTAATTCAGCATCATTAACATCAAAATTAATTTCACTTGAAAGCTAATTACAATTCATTTCCAATGGCTTACACACAATTATATTTTTTATATAATTCCACATCATGTTAACACATCGAATTACATGCATTAACACATAATTCTACGACAATTCCAAGCCATTCATGCTAATATATTTACATGCATGTATTAACACAATTAATTCCTATAATTCATATTATTCGATTTTCAATCAATAATACCTCAAAATTAGCTCACATGAGCCACTTAATCCAATCAAGCACCATTTTGAATCACTCAACAACATAAAAATTACATAGTAAATCAATGCGGAACAAAGGAAACCCTACCGCAATCGTTCTCACTTCAGCCACAATTAGAGATTTTCTCCACTCGGTTCAAATGTTTCTTGAGACTAAAATTACTCGCTAAATCAAGCCTCGTATCATCCCTAACCATTTACATGGCTCTTAGGGCCAAAGAATAACACAAGTAGGAAAGATCCCTACATCTTGGAGTTGTTGGAACTCCACTAAATCTGTTCACGCCAGAATTTCGCCGCGTGTAACAACTTTACTTCGCCCGGCGACCGACGGTCCGAACGCCGGGAAATCTAAAGAGAAGTCATTCCTTCTCTCTCTAAAATCTGGAAATCCAGCCCACTGTCGATTTTTTTTTGTGTTCCAAATGGAGAAGAAAACTATTCTCCTATTTTGTCTTATACTCATTTAACTTCTCATTAATTCCATCCATGTCCCTCAGTTTTGGATTTTTGACACATGGCTTAATCTAGCTTATTATTAATTCCATCCTCTACTTCAATCATGCAACATGTGTCACATAGGTACATATAGGTGACTTTTGTCACATCAGCATGTCTCATGTCGCTGATGGCACCACACTTGTCTCGAAAAACGGAAATCTCCAAATGCCCTCGAATTTGACGAAATTCGACGTGGTAGCTAGGATTTCATGAGACGATTCCAACTGAAGTCCGTTTCTTCACCTGGCATCTGTAAAAATCCTTGGAATTTTTACCGAAATGACCATTTTACCCTTTTCGTAAAATTAGAATTTTCTGGTTTTACGTAAACCTCAAGGGTTTGATGACCTTTTGAGAGAAAAGGAGTTCATGAGAAAAGCCACCTCAGGTTCTCTCATCTCAGTTAAGGTGTTCTAGAGTTCGAGAGAAATCTTGTTTTCGCTTTCTTCTGGACGGACTGGAAGCTAGCATTAGTGGACCCTTTTCCGAGACCGTCGTCTTGGGAGGTCGCCACCCACTCTTCGCGGTGGATACCTGCCAGAGGCTAACCTAGACTTGGTTCGCTTCTGGCCTAAAGTCGCTCGACCACTAAATTTCGATTGAACCTACACAAGGTAATCCTACACCCTTCTCTTTGTCAGAGAACCCGCTTTAAGGCTACAAGGGGTCCTCGACGGGTTTTGTCGGGATTTTGTTTTTTGCTTCCAATTTCTACCGGGAAAGTTGCCACCCACAAAAACCCAACATGACGGACTCAGCCCATGGTCAGGGCTTTGTGGTTAATAGATCAAAGGAGTTGGATGCTTGCAATCAGGGAGCTCCTTTGTCGTTTAGGTACCCTAGCAGATGAAAGGTTTCATTGATATCAAGGGTAGGGGGAGAGAAGCACGTCTCCCGATATTGTGGTTGATCTATCGGTGCATTTAATGCGCCTGTTCATGTCTTGCCTTATATAGGGGTAGGAGTCCAGGTGCTAATCGCTTTACTATTGCTTAGAACCCTTTCGCTAAAAATTCCTTTGTGTATCTACAGTACTTCTAAAGTCTTTGGCAAAGGATTCGTTTGAAGATTTCCGACCATTTTCGATCTCCTGGTGGGTTTTCTTTTCATTTTGCTTTCGATTTTGTTTTCATGGGTTGTCTGGTTTGCGGTTACTCAACTTTGGCCTTGCCTCGAATGCGTGTTCTTCAGCTACCAGTGGGTTTTTGTAAACATAATCAGATATGGGGGTTCGGGATGCACTTCAAAGCCGTGGGGCATCCTAATAGTTTTGAAAGACTTTGTTTTTGGTCTTAAGCACATTTTGGTATGAGGTCATGTTGATCCCCCCCCCTTCTCTTTTTCTTTTCATTGTCCGGGTTGTAGAATGGCGAGGGGTCAAGAGGAGACTTCCACCAATCAAGCCGGGCGTAGAAAAGGGCCCAACCGGGAGCTGCCTTCTACAAGTAGCCTTGTCTCTTCCATGTCGATGGAGGAGTTGAGATCTTACTGCCAAATCCCTGACAGCATTAGTTTAGAATTGTCAGACGGCCCGACTGCTTCTACGGTAGGAGAAGCAGACAACGCCATCTATTTTACCCGGGAGCAATTTGCAGCTGGACTTTGCTTCCCCATGTCGTCGTTGGTGAAGCATTTTCTACATGTTTCCTGGGCACCTTTTGCACTTATCCATCTGAACGCTATTTAGATTATATAATGTAGCGGTGCTGAACCTTTCTCTAATGTCGGGCCGGATATCTCGCGCAGCGGAGATTTGTTTCATTTATACGGGCCGAAGCGTGAATCGGGGTAGATTGTCGATGTCCGCCCATAATCCAAAGCTTCAGTTTGTAACCGGGCTCCCTGATTCCCCCAAGACTAAGGCAAGGGGGTTCGGTCAGGCCCGGTATGATCGGCCCTCGCCGAGTCCCTTAACGCGTGAATCAATCCTGCGTTTCTGCGTTTGTTTTAGCTAGAATGCAACTCGTGCTCTACTAGGTGGATTTATGTACTGACGTACTTATGTTTTCTTGATGTCATTCAGCAAGCTGCGAAGCGAGGCCGGGCTGGTAAACCGGGCCGGTGAAGGCCGGCTTGAGAACATTAGGCTGTTGTTTAGTGATAAATCTGAAGTGCAGGGCAATCATGAGCTTTGCCGACAAAGTGAAGAATTTACGAAGAGCTAGCATCCCTTCACATATAACCCATCGTCCCGCCGTTGCCCGAGGCCATTGAGGGGAGCACTCACTCTACCATCTCCGGAGTTGGTCCCGAGCACTCCTTCAATCGATTCCGTCAAGAGGGCCAAACTGAAAGGTCACAAAGGATCTAGCAAGGTCTGCCCATGTTACCAAGACTCAGAGTCCATGGGCTACCCCCCGACCTACAAAGAAGAAAGAGACGAGGGCGCGATAGACAAAGGCAGTCGGCTTCGGGTTAGAAGATTTTTTAGATTGGAAGGGAGAGCCGACGGTGAACCTGTCGAGGAGGAAGAAATGTTTAGCCTTGCCTCCAGGTTTTCTACGTGAAGGCGTAAACAATTTATGACCCTAGAGGGCGTAGAAGCCTCTAGTTCTAGGGAGAAGTGATTCAGCAGTCCCCTTCGTATGTGGAGGCCTGGGCGACCTGGTCGTAGTCTGCAATCCCACAACCGGCTCTGAGCACTGCATTGGCCTTGGGAGATCGCCCACTGAGGCTAATATACTTAGAGTTCCATTGTGGGTCCTCCAAGTAGCCGGGAGGCTTGAATGGGTGCCCCATCGTGGGTGGTTTTTCCTGACACCTCGCCTCCATCACCAAGGCCGGTCCAAGCAAGAAACGATCACCCACTCGGGTGGTGGTAAGCACGATGTTCCGCCACCGAGGGGGCCTTCTCGACAGACGCGGGCGGCTTCAGACTTTGCGATGGCTGAAAATCTTCCGTCGCTGGAGTCCCTCAATCAAGAGGAATTATTATGGCATGCACCACCGACCTAAATTACTCGATGCCCGTGGACGGGCCCGCAAAGCAATATTCCATTCCGCTTCTATTTGATAAAGAGGATCAAATGCGGTGGCTGATGATGGGATGCTCATCCGTAATCACAACTTCAATTGGTCGGCGGACCTGGTAAGTGTTGATTCTTAGCACGTGACGGCTAGGTTTGTATAAAATTTTCTCTAACTCTTGGTTCTTTTTTTTTCTTTTTTTTTAGGTCGGATAATATCCCGAATATGGCCCGCTATCATCGAGAGTTCGTTCGCCCGATGCCGAAAATTCATTAAACCTCATAACTGGAAGGCTGGCTTTGTGATGGATTTCCCGTATGGACAGGTCAGAACGCTAACCTCGTACCGCTACATTGTTGACACATCGGAGTGAGTGTGTGCTCAACTCGCATACCACGGTTCGGGAAGTTGGACTGTCACAGCTATGACCTGTGGATTGCCAACATTTGCGACCTGCAATGGGGGTCCAGCTGAGATTATTATTCATGAAAGTCAGGCTTCCATATTGATCCTCACCAGGGAGACAAGGCAGCTGAGCTAATCGTGAGCTTCTATGAGATGTGCAAGGCAGATCCTACTCACTGGGATAAGATCTCCAAGGGAGGTCTGAAACGTATTGAAGAGGTGGTGGAAGAAGCTTGAGAATCGACTTCATTATGACTCACTGAGCTTGTGCTGTTTCTTTGCTTCACAATATCCAACAGGTATACATGGAAGATTTACCCGAGAGGCCTTGACCTCTGGGGTTTGCGGTTCTGGAAGTATGTCTCCAACCTTGACTGTCGAGGCTCCAGCCGTTACATTGAGATGTTTTATGCCTCAAGTACCGCAAGTGTTGGTAAGGATTTCTAATATTTAGAACCTTTTCTAGTTATCTCTTACTAAAAGGCTTTTATAGCAAGATGAAATAAACCTTCCATTTTATATTCACTTCCAATTGAACCATGTCCATGTCCATCCGATGTGGGACTCAAACATATTCTCATTCCTTCACTCACTTTGGAACGCCTCTTAACAAGTTTGTTTTTCTTGGTTGATGATGATTTGCTCTGGTTGTTGCATTTGCATATGTTTGGTTCCACTGGCTGTGGAGTAGTAGCTGAACAGAAAAGCAAAGAGGCATGGCTTAACCAAGCTGCAAGTTTTCTGAGCTGTGGAATAACCGTTGTTTGAGATCATTCAAAACAAGGCTTTTCGGTTTTTTTTTCTTTTTTTGCTTTTTGTTATCTTATCTGCAATGCTTGAACTTAGTGGGTTGTTGAAGCCCCTTGATTTCAATTATAATGTGTTGGGTAACACTGCTTGTGAAGATTTTTTCCCTCTGTTTATCTGTCATATTCAAATTCCAATTTGTCTTTATGCTATTGACAACTTCTTTTCTTGAAACCAATGGAGACATGCCTTCATCTGGTAAGAGGTACTCTCAATCTCGCCCCAAGAAAATAAGTTCTGCCAACCATTTGAAACAAATATACAAAATATACCATTTTTCATACTAAGCTATAGTTGTTGAATGAGGTTTTAAAACTAATTTAAAGAAGAGGAAATAAAGAACAATTCATAGTCAGTCACATGTACAAAAATGATTTATTATTTTTTGTTTGAATTATTGCTTCAAAAGAGATTCAAAACCTATATTTTTAGAGGCCAAAACAGTTAATAAGTGAAACCCAAACATAAAATATCATTTTAATAACCAAAGCAATATACATGCAGAAGAATCCTTATGCTGTTGTTGCCTCAGTAGGCACATTTGTTGCAAAAAAACTCAATTGTCTGTTATTCATTTAGATTTGGAGTCATTTGTAAATGATCTAATTAAAATATTTTTATATGTAACATCTTGGCTAGAAATACTTGAAACAAAATTGCTTTGGTCTTATTTGAAAACTATAAGGCTCCTGTCTGATCACGTTTCTAAAACAATTTTATTTTGCAAAATTAAAAATATGTAATAAGTATTTGTTATTTTTGAAAATTTTGCTTAGAAAAAGGAACGTAATTTTAATATTTCTTAAATTTAGAAAACACTAAAACGACGTTTTTACGGCATTTGAGAAGGGAAGCCAAAATTCCCTGAGTCTTCGCTCTCGTAAAATCTTGTTTAAAGCTCTTTCATTTTCAATGGCCTCTCTCACTTTTTTCTTTCTCCAGTACTCTCTTTTTTCTTCTACAAATTTTCGTTTCTCTCATATCTTTATTTTTATATTTAATGTCTGCTCTTGCTCTAGAATCAGAATGAGGTACCTTCTATATTTGTTTTCTCAATAGTTTTAGCTTATTTGTTATTTGGTTTATACAGAATCACGTGGTAAACATTTAAATCTAGTTTTTTTGAATAATTGGAAGTTTTATGGATGTCTGGCTTTAAGATTGCGATTTTTTCTTTATATATATATATATATATATATATAGAGGCAGGTATATATATATATATATATATATATATTATACGCTTGATTGCGATTTGCAATTCTTCTTTTTCAAATTATATACATATTATAATAAGATTAAGTATTTGCAATTATTATTTTTTTAAATTTATATGTTATTATTATAATGCTTGATTTGGATTTATGAGTTTGCATGTAAGGCAGAAGTGAGATGAGTATCGAGGGTATATGCATCGTGTTTAATTTCTTTTCACTACTGTCATTTCGAATCATGTATATAGTACCATATCATGTATAGGTTCACAAGTTAGGGACGCAGCCTTGTCGCAATAATCCTATGGTTAGCATATTCAGTCACCGTAATCTCTTAAATATGTTTTTGTAAATTTCAAAAGGAGAATGCCTTCTAGAATGCGGATGCTGATGACAAAGCTGAATGGTCATAAAAAAATGAGGCAATATTTATTCGTATACTACATTAACATGTAAAAAAATGAGATTTACAAACATCAACATTTGTCGGTAAAGGTATAGGTATAATTAAAATGAAATGTTTGCACAAACTAATAAGAGACATTGTTTCCTAACCAAATCCAAATTCAATAGATTGTGCAAGAAACATTGTAACACCCCAAATTATACCATAACAGTTTTATAACATGTTTATGGATAATAAAAGTAAATATATTTTTCCAGAATAAAATAAGGCTAAAAATAACATAAGCAAAAACGCAAAATTAATACAAAAGTCATGGGTAGTGGTAAATTGACACTTAAGGACTATGTCATAAGATGTAGTGAGACGGGATGCCAAAGTAGAATTTTATGTTGAAATGAGAATAGATGAGAAATAAAGGACTAAAATGAAAAAGAGTTAAAAATGAGCGCCATCTAAAGCAAAACTGATGCAAGACAAAGGAGGAGAGTAAAACTAGAGAGAGATTCTATGGCAGGTGATAAGGGACGAGAGGCAAAGAAGAGAAGAAGAGGAAGAAGAAGCGAAGAGGAAGAGAAAAGGCATGGATGTTTTATGATTTTTGTATGGTTTGATTAGTTTGGAAGTCTAGTTTTTGATGGAAACTATGATTTTAAGGGATTTGTGCTCAGGATATGATGTCAACCCAAATCTAATGAGCTACTTAATTGCCAAATGATCCGTTGATTCGTATAATGCAAATCTTCCAAAAAACAAGAAACAGTGCATGACGGTAAGTGGCTCTGCCTGCCTCCTCCGATGCCTAAGCCGCCTGCAAAGAGAAGATCAACCGCTTGTCGAAGTTTGTGCACATAATCATGATCTTCACCGATAGTGGCTTCGTATTTATACTTACGATCATGATAATTTTCCTAGTTCGATGATGACATAGAATAAGATCTTCCTAGTTTATGACGCCTATACGTATAATTCCTCCCATCATCGAAACAGATTTTTTTCCTTATCGTGAAACCTATTAATAAGGATGATTGTGGGCAATAATTAAGAAATATCCTACTTTCCTGATTGGTGGAGATTGGGTGCTTTCCTTTAATACGGATTCCTAAGCACAACAACAATTTTTAGGCAAGGAAATAGCCTCAAGCCAGCCCGCATTTGGGGATACCATTAAGGGCATGTCGCTAGTACTGGGCTCGCTTTTTAATCATGACGTTTGGGCTTGCGTCTTGGGCCTACGCGCTTATTATTTCAAATCCCATCGCTGCCCCCCAAATTTTTGATTAAAGCTGCTGAGGTAAAAAGGGTTGTATCACTTCTCGACCGGGGTGATACCCACGTGGCTACTCAGGAAGCGTTTGATTAGGGCTTTGTCGCCGCCCAACGTCTTGTGATAATGATGGCTTCTATTTTATGCTTATTTCGATATGGTTTTAGCTTCTTTAAAACGCCCTCGACCGCTTGCACTTTGTCCCCTTGTTCTTAAAGCTTTTTTGCTTCTAGCAAGCTCAGTAGCCTTTTTTTCTTGAATTTTGTTCTACTATTGTTCAAAGACTCATTTAGTGGTCCTCGATATCTCACAGGCTGGTGTCCTCGCCTTGTTTTTTGGCCTGGTACGCTTTTCTTCTCCTCCGTCTTTTGGTTTTGAAGTCTTGGCGAGGCTCTAGGGCGTGCTCAGTTGGGGTTCTTCAATTTCCCCTTTTTTCTTACTTAGCCTTACTGCACTCCATGGGTCCCGGTCAGCCTGCCATGCTGTGATGTGAGTAATCCCGCCGAGGCGTCTAGCAGCACACTTCGGGGTCCATGGATATGGTGGTTCACTGTTGCCCTGGGAGCCTCATTTCCCTTGGATGCAAGGGCAAAATTAATGAAATTTAGTAACTGGTGGCCTTCCATTCGGCGCTGCCATACGTAATGCCCAGGGTCGGGCCCCGGCCGGGTCGAACCTTTATACGGCAGATCTTCGGCGCCCTGTGATGGGCCCCGTTTGGGATCCAGGTTTAGTGCCCTAACCACCTACGTCGTCCAAGGGCCCAAGATGGTGTGCTTTTTTGAGGTGGCGTTCAAGAACGGCCTCCACTTCCCATTGCATCCTTATAAAAAGTGGTGTCAGATCATTTTCAATGTCCGCCTCTCAGCCTTTCCAACTTCTGCGTTCGTGGGGTCATAGTCGTTTAGGGACAAAGGCTTAGGTGTCTCAAAGATGCCCGCTTCTGACTTCTTCACAAAGGAGGCCGCTGGCCTTCTTGAGACCCTTCAAAGCGCCCAAATGCTGTTGATTATTTCTGACCTTCCATCTTTCAGACAAGTACCCGGAAGGAACGTTATTTCTTTGTCGCGCCGTCATTGAGTAATGATCCCTTTGACCGAGAGGACACACTCATGCCTCGCCGTCCGACTACCCCCGAGAACCTACGCAGCTTTCCTTCGCCCGGTTTGTCTTGGTTTTCAAAGGTCATGTGGATAGTTTCAACATTGCTTTATGTACGGCCTTTGTGTGCTCACCCGATCTCAAATCTCTAAGGATGAGGAGGTGAAGCGAGCCGGGTGAAGTGCGCCCGCTCCTATTCGAGCTCATTAGGTCGGATATTCTGGATCCGTCTGTGCGAGGCTCCAGCTCAATTTCTTTCTCGAGATCTTCCCTTTAGCCATGAAGCTGCCTGTGTCTCTCACCTTCTGTTTCTGAGTCCCTTATCGCGGCTTCCACGGGGAGAGCTTTGGTCCCGCCCGGGAGGTGCCGGGCAAAGAAGAGCAGGAGCGTGAAACTGAAAACCCCAGCCTCGCCAGTACGCCCCCCCGCTCTGGTAAGATCCCAGCCATGGGAGCCTCTTCGCCGCCCACGCCTAAGGTAGACCTTCGGAGGGTATGGCTGAAGCTCCTCGAGGTTCTTCCTATTTCGATATGGAGTCCCATGTCGAGGGGTGTCGCGCCCCCTCCTGCAATGCTGGATGAGGTGATGGGGAATCGTGATCGCTTTGAGGTCAAGTAGGGATGATGACTCTACTTTCATACTGAGCTCGCTGAAGTCAGCCTCTATCCTCAGCGCTGACCGACCTCCCGTGAAGGTGGATGCCTTTATTTGGCCGAGGGAGGCTCGTCTTCTCGTCAGGAATCGCTCCGCACGCTCCAAGTGCTTTGGTCGATCTTTTTATTGTTTCAGCCTAGTTGGACTTTTTTTTTTTTTTTTTTGGTAGGTGGCTAGTTATGTAAAGGCTCGCAAGGAGGGGCCACCCAATGAGGGCTCACGTGATCTACGGTCTACAAGGCTAAGGTTGCTTCCTTTGACCGAGAGGGCCGGCCTTCAAGCCCAGACAGATCGACCACCGAGGAACTCGTGAAGTACAGTCCGACTTTGAAGATCGTCGGTGGCGAGGGCGCGGCCGTGATAAAGAAAAGGAGGCCCGGAAATGTGAAGGTCAAGATGAGTCATCGGCTGTAGAGTTAAGGTGCCATTAAGGGTGACTTTAGGCCAAGATAACTACTTGAGCTGACGCTCTGCCAAGAGGCTTGGAGGCGGGTAACTCAGGAATTCGCTGACTATAGGAGCTCGGTGTGCCTTTGACATGGACCTTGTGGAGGTAGGAGGCTTTGGCTGAAGGCCTGGGAGGCGAAGGATAAATAAGCTTAAAGACGAGGTTTGCACCCAACGGGCTTCCGGTGGCTCATTTTCAACATCGAGCTTCCCGAGCTTCTCCTGCACCGGAGTCTCAACATCCGCCTCTCGGCGAGGAGGTCAAGGATCCGATTCCGAGGTACGAGGCTGATGCGGGCGCCGAGGTGTTTCAGGCCTCACGGTGCCCTCCTGCTCGCGATCCTCGTTCCTCTCGGGGCTAGGTCCTTCGCTCGCGCACTGGGCTCCGCCTTTGACTCCCCTACTCCGCAAGTTGGAGCCCGACGTCAAAGGCTCAGGCTATTTCTTAACCTGTCAGATTCATGCATGAGCCTCTGGGTTTTTGTATTACTGACCGACTTTTGTTGATATACCAAGATCCATCGACACTTCTTCGCCCTTTTCCTGCTTTCTTCGATTCTCGAGCCGCCAAGTTCTGCCACGAGGTCTTCCTGCAGTTACGCTCGCGATCCGAGCTACTTGGCTCCTAGGCGCTTAAGGCTTTTGAGCAGCTTTATGCCGCGCGAATTTGAGCTACCGCCTGAGCTACATGGCCCGTGGCCTTTCACCTTCCCACGCTATGTTCCGCAACTGAAGCATCGGGCCTCGGGTGCTAAGACCCTTCTCTCGAAAGCAAGCACGCTCTAAACGTTGAGCCATTGGCCCCGAGCCTAAGAGCCCCGAGTTGCTGCTTGAAAACTGAAACACTGGCTCCCAGGGCGCTAAGACCCTTGAAGAAAGAGCCCAGACTGGCTACTGTGCTCCCAGCGCCTAAGATCCTCCTAACCTGTTAAGCCCGCAGACCGAAAGCAACAGCTCCCGGGCACTAAGATCCTCCTGTTTAAGCCCGCAGATCAGCTACTAGGCTCCTCGGGCGCTAAGACCCTCCCTGAGCCGTTAGGGCTCCGCGAACCGAAGCATCGGGCTCAAGGGCGCTTAAAACCCTCCCCGGAGCCGCAGTCGCAAATTGAGCTACCGCCCCGGCGCTAAGACCCTCTCGAAATGTTAAGCCCGCAGATCGAGCTACCGCCCGGGTGCTAAGACCGAAGCCGTTGTTCTCAAACTGAGCTTACTGGCTCGGGCGCCGCACCTTCGTCTTCCTTCCCTTAGGCAGATGCGCGCTTTAATGAGGATCTATGGAGAATTGGGACGGATTGCGCGACTTCCCAAGCGTCCTATCTTCCTTATAAATAACGATCCCTCTATGGTGGTGCTATGCTTCCAACCTTCATTCTTTCTTTGGCAGAGTCGGAGTCCGCGCATGATGAAGCGTCAGGGTTTGGTCATCACTGCATAGGGTATATCTGGTGATTGTGGGCCGACTTTTGGTGTCGATGATCTACCACTTGTAGGATTTGTATTTTTCCCTAGTTCCTCCCTTGTGGGAGTTGTGTTGTTCCCTAGCTATGCCCAATGATGGAACTATGCTGTGGAACGCATCCCAGAGGGGCAAAGAAAACTTTTAAGTACCGCTTTCTCCGTTTTTTCTTTCTTCTTTTCTTTCTTTCCTTCTCTTTCTCCTTCTCTTTCTCTCTCCTCTCCCTTCTTCTTCTACTCTCTTCCTCTCTCAAGCTCCTTTCGTGGCTTCGCCTGATAGGTGTCACGATGTGAAGAACGGTTTTCAATCGTAATTTTGAGATGCAAAGAGAGATTTCAGAATTTCTAAGGTATCGTAACCTCCATGTAATGAAATTTGCATTTAATCAGAGTTCCTTTGAAATAAAGAACACCTTTGTAAATCACGCTTCTTCCACCCACTCTTCGAGCGAAGTGCTTGATTAAGAGAATTCATTGCTGCCCACTATAATATTAAATGTTTTAAATGGACATAGAGTGTTATTCAAATCATGACGGTGGATCTTTATTACTGTGCTACGCCTGGTGGTCTTATCTGTAGAACCGCTTAGTGTCTGCTCTATGAGCGGCGGCTTTTCTTCCTTCTATTCGGGAGTTCATAGCTTTAGGTCGGATTACGCGAGATACGGCGTGGTGGCCCTTCCCACCAGTCCAGCCTTCCCATGTGGAGGGGTCCTTCCACTGCAGAAGTTTTTTAGAACTGTGCCGTCGACTTGTAACTTGGGCTTCACCTCCTTTGGTCATAATATCTCGCTGTCTTCTTATGATAGTCCTCCATATGCTTTGGTGACTCAAGCCATGTTTTTCTTCTGGGGATCCAGAGCCAGCGAAGGACCTCCTCGTTAAGTTCGATGTTTGCTAGTTCAATCCTTAGTGATTTTAGTCCGACCTTGATTGGATCTACTGCCTCGGTGCCAAAGGCCAGAGCGAACGGGGTTTCACTGCCCTGTATTCATAATAATGGGAGGTACTCTACCCATTTTCCTTTTAGATCTTCCAGTTTGGTTTTCAGTTCTGCCTTTAGAGTCCTTATAGTGACCTCTGCTAGCCCATTGGACTGCGGATGAGCTGGGAACAAGTAGTAGTTCTTGATTCCGAGCTCAGCGCATAAATCCCTGAACTTAGGATTGTAGAATTGTTTCCCATTATCATACACGAGGGACCTCGGGATCTCGAACCTACATATTATAAAACGCCAGACGAAGTTACCTACCTTCTGTTATGTGATTGTTGCTAAGGGTTTGGCTTCAGCCCATTTGCTAAAATAGTCCACGGCCACAATGATAAATTTGCCTTGGCCCCTTCCAATGGGTAAGGGTCCCACATGTCTAAATTTCCATTATTGAAAAGCTGTGGGCTTCAGGATCGACCAATCCGCCTCGATGGGAGATGAGAGATCCCGGCATGCTCTTTGGCTGCTTTGCATTTTCAACCAATATGCTCGCTCTTTGAGCATTGCTGGCAAGAGCACCCGTCTCAATGTTTTCCCTCGCAAGGTCCGAGTTCATGGCTGCCAAGACATTCCCCCGGTACCTCCCTAAGTATGTAGTTTGGCTAGCTTTCCTTCCCTACGCACTTAAGAGGCCGGGGCGAAGCCTCTGCGATAAAGAGTCCGATGAACCGTAAATCTTGCCGACTCGCCTGAGTTTGGACGCCTCCTCGGTAAATTGGCACATACCATCTACCAAGTGTCCCGCACGGGGTCCACAGCTCTGACATCACAAGGGAGATCTCCGCTGCCGATGCTGATCGAGGGTCTCCGAAGGTGCTCAACAGCATCACCAACAGTCTTCTTATGATATCACGCGCTCTTGCCAAGGTACGCCGAGACCTCTCGCTTCAGGTATATTTGACCCGAACTCATATGAACTTCTGGGCGCCTCATACCTGAGATAAGATCATCTTCACCTTTGGCCTCGTAGGAGTCTTCTATCTGCTTTACCACTAGTTGGGAGTCGCTGCTCACCTCCAACTGATCTACTTCCATGAAGTGGGCGAGGTTGAGTCCAGATATGACAGCCTCATATTCGGCCTCGTTATTGGAAGCTTGGAAGCCGAATATGAGGGTGTATTTCGTATCTATCCCGCCCGAGAGGTCGATCGCCCGCACCGCTTCTCGGCGTACGCCTGGGCCGACGGATAGCTCTAGATGGGAGGCAGGTCGGGTGCCGCCAGCCCCATAGATCAGGGTTGGAGTGAATTCCATGATGAAATCGCCAAGATCCGCTTCTTTTACCACCGTCCCTGTTTCAGACTGATGTCAAATTCACTCAGCTCTATAGCCCACTTTATCAGCCTTCCCGAGGTTTTTGGTTTATGCAGTATTTGCTTCATCGGATATTTGATTGGGACTTCAACTATATGAGCTTGGAAGTAAGGTCGGAGTTTTTTGGATGTAGTTACCAACGCCGGGGATCACCTTCCATCTGGGGTACCTCCTCCTCCCTCGCAGCCTACCGCAATAGTGATCGGGTCAAGCGCACCGTCCCGTCTCTACTGTGGTGGCACTAGTTGCAAAGTCTAAGACGACTAGGTAGAGAGTGAGGAGTTCTCCCTCGGAAGGGCTTACTAGAATGGGGGGAGAGCCCAAGTAGGTTTTGAGTGCCGTGAATCCTTCCGCAAAGCAAAGGTCCCACTGGAAGGCCTTTTCGTAACCAAAGAAAGGCCGATATCACAGCCGCCCTGTATATGAAGCTGCCCATTGCGCCTATTCTCCCGTCGTTGAATGTCTTTAATGTTTGAAGGAGGTAGTATATCAAGCACTCCATCTTTATCTTATCCGGGTTTGCCTCATTCCTACGTTGACTATAAAACCTAAGAACTTCTCATGAGACTCAAAGCGCATTCGTCAGGGTTTAACTTTCATATTGTAGCTTTTCAAGACCTCGAACGCCGACTAAATGGGGTTATGTGGAGCTCGGCTTTACCGATTTTACCAAAGATAAATCGTTTATTTGAGATACTCCATAGATGCTCCAATTTGTTTATGGAACATCCCACACCAAATTCGGGTAGGTGGCTCTCGTGATTCTCGGGCCTCACATACTGATAAAAGTAGGTTCCTGAATTCGTTGGATAAATGAGGTTCCTCGACTGTTGACAAATGAGGCATTCTCTGGTCGTTGGGGTCCATCGATCCTGCTAGAAGCCTCGAGAAGGTCCATGAAGCCGAGGAGTTCATGACCGGTCATGCGCTCTACTATGATCAATTCGAGGTAGGAAGCTATCCTTTCAGCAGCCCTCACATGTCTCGTGAAATCGATGCAAAGTCGCCACTTACCGTTTGCTTGTTTGACGAGAACAACGTTAGCTAACCATTCAGGGTACTCCACTTCTCTGATTGCCTTTGCTCATGGTTTCACCCCTTCATTAATCGCCTCCGCCTTTCTCGGCAAACTCCTTCCTTCGCTTTCGCCACCAAGGAGGGATTGACGCCTCACTCGTGGTAATCAACGCCGTTGACCCCGCCTATGTCTTCTTGTTTCCAGGCGAATACCTCCATGTTTTGCTCTAGAAAACGGATGAGAGGGCTTCTGATGCCTTCCGCTAATTTAAACCCTATGTAGACGAGGTGTTCTGGCTGGTCGCCAATTTGTATAGGCTCCACCTCTTCCTCAAGGTAGGTCGAAAGTAGTTACCCTGCCCGCATGCCGAGCCCGTCCATGCAGATGTCGTCGACCTTGTTTCTGCTTCCATTGATGCCGAGTGGCCTGATTCCCTAGCTATACGCTCGTTTCCTCGGACCATTCCTACTCCATTTGTAGTTGGAAATTTGATGACCATGTGATAAGCGAAGGGAACGACCTTTTGACAATAGAGGGCCTACCTAGTAACATGTTGTAGGCCGATGGGGCTTCTACTATGAGAAATCTCACCGTTGTTGTAGCCTGGCATGGGGGGTCTCCCAAAGTGAGCACTAGCTGCATCAGAATTTAGTAATACTCTTCTTGAGAACCCACGAGCGGTGCATCGATCGTCAGCTTCTCCCTTCCAATGCCCATTTTGTCGAAAGCTGATGCAAAGATGATGTCGGCCAAGCTTCCGTTGTCGATAAGAACCTTGTGGATCGTTTTATTGGCTACTATGGCTTTTATCACAAGTGGGTCATCATGGATACTGCAGCTTCCATGTCAAGTCCTAAAGTTGTTGCGGTAGTATCCAACCGCCGAAGCTCGATACCGCTTAGGTTTCTAAGGTTTCCCCGAACTGGCGTCATAGTGGGCCTTCCCGCCGAGCTTAGACTCTCTGGCCCCGCGGCAACCCTTCGAGATTGGCATGACTTCCTAAAGGCGGCTGATGTCGAATCGGGTCAGTCGACAAGGTGGTGGTGGATGGACTCCGCTTCGCCTCTTTCGAGGCCATGTAACAACCGAGATGCCCACGCCGGATCGGGTATTCAACTCCCTTCTTAGTCGATTACTATCTTCGTTCAGGTCCATGACACTTGTGGAACTCATGATTTGGTATTGTCTCTTTAGGGTCTCACTCATCCGATGGCCACCTCATAAACCTTCTACGTTGCACTTCACAGAGGACTCCGCGACACCAGCCGTTGGGAGTGGTATCAGCCGAGGTGAATATCGCCGTCAGCCTAGCCGAGGTGGTCCCATGCGATCCTCTGGACGCCTCGCCTTATCTGGGATCGCTTCTCTGCTTACCTCCTTGAGATCCGTCCGTCGCCTATCTCTCGGGGCTTTGTCTTCACGCCCCTCGGCTCTTTCCTTTTCGAAAGTGTAAGAGCTTTGTCGGACAGAGGGCTTTTCACTCGCTTGATCATGGCGAGGACCTCGACAATGCTTCACCCGAGGGTTCTCGAGATAGAGAAAATCGTGTCTTTCTACTGCACCCAACATGCAACAAGAATGGCGAACTTCGCCGAGAATATCTACCTTCACTCCACGTTAAACCTAACATATGACCTCAAGCCTAGTGCTCGCTTTATGGTCGTAAGGTGATAACTCGGTTTATACGTCCTGTCTGATAAAGTGGGAGACTAATGCGATGGAAAGCTCAGAACTCATGAGATGGAAGACGACGGAGCTTGTTAAACTGTGCTAAGGCTAGCCCTTTAGTGATAGCCTAAGGCTCTCGTGATCGCATGTGAACCTGATATCGTGCAGCTCCATCTGATTCTTGTATGTATTGAGGTGGTCTATGGGGCCTTTGTTTCGCTGGAACGCCTCGATTCGCGGTATTTGAACTTTGCTCTAAGAGGGAAGTGCAAGACCTTGCCAGAATGGGATTCGTTTGTTATACCAGAAGGCCCATGGAGACTAAGTCGCTCCCATCGTCTTCATGTGGCTGATGGCTGATGTCCCCGGGAACCCTCTCGCCTCCACGACCACTCTCTGCCTCTGTCATAAAGAATGGGTCCATCGCTTTGTTCCCGCCCTACCTCCTCATCATGTCCCTTCTGGGGCTTGGTAAGGATCATGCTCCTCGGTGTGGCTAGTTTCTCCTTCTCTATCTACTGAATGCGGTCGAGGTGTTGCTCTTCGGTAATCGGCTTCGCCTTTCGCCCATCGTGGTCTCTCTCGGGCGTTGTATTTGCATGGTGAGGTGCTCCAATTCTTTTAGCAAGTGTTATTGGGCGATGCGAGCGCCCACCTCGGCCTGTCGACTTCATGATGCTTTTGCACAGTAGCCTCCGGAGAGGTCACCGTCCACGCCCCGACCGGGTCTTGCATCCTTAGAGGATTGGTGTGCTCTTTCTGTGGTTCCGGAAGCTGGGCTACCATCGGGCCATCGAAGCGCATTTTATTTGTGCTGAACCGCTGCTCCCACAAACGCGCCAAATTGATGATGCTTTTTCAACCGAACGGCCGGAGTGTGTTGGAATTGTTATGTACTGGCCCGCCGATTCGCACGCTGGGCTCCTCTCAGCAAAAAACAAGAAAACAAAAGGATTAGCTGGGCTCGCCTGCCTCTCCGATACTTAAGCTCTATTTTTCCGGCAAAGCAGGCATCAACCGCTAAGTGAATTTAAGTTTTGTGCATATGTCTCGCTGCATCTTTCATCGGTATGAGGCGGCCCGTATTTATAATCGGATGACCGCGATAATTTTCCTAGTTGAATGATGACACAGAATAATATTTTTCCTTGTTGGAGGATAATACGATATTCCTCCCATTGAGTGAGATATTTTCTTTCTTATTGTAAACCGATTAATAAGGGATGATTGGTGGGCAATAATTAGGAAATATTCTACTTTCCGACATGAGATTGGGTGTTTTCCTACTACGATTCCTGGGCTACCGCCTTTAAAGGGCGAGTTGGCCCTGCTCGAGCCCTGATTGGGATACCATTAAGGGCCCGTCAAGATCGGGCCTCCAAGCAATCCCACGCTAGGCTAAGGCCTTGGGCCTACACGCTTATTATTTCAAACCCCATCAACTTGTATGAATTATGAGCCAAAGCCTCACCTTTATCGTCTTCTCTCCCCTGTTTGAGGCCAAATCTACAGTAGCCAGATCCCCAAAGTTGATCAGAAACTTCATCTTTCCAATGGATCGATACAATTTATAGCATATGCATTAGGGTTTTCGCTTTATCTTTCCGATCTTGCTTGCTTTTAGTTTGATTTATATAGATTGAATCTCATTGTATGGATTTTGATATCGCGGGTACCAGTTGGCCTTTAAATAAAGTCTCGGTTTTTTTTCAATTTTTAGATCTTGATTGAATATATTTTTACATGCTTATGCACATGCATGTTATGCGATTGTTTATTGTTTTTAGTGATTCGAGCTACCTGTGATATCGAATTCTATATTCTTTTGAAATATAAAGTTTGTCTTTGATGTCGATTTCTTTGATGGGTTTGAATAAATTGATATGGTGTTTTCTTAGGAATGTAAATGACATGAAATGAAATAAGATATGATAAAAAAAATATAAGATTGCATAAGCATGTGTAAATTATATGTATGCAACATATATAAGCATGTGTATATGACAAGTACGGAATATGAGATAAGTATTTGATATGTTATAAGTATATGTATATGTGCAAAGTGTGATGACTCTTATTAGGGGTTGTTCACGAGTATTATTCCCATTAAGCTATAAATTTAGGACGGGTGTTTCATCCGTATAGGTACAGAAGAGGAAACCAGAGGACGGGACGTCCCGCGTCGAGTGGCAAATAACGTATAGGTGCCCACTAGAGCCTTTTTAGGTCTATTTTTGTATATGTAGTTTTGGTTTTCCTTTTTGTAAATAAATGTAAATATTATGTATTGAACATTTTCCATATAAGGGAGGGCTTGTATATATTTGTAATCCGTTGCTACAGATATAGTACAAGTTAAATGTTTAACATTATATGAATGAACAAACTTAAAGTTTATAAGTTTATAGTAATAAAATAAAAAAAAAAAAAAATGACACCCTCGCTTGACGCCGGGTGCTGGGTTGGGCGTCATAGTTCAGTCTTTCCATAGAGTCTAAGAACATCCGAAACGGAGTTCGGACGAAGAAATTATGATCGTTCGAAGTTGGAAACTTCCATGAGCAGTGACAGACGGGGAACACAACGGGAGCCTACTATTTTTCGTGATTTATGGACCTAATATGAATTCCAATGTCGTAAGCTATATATTGATGGTCGGGAGCTCAAAGGGCTTTCCATAGAGTCGAGAACACAGCTTAGTTTGGATGAAGAAGTTATGGTCATTCGAGTTGGAGTCAACAATGAGAGAAAAATGACAATTGTGTCCCCACTCATTTCTTTGCACACCATAGCATCTTGCTCACTTTGGATAGATTTTTGAGCTGAAGGTTGAATTTGGATATACATATTTCAAGGAGATATGTTCCTCTATAAGTCTAGTTTATTCATAATTTGAATTACTCAATTGAATGAGTGATGGCCAAAGTTATGCCAGCAACGTGGGTTTTGGAGAATTTTGTGACATCTCACAAAACCATTTCTGTCTGAATATTATGATTGAGGATTACAATCAACCAACTCAAGTCCAAAACACAACCAATATACCAAGTAGGGTTCTTTTAAACCCAATTCATCAAAAATGGGTTTACGGTTTGATTTTTTTCATACAAATCCATAGAAATCTATACAAGTATCCAAACTAATCCATAAAAACCCATAAAAATCCATAAAAATCCATACAAAATCAATACATTTTTCTCGTCTCTTCCTTCTTCTTCCTCTTCTTCCTCTCTTCTTTTCTCTCTTCCCTTATCCTACTTGTAGGAGCTCTCCTCTCAATTTTTTGCCCTATCCTTTATGCCCACATGAGATATTTTTGCTTTAAGATAAGGCCGTATTTTGGCCTTTATCATTACGAACTCTTTTTCATTTTGCATTTTTAGTCATTTATTTCTCATCTATTCTCACTTCAACTTATAAAAATTCTACTTTGGCATCCCATCTTTTCATCTTATGACACTTAAGTCCTTAAGTGTCAATTTACCACTTTACCTTTGACTTTTGTATTAATTATGTTATTTTTAGCCTTATTTTATTCCGAAAAAATATATTTACTTTTATTATACCCTAAACATGTTATAAAACTGTCATGGTATAATTTTGGGTGTTACAAACATCGTGAATTTTCATATTTAATTGAGCATACTGGATTTGGATGGGGCCCAATTGCAAACACTATAACTGCATCAAATGATGCTTGGGCTAATTATATTAAAGTATTATTTACTTTCACATTTTATTATTTTACATTTACTAATTTCAAATTGATATTTTATATTATTAAACTTATATCATTATATTTGTTTTTGTAGAGAGTTCCAAGATTCAAACCATATCACAAGAAAGGCTTAGAGCATTATCGGTTATTAGGAGAAATATTCAACACTACTATTGCTACAGGTCAATTGCATTATTCCTTTGGTCAACTACCTCCTAACTTGGATGAAGAGCGTGAATTAGAGGATAACTTTCTTAATACTGGAGTTCACATTGATCTTGATGAGGATGTAGATGGTGCTAACACTCCACAACAGAGCATTACAGGAAAAAGAAATCGTCGATCAAATGGTTCATGTAAAACCCGAGAAAATTCAATTTTTCTGAAAAAGGGTAAAACAACAATTTTGGTTGAAAATCCAGAATTTTCCTAGATTTCGGATGACGAAACGGACTTCACTGTTGGAATCGTCTCGCGAAATCTAGTTACCCAGTCGAATTTCGAGACAATCGGAATTTCACGTTTTTCGAGGCATCGAGGGTAACGAGTGACACTTGGCACTTATTTGGATGGTTCATAATGAGCCATGTGTCAAATGGAGAGCAAGTCAAACCAAAGTCTAAGTGGGACCCATGTGGGACATGTGTCACAACTTGAGAGGATGGAAATCCAAAGTTTTGGATAAGTGGATAAGGGAAATCCAAAAAGAACCAATGAGAAAGTGGCATGTGGCAAAGAGGACATCCCACTTGACCAAGTGGGACCAAATTTCGATGGGGGAGAGGAAATTGGAGAAAAAGAAAGGGAGAAAAATAGAGTGAATAAGAAGGATGGGAGAGAAGCTCTACCTTCTCTCTAGATTTCTCGGAGATCTGACTGTTGGTTTGGGTCGAAGCAAGAGGCAAAGTTGGTCCACGCATCGAGAGCTACGCGTGGATACCAAAATCAAAGGGTTCCGTCAAACTTCGAGAGGTAGGAGTTTTTCTCCTACTTAGTTTAATTCTTGTCTAAGAGTCATTCAAATGGTTGAGGTGTTTGGGGTCGAATCGGCCATGCATTTCAGTCCTAATTATTTGGGATTGAATGCTGGACTTCGGGATTGTTTTCAGACAGTCCAAGGTTGAGTTTTTGGGACTGTTTTGGATAGCCTAGGACTAAATTTTTGGACTGTTTTCGGACAGTCCGGAACTGAAATCACAGGATTGTTTTAGGTAGTCCCGGGACTGATTTTCGGACTGTTAATGGTCTATTTGTGCTGTTTTTAAGTGTTATTGCTGAAAATGAATAACATGTTAGTTGTATGAAAATCATGTTGTTACATGCTCAAATGATGTATTAACATGGATTGCTTGATGATGTGAATTATATTATAGAAAAATATAATTGTTCATGAATGTTGTATGTATGAAATGACATAATTGCATGTCATATGCATGGTAACATTACGTCGGGTCGGGTGTGTGTGCATGGTAATGGATGTTCACTATTCTTGGTGAATGTGTGGTGAACTCGGAAATAGGACAACGTCCAAAATCGAGATTCACGTTTGCATAACATGAAAAAAAAAAATGTGTGTTAGGCGGAGCAAGATGGGGTAGATCCCCCCAAGGTGAAAGACAAAAATTTTATTATCGGTTAGACATATGTGCAGCGTGTAAGTTAGCGAGAAGTGTCGAAGGCGTGAACGTCTGCTTGTAGAACTCGAAAATCGTGGCCTGAATGCATAAACACCGCAGGTTGCTTAAATCAAATGAGCGTTGGAGGATTGTCCAATGGAGTTTTGAAAACAAAAAGCTTTTGTTTTGAAGAAAAAGGTCATTGGGTGAAACACCAATGACAGGTTTTCACACTTGGCATTTGCATGTGTAAGGGAGTTTGTGAGGACTCGAGACATGGGATAGGGTGAGTCACATTCTCATCCATGTCATGTAGACATTATAGTAGGATTGTGCATGATTTTACTTGGATGTGTGTGTGTTTGCCATTGCTTGTGCATTTAGATGGGGAGTAACCCTTGTAGGAAAATTCAACTACTGGGCATTGCTCACCCCGTCGTGGGAAAATATTTTCAGGCACCGAAGGTACACCGGGAGATGAAACACATCCAAGACCTTAGTGGTGAAGAAAAAGCCAGATTTGGCTTTGTCATGTATTTTGTAAATTTCGGGTGGAAAACCCAGTTTTGTTATGTAAAAAGAACAAAGCTGTAATTAAACTCATCTCAATACATTTTGGGCTAGTTTTTCCAAGTTTCATGTTGCCTTTGAAATAAAAAGCTAATTTATATTGAATTTAGAGTGCTTGGAAAGATAAGAAAAAGGGGAAGACTGGAGGTGTAGGAGGACTAGAGAGGGCTAATGCCCATTTTGGATCCTCTGTCACAACAGGGTTTCTCTAGCCCTGTGTCGCGATAGGGTCTTCCGTGTTGCGACAGGGTTCTCAGGCTAGGCGCCTGGCCGGCAGGCACGCGTGGGCATGCGCTTAAGGCTGGGACCATGGGTGAGCCGACCATGTGTCGCGACAGGGATCTCCGTGTTGCGATAGGGTTCCTAGGCATGCTGGGTGGTTTGGGTCCCGACAAAGGCTTTCTCTGTCGCGACAATGATTTTTTGCCCTACGTCGTGACAGAAGTTTTGTGTCGTGATAGGGTTTGGGACTGGGACTGGGTGCTTAGGTCGCGACAAGGGTCCCCTTGTGTCGCGACAGTGTTTTTCCAAGGCTGAGCCATTCCTGTCGTGATAGAAGATTTTATGTCACGACAGGGTTTGTAGGGGTGGTGTTGCGACAGAGAGTTTCCTGTCGCGACCCGCCAGACGGCTGGCAGCGTGCGATGGTTGGGCGCAGCACGGCAGGGCTTGGAGCGCACGCAACATGGCCGGGCGCACTAGCGAAGGTGCTACGCGCGGCGGTGACCGTAGGCACGCCAAGCGCGGTGACTCATTTTACTGTCGGCGACCACGCGCGGTGTTGTGCGTGTGTTTGAATCTTTGTTCAAAAAAAAAAAAAGAGACTCTCGAGTTTGAGGCGTCACAGCTTGGTACGGAGGCCCCAAGGTATACGAATTGCAGGGCTGATATTGGTACAAGCATCACAGTTTGGTGTTAGAGCTTAGGTGACAAAATTACCTAGGAATCGATGGGTCCGGGTTTAGATCATGCATTCATTGTGCATTTTAATGAATTAATGTATGATATGTGTGATGATTTGTGTGAATATATATACATGGTAAATTGTATATGGAACACTAGGGTTAGAAAACATAACCTTAGGGGTTCGGAAAACAAATAGAACAGGATAGTTCAGGAATTGAACTGAATTGTATTAGTGTTTGGCATTTTGCACTACTAATTGAATAAATAGAAAGAAATCTCAATTTTCCATTTGACATGTGTAGATGGCAAGTTGAGGACGAGGACGTAGAGGTCGTCCACGGGGCGATAGCCAACCACCACCTGTGTTTTACCCACATGCCTTTATAGAGGCCATGGGTGATGTAGTTACTGTTGAATACATAAAAGGGCAACATTTATATCAGATTTTAGTACCTTCAGCTCATATTTTGCTCTCATTTTGTATAAGAATAGGTGCCTTTGATCGTTCTCGTGTTTTTGTACTTGTGCAGGTTTTTCGAGTTCCGTGCACACTTTTATAGGGGTTTATGTCCAGAGAGCGAATGTAGATCATTATGGGTGATGGCAGCCGCTGTTGAGAAGTCCCGGGAAGTGTTACTGTGTGAGGGAACATTTGTAGAGGCAGTGGTACCGGTACCAAGCAAACCGGTACGGAAGCCGTCTCGGTACCCCAGCGAGAGAAAATCACGTGCTATTGGTGCGGTACCACACTTGCTTAGTCTGGGGTACGACATGTAATTTTGCGAGATTTGAAGCCCGAGAATTCGACTTAGTTACTGAGGCATAGCTTGTCTTTTCGACCACCACTTCGAGATGATGAGGGAGAAGGGTATTTAAGCCAAAGAAATGGTGGAGAAGGGCAGTTTTTTATTCTAGGGTTTTTTGTTAGATAGTTAGAGTGCTTCTCTCACATTTTTTAGGGTTCATAGAGTAGAGTAAACTACTTAACTTTTCTTCAGATTCTGGATTTCAATTACGTGTAATCTTTCAGTTAGTTCATACAACTCGGTTTTCTCTTACAGTATTTTGTGTTTGATTCTCAAATCTTGCAATTAAAGTGTGATTTTCTCAAGCTTCTTTTATGAGTAGTTTCTTATCAAATATAAATTGCTTTCTAGTTTCAATGAAGTTCTAAACTCCCATGATGGGGTTCTAACGGTGGAAACTCACCTCGATCAAGGTAATAACCCTAAATTCCTCTTTTGTACCTCAACGGGATTGTACGATGCTAAGCACTTGTAGAAAAATCTTATAAAACCTTAGTTGGGCATCTTCTTGACAAGCGTGTGAGCGAAGTCCTCGGTACATTGTGTGATCGCGATTAGAGATAAGGTCACGGCCAATCGTTTGAACAAGTGTTTGCTCTTCGCTCGATCGTTTTTCGTTCTAAAAGAGCTTTTAATGTAAAATCTTTTGTCGAAGACCATTCATCAATAGTTCCTAGATGAGGCGTAATATAAGTGGAATTGCTTGATTGGTAGTGAGTGAAACCTAAGAACCACAACTCGATCGCTACATTTAAATAGTCAACTTAATTAGTTACTAAATCAACCAACCATAACCCCAGATTTTACTTTTAAACGTACATTCCTTGGAAAATAACCCCTAAGGATCACCTAGGAAACCACTCCCTGTGGAGATGGCCTGTGGACTTCCACAGTAGTATAATGCTTGACCTGACCTTAGTTCCTACGGCAGGAATAATTTCAGCATCTGAAATGAAGCCCGAAGCGATTACCATCAGCATTGTGCGTGGCGCTTTGGGCGCTACCATTGCCTGAACTAGTGCAAGGTAGATAGGGAGGACAAGTAACCTCTAGAGGTTTCATGCACATCATCCTTCGACATACATGGGAGGAGGGGACTCGATGGTCAGGATAGCCTTGGCCATTGAAAGAGAAGTGGATGACACATGGAGCATTCGGGACATGGTTGCTAGTGCTAAGAGGAGGAGAATCAATCTTCTTCTAGCTCTAAGAAGAAGCAGAAGATTTATGCTTTGCACGGATCTCAGGGACAGGGCCGTGGCCACCACGGCCAAGGCCAAGGTTGAACATTCAGGGGTGGGAGACGCCGGGGCCCTGCAGCGTTCGGGGAAAGGCGTGTTTCCATTGTCACCCGGCCTGGACACTTTGGGGCGGGTTGTCCGCGGAGGCAGGGATCCCAGGACTATGGGACACCTCTGTCCAAGTCATCGGTGGGACGTGCACAGACGCAGTATGTTCCTTCTTACCCCAGTGTGGGCTAGAGGAACCAGTATCAGTCCCAAGGTGTTGCACAAGTGCCTCTTATTGCATAGACAGGCCAGGGAGGCCACAGTATGGGTTGAGGTCGAGGACAAGGCTTGCAGGCCGGGACATCAGGGACCTAGGGGCATATCTACGCAGTTGTACCACCGACTGACCCAGTGGATCAGTCAATTATACAAGGTATGTTTCTACTATCTCGCCTATGGGTAAGGATATTGTTTAATTCTGATGCATCATATTCATGATTATTGTTGCATCATGTGTTAGAGGTTTGGGCTTAGAGGTTGAGACCTTGGAGAAGCCATTGTGTGTGAGCTCTCTGATGAGTGCCTGAAACATTCATAGTATACCCGCGTCTTTCTTAGGTTTTTAGCGTTATTTCTATGGTTAAATATGTATTTTTCCAGTTTGTTATCTGAGTATGATTGAGTCGGTGAATGCAGGTGCAGATGATGTGAAAAGAGCACAATGTGGAAGCAAATTGGAGTAATGGAAGTAATGTAGGAAAGTGAGTACGCCCACATCGCGGCGTTCCAGCGTCAGCGGCGTCTCACGTCGTGGCGATGCTAGCGTCGCGGCGTTGGGTGACTGTCTGGTCAGCCGATCAGAAGCGTCATGGCGTCACCGGCGTCGCGGCGATCTGGCGTCAGCGATGTTCCAGCGTGTGACGTCGACAACCTGAGATCGCACCTCATCACATTTAAAAGCACCAATGGCTCGAGTTGAGGTATCGGGAGGCGTACGACGAGGCACGAATTCGGAGCGCGGTGGCCATGAGACTTGAAGAAGTGCAGAGTGATTTATCTTGTCATTTTGGATATTAGAGCGATGTTTTAAGATTAAACACTTTCATTTTCTCATTCATTTATGTTACGAGTATATCTAGGGTTGTGTTGAACCCTGTCATATGTTGATGGATTAAAGTTTAGTACTTTATATTATTCCGTTGTTTATCATTTGGTTTGCATATGCTCTATATCTGATTTCATTATATGGTAATGTACGTGGCGTTGTATATCCTGCGGAAGTCAGGGTCGAGATAGGAGTTATCGAGGATCACGGGTAGAAGCGACCTTGATTCAGTTAGGTAAATAGAGATATTCCGATCCTGAAGGTGGCATTTGGGGTTAGAACATTTAAGCATTTCGGAATACTGAGTTAGGATAGAGATATACTCAACTCTATTCATGAGATAGGCGGATGCCTGAGAGGATATCTCGTAAGGAAGATCACCCGCCATGACAACATAAATATATGGAATAATAATATCTTTAGAAATAATCCATTGAGCGTGTGAGGGGAGACATAACCTAGTCTCAATACCAGTAATTCATTAGAATCCAATAGCTTGATCGAAAATTAACATACTCGATTCCTTCTTTAGAATAGTTTATTCGGATATTATCTAAGAAGCAAAACCTTTGTAGTGACACACGTCCACGTGGATGATATTTATGCGGATTGGTACACTATATTACCCAGGGCGGCAACACACTTGCGCACATGAGCACATTTTTTCATACACGTTTTCGGCTTGTCACTCTCCCTTAGGGACTAGGGTGAGCATGGATCTAATATGTTGGGGTTGCGAGTTAGAGATCTCTGAGATTCTACTCACTGTGGACTTGAGGGTCATGGACATATCAGAGTTTGATGCCATCCTTAGGATGGACTGATTGACGCCCCATGTAGTCTTCACGATAAGTGATCGCAGGTGAGTGCCACGCCACACACAAGATGGTATTGCGGTTACTGCTTCATGGGGATAGACTCTGTGATTGAGTTACACCGGCAATAATCGCCATTTCTATGACTCTGTATAGGATGGTGTCAGTTGAGTTGCAGGAACTCAAGGTCCAACTGCAGGAGTTGTTGGACAAGGGTTTCATTCGACCGAGCACTTCACCATGGGGCTCTTCTCGCTCGCTTACTTCAGAAAAGGTCAAAATTTATGGAATGACTCTGCGTGAGAAGGCATTCAGAATTGAAAAGGAGGCTTATCAAGTGTGCCTCCTATCCCGGGATGAAGGTCACGGTATCAGGATAGAGGTACACGTGTGTACCGTGGATACCGAAGGACGGATCGACGGTTCCCATGTGGCCCCGTGAGGGTATTAGCTTATGGTTCTCAGAGTTGAAGAATCATGAGAAAAATTAACCCACACATGACATGGAGTTGGTGGTCATTGTCTTTGCCTTAAAGATATGTCACCACTATTTGTATGGTGAGCAGTTTGAAGTATTTTCTGCACTACAAGAGTTCAGCTATTTTCACAACGGACCTCAACACAAGACAACGCAAATGGATGGAGTATCTAGAGGATTATGACTTCACTTTGCATTACCATCCTAGTAAGGAAAATGAGTACGATGCACTTAATCTAAGTCACGGAGTACCGCTAGTGTGAAGCCCCAAGGGTGGTAGATGCTTGAGACAATGAGAGACAACTATAATCAAGCAAAGAGCAAAGGATCAAGCTCAGCACAAGCAGGAGTCTGGTGGCTACGCCATCCCTATTGAGCGGAGTGATTGAGTCCTAGGCAAGATGCGTAACAAGGTCCATCAGTGGACCCAGTACGCTAGGCACGCAGTGACTAAGGATGGGCCACCCACACGCATGGTAGTCTTCTGTGATAGGGATACCGTAGTTCCCGCTTAACAAATATGAGAGATTAGATCCTCAGGGAGTTCCACTGCTCTCGATTTGCTGTGCATCCAGGTGGCACAAAGATGTACCGTGATCTTCGTCGCCAGTATTATTAGAGCGGGATGAAGCGACACATTGGAGATTTTGTTCGATGATGTCTCACGGTCACAGTAAAGGCCAGCATCAGAGATACTGGCTTACTCCAAATACTGAGGTAGCGGAGTGGAAGTGGGAGTATATCACAATGGATTCTATGACTTACTTGCCACGGACACCACAGAGGTTTGATGCAGTATGGGTGATAGTGGACCGACTCACTAAGTCAGCACATTTTCTAGCCGTGCGAATGACCTTCACACTAGAGGAATTCTGCTAGTTGTATATTCAAGATATCGTCTGGCTACATGGAGTACTAGTTGTCCATATGACGTGCAAAGATCCTAGATTTATCAGACACTCAAGAGCGAAGGCCATGGGGACACTACTGGATGATGAGCACCGCTTTTTATCCACAGACAAATGGTCAGTCGGAGAGGACCATACGAGTTTTAGAGGACATGCTACTAGCATGTGTCCTAGGTTATTATAAGGGCAATGTAGAGAAAGACTTACCCTTAGTGGAATTACTACAACAACAGCTTATCGTGCAACATACGCATGACACCATGAGTCTTTTGTATGGAGGCGATGGCTGCAACCGATTGCTGGATAGAGGTGGGAGAGAGCTCCATCAACGGTCCGGACTGCCAGGAGACACTCTGAGAAGGTGTGTTTGATACGTGCCGCCTTTCCTCACAACTCGCAGCCCAACAGTAAGAGCCACGCCGACAGACTACTCACCTCTGTGAGTTCGGGAGGTGGGTGATCACGCTTTCAAGGTGATGCCTAAGAGAGGTGGTCGTTCCGCAGCTGTAGCTAGCCGAGGGGTACACCTGCCTTCAAGATACTAGAGAGGGGCGGGCACAATACAGACCATCAAGCATTACTGCCAAGTTTATCAGGTGTCTATGAGGTGTTCCACGTCTCCATGCTCCAGAAGTATTACTCCAAATCTAGCTCATGTAGTGGATTGGGGAGAGATTATTGTTTATACGGATGGGACTTTCGAGAAGGAACCGGTGTGTATCATGGATAGTCGGGATCAGGTTTTTCGATGCAAAACCGTGAGGCTAGTGAAGGTGTTGTGGCAACACCGAGGAGTGGAGGAGGAAACTTACGAATGCGAGGGACACGACAGCCACCTTATCCTTCATAGTGGATGAAGGTAATGTGGTTTAATGTTAGCAATTAAATCACTAGTTCACATGCACAGGTTGTGCACATTGCATATGCATGTGATTTGATGTGAATGTGTGGAATTTCGGGACGAAATTTTGATGTAAGAATGTAAACTCGAGAAATTATTTTTCTAAAAGTGGTAAACAATAATTTTGGTTGAAAATACTTAATTTTCTTAGATCTCGGATGACGAAACGGACTTCACTATTGGGATTGTCTCGTGAAATCTAGTTACCTCATCAAATTTCGTAGAATTTTGAGACAGTCGGAATTTCATGTTTTTCGAGGCACCGAGGGTAACGAGTGACACTTGGCACTTGTCTGATGACTTGCTACCCAGCCGTCGTGTACCGAAGAGCAAGTCAAACCAAAGTCTTAGCTGACTCCATGTGGGACATGTGTCACAATCCTCGAGAGGATGGAACCCAAAGTTTCTGATGCGGATGCGGAAATCCAAAAATAACCAATGAGAGAGTGACATGTGGCAAAGAGGACATCCCACTTGACAAAGTTGGACCAAATTTCGGTGGGGGAGAGGAAATTGGAGAAAAAGAAATGGAGAAAAAAAGAGATAAGAAGAAGGAGGAGAGAGAGAAGCCCACATTCCTGCATTTCCCTTACTGACGGACTACTCCGCTAGTTCTGAGCAAGAGGCAAAGTTGGTCCACGCATCGAGAGCTATGCATGGGTACCAAAATTAGAGGGTTCCGTCAAACTTCGAGAGGTAGGAGATTTTCTCCTACTCGGTTTAATTCTTGTCTAAGAGCCATTCAAATGGTTGAGGTGTTTGGAGCCGGATTGGCCGTGCATTTCAGTCCCAACATTTAGAATCAACGACTTCAGACTAGTTTTCGACACCCGAGGTCGAAGCTGGGATTTGTTTCGACAGTCCGAGACTAAATTTTTGGACTGCTTTTCTGGACAAATTGAAATCAAATCACTGGATTGTTTTAAGCGCCTGATCGATTTTCTGGATCGTTAATGGTCCATGTAGCCGCTTTTAAGTACTATCATTAAAATGAATAACATGTTACTGTGATGAAAATCATGTTGTTACATGCTCAAATGATGTATTAACACGATTGTTTGATGATGTGGGAATTATATTATAGAAAAATATAATTGTTCATGAATGTCAGATGTATGAAATGGCATAATTGCATGTCATATGCATGGTAACATCGCGTCGGTTCGGGTGTGTGTGCATATGTAGCGATCCCCGAGCCCGACCCGACCCGATTGGTGAGTCCGAACCGAAACCCCGAGGACGCTCGATTTTATTTCTTTTTATTTTCCGTGTTATTAAATTTTCTTTTTGTAAAGTTTTCGCGACCCGAATCCCCGGTCCAACCCGAATGGCGGATCCGAAATCCGTGAGCTCCGCCATTCGACGTTTTCATTTATCTTATCAAAACATTTTATTAATTCATTTAGTTATGTTATTTCAGCTTTAAAGTGCTTCCATAATCATTTACAAATTCAAAGCAATTGGCAGCTCCATAAACATTAACAAAATACATTTACAAGGAAAGGCCTTCTATGCCCTTTTCAAAATGATATACAAAAAATCAAGCTCGTGGTTTAACCCTTTGTTTACAAACTCCACTCAAGCCAAAAGATGATATACAAAATTACTGAGTATACACTTATACAGACTTTCTATGACTCGCGCTATGCGATCTAGCCTTCTTCTTTGCTTACTTGATAATTCGCATAGTTAACTACACGCTAAGCATTTTCATGCTTATGGTTCTATACGCTTCTATCTCCAATATTCAATTTAACTCACATGCATTTATCATTAAACCATGCCTAATATATCAACATATACTCATGCTATCTATTTCTCGCATGCTCTTTCAAATATACAAATCATTTACTATATCATATCATGCATTTTCAATGCAACAATTCATTTCACAATCAATTCACGAGATTTGAGCATATTCATAAAAATCCCATTACACTTCGTCAATGTTGGCTATTTCACCTGACTATTAAATTCAAATTTCTCGGCGGATTCGCTTGATGATTCCCGCCTTATTATCATTCGCAAGGCGTATACATTTAATACTATATCTCCCATCGCGATGGATGCCGCTAGTACATCCCCGACACGCGGGTAATACTGGTCGCCCCCCATCGCGCTGACGCTGTTTCGTGCATCCCGAAGACGCGGGTATCACTAAATGCCATGTTATCGCGACGGATGCCGATTGGTGCATCCCGCCAAGTGACATTTCTTCAATGCTGATATGCCATCATGACGATGCCGATTAGTATCCCGCCAAGTGGGAAATCGATAATTTCGTGGCGCCTCGCGGACGGATGCCGTTGCGCATCCCGTCAGCGATTCATTCAGATATCATTCGGGCCACACCCGACGGATTCCATTTTGATGAATCCCGCCTCTTTCATCATTCATTTTTCATTCGGTTTTCAATTATCACATTTCAGCACTCCTTCGTATTATCTTTTCAAAGATATACTCAATCTACTTAATTATATCACATTACCATTCATGTACTCATTCATAGTTAATCGTAAACTACCAAAATACTTGAATTTAAGGATAGAGTCGCAGAACAAACCTGTCAGCGAATTTAGCTTCTTTCTTCGATTCCGGTCCTGTGTTAGGCGATCATCACCCGTCCCTAGTCAATAATATCACGCCTAATTTTAGCGATAAACAATTGTTAACAATTTTAGTGAATTACAATTTTATTTTTGCTAAAAGTCTTCAAGTTAAGATGATTGTTCATTTAAAGTCGCTTTCGCCAAGGCGGCGAGAGGTACGGCATTTTTTCACCTAGCTCTAAAACCTTAATCGAACCCCCTATTAATCATTTCTTAAGGTCCCTAGACATCTAGATACCTAATACCGGGACTTAACGACATCGAAACATCAAACAGCCTCGCTGAACTGCATCGACATAAATTTCGACTCACCCAGACAAGCCGTTTCATCATTGCGTATCGCACAGTTCAACTCAGATCGCACAGTTGCCCACGCCCATTTTACCGAAGGTGTACCGATACACTTTAATCCACGGTACATAGCGCCGTTTGCCGGATGTTCGATTTGCAATTTTTTCCACATTTTTCATCTACCAATCTTCTCCAATACATCCCATATCAAAATTTACCATGGAATCACTTCAAAACAACTCCAAAAGTGGTTTAGAAACAATGAAAATCCATTTTCCTCAAGTTAGGATTTTTCTCCCAAAAATCCAAATCATAGAAGATGAGGTTAGGGTTTGATCTATTACCTTGAACCTCTTTCAATCTCTTCTTGTATGGTGTTTGATCCTTTAGGAGCAAGAAATGGGGAAGAAATCACACCAAAGCTTGATCTCTTGCAAACCCTAGCTCTTTCCCCTCCTCTTCTCCTCCCCTTCTCCAAAAACGTGACGTGGCCCAAAATGAGCACTCAAAGACCAATTTCGCCTTTAAAACTCTTAAGTGTAAGGTTTATGTTCGCCTACACCCTTCTCATTTCCCATTTTTGTCTTAAGTCACTACCTTTATAAGGCCTTTAATACCCAATAAATCCAATTCTCCATTTTGGTCTCCTATTATACTTTTTGGCCATTCATTTATCACACTTCCTCACTTAAAACATCTATTCTTTATAACAATTGACCCCTTAGGTCCTCATTTTACAAATTTTCACATTTTTCTCTCACTGGGTTTATTTCCTGGGTCTAATACATTTCTCAATTTAGCATATAATATTCACATATGCTCACTTTTCAATTTACATTTTCAATTTATCAATTTATCAAATTACCCGAAACCTGTTTGACTCCAATTCATACCCAACATAATAATTTATTATAAAAATTCTAGGGTATTTCAAGAGAAAGATGTAGGTCGGATGTTCACCATTCTCGTGAATGCGGTGAACTCCTAAACTGACAACGCCCAAAATCGAGATTCACTATTGGAGATTAACATGAAATATATATATATATATATATATATATATATATATATAGTATATATAGTTATATATATATATATATATATATATATATATATATATATATATATATATATATATATATATATATATTGTGTTTGGGTGGGAGCAAGACGGGTAGATCCCCCAAGGTAAAAGATCGAAATTTTATTCTCGCTGTATGATATGTGTCCGCGATGTAAGTTCGCAGTGTTATGAAAATGCGTATAAGGGCCTTACTGGGGAACCCAAAATTAGTGTCCCACAAATGCATAAACACACGGGATTTGCTTAAATCAAATGAACGCTGGAGGATTGTTCAACAGGGAGTTTTGAAAACAAAAGTCTTTTGTTTTGAAGAAAAAGGTCATTGGGTGAAACACCAATAACAAGTTTTCACACTTGGCATTTGCATGTGCGGAGGGAATCGTTGAGGACTCAGACATGGATAGTGGCGAGTCACATTCTCATCCACGGCATGTGTACATTCTAAGTAGGATCAGGCATGATTTTACTCGATGTGTGTGTTCATCAGATGTGCATTTAGGTGGGGAATAACCCTTGTAGGAAAATTCAACTACTAGACATTGCTCATCCCGTCGTGGAAAAATATTTTCAGGCATTGCAGATACACCGGGGGATGAAACGCATCCAAGACCTTAGTAGTGAAAAAAAAGCCAGATTTGGTTTTGTCTTGTATTTTGTAAATTTCGGGTGGAAAGCCTAGTTTTGTTATGTAAAAAGAACAGAGTTGTAATAAAACTCATCTCAATACATTTTTGGCTAGTTTTTCAAAGTTTCATGTTGCCTTTGAAATAAAAGGCTAATTTATATTGAATTTAGAGTGCTTGGAAAGATAATAAAAAGGGAAAAACTGGAGGTGTAGGAGGACTGCAGGCTATCGCCCATTTTCGGTCCTCTGTCGCACAGGTTTCTAGTTCCGTGTCGCGACAAGGTCTTCGTGTCATGCAGAGGGCTCTTAGGCTAGGCGCACAACTCGGCCCGCACGTGACGCATGCGCCGCGACCAGACTCGCGCCCTACGTGAGCTTCCGCACCGTGTCACGTTAGGGATCTGTGTCAATGCATTGTGCCCTTAGGCATGCTGGGTGGTTTGGGTCGTGATTGTAGGCTTTCTCTCGTCAGACAGATTTTGCCCCACTTTGCGACAAAGTTTTCAGGTCATGGCTGCTCGTGGCTGGGGACTGGTGTTTAGGTCGCCAAGGGTCCTCCCTTGTGTCACGACGCTTTTCCAAGGCCGGTTACTCCTCACAGATGTAAGATTTTATGTCGCTACGTGGTTTGGTGTGGTGTTGCAACAGAGAGCTTCGCTACCCACGTACTAGGCCTCCAGATCGCGACCACGCACAACGCCGCTTATGATGCTCTTCTTCCGCAGCCAATCGTACGGCGGTTTGCACCGTTTAAGATACCGTTTCATCGACACGTTCGCGTGGACACTATTCAAAAAAAAAAAAGACCCTCGGGATTTGGGGCGTCATAGTTGATCATGTGAGCATACTATTGAAGAGTGCTTACAAATTGTAGAATCCATGGATGACATTGATCATAATACTTTTAACAAGCTAATGGATAAAATTGTAGTGGTTGAATGGAGAAGGATTTTTATTGCAATGAATGAAGAAAGAAGAAAATATTGGTTAGCTAGTCCTTAGAATTAAATTTTAATGCATTTGTCTTTGTTTAACTAGTACTTTTTTTTTTTTGTATCTCTGCTTCTTGTTTAATAATTTGTGATTCAGATATATTGGACATATTTATGTGACAGCAAACATTTGAGATTAACATTATTTTGGATACTTTATATTAATTTTGGGTACATTTTTTTCTTATACTTTGTAGATGGAGATTGTTAGTGATGATGGTTATTCTGATAGCTCTTCGGATCTTGAAGATATGGCGCAACACATGTTAATTTGTATGAAAATTTATGAATATTGGCAATCATATGTGGATAGAGCTCCTTGTAATACATCAATATTTTCAAGGAGTGAGTATGTACAAGAGTTACTGAATGGGCATCCTAATAGAATTTATAATTTATTTCGAATGGAAAAACATGTATTTTTAAGATTGTGTTATACACTTGAGAGTTTAGATTTACTACATGAAGATAGGTATGTAGGGGTTTAGGAATCAATTGCTATTTTCTTATTTATAGTGTCTCATAGTATACGTGTACAAGTTGCTACTAAAAGGATTCAACGGTCTAAGGACACACTATACATAGACAATTTAAGCGTGTGTTAAGAGCTTTATGTGGAATTTATCCACATATTATACGCGCATAGATTAGAGGAGCAACACCACCAAAGATTGCTAGCAATCCAAAATATTTTCCATATTTTGAGGTGAGATATTAAATATTTCTTTTATAATTATTTTATACATTATATATTTTAAATAAGTAATTTTACAATTGTATTATAGAAATGTATTGGTGCTATTGATGGTACACATGTTGTTGCTTGGGCACCAGCTCAAAAGCAAACTTCTTATCATGGTTGAAGGTACTTGTTACTCAAAATGTTATGTGTGCATTCTCTTTTGATATGATCTTCACTTTTGTTTACACGGGATGGGAGGGGATTGCAAATGACTCTAGAGTGTTTTCAGATGCAATAACAAGATCAGAGAATGAGTTTCCTTTTCCAAATGAAGGTACGAACAATATTTCTATTATTAAGTTGAAGATAATACTTATATATTTTAACATATTTCTATCTAATAGGTTATTATTATGTTGTGGATGCTGGATATACAAACATGTCGGGTTTCTTATCACCTTACCGAGGGGAACGATACCATTTATGTGATTATAGAGGACCCCGTCGAGCACCAAGGGGCCCTATGGAGTTGTTCAACTACAGGCACTCTTCATTGCGTAATATAATTGAAAGATGCTTTGGTGTTTTGAAGGCTCGTTTTCCTATTTTGAAAATAATGCCTAACTATTGTCCACAAAGGCAAAGACGTATTCCTATTGTATGTTATGTGTTACACACACACCTTTATTCGAAAGGAAGCTTGTCGTGATAGGATGTTTGAACGGTTTGAAGTAGAAAATATGATATTTTCAGAAGAAGAAGAGAGGACAATGATGAGTCTAAAACTCATATATTTAAGTCCATTTTTCAAGAATATTTTTGGTTTAAAAGTTTAGTTTGATGCAGAATTATGGAGCTTTCACCCAAATTTGTTGTTTTACAAAAACTTAAAGGAAATAAGCAGAATTCAACAGAAAAAGGAGTAAAAATCAGCATGGTGCAAGGAAGGGGCTAATGTCACAACATTGCTTCAACAAATTTCCAATGTCGCGACATACTATGGAGAAAATCTTGAAAATATGTCAATGTCGTGACATCAACTAGAGAAGGGATAGCACTGATGCAGAAATGTCGCGACATCACAAACAACTCTAGCAGACAAATTATGTTCGCCATCTAATGTCGCGACATCACAACAACATGGTTGTGACATTAGCAAAGAAAGGGAAGAACTGCATTGTTCAAATGTCGTAAAATCAATATAATGTCGCGACATTAGCCAAAGCTTTAATATTGGAGACCATCACATTCAATGTCACGACATCATATAGGAAACGTCGCGACATCAACTAAAGACACTGGTAGAGGACTTCAAAGTAACCAAATCTAATGTCACGACATTCGAAAGCGTAAATGTCCTAAGATCGCCTAATGCACTAGACCTACGAGAGGAAATGTCGCGAACATCAACGAAAGTGACCATTATGTCAATGTCACACATCACTCCCGCAAACAATAGTGAAATCAGTCCAATGTTGCGTCATCGAATAAATGTCGCGACATCAGTAAAGACATTGGGAGAGAACTGCAAAACAACAAGATACAATGTCACGACATCACAACTATAACACCCCAAAATATACCCTAGCGGTTTTATAATATGTTTATGGTATAAAATAAGTTAAAATTGTATTTTTCTCGAATTTATATTGCTAAGAACGAAAAATGATAAAACCGGAATTAATATAAGAGTCAAAGGTAAAATAGTAAAATGTCACATTAAGGACTCAAGGATCATAAGATAATAAGTTTATATGCCATTATAGAATATTTGATAAGTAGAAGTGTAAATGAAGGAGAAATGAAGGACTTTATTGTAAAAAAAAATGGAAAACTTAACAAAAATGACAAGTCAAACATGGCCTTATGAAAGGATAAGAGATAAGACTAAATTCTGGATCTCTTGTAAACATTTCTCCTTTCTCTGGGTTTGAGAGCTTAGGGTGACAAATGAGAGAAGAATAGAAGAGTTTCGGGTGATTTTCTCCATGTGATCAAGGATTTTGTGATCAAGAAGAAGGAAGAAGAAAGAAGAGAAAGAAAAAGATTAAGGTATGAAACTAAACCTAAAACCCTGATGATGTTCGAAGCTCAGGAAAACCATAACTTTGCATAATAATGATGATTGTTGATCTCAAATTTCGCTTTATGTTGTTTGAGTTGGTTGTGGTCATAAATCGAGGAATGTTCAGAGCAAAGAAAATGCTGGGGCTCTTTAGGCAGATACTGGTCAAATTCTTTTTCCAAAAGTTATTTGTTTGGCAACTGACATCAAGTGATTCAAATTTCTAGATAAACTAGACTTTCTAGGAAAAATATCCTTTTGAAATAAGTATATTCAAATTTGGACCCTATCGATTCTAGAAAATTGGCCAAAGTGAAGCTTTGTTTTCGACGCTTAGTCTTTTTGGTACAAATTTTGGTGTTTAGGCCATAACGTGGCCATCACTCATCCAAATTAAGTGATTAAAATTTCTGGGTAAACTATACTTCTAGGAGAATAAATATCCTTGAAATAAGTATATTCAAATTTGGACCCCATTGTACCCAGAAATCCGTCTAACGGAAGCTCTATTTTCAGGAAATTTTTTTGTATAAAGAGATTCACGTGAATAAATGAAATTGTAAAAGTGATTGCTATATGAAATATGATTACATGAACATAAATACGAGCAATGCTGAGAACATGATCACAATAAAGTTATGATAAAAGTAACAATATAGTATATATATATAAAGGAATACTGTCTGAAAGTATTTCATGTGAATACATGTGATTAACATTATTCATGTATATGAGATGTGCATAGCTTGAATACGAATAAAAATGTAATAAGATTGATTGTTTGCATATGTCCCCTAATAGATGGATAGGTAGGCATGCCTATTAGGGATTACATGATATAGTCGCCCTCGCTCAATATTACAAGGGTCTCCGTTTGCTAATACAACATGTGATCATTGTCTCGCACAAAGGATAGTACCGGGCACAGCTGCGCCTTATACCCGTATCCACTTCTTAGAATATGCAAGCAAGACACAAGATGAGATAAAACGATTGAAATGGTTATAAGAACCATGTAGTATGAAAAAAATGATTTGAATTGAAAAATGTGATAAAGCTACAGTAAAATAAAAAGTACTATTTATTATGAAGAATGAACGTGAGAACTCTAATAAATGACAGTGTACAAGTAGTCGAATATATGAACAACTAATGTGCAAATAGGAATTGTGTTAATTGTATATGGTCACTGAGGACCACTACAAGTGGTCATATATGTTATATGTTTCCCACTAAGCTATAAGCTTAGCACGGGTGTTTCATCCTTGTAGATACTAAAGAAGACATCTCAGCCGTACGACACACAAGAGGGCTAACACACCAATAGGAGTCAACATCTATAGGTCGCTACTCGATTTTTGAATATGTATATGTGAAAGTTTTTTCAGCACAAGACTTGTATATGTATAAGACAATGGGACTAAGATATTTGTATAGGACATTATGAACACCATTATGGTGATAGTGTTAAAAGTTTTATTTCCTTATGGATTAAGTTTAAGTAATATTATGATACATTCAGTTATATTTCGAAATGGGCCTAATAATGTCAATAACTATGTAAGGAGTCTTAGTCCTGCCATGTTTCTTCTTCGCTTAAAGCGAGGGTCATGAGACAAAATAACAATACACGACATTAACCTGAGATGATCATAATGAACTTAAATGATCAATGTCGCGACATCAGTTCCAGCAATTTCACGACATCAGAGCAATGTTGCAACACAAGAATAGCAGTGTCGCGACATCGGAATTAATATGCAATAATGTATCTCCATGTCGCGACATCATCACAACATGGACTCAACACTGGAAAATGAGAAGTGTCAAACAGATTTCTTTGATGCCGCGACATTAGTCGCAACTCCACGATATCGAATAAATTGGCCATGTCACGATATCACGACATCCCTGGATGCCAGCAGCTTAGGCAGGAATTTAGCTTTGCGCGTGATTCTTGCCTCTTTTTTAGGGCCCAAGACCTGAGCCTATAAATAGAAGCTTTTGAGGAGCAATGCACAGCTTCCAGCGACTTTCATCAAGTCTTTGTGCTTTTTGAGAAAGCTGAAGTCTCATTATATATATATTTTTTATTTTGATTTTGATTTTTCTTTTCTTTTCTTTTCTTTTTTAGATCTCGCATTCGTTTAGATTGAAGAAGATCCGAATTGACTCAGCCGATGTTCACAACCTGCTTCATTTATGCCTGAACTTAGATGAAATCTGGAATTTATTTTGGAACTCATTTTTCTTCAATTTTGATTACAATCTAAATGAATTTGTTTAATCAACTAGTCATTGTGATTTGTGATCCATTTTTGAAAGGGTAAGCTCCTTTTAGGAAGAATATTTTGTTGGGATTATTTTTTTGTAAAAGTTAATGTTGTTTGGGTCAGAAAATCGAGTGTATTTAACCGTATTAATTCTACATTGTTGTTTTGAAGATTAGTGTTTCTTGGTATCCAAAAAGAGTCAGATTATTAGTTTCCGATTTTAAATCCATCCGAGGGGACAATAAAGAGATGAGACTACTTGAGAATAATGAGCATTGACTTGTGGTTACTTTTACACTAATATTATATGAACTAATGGGATTACCTTGATAAATCACGAGTGATGATCCAACCTCTACTTTCAAGGCTCTCTCTTGGGTGACAACAGGAATGTGTGCCCAAGGCATAAGATCCACTTACTGGTCTAGCAACTTAATCCTGAAAGGTTTCACCTCGATTGAGAGGAATAACTTCAACCCAGTGTTAACTAAGAATCTAATCAAGGGAAGAAGAAATTCTTGTTTAATTGATGGCTAAGATATCTTTTAATTTGGAAAAGTGCTTATGGCACTTCATCCATGGAGTGCTAATTAAATTCTAAGAAAATGACTATGAAGTAATCGAGAAGAAAATAGTCAAATCTTAAAAGAGGAACAAATCTACAAGTAACTTTTCAAACCCATTGTCTAGAGATAGAAATGGTAATTCATCGAAAGTGAAATGTATAGAGCTAGGAGAGATCCATTTCTATACTAATCTATTCTTGGACAACTCCAAGGTTCACATCCATTACATTATTTTAATTAGAACTTGCAAAGTGATGACCATAACACTGTTTTTCTTCCCATATGTGTAGCTCTCTAATCATGTAGTTCAGAAATTTCATTTATGGTTTATTCCTTCATTTTTACTTAAAAAGTTAAATCTATCTTGAGAATCAAAAAATTCAAATTGTAAGAATCTTTAGTAGTGAGGATAGTTAATTCTTCAATTTTTTTTTTCTAATCAATCCTCGTGGGAATGATATCGGGACTTAAACATCCACTATATTACTTGTATGACCTGTGCACTTGCAGTGATCTTGACAAACCCAACTTTCAAATGAGGCAACTTACATACAAGGCAGGAAACATATTTTATATCTTAGGTCTTAACAAGTTTTTGGCACAACTCCTGGGGATTTTAGTTACTTTGTAGTAGTAAGCACTATTTGCCGATTTAATACATCAAGTTTTGGCACTCTTGTTAGGGATCGAAATGAAATAGAGTTTGCGCTCACTACATTTGATATTTATCTTTTACCTTTATAAAAATTATCAAAAATAGTTTTTAATGTTAAAGAATGTAATTAGCTACTAATCTTTAATGAAAACACATCATGATATATTTCTGTATCTACTGATCTTATTTGATTTCAGTGTGTTTCCATTTCAGAAAATCTTCACATGCATAGAAAATCAGAATCAAAACTGGTGCCATTGGACACTGAATTGGAAAGGACATTGAGAAATCTAAAGAAAGCCAGATTTGCTGAAATAGTGGTTATGGCAGATTAGAAAGATAGAGCAGCAGATTCCAGTTGAGGAAGTTGACATACCTCAATGGTAAAGAACTATAGAAGATTTTTGGAAAATTGTTATCAGAGATGATTATTCAACAGTCAGGCAGCCTGCAATTGAAGCAAACAACTTTGAGCTTAAGCCTGCACGGGATTGATCAGATCATGCAGATGGATATTTTCTACCATGCTATGAACTACACATCCAAAGGGATCATAGAAGAAGCATGTTGTGGAGCCTTTAAAAGAAAAAGTGCTAAAGAGGCAACCGGCCTAATAGAAGATCTATAAAGAGAAATCATATGTCAACTGAGACTTCAGTGAGACTTCGTGGAGCAAGAAGAATGAGAGGAAATGGTGTGATAGAGTTAAACAAAATGTTAGGTATAGAGGCAAAACTGGACGCTCTGATGAAAAATTTAGCATGTTGGAAAGAAGTAACTGGTCTGCCCATCTGTTGGGAACAATGGAAGATCAACAAAAAGATTTGAATGGTGAAGGACTAGCTCAAGACGGTCCTTATCAGCAGGAGGAAGTTCAATATTTCAATGGAAATAGGGGTTACAACTTCAAGCCTAACACAAATCTTCCAACTCAGTACACACTAGCCTTGAGAAACCATGAGAATTTCTCATATGGACCTGTAACACAACAAAGACAAAGACTTGTGCAGAATTATCATCAACAGCATGGTCAACATGGTTTCCAAGGACAGCAGCAGAACAACCAAAGGGTTGAGAATCAAGGCCAGAGAAGGTCCCAGTCTTTTAAAGAACAGATGATAAGCTTTATGGGAGAAAACAAAAGGCTGCTGAATATACATGAGCAAAAGTTTGCTAAGCTAGTAGCATTCTAGACAAACACAACTGTGTTTCAGGCCAATACAAATGCCTCTCTGAAGAATATGGAGACACAAGTAGGGAAACTGGCCCTAGCAATGTAAAACCAGTCAAAGGATGTCTTCCCAAGTGATACTAAGAAGAACCCTAAAGACTGTATGGTAGTTACTCTAAGGAGTGGCAAAGGATTGTAGAAAGAAGAAATGAAAAGACGAAAACTGAGGAAGAAAAGCATATAGAAATTGGAGAAGAAACAAAGCAGTACAGTCTAGAAATCACTGAGGAAGAGAGAACAATGAAGATGCGCCAGGCTGTACTCAAATAAGAGGTGATTTAAGAAAGAAAGAAGAGGTCTGGGCCATAACGCTCTCAAGTTCCATTCCCTTAGAGGCTGCAGAAGGCTAAACTGGAAGAACAATTTTCTAAATTCTTGAACATGTTCAGAAAATAGAGATCAACATCCCTTTCTTAGAGGCATTGACTCAAATGCCTCATTATGCTAAATTCATGAAGGATG
Organism: Tetrastigma voinierianum; assembly: GCA_016808115.1. Taxonomy (NCBI): domain Eukaryota; kingdom Viridiplantae; phylum Streptophyta; class Magnoliopsida; order Vitales; family Vitaceae; genus Tetrastigma; species Tetrastigma voinierianum. The sequence continues at coordinate 116,073 of JAEQBH010000022.1, forward strand.
TACTGAGCAAAAAGAAGAAAATTGCTAAAGAATGAGTGGTGAACTTGACAACAACATGCTGATATGACCAAATGATATATGTACAAATTTATGACACAATTAACACAAGACTATATGCTAATCCCCAGTAAAGGCACCAGAAACTTGTTCAAACCAAAAATAACTTGTATGCTCTTAAGAAAAATGGATTTGTCAATGAATTCTTTAAAGATTTAGTTTGGTCTTAATATTGCAAGTGCATAGGTTGTACAAGTAATAAAAGTGGACCTATAAGTTCGGACATCGTTCCCACAAAGATTGAAAAGAATTTAAAATTCAATTACCCCAACTACTCAAATCCACACTATTTAAACTTCCATTTCAAAGAAATTTCAGTAATCAAACTAAGAATTCTACTATCTGAATTTCTACATCTATAATAAAGGAAAATTTTAAACTTCTAAACATAAACTGGATCGAACCGCATTATCACTGAAGTGGACACCAGATTTCACTATCGTGGAAATTAATACCCCCGCATCATAATCTAATTCGATTCTATCATAAATTGGAATCTGAAATTATCAAAAGAGGCAAGATAGTATAGTTTAGATTTCTCCTTTAACCATACTTTTCACTGATTAGAGAATCATGTTCATTTATGATTTATGTTTCTAATCAACTACTTGTAATCAGAATTTCTTTATAAGATCTGAGTATTTTTCTTTTCCAATACTTCATACCAATTTCTTATGACTGCAGATTTCTTGCTTCCCAAGACAAGGTCATTGCCAGATTTCTACAAGGTGAATGATGTCTCATCCTTGAGATCTTAAAGAGTTCTCCCTTTTCTTGATTAGATCTATTAACATAGATCAAGATCATTCCTCCACTGGGTTAGGAGATCTCTAATTGATTAAATTGATATATCACTCAACTAATTCTCAAACCATGAGTAAATTGATGATTTATCTAAGTAATATTTAAGAGCTCATTAGTTCTTGAATATTAGTCTAGCATACCCCCAAGTAACTGCTCCATGCTCTTAGCAATCTCTATCTCTGTGTCACTCAGAGAGTGTAACTCCCTGAAATACACCATAGTCATTTTTAAACATAATTAGGGTATATTATAAGTGCATTTTGAAAATTTTCGCAATTATTATTTTGTTAAGTGAGAAAATTTCAAACCCGAATTTGTACAAGATACAAGGGCAAAATTGGAATTTATGAAATAAGGACCTAAGGGTCAAATGAAAATGAGCTTAAATGCTAAAGTGATGTGATTTAAATGTTAAGTGGTATGTTAAATAGGAGTGATAGGAGACTTAAAAGCCAAAAATGAGAAATTAGACTAAGTGTAGAAGGCCAAACATGGCCTTACACTTAAATGGGATTAAAGACCAAAAGTGGTCTAAGGGAGCTCATTTGGAGCAAATCCCGCCAGGGAGAGAAAGAGAGGAGAAAAGGGGAGAAGAGCTAGGGCTTGAAGAAGATCAAGTTTTGGTTGGGTTCTTCCCATTTTCTTGCTCCTTTATGATCAAGCAACTTAGAAGTGAAGATTTGAAGAGGGTAAGGTAAGAAAACAAAACCTTAACTTTCCTTTTTTATGATTTTGATCTTGGGGAAAAGCCCTAACTCGGGAAAAAGAGATTTTTATTGATTCTAACCCAATATTGGAGTAGTTTGGGTAGGATTCCATGGTGGATTATGGGATACATGAGTTTCGATGAAGACGGAGTTTTAGGGTGAGAATGGAAAAAATTTTCCATTTATGGGCGTAACTCGCATTACTGGTACCGCAGATCGAAGTGGGTAGCTGGGCATCTATGGATAGAGGCAAGGGTATCCCAGATCGATCAAAGTGGTACTGCAATCGATAAGCCTAAAGCAGCCTTTGATTTTGTACTTTACATTGTTAAACCCCAAATTCGTACACCAATAGTATAGGAACCCTAACAAATGACTAATGGGGGTTCAAATAAGAATGAAACTAAGTGAAAAACGCACCGTACCTCGCCGCCTCGACGAAGATGTTGGCAAACTTAATGCCCCTATGATACGATAGTAAGTTCCTGAACACATAAAATTGTAGAATTGTCTAAGACCAGATATTGAATGACACGGCACCTCTGTTACGTGGGCAGGCACGTATAGTACTTCGATACTCTCTCATTAGTGCGACGACACTCTCTGACCATGCTTCGCATATTTAGTACTCAAGATTTCCGATTAGTGTGATGTCACCTCTCGGCCAATGTTTCCTAAGACTCCCGCCAGGTCACGACACCTTTGTACCGTATTGTACCTTCGTGTGGACTTATTGTGTCATGGTCTTACCCATTTCTTATTATCGGGTCTAGGGTAGTCAAACAGCCATGATAAGAATCAATAACGAATAAGAGTAAAGTAATGGGCATCATTATGCTCTGAACGCACTCCAGGTGACTTTGTACAAGTAGCAGCTCTGGTGAGTACCTACGGTACCTTTGTACAAGTATAAGCTCTGTAGTACCTACGGGTACCTCTGTATAAGTATAAGCTATGTAACTCCTACGGGAGATCTGAATAAGTATAAGTCTACTATAAGTACAAGTATAGGCTCTGTAGTACTTACGGGTACCTCCGTACAAGTATAAGCCCGTGAATCCCCACAGAGATCTGAATAAGTATAAGTCCTGCTTATAAGTACAAGTGATAAGCCTCAGAGTACTCTATGGTACCTCCGTACAGTATAAGCCTATAACCCTGCCAGAGATCCGAACAAGTATAAGTCAGCTATAAGTACAAGTATGTGTATGTTTATTATATTAATTCATGAAAGATTATGATATCTGCTACTGTATATCTGTCATTGTTATATGCTTACTGTAAAAGAGTATTAATGCATGTGTATACATATAAGTCATATGTTTTCCACTAAGCGTTAAGCTTAGCTCCCAGTTTTAACTGTAGGTACGGGAGGAGGATGTCTACGATTTTCCTCGCATTCTCGGGCCACAAGACACTTCTAGGGTCCATCAATTGTGAGGGTTTTGCACTTTGATTATGTAAATGTATAGTTTTTGTATATGTATATGTAAATGGACTCGGATCGTATGTATTGACATCGTAAAACAATTACTACGGTAGTTTTATTTTTGTATCTTTGTATATGATATTTTGATTCAATTATAAGACATTGGGCCCACTAATGTCTGGAAACGCAGGTAAAGAGTCCCAATATAGTTTCGCGCCCTTCATTAGCCTAGGCGGGGGTTGGGGGTGTGACAAGTTGGTATCAGAGCCTAGGTTTAGGCATTTCTAGAAGAGTCTTAGATTAAGGATGTACCTACAAGTTGTCCTTGTTTAGCCTAGGTTTAGCCTAGGCATTTCTACAAGTTGGTAATATGTTGGCCTAATGTGGATGTCCTTGTTTTGTGTATTGTCTAGAATGGATCCACCTCAGGAAGTTGTAGATGAAACAGCTAAAAGCGTCAATCCTTTGGATCAATCTATTTTTGGTCCGTTTGATTCATCGACAAATGAATATGCTTCAACTAAAGCATTGGTAAAAATCTCTCAGTATATGGCAAGGGTCTTAGATCGACTCACGGCCCCTCGAACTTCGAGTGATTCAGTAAGAAAGCATGGAGTGGAAGAATTCCATGTTACAAGTATGGAAGAGTTCGATAAAGTCGAGTTTTGGCTTGAAAAACTGGAAAGGGCTCTAGGTGAAGTGAGATGTCCTGTGGACCAAAAGGCCACATGTGAAGTTTCATTGTTGCAAGGTGCAACTTATGATTGGTGGAAGCTGGTTTTGAGAAATCCACTGCTTCTAAATCCAGTTACATGGGACTACTTTGTCATAAAGTTTTATACGAAGTATGTCACTGATGATTATAAGGAGTCAAAATGGAATCAATACTTGGCTCTAAGACAAGGAACCGACAAAGGGTCGAATATGAGAAAGACTTTGTACCGCCTTAGTAAATATGCATCGGAATCGCTCTGGCGTAAAAATTCGTATAGATAGTTTGGAGGGCTTACATGAGTCTATCAAAAAAGGTACCTCACCTGGGTGTTATCAAGAAAGTTGTCAATTTTTATCAGCTAGTACAAGCAATATAAAAATCGAGAAGTCTGAAATGAAGAGTCAAGAAAGAAAGAAAGAGAAAAGTTCTTAAGAGGGGGTTTCTTGAAAAAAGACTCAGAGAGTCACAAGCTGATTCAAGATGGTTTAACTATAAGGGAGTAGGAGACAAGGACCTACTATGACACAAGGTCCAATGAGGCACATCAACTGACAAGAGGAAAGACCCACATGTTCGTGATTGCTATGAAAACTATTATGGTTTGTGTGACGAAGAACTGGTGTTTCCAGCAAGTGGAGCACCGATCATGTGATAGCCAACTGTCCGCAAGGATCTGGAAGTTCTAGAAATCCTCATGAAGTGGTGAGGTAGGTCAAATGCACTTCCACTGCACTCCGCAGGCAGAGGACAAAGTGGTTCACAATGAAGAGGTAGTGCTTCAGAGACAGTGAATCGTCCTGCTACTACAGCCCTAGCTCGAGCTTATGCTATGAGAGCTCGTGAAGATCCGAACATACCCCAAGTTATTGTCAGACTTTCACTCTTTGATATCGACTTATATGTTTTAATTGATCCAGCTCTACGCATTCATATATGCACAAAAATGAGTGATAAATTGCCTTCGGGTAGAGTCGCTAGCCATGACCTCGCTGCAGGGGTCCTATGGGGAATATTGTTAGAGTCAATCGTGTTTAAGAATTGTCCCCATATTGGTACATGATAGGAATTCTCGCTGATCTAATTACTTTGCCTTTTCATGAGTTTGATTTGATATTGGGAATGGATTGGTTATGCAAACATCGGACCATAGTTGATTGTGATAAGAAAATAGTCCTGCATAAATGTTCTAACCTATCAGAAGTAATAGTACAGGGTATCCGATCTGAATAAATACAGAAAGTTATTTCAGCTATGGAAACCCAACGTTTTCTGAGAAAAGGTCAGAAGCCTTTGGCTGATTCTCGACCCAAAAGAAAGCAAGTGAATTTCGAAAATATTCTTGTGATTAGGGAGTTCCCTGATGTATTTCCTGAGGAATTACCAGGGGTGCCACCTGAAAGAGAATTGGATCTCTCTGTTGAAGTTGTACAGGGAACGACTCCTATTTCTAAGGCACCCTACCGTATGGCTCCAACTGAACTGAAAGAGTTGAAGACTTAACTGGCTGGTGAGCTATTGACAAGGGTTTCATCTGGACTCTGTCTCACTGGGTCAAGGCCGGCCTTATTTGTTAAGAAGAAAGATGACACTCTTCGGATGTGCATTGACTACCGGCAAATAAACAAAGTGACAGTTAAGAATAAGTATCCGTTGCCAAGAATAGAGGATTTATTTGATTAGTTGAAAGGATCAAGTGTCTTTTCTAAGATAGACTTGCGATCGAGATATTATCAACTCCGGGTAAAAAAGGTTGATGTCCTGAAAACATCTTTCAGAACCCGTTATGTGGCTCCATTATGAGTTTTTAGTAATGCCATTTGGGTTTACCAATGCTCCGGCTGCATTTATGGACTTGATGAATAGGGTTTTCCACCCTATTCGATCAATTTGTCAGGGTATTTATTGATGACATCCTCGGCATATTCAAAGATGCAGAACATGAACACCATTTGAGGATAGTATTGCAAATTTTGAGAGAGAATCAGTTATTTGCAAAGTTAAGTAAATGTGATTTTTTGCTTAAGTGTCATTCCTAGGCCATATTGTAGATGTGGAAGGTATTAGAGTGGACCCAATGAAAATTGAAGCAGACATGAATTGGAAACCTCCTCGAAATGTAACCGAGGTGAGAAGTTTCTCAGCCGAAGGTGTTATTATCTGAGAGATTTGTACAAGGATTTTCAGTTATAAAGATCCTCACTTACAAGATTATCTAGGAGTGAAGTTTGAGGGATGATAAGTGCCAATCCAGCTTTGAAAGGTTAAAAAAGAAATACCAAGAAGCACCAGTGTTGAAATCAGCCTACTCGGTAGGGATTATACTATTTACTATTCTTCGAGATAGGCTCGATGCGATTACGTGTGATGGGAAAGTAGTATTGCGTTTCAGACGCCTTGAAAACCGCATGAACAACAATATCCCACTCATGATTTGGAGTTAGTAGTTGTAGTGTTTGCTTTGAAAATTTGGTGACATCAGATTATACAGAGAAAATGTAGAATTTTTTACTGATCATAAGAGTCCAACATTTGCTAACTCGTATGACTCTGAACTCAGGCAACGCGTAGTTAGAATTGTTTAAGTATTATGACTAGATAATTGACTATTGTGGCGACCCCCGAGCCCGGTCCGACCTAGTTGGCGAATCCGAACCGAAACCCCGGGGACACCTGGTTAATTCCTTTTTATTTACCTTTTTATTAAATTTTCTTTTCAAAATACTTCTGGCCTACCCGACATGATCCGAACCTGAGTCTCTGCTTACCCGACGCTTTTATTTATCTTCTCAAAACATTTTATTTATGTTATTTCATTTAGAATCATCAATTACGTGAAAGCAATTTCAATTTAGGGCAAGCCCATAAACATTCACAAATTCAATAGGCCCATAACATTTAACAAAATACATTTACCATGAAGGTGATCCAAGCCTTTTCAAAATGGTTTACAAAATGGATGTTCAGAGTTCAAATTGTTTTTACAAAATATCAATGTTCAAAGAAATGGAGTGAATGCATATGTCTGGAAAGCACACCCGTAATTCTTCTTATGACTCGAAGCCTCGACCTGGGTTCGCTTTCAATCACTATCAATCACTCGGTACCTGCGCATCAAACAATACGCTAAGCATTTTCATGCTTAGTGGTGCTATACAATTCTCTATTCCATTTCAGTTCAATACGAATCATGCATTTATTAAAATAATGCCTTTATACAATGTCTAGTGTAATGTAAAAGATGTTTATACAAATACACTTTTTAATATCATTTTTCGCTTTTCGGTTGCGATTTCACATATGACTATAGAGTCAACATTCACGACAGATTCAGTTGGTGAATCCTGTCCTGTTTGTCATTCAGTAGCAATGTGATTTCACATTCAATATTACAATTTTACATATGACTATAGAAGTCAACATTCACGATAGATTTAGTTGGTGAATCTTGTCTTATTTGTCATTCAGTAGTAATGTGATTTCACATTCAATATTACAATTTCACATATGACTATAGAAGTCAACATTCACGACAGATTCAGTTGGTGAATCATGTCCTATTTGTCATTCAGTAGTAATGTGATTTCACATTCAATATTACAATTTCACATATGACTATAGAAGTCAACATCTGACATATTCGGCCTGGTGAATCATGTCCTATTCTGGCCTCCTTCAAAGAAAACGGATTTTACATTCAACAAATACGGCATCTTCACGACGACTACTGGTGAATCCCGCCATGTTGGTCATTCAATACATTTCAAAGCTTTCATACTATTCATATAATCATTTCATATTTATTCGTAAACTACCAAAACATTTGAGTCATGATGCTGCAGGGTCGTTGAACAAACCAATTTATCACCCCTTTTCTTTCGATACCAATCCCAGTCGTCATTACCTCACCCACCTAGTCAAATACAAATTCTCCACTATAGGTGGCTGAACGATTAATCGCACTAAATGTTCGCCATCGAGGTGAGGTACTCATACTTTTCACTTAGTTTCATTCCTTATTTGAACCCCTCATTAATCATTTATTGTGTGGTTCTGCATTAATCTGTACGAATATGAGGCTTTCAAACAAAAATCCAAAAAAATTTTTGCCTCTCAGAACAATGATTCTTCTCGGCTTATGGCGAAGCCGTCACGCAATAACTCAGAGTGGCCTTTTGGCCAGCCTCGTCACGCGGCAGCGTCCGATGCCCGCTTTTCTTCTTGCTCATTTTATGGGACATTTTCTCCAAAAAAATCACTCAAAACTCAAAACTAAAACATGGGAATCACTCCCAATGACATCCAAATACCATCCTAAACTAACCATGAGTAAAACCCATGGATGGATTAGGGTTTTTCTAATCCAAATATCAAATACAAATTTCTAGGGCTTAGTTACATACCTCAAATCACTTTGAACTTGAAGCCCTAGCTTCTTCCTTCTTCCTTCTTGCAAGATATTGAGCAAAAAGAGAAGAATCACACCAATCTTTTGATCTTCTCACACAAAACCCTAGCTTTTCCTCTCCTCACTCAAAACGTTGGGCACAATGGCCATTCTAAGACCAATATGGTCTAATATCACTCATTTCTCCTAAGGCCATGTTTGGCACTTCAATAAATCTCATTTCTCATTTTTGGTATTTTAACTCTTCATTTCACTTCCATTATCATTTAATTCACTATTGCATTTAAGCTCATTCTCATTAGACCTTTAGGTCCTCATTTACACATTTCCAATTTTCTTTCAATTGGGTTTATTTCCGGGTTCAATCAATTTCTCATTTTAGCATATAATACTTAATCATATGCTCACATTTTCATTTCACTTTTTCACGATTTAACAATTTATCAGTTTTCCTGAAAAACCCAAGTTGGCTCATTTTATACCCGAAATATATAATAAAATTATTATAAAAATTCTAGCGTATTTTTTGGGTGTTACAACTACCACCCGGGAAAAGAAAATGTAGTGGCGATGCCTTAAGTAGGAAAATGATTTCTCCTTTGACTTTGAAAGATTATGATTGAGATCATATCCCCATGGAGCCTTGTTGGTCTAATTGAGAGTTATATCGAATTCTGAAGGCAAATGATAGTAAATGCTCAAAAAGATGATGCCAAGTTACAAGAGATAGTGCAATTAGTTAGTACTGGAGACAAGACTGATTATGCCATAGATGAAAGTGGAGGTTTGTTGTACAAGAGCATATTATGTGTACCGAATGTTATGGATTTGAGAAAGAAGATATTATATGAAAGCCACAAGACTATTTTCACCATACGCCCCGAGGATAATAAGATGTACCAGGATATGAAATAGTACTACTAGTGGCGATGGATGAAAAATGACATTTCTGAGTACGTGTCTAAGTGTCTGACATATGGCCACAAGTATAATAAACACCCGCGTACCATCCAGCTTTATCAACCCTTCCAATTCCTCAATGGAAGTGGGATAAGATTACTATGGATTTTGTATCCAGTTTTCCCCTCACCCAAAGGAAACATGATACAGTTTGGGTAATTGTGGATAGATTGACCAAGTATGCTCACTTCCTACCGGTCCGACTTGACTACTCCATGGATTGTCTAGCGAAACTTTATGTGAATGAAATTGTCAGATTGCATGGGATTCCCTTATTGATAGTGTCCGACCGCGATCCACGCCTGGCTACGCCAAGGTTCGAAGGAATTACGCGCCTTAAGACGGTGATCGAATTTTGTAAGACGCTTCCATCCACAAAATGTATGGACGGTCCGAAAGAGTGATCTGTGTGTCGGGAAGATATGCTTCTCGGTACGTGTATTAGATTTTTCGAAGTCAGATGTATATTCCACTCATGGACTTGCCTATAACAACGCTTATCGGCCTAGTATTGCATGGCCCCAGATGTGAAGTTTTGTAATGGAAGAAGATGTAGAACTCCTATGTGTTAGACAGAGTTGGATGAGCATAAGATTATTGGTCTTGATTTATTAAAAGACACAGAAGAAAAGTTCAGATTATTCAGCAGAGGTTAAAAGCTGCTAGTGATAGACAAAGGTCTTATGCTAATTTGAAGAGAAAGCATATAGAGTAAGGAAATCGTGGATGTGCGGTTTTAAAAGTATCTTCGTGGAAAAGATACCCGCTTTGGAAGAAAAGGAAAACTGAGTCCAAGATTCATTAGCCCTTACGAGATTTTAGAAAGAGTTTGATCAAGAATGATCATTTGGCAATTCCTCCGGAGCTGGCCACCATATGATTTATTTTATGTGTCTATGCTTCAGAGGTATCGTTCTAACACATCGCACATATTACCAGTTCAAGATATACAAGTACAAGAAGATTTCACTTTCGACGAAGAGCCGAAAGCTATTATAGATCGTGAAATAAGATAGTTACAGAACAAGCAAGTCCCTCTGGTAAAGGTACTATAGCAACATCATGGTATAGAAGAAGCGACATGGGAACCAGAATGGACAATGAGGGCACAAATTCCTCATACTCTTCAATCTGTAATTTCGAGGACTAAATTTATTTTTAAGGCTAAGAGAGAGAGAGAGAATTGTAACACCCTCGAAATGCACCTAGTCATTTTTAAACATACTATGTATATTATAAGTGCATTTTGGAAATTTTTCGCAATTATTATTTTGCTATGAGAAAATTTCAACCCGAATTTGTACAAGATACAAGGGCAAAATTGACTTAGAAATAAGGACCTAAGGGTCAAAAATCGGAAAATTAAGCTTAAATGCTAAAGTGATTTAAAATGTTAGCGGTATGTTAAATGGGAGTGATAGGAGACTTAAAATGCCAAAATGAGAAATGAGACTATGTAGAAGGCCAAATACGGCTCATACCCTAAATGGGATTAAAGACCAAAAGTGGTCTAAGGGAGCTCATTTGGAGCAAATCCCGTTTTTAGGAGAGAAAGAGAGGAGAAAAGGGGAGAAAAGCTAGGTCTTGAAGAAGATCAAGTTTTGGTTGGGTTCTTCCCATTTTCTTACTCCTTTGTGATCAAAAAACTTAGAAGTGAAAATTTGAAGAGGCGAAGGTAAGAAAACAAAACCTTAACTTTCCCTTTTTATGATTTTGATCTTGGGGACAAGCCCTAACTCAGGAAAAAGAGGTTTTTATTGATTATAACCCATTATTGGAGTAGTTTGGGTAGGATTCCATGGTGGATTATGAGATACATGAGTTTGGATGAAGTTATTTGAGTTTTGTGGGTGAGAAATGGAAAAATCTGCCATTTATGGGCAGAACCGCACATTTGTACCGGTACCGAAAGTGGGTAGCGGTACCCATGGGCAGAGGCAAAGTGGTACTGGTACCCATTCACAGAAAAGGGTTGGTACCGGTACCGATCAAAGTGGTATCGGAACCGATGCTTCTAGTAGCCCTGATTTTTGTACCCTTGCATTGTTAAGCCCTACCAGACACCGATAGTATGTAGAACCCTAAACAAATGACTAATGGGGGTTCAAATAAGAATGAAACTAAGTGAAAAATGCATTGTACCTCGCCGCCTCGGCAAAGATGTTGGAAAACTTAATGCCCTTATGATAAGATAGTAAGTACTTGAACACATATAATTGTAGGACTGCCTAAGATCATATATTGAATGACAACACTCCTGCTACGTGTAAGGTGCACGTATATAGTAATTCCTAAGATTTCCTCTTATTAGTTTGATCGACACTCTGACCATGCTTCTAAGACATTTAGTACTTCGACATTTCCATTAGTGCGATCACTAAGACTTCATTAGTGCTTCTACACTCGCTTAGGCTACGACACCTCAAGATCGCATCAGACCTTTCAGTACTTATCAGGTCATGTCCTACTCATTTCTTGTTATTGGTTTAGGTAGTCAAATAGTTATATGATAGCAACCTGAATAACGAATAAGAGTAAAGTAATATACATCGTTCGCTTTGGAACGTGTACTCCACGTACCTCCGTAGCAAGCATAAGCCCAGAAAGTACCTACTTAGCACCTTGTACAAGCATAAGCTTCCATAGCAATCTACTACACCTCCGTATAAGCATAAGCCTATAACTCCTACCTGAGATCAATAAGTATAAGTCCCCATATAAGCACAAGCATAGGCTCCAGAGCACTTATGGGCACCTTCCATACAAGTATAAGTCCAGTACCCTACTGAGATCCGAATAAGTATAAGTCCCGCAGGGAAAGCACAAGTATAAGCTCTGTAGTACTTACTGGTACCTCCGTACAAGTATAAGCTCTGTAACTCCTACGGGAGATATGAACAAGTATAATTTGTTATAAGTACAAGTATGTGTATAAGTTTATTATATGAATTCATGAAAAATTATGATATCTGCTACTGTATATCTTTCATTGTTATATGCTTACTGTAAAAGAGTATTAATGCATGTGTATACGTATAAGTCATATGTTTTCCACTAAGCGTTAAGCTTAGCATAGGTTTTAATCCTTGTAGGTACAGAGGAGGATGTTCACGATCTTCCGCATTTTGCTTGGCCAGCACACTTGTAGGGGTCCATCACCTATAGGTTTTGCGCTCTGATTATGTAAATGTAAATGTACAGTTTTTGTTTATGTATATGTAAATGAGACTCAAGACTGTATGTATTGACACTTTAAACACCCCTACGGTGGTAGTTTTATTTTTGTATCTTTGTATATGATATTTTGATTTAGTTATAAGACATTGGGCCCACCAATGTTTGGAAACGCAGGTAAAGAGTCTTAGTATAGTTTCGCGGCCCCTTTATCTCGCCAGCAGGGTCAGTGTGATAGAGGGACATCAGAAATCAAAGCCGATAATGCTCTTTATGGGTATTAGTTACTAATATTGGGAATAATTCACTTCATGAACATCACCATTCAAATAAATTCAAGATTCTCAACCCAGAAATTTCTTTTCTAATCGTAAGTAAAAGATCATAACTAACATCGTAGATCTTTCCCAAATGGTCAGGTTTCTAAAAACTGATCACAAAGTGAACACTAAAATACCGGGATCAAGAAAAATTCCATTGTAACTACAATCAATCGAAAGAAAATGAATTCCAAATTTTCGTCTAGATTTCATTGATCTCGCATACAAATTGAAATGAATTTCAACAATTTAATTCAACTTCTAAACTTCTGAACAAATCACTTTTTCAGGTCCAGTAAACAAATTAAAACTCTACGCTAAATCTAATCTACGAAGAAAAGAAAAATAAAAGAAAAATATAATACAAAAGAGTCCTTAGCTCCCCGTATGCCTCGCTCTCCCCATTTTTTCTTTCTTTTTCACTTTCCAAATTGTTTCTATTTATGAGTTCTCAGAGGCTCAGCCCTAAATTTGAGGCTACATCAGGGATCCCAAAATTCCCGCCCCAATTGTACTCTCTCGTCGCGACCGGAAGTTTTGTCGTGACAGAGTTTTCAATCTTCATCGTGTGTCTCAAAGATGCAATGCCTCACACGACTGCTCCCCGTGCTCCTTCTTGGATTCCGTCGCAATAGATTTTCCTTAGTCGCGACTGTATTCTTTTCTTCGGCATATTCATTCTGTCGCGACAGAGGACTCCTTAACAATCTATCTGGCAAAGTCTGTTGTTTTAACCGTTCTATGTCGCGACAATCTTATATGTGGTTCTTTGAATAGTTATGTCACGACATCAACAATTTTGTTGTGATAGAGTTTCGCGCCTCTTCTCAACTGTGTCACACAAGATTTTTGTTTTGGTTTCACAACAATGTTTCTCAGATGTCAGAATTTATGTCACGACCTAGAAAGTTTGTCGTGACCTAGAAAGTCTGTCGCGAAAGAGTTTTGTCGCCACTTTACCTAATTTCTTGTTGCAGCTTCATTTTAATGTTGCGACATGGCCTCTTGGTGTTGTCGATTTTTGCTGTCGTGACACAGTTTGTTATGTCACAACAGGACTTTTCTGTATTCAGCTTATCTTTTTGTTGCGACCCAGTTTGTTTTATCATAACCAGACTTCTCTTCCTTATGTTGGAATCTTCGTCACGACATAGAGAAGTCTGTCATGACCTTATTTATTTGTGTTCAACTGATCTTTGTGTCGCGACTTTAAGATCCTTGTCGCGACATCGAAACATCTCTTCAGCTTGAAGTATGTCACAACTTTGGATTCTTTTCAAGGCAACCAGCTCTGCCTCACTTAGTAAGAATCACATGTCGCGACCTTGTTTATCCGTCACGACTCGCAGTTTCATTCTTTCAAATGCCGCGACATATCGCCACCTTGTCGCGACAGAAATCTTTCTTCGAAGCTCTTCTTTTCTCTCAACAAGCTTTTCCATGTTGCCATAATCAGTGTCACGATAGAGATTATGTTGCAACATATACTTATCTGTCGCAGTATTCTTCATGTATTGCTCTCTAATTTCTTGTCGTGACAGAAATTCTGCCTTCTTTCTGTTTCATTTGTGGCGACAAGAGCTTCTTTGTCGCAACAATTTCTTCCTGGTGTTGACATCCTACTGAAAACTTTGTTGCAACATAAATTTTCTTTGTCTCAACTAACTTGTTATATTCTTCCCATTTTCTATTGCGACATGCTGTCTTTTGTCGCGACAGAGCTCATCTGTCCATATTTAGACCTTGTGTTGTGACAAAGGAAATATTGTTGTGACCGAGTTCCTTTGCCGATTTCTTGGAAGTTTGTTACGACACACAAAACTCTATCGTGGTAGAGATTGCTGCAATTGCTCTTTTTCTCTTCTTTCCTACTGGAATTTTCTCCTTTTTGAATTAAAACCTGTAAAACACAAAGTTGGTAAATATTCCATAATTTGGCATTAAAACATATACGAGGATACTAAAATACAAAAATGGATTAAAAATATATGAGTTTAAGACTCATCAAATTCCCCCAAACTTAAAGTTTTGCTTGTTCTCAAGCAAAGAGAAGAAAATTTTGTTTGTCCTCAAACAATTTAGCTTTATTTTTAGGGACATTTTTCTGTTTTCTATTGCAATCCCTTTTGAATCCGCAACTTGAATTGAAACTAGTTAGTTGCAGCATGGCTTCAAATTTAGTTTTCAATTCAGAATTTAGGAAAATTTCACCATCACTACAAAACAAAACTTAATGATTTTTGAAATGCAAACACTGGCACTCACTGTGACCCGGATGCATGGAGCACCTCCGGTAAATTAGTTATCCCCAGGCTGAACCGCACAGCGAAACAGAAGATTCAAATCCGGAGATGCATTTCATAACTCCACTTTGGCAGGCAATCCTGCATCACCTGGGTCCCAGATCAGTCAATCACAACATGACACGAGAATTAACTACGCATCCCACCATTTTCCTCCCATCTCATCGACGGAAAATAAGATTCCCAATCTGATCTTGACACACTATACTCATCTTGAGGTTATTATTCATCATTATGATCATTACTTCAACTCAATAGAAAGGATTTTCTGTCATTTTAAGAATAGTGAATGTTCTATCTTATTTCTACATCTTATACTTTATTAGCAAATCCCATACTACTACATTAGGGTACTAGTTATCAAACACCCCTATGAACTTAATTGTTAAAGAGAGGAAGGCCATAAGACAAAACTTATTCCAATTTGACAATTTTACAACCTTGACTTCTTCTCTCAGATTCCTCATTTCCTTCAATTATTCTCTTATTTTTCCATCCTTCATTCTTGTTTTTCCTTTCAAATCAAAATAACATTCCCACAATCTTGTCATTTTCTGCATTTTGAAGTTCTTGTCCTGAAACCTAGGCAATAAAGGGTTCTTTACTATATGATTAGAATGAAGGAAGGGTTTGAGGCTTCTAATTGTTGTTTTAATGAAGAAATTATACGATTTTGCTCAATTCTGGAACTAAAGTGTATGCATATACATATTATGAGGGTAGGCTTGAAAGGCTCAAACTTCCAAAGATGGCCTATATCACTTCCTGTTAGTGGTATTACCTAGGATTTCACCTTGACTAATAATCTAATAAGTTCTAGGACATTGGACTATTTGATCGTGATCTAACCTTAAGATGTCCCTAATCTTTCACAATTTGTTAAGGAATCACTAATTACGTGCATTGTTTTTCGTGGATTTTTTACTGACCTTACTGTTTACACAAACAATCTCAAAAGCCTTATTTGTTCTTTCTATTGAGTACATCTTCCTAAATCTAAACATTCAACTTCATTCTAACTAACTTGTAACTTCCTTTTAAGCCTACCACAATTTCAAGTACATTTATTGTTAGACTCTTCAGTAGTTGTTATGCCAATTCAACATATCATTTCATTATTTGCAAACAAAACAAGAATGACATAAACAACTTGATTCAATCAATTCAATACATCCAAACAATTCATAGCTTCTACCAAACCCATTGTTCACATCAGACTCTTTCATTTATTTAAAACAATAACACAATCTATAGTGCAATTAACACAAGACTCAAAGAATTTCACATAGAATCATTCAATAAATGGTTTTGAGCTTTTATTAATAGGAATGATTACAACTTTTGTTTGGAGAGAAAAAAAAAAGAATACATGGGTGCATCTTCTTCTTTTGTAGGATTTGAAGTCTGTGTCTGAGGTTCAAGAAGTAGTAGCGTAGCTGTGAGACGGAGGCAATTTGGGAATGGAGATGTTTGGCTTTTCTTTTTCTGGTGGTTCTTCCCTGTTGAAGAGGCAATAATCATTGGTGTACTCAACCAGGGTAACCAATTCATCTTGCCTACTACCTAGGGTATGTCACGCCCCGAATCCCGGTCCGACCCGATTGACGGATCCGAACCAAGTTTAGGGCGCGAGACCATATACTGGGACTCTTTACATGCTTTATCAGACGTTGGTATGTCCAAGTCTTATTACTGTATCAACATATCATATACAAAAATACAAAATAAAACTACCACCGTAGTGGTGTTTACAAAGTCACATACATACAAAGTCCTGAGTCCCATTTACATATACAAAACTATACATTTACATTTCATCGATCGTAGCTAGAACCTATGATGAACCCCTACTGTGTAGTCAAGTTCTGGCTGGAATGCTAAGATCACTGTCTCCTTCTTCTGTACCTACACGGATTGAAAAACCCGTGCTAAGCTTTACGCTTAGTGGGAAACATATGTAGTATGCATATACACATTTATATTCAAAGAGATATAATAAATAATCTGATATTTTAATTTCCATATCTATAATGGACTTAATACAAGTACTTACGATTCATACAAAACTTATTCTTATTCAGAACTTATGCTCATAACAGACTTATGTTTATTCGGTTCTCCCGTAGGAGTTACAGATCTTATTCTTATTCAGAACTTATGCTTATAACAAACTTATGTTTATTCGGATCTCCCGTAGGAGTTATAGATCTTATTCTTATTCAGAACTTATGCTTATATCAGACGTATGTTTATTCCGATCTCCCGTAGGAGTTACAGAGCTTATTCTTATTCAGAACTTATGCTTATATCAGACATATGTTTATTCGATCTCCAGAGGGAGTTACTGTGAGTTTATTCTTATTCAAATACCTATAGGTATTACTGCATCGAACGATACACATTTGTTTACTCTTATTCATCATCGAGGTTATTTCATATAACTATGGGAATACCATTCAAGACTAATAAATGAGTTAGACACAACACGATAAGTACCCGAAGATATCGTATAATACCAAGTGCCGTAGCACAGCGTGAGGCTTAAAGCACTAATCAAAACAAGAGTGTCGTACACTCCATGTGGAGTGTCGGGCACTAATCAAAAGTGTCATGTCATTTAATACCTGGTCTTAGGCATTCCTACGATTATATGTATTCAGAAACTTCCTATCTTTATTATTAGGGCATGAACTTTGTTCATCGGTTTCACGACTACGAGGTACTCCAGACATTTTTCACTTAATTTCATCCTTTCTATACTCCTAAGATGCGAATTTTAGCTGAAATACGCAAAAATAACAAAAACAGGGGTTGTATGAACCATCTGCATTCTGCGACTCGCCTCCGATCGGTACCTAAGATCGATTCATGCACTGCACCGCTTTGTTTACAATGCACCGGTACTCATTTAAAGGGGTAATCTGCGATCGGCTTGACTTGCCCAAAATGGCATATTTCACCATTTTTCATGCACTTTTCTTCCATAATTCTCTTCTATTTCATTCTTCATCAAAGCTTAACGTGGAATCCCTCCAAGCGACTCCACAAACACTTTTAATTAGCCAAAGAATCCAAAGATTCATGTCCAAGTTCACCCAAACTCTACAAAACCTTGGAATTGTGAAGGATTCCATATCTACATATTATCAACTAAGGATTTTTAACCCAACTTCCCTTAAATCTAGAGTTAGGATGTATTCCTAACAAAACCCTAGAAAAGGGAACCAAATTAATGTTCAAAGAAAACCCTAGCAATCCATACTCAAGTAGTTTTTTAGACAAAATCTTACTATTCCATACTCAAATTCCATACCAAACTCCAAATATCCTTACCTTGGCTTTGCTCCTCCCTCTTCCTCTTCTTCTCCTTCCTCCTCCTCTTCTTCCCGTAAGTTCCTTACTGGAGACCAAAAATAACTCATTTTTGGTCTCCCTCCTCCATTTATAAATAAACTTGCCTTTATTTACCTTTTTGGTACTCCCTCATTCCATTGATTACATTACCACTTAAGTTATTTATACTTTGACCTCAACTCTTATCAATGCATGACTTTTATAGTACCCCCTTTTACAAATTACACTTTTGTCCTTATAACTTGTACAAATTTCCGGGTTTCTAAATTTCTATATTTTCTCATTTAATTTATGAAAATTCAATTTATGCCTACAAAATACCCTAAATATGTTGAAAACAACTAGGGTATAATTCAGGGTGTTACAGGGTATTCATAGATCCTTCAAGTTAAGTGAGCACATTGTACATGTTCACTAAATTTGAATTCACTTGGTCCAGACTATCATTCCATAATTTATGTCTGTAATTATTATCCATCTCTAGCTCCTTGTCTCTCTTCTCCATGAGCTTTCCAAATTCCTTGAATTGTTCCTTATAGAGATATTTGAACCCCTCTGCCTTCTGCAACATACTGGCTTCCATATTTTCCTCTCACTTTTCTAAAAATGAAAGCACCTCTTCATCTCTCAGTTGTTCATTGTAGAAGGTCTTTATTTTTTTTGTCTAGCCTTTGCATCAATTCTTTTTCTCTCATTTCTATTTCTTCTTTCCATTCCTCATCCCTTTGTTTGAGTATTTGTTCCCATCGTTGTTCCCTTCTTCTAAAGTCAGCCTCGAGAAACTCCTCTCTGATCTTTTGTTCTTGTTCCCATCTCTTTTCTCTCTCCTAAATTTCCTTTTTCATCGATACCAGCATCTCCATAATTTCTGTATTTCCTTGATTACTCCTAGAACACTCTGCTGGTTCAGAAAAATTCTTCCTTACATCAGGAGGTGAATGAATTAATGGACTTCTTCTGCTTTGCATCTCATCCTCAGCTGGTAGTTGGCCCTCATCTAGGATTTGTTCCATCCCTAATCGTTCATGTTCTTCTTCCCCTGGCTCACATCACACTCATTTCATCTTTTCATAGTTTTGCTGTTTTTATCACTCCCTTTATCATTTATGAGAAACCCTTAGACAGTTTCTTCCTCTGAGATCCTGAATCTAAAACAAATGCAGTATCAAAGTGAATTTGTTGCTGTCTGATGAGATTGGGTCCTCTTTGCACAGGAAGTTCATGACAGCCAGAATATTCTTCCTCATTGAATCTTAAAATTTCAGTAGGTATACAAGATGATATTAAGCCCCTTTCATATGCCAGATATTTTGTGGAACCACAATAAGCAATGGTACAAAACTATATCTTAGCTTTCTTCCTGCGAAGGGAGTTCGATGATCCCTTCACTGGGATCTTCCTCGCTGAACCCACCTTCCTCTTTCCCACCACAAGAAATCCTTTACAATCCTCCTCTCATCAGCCCTTCAACCCATTGCAATTTAGATCCATCTCGAACCCTCACTTTAGTGCTGAACTCATTATCCTCACAGTCTCCACAACTGGCTATCCTCCGACGTATGACCAATTCCTCTTCTTATATATGACTCATATGTTTACAATAGAATCCCAATATCACCCTGAACAAAAATAGTGGTCGGTACTTATAATGAAGTTCCACACTTTTCAATACTTCAGCAGATTAACTCATAATCTTAATAGCCAAAAAACCACGCTGTGATGAATGGAACGCCTTAGCGCCGAAGTGCAACTGCTGCAGCACCAGCAAGATGCAGTAGGTGGTACTCTAAAGCAATGGATGACTTAATCCACGGCGAAAGTAAATCTGATCAAGAGGTTTACGTTTCTCTCACAGATCCGAACAATACCATAGTGGTACCATAAAGTGAAACCAACTGTTTATTGATTCGCAAATTAACACATAAGTGTCATTGCGCCTAGGGTTTAAACATTTCAACATGTTCCCACGGATTACTCTTCCAAAGATATTGTCATTCAACTATTTGTGAAATACAACACTAAATGGAAAGTATTTCGCCCACAGATATCCTCTCTCAGTATATCCGCCTATCTCATGAATTTTCTTCAGAATCTGAGCATATCTCTATCTCGACTTAGATTCCTAAATGCTTAAATGCTTCAAACCTCACTTAAGCAATTCCAAAAGTTCTTAATTATTCTTGATAACCCAACTTTAAAGGCTACTGCACTCAGATCCCCTTAATAATTCCCATCTCTCGAATCTCGATCTCCTAAGCATAATATATAATATCGCTGACATTAACATATAATTGAAATGCAGTATAAAAGGCAGATGTGAATAAATTAATAATAACCTAACATGAAAGATTCAAATTTTTAACCATTGTTCGTAGATTGTAGTGTTTGATGTAACCCTAGAAAGAGATCCGTAACATAATGAAAGAAAAGATGAAACCCAATAAAAGAAAAACATTGTTCTAAGATCCCAAATATACTTAAAAGTGAGTTTTTTGATAGATCCCAAGCACTTCCTCGTCGCGGTTACCGCTCTCAAACCCGCTCGTCGCGCGCTCCCATCCTCTTGATTTCGAACCCACTTGCTTTTAAATGACGAGGCGTATTTTCTTCGTTTGACGTCGCATTTTGCCACGTCGCGATGCGTGGGTGTCACGATGCGGCGACGCCAGACGTGGGACGCCGACGTGAGGGACATCAATGATGTAGATCACACGCGACGTACATCGCCTTGTTATTCCCATTTTGTTCCAATCCGCTTCCTCGAAGGTTTTCTTTTTTACCCTTAAATGCTCCCGTAAGATTCACACAAAACAATAACTCAAAGATTCTTAGTCACTGAAAACTATGTACTTACTTCCCCAGTTAAATGTGAAAATGTGGATCGATTTAGTATAATATAGTGTTAGCACTCACTGTTCTCAACTGATAGTTCTTCTGCTGTCTCTCACAAGAACCGACTCTAGACAGATGGCTACCACCCGATATAATGTGCACCTACTAATACAAGAATGCACATGCCGAAACAGTCAATTTGAATCACCACATGCTCCTTCACTCGCTTTTCTCAATGTTCAAGTAGCGCAATACGACATTTGACTTTCTGCAATCCCGAGATAGGTGAAACTGATTAGTGCATCAAATCCCATGGTGTCAACACTCCTTTCCCAAAAATTTATGTGCTTATAGTAATGAGTGACTTCCAAGATATCTAGGTTCTCACAATTTCAAACTTTAAGCTCAATCTGGGCTTATTAGGAAGAAGCTAACTAGGAAAGGTGATAGGAACGCACCCATTTATTCATGTTCTCATATCAAGAAATTTCACTGCATCAAAAAACACAATGGAAGAAGACCTAGTGCCAAGAAGTTTTGAGTCGAAAGTGTTCCTCGTAGCTGGATCCATCGGGTGACTCCCTCACTGCTGGTTAAGGGCACCACATTCAATTCCCTTCAAATCTTCTCACACTCCCGTGAACACTCAACCAAAACCTCTGAAACTGCCCAGGTTGCGTGAATGATCCATCTTCTGTGTCCCTTGGCACCAAAAGAAGTCAATGACTCCCACACTGCCTGTGCATTAGGCTTTCTTGATAAGCCCCTCGATCAAGCCCTGATCTCATTTAGATTATCCCGCTATTCCTGCGTACACTCATTTTGTCATATTTCTTTTCACCTTTTCTATTGTTTTTGTATTTTCTCTTTGATCGGGCCTAGCTTACAATCCTTTCTGATTACAGTGTCCCATCACCAAATAGTTCTAATCTCCCTAGGTCGAATTTTAACTTTTAGTAGTTGGTTCAAGACTCAGCATACTCCGAAAGTCACTAGTGTGAGTGTGAGAAGCCTTTGAGAACTCCAAGCTTTGATCATCTTCCTGGGATTATCTACTTCAAATCCTTTTCAACTGTCTAATCGACTATCGAGCATCACAAATGTATGCAATCAACAAGTTTATAGTGACCTGAACTAAAATTGATCCTCAATTTTCAAATCTGCACACATAAAGGTATCATTGGCATGCAAGAATGTTCTTAAAATATAACTTCACAATCAACATTATGAAATCATGAAATGAAAGTGCGATGTAAAATAAACTAAAAACAAAACACACTAATACGCTTAAACACTAAAAATACTACACACCAACAAAACCAAAACACAATAAACAAAACACAAAACATGTAGCCATCACCAACCTCCCCAACAAAATAACATCCAGTTGTCCCCACCGGTGCGATAAAACATAGGTGCGGGGCACCCCTGGTCATACCGCCCGCGCTGGAGGCGCGGATAAGAAGCCAAGTCGAGCCAGCCCGCCTTAATACCGTCGCTTCGAGAATGATGCCTCATCGTCGCAATCAACATAATGCGCGACGCAACGCCCGATAGCCCCGGCAACGGTGACTCTGGTGGCTCTGGTTCTATCCTGGGGACATGTGCTTCTGGGCGAGCGCAGCACGTCCTCGTAAGATCTCGTGAAGTGACTGGAGCGAGGGCCGCCGTGGTCAGCCGCAGTGTGGCGGAGCGTCGGGATGGTGGAGGAGGTGGTCGACGATCGCTTACAAGGGTCTCCTGGATCGCCAGATCCATAACGGCTCCTGACACTCATAAAGCCTCGCCCTCGTCCGGTGGCTCGGACTCGAATCAGTCCTCAGTCGCGGTGGACACCAGTGTGTCCCGCCTCTCGATTGCCGATATGGCTTTTATAGGGTGGAGCCAAGTGTCGGCAGCTCGTCCGTGGTGGCACTCGGCTTGTTTTGCACAAGCCAAATATCAGGAAAGGGTCCCGTGTTCATTTTCGCATCTCGCTGTGGAGGATCGCATCCCCATAACTCACGCTTCTCACATCGAACGGGTGGTACCCTGATATCACGGTTGCTGTGGAACGCCTGGCTGCTTACCTCCAACACACATTCCCGCCGTGCTTCGGGATAAGGCGAAGTGATGAAATAGTGCCAAACCTTGGGAATGTAGGCGATGGCAGCCTTGAGTGTACTTATAGCGCCTTGTTGATCCTCCATTCACTACTGGCCTTTGGTGATCAGATGACCTCATGGTAGTCGGGATGCTCGCGGAGCTGATCAAAGGGTCCCGGTGGGGGACATGTTCTACAAACCATAAAGCTATTGATCGACTCCATGAAGTGGGAAAGACATTACACCTGCACCTGACCTTTTTAGGACATGGGAGGCGAGGTTGGCGTAGTCGTGCCCAGCTACGGCTCATCGCCGTGGGCGAGGGGTTGGCATACGCACGCCATCCCTTGTCATGAATTGTCTTGCCGGGAAGGAAATGCGTCAGGAGTGATGAAGCCCCTTCTCGCCCAAATCAGAGCGTTTTGTGATGCCGATAGATCGGCGGCACTCGCATTTACAAACTCCGGCATCGAGACGTGGGAGTCGGGTCCTCGTGGTAGGCCTAAAGCAGCGGAGCAACCGCACCTCTTGCATTTATACTAACCTAGACAAAGAAGAAAAAAATCAAACACCTAATGTACCCTAAAAACCTTCAACCAACTATCTAAAGTTCCACGAGAAACCCTGCGTCGTACTTGAGAGATCCTAAGGAACTGTGACCCAAAATGAGGGCCTACGTACCTCATAGACTCTGTGAAAGCGTGGCCCGAACCCTAAATATTTGCTGAAGCTAGAATCGGGCACACAGTGGTGGGGATGCCACTATGACCCAAAACTAGCCAATGAGGGTGGCTTACGATGCAGTCGGCGGCGGTGGGGTGGTCTCAGGCGGGTGTGAGTGAGAGCTTCAAGCAGGTCCAGGTGAAATTTGGGATGCGGGGGAATAGGGTTTAGTGTGGGCGTGCGGTGAAGGTGGAAAGTGAACCATTCTTGAAATTTAAGCGAGGCCCGTGCGACGTCTGCGGGTTCACGCGTCGCGACGTGGCGGAGAGACGAGCGAATGGCTGATCGCGGCGTGCGGGATTGCGTCAGCGGCGTGGCGGGGTAATCGACCGAATGGCGTCGCGACGTGAATTCCGCGTCGCGGCGTGGCGGCTTCAAAAATGACGTCGCGGCGTGAAATCTCCGTCGCGGCGGCGACGAACTTCAAAAATGGCGTCGCGGCGTGAGGGGTGCGATCGAGTGGCTGAGGGCCGAATGGCGTCGCGGCGGTGATCTCACTTGTCGCGATGTAGCGGAGAAAAGAGGCTCGAGAGATTTTGTCTACTCACACCCCGATTTTGAGACTCTCCACTTTATAAACTTCCCTTTTGGACTTTAGACACTCTGTGAGGCCTCATTACCTACAACTGTGGCTCACTGAAAATTAAACCAATGACGAAACAAGCGATCCATGAATGCGGCTAGAAATCGAAAATTTCTGGCTCATAGAAGGCCGAAAACTTAAAAACAAAGTTTTAGAAAACTTGGTTGCCTCCCGAAGCGCTATGTTTGCGTCGTTGGCTGCAGTGACCACGAAACTCAATGTGATCAGGAACTCAAACTCCTGTGATCGTTATTATATATACTGCGGTATCGAAGGTGACACTTATGCAGAAACTTCGCCTCCATGATGCGACGAGTTGGTGGCCATTGTGAATGCCCTTTCTGGGGTCTTAGAAACACGCTACCATGAAAAGACTTTGTTGCGTGAAGATCGGGACCATCGGATTTCAATTTCGGAAAAAGACTTTAGTCGGGATTGAATAGAAAGGACTTGTTGTGACCGTGAATTCTTTGCAGTGATGTGGCAGTGATACCGGGCCTTGGTCTTCCTCATATAAATCTTGGGCGTTCTCGCGTAGCCGTTTACGAACTCATCTAGCTCACTGAGTTGGAGTATTCGTTTTTCACCAGCCAAAGTGCATCCGTATTTGATTATTCAGTGTGATAGGCTCGATGCTCGATTCTTTGGAAGGTGCTTGCGGCTTTACCATAAAACAAAGTCACGAGGCAGGGGGACATACCTAAGGGAGTTTTCATCTGGGTGCGGTATGCCCGGAAGCGCATAATCTATCTTTGAATCAATCCTTCCACAGGTTGTTAGTATCTTCTCGAGATGTACTTAGTGATTTCCCCGGTTAGCAGTTCTCTGCTTGGGCCCAGTTGTGGGTGGTATGCAAGAGATGTCGATTAATATTTTACAATACTTTGCAAAACATATCTAATGCCATTGAAATCACGTACCCATTATCTTGTGATTAAAGCTAGTTGGCATTGAGGAATATATTCTTCTTGTGAGAAATTCAGGCTACAATCTTGGCATCGTTGGTTCGTGTTTTGGTGCAGCTTCTACCCGGCGCAGAGCATAGTCCCGTGACAAGATGTACATAATTAGTATGATGCGAGGAAATGGTCATGAGTAGTCCCATTAAATTGAGACAACTCACCTCCGAGAGATGGGGATGCATGGTGGCTGCCGTCAGCACTAGAGATGTTCCCCATTCGTTGACATTTTGTCTGAGTGGAAACAGATTGATGAGCATCTTTAAATAAGGAAGGCCAATAAAAAAACCCAGTTGTAGGGCTTATTGTTTGTTTGTTCTCACATTTTGAGTATACCTGCGTCAGTGTGTGATGGTTGAATGCGGGGCATTTTGTCTTCGAGCTGCAATCTCCTTATCACCTAATCGGCACGGTGCAGCAAGAGTGGCTCTTCCTGATAGTAGTGATTAAGGTGTCGCGAAAAACCACTGGCTGTGCAGATGGGTAAGTGCAGGGAATAACGAAATACAAATAGTTCACATCTGCCCGAACGAGGCGCCCTGCGGTTCTCAGAAGTAGTAAAGTTTCTGTGGAAATTAGATCGTTTCAACAGGAACATCATCTGCCCTTCCCGATGGCGACAGGTGGTGCCACTAAATTTTCGATTACCTTCTTTGTCCTTGATTTCTCATTCGAACTCTTGCAGCCGGAAGATTGCAAATCGTCCCCAGGTTTGCATCTTTCTTGGTCATCAAGTACTGCCAATAGGGTATTCGATTAGTAACCTGCGACTTTGTTTCGCGTCAAATATAGCTGAATTTGTCAAAAGCAAAAATGATAGCCAATAATTCTTTCTCATTATTGGCATAATTCGGATGATCATTCAAAGTCACCGCTTGCATAATCAAATCGAAAATTTTCGTTTACGCCCACTAGTCTTTGATCGCGTAGTCGCTTGCATCACCGCATCGGCTCGAATGGAAGGAACCAATTCGACTACTGTGATGGAAGCTGAGATAGCTTATTCTGTCTACGGTAAACATGCGCATTGGGAGTCAAATTCGAATGGGATCCACTGGACTAGCAAATTGAAACCGATGGTTTGTCTTGCAAATCATGATAGCGGCGATAAATCAGCATAACAACTTGGATCTGCACTCTTGAAAGAAGGTGGAGGTAACTTCTCGATTAGCTAATCTTACGCCTATCTACATACGCTCCTCTTAAAGATCAGTGTCCGGGATAATACCCTCTTGTACCATGATGGCACTTTTACGATTAGTACTAAATTGGTCTGCACCATCTTGCTAACCTGACTCAATTTGCTGGTAGAATTTGTCAATGAATTTCCCATTCTTGAGAAATCGTGTAGTCTGTTCGTCTTCTGCCATGTAGAGAATATAATGTGTTATCATTGAAAGTGCAGGGCATTGCATGATCCGAGGCATCATGGGCAGATGTACCATGAGCGAGTGAATGTTATCTTCTCTGATCTTGGGCCACTTCCTCGGCGATTTGATTGTAGCGGAATATCCATCAAACGATAATATTCATGCAGGCCTAATCGATCGGGCATCGATCTAGAAATGGCGGTGGGAAGTGGTCTTTTCGGGTGGCAGCGATGACTCTATAGTCGGTACCAGATTCCTCCACCAGAGTCCTTTGTTCTAGATGGCGGTAGATATTGTTTTCAGTCCACGATGGCGGGTTTGTTTCCTCCTTCTTGGCACTACTTGAGCGGGCTTACCCGTACATTTATCTGAAATAGAATTAAATCACCCAGTATCTAATACCATTTTAGAACTTCTTTCAAGACTACCTCCTTCATTGCTTCCGGATTGACCTCTCTGTACTTCAGGCTTGCCCAGCGTCTTACAATAAAATACGATTGTGCATACACATAGAGGCGAGATCCCTTTTAGGTATTTGAGACCATCAGAGTGCTTGTTTGTGATGTGAAAGACCCTCGTAACTTCTCTTCCTCCAGTTGTTTAGTTAGGGATGATGAGGACAATTCTGACCACGTAATCGTTCCCAGATATGCATACTTCAAATGTATTCAGTGAGGTTTTTGTTCCATCTGGGTGTTTATCAAATTAGTGGAATCAATTTATTTTAACTCATCCTTTAAGCGATTAGTATTTCTTATGTGCCGAAGATCATCCACTTAGCATCATTATACTGCACCAATCTCGGGTTCTCGGATGCATTTGCCCCTTGAAGCTGAATCTCAGAAAGGTCGATTGAGACGCTTTGGCTGGAACATAGCCTCACTATATGACCATTAAGCACGTATCACTTTTCTTTGGTGTCACCGACGCCTGAACAGTGAATTTTGCCTTCTTCTTCTTGCGCTCTTAGTTTCGATTCGCCCCTTTGCACTGATCATTTACCCTGCAGGTTTAACGAAAGTCTTCCCGAATGAATCGGTATTTCTTTATCTTCCTCCATATCTAAAACTACTGAAATCTATTTGGAAAGATAAACTTGTCGACACACTAAGACATCGCCTGTCTCCCTCTCGGGTAACGAATCACATGCAATTTGAAGGTGGTAATGGTCAGACAGACTACTCAATCATGGCTTGGCAAGATGGATAAGGGGTGGATTAATCAAGCTTGAATCCTGGTGCTCCTGCAAAATAGCATTTCAATTGTGCGGGATGATGAAACTACGGGTCTTGGGCTTAAGCGGTAGCTCCTGCGAAGGATGACCTTTGCATTCCTCGGGTTAAGTTCTGAGTCTAAGTCGCTAATCTTTCTTGGGGACAAAATGTCTTTCCATGAACTTCCTGCCTTGGGCATTTGCTCTAGGGCATGACAAATGGGATGTTTATATGCGCTTTGAAAACATCCATGAACCGTAAATTTAACTTATCCAGGTTATGTTTCTTGAGGCGTTGTGGAGTAAGGAATGATTATCTTGGCCTTTGCTTCCTTCAGTCTCTTGGCCCCACTTCTCACAATGGTTTGTTCTTTGACTTCCATTATCTTTCCGATTACGGTTGGGTGATCTCGGTCTCTAAGCTGCTCTGTAGTTGGGGTTTCACTTGTGATTCGATTCTCCCGACTACCATTTGGCTGCGTGCTCATTCAATACTCTTCTTGGGTTTACCTGGTGCTTTCGTGAAGAACCAGTTGCGCGCTACGTAAGTAAGCTTGCCATTTGGCCCATTGTGCCTCGAGCTCACTGCCATTTGTCTTTAGCCAGTTGTTTAAGCGGGTTGATTCTTTGCTGCGTGTGTCGCCTTAGTCTCATTCATGAACGCGGAATGGGGCGTTAACATCTAATCTTCAGAACTTTTAAATCGGCTTCTTTTCGGGGGTGGTTCCAGTGGCTCGGTTTGATGGCATATTGTTTTGGTTGTGCGCCATCCATACCCTTGATTGTTTAGATTATTAAGTTCGATTGTTCTATTTGCCGCGTACGATTGATTACGTGGCTCATTGCCTAGTCTGATCCTTGCTGCGTGGTTACGATTAAACCTCGACACGTCTTTGGGCTTGCTCTGCGCCGTTCTTGTGACATTCGCGGCTGTTGTCTTGTCCTCCACAGGATTCACCTGACTCGGCCGTGATACGTATGGCATGTCTTGTTCCTCTGTCTATTTGTTTGTTTAGTGGTGAACCCATGATTTACAGTTGTTGAGACTGCATTATGCATGCCACCCACCGTGTTCTTGGTGTAGCCTTCTCTCTAGGCCCAGCTGATTGGTGGTAGTTGCGGCATCTTCCAATATAAATACGCTTTAGTCACATGGTTTTCTTCATCGATGATCCTCCGGTGAGGCATCTGTCATTGTTGGTTGTATTTCTCGGTTCATTGTAGAGGTGTGGACTTGTCCATCACGGTTGGTGAGTTGGTGGACACTTCGCGATAATTCATGGAACCTGTCCATCGCCACATGAGTTCTCCCCCTCTAATTGACTGAACGTATTGATCTCTTGCACGATTGTGCAATCTTCGAAGGTGGAAAGGGCAGTCGAAACTTTTGTACTTGATTCGTTCCGTAGTAGTAATAGATGCGGGTGTTTGTTGGTCGACCCGATGTTTATCTATCCCAGGATGAGAGTGGAAATAACCTCAATCTTGAGGGCTTCTTAATTGACTCAGTTGTATTTGATGGTGCTCCATGAGCTTAGGAAGTTAGTCAAATGCATGTTCGGGTTCTCAATGGGGTGATCCATTGGAGCAAATATGTTCTAAAGCATCTTGTGCGTGGCTGACTTGATTGAAATTGTTTGCTTGAATCGGTGGTAGTCGTCATTTGTCACGAACAAGCTGTTGGTGGTAAAACCGAGCTCATCTAGCTAGCATGTGTAAGGATGATGCGGTTGTATAAATGGCACAGGCGCTTGATTCCTATTTACCTTCTACCGTAGTTCGGTTGTTCAACGCGAAATCTGTTCTTGATGTTTTCCACTGACTATTGAGATTCACACTGCATTGCATTCCTCGTTCTCGGCGCAATCTGTGCGAAGTGCTGGCTCGGGATCCACACAAGTATTGATTAATTCCCGGTTTCTTTGTCGCGTGTACTCCGCAGAGCACAATAACTGATAACCTGAGCTAACAAAACCCGATTACCGGCATTTGTAAAAATAACAGCGTAAAGAAAAAGTGGGACATATTATCTATGTGCTCACTTCTCTATATCAATTTAAACCTCTCCCCGGCAACGGCGCCAAAAACTTGACAGGCCGAAAACGCGGTGTATAAAATGAATGCCTAAGTGCGCAAGTGCACGCGTAGCCCCAAGTAATATAGTGTACTTAAAGTACGGATATCGATCCACAGGGAAAGGTAAATTGACTCTGAGTTTTGCTTTCGAATGATATACGAATAAATAATTATAGGGTAAAGATTTAAGTAAAGAGGCGCAGCTAAAATTTATTGATTCGGTGAATTAATGGTGTTGGCGCCTAAGTCATCGCCCCTATCCACGTTGATGGATTACTTTTCCAAAGATATTGTTATTGATCTATTTGTAATATGTCCCGATTAGCGAGGTGATCTTGCCTACGAGATATCCTCTCTCGAGGTATATCAGCTATCACAAATGAATAAGTGGAGTACCATCTCTCTATCTCGACTCGGTATTCCGAAATGCTTAAATGTTTTAACCTCGATTGCTACGCCCGAGGTTCGAATATCTCTGTCGCAGAATGTCGGCTAAAAATTTGCTACGAGGATCCACTACGAATACCTCGTCTCTCGAATCTCGGATCTCGGTCTTGCGAATATGCTAACATTGGCGAGACATTAACATATAATTGGAAATGCGGGTATAAAGCGGATGTAATAATTAATAACAAGCTGAATAACATGAAGATCAAATTTTAATCCGTTGTTCGTGAGCAGGGGTTTGATGTAACCTAGAAGAGATCTAGAACATAATGAAAGAAAGATGAAGCATTTTAATAAAGAAAACATTGTTCTAAGATCGGAAATATACGAAAAAGTGAAAAGCGTTACAATCCGGGCACTTCCTCGGAAGTCGAGTGTCACTCTTATACCGAAACACATGCTCACGTTAGTGCGCTTCGATCCCCTTTGATTTACGAACCCTGTTTACTTTTTAATGATGAGGCGATTTCGAGTTGACGTCGCGGCGTGGCGGCGTCACGGCGTGGCGGCGTCACGGCGTGGGGCGTCGCGGCGTGAGGGCGTCGCGGCGTGGCGGTACTTCATCGCCTTGTTCCCATTTGCTCCAATCTGCTTCACCGTTCTTTGCTCTTTTTACTTGATGCTCCTGCGTTCACAAAAGTCATCGACTACGATATTACAGTCTAAAAAACATAAAATTACTCTAAAATAAACGGGAGAAAATGTGGCGCCTTGAGGTATAATATGAGTGTTTTAGGCACTGTCGATTACCAAACCCACTTTCTCAGATAAATCCGCTGTCACTGGAATTCTTACTCCCGAAGAGTAGGCTTTGTACGAAATGAATGCTTTATAGTCTTGATCAACCAGTTTGCTGACTCTAACTTGCTCGGTTCTTTTGCGTTCTTCCTTTACATTTGGGTTTCGTTTCCTCTCCCGTAAGCCTGGTTCTACCTGCCCAGAGTCGTCTGCGCGAGGTTAAGATGAACCTCCCTCTTCCTTCTGTTAATATGCTCTTTCCTAATGTCACTGAGATTTGGGACCAGGTTTTAGGGTTATGTCGTTGATGAGATCTGGATTTGGGGTTTAGGGTCTTTGAAGTTTAGGATTTTAAGATGTAGAAGAGAGGAAGAAAGTGGAAATTGGGTGAGAGTATGAATGATGTGAGGCAATTGGAAGAATGTGGGCTTTTCAGTTAATGGCTCAATAAATGAATGTTTCTCTTCATATGTCGCGAAAATTAATGATTAGATCACAACAATAACTATTGAATTTATCTTGTGACTCATCAAATTAAAAATTACACTCAGCCTTTATTATAATATTTTTCATCTTCTTGACACATTTTAGGGTTAATATGACGATAGCTAGTCTTGATAGAGATCTATGTCGCGACCGTGTCAGTGTACCCAATGATTTCTATCCATTTCAAATGTACGGGTTGCCTTCTCGCAGCAGAAAATATTGTGATGCTCAGAAATGGCTCTGAAAATTGAAAGGTAGGTTGCGACAATGTTTGAAGTTGGTCGCGATACTGTTTTTGTTGCTATTCACTTTAATTTCAAAGTGCATTTGCGACGCGAAAAACAAGATCCTGACGAGCTTTCGATCATTTTCGCGATGAGAGTGATGTCGCTGGCTAGAACTTTCTAATTAATCGCGACAAAGACTTTATTATCCACGCATTTAAATATTTGTTTCCCTAAATGTCTACAACTTTAAACTGCCTTCCAATTCAGTTAATCACCCACACTTCAGTCAAATTACGCAATTCAAGCTTGTGACTACATATATAGCAACAGAAATTCTCAATTCAATTATGAACAATAATCTCATTAGCATCAAAATACTCAACAAAGCATTTAAGCAATTAGCACCTGAAAGTTGTATAATTAATTAGGCTCTAAAATCATCAAATTTCTCAAACTTCAACTATGCATTATTATCTAAAACAAATTTAGGGAAATAGAAATACTCCCAGCTATTTTCATAATTCGAGTTTAGTCGGTGTGCTTTATAATAACATCTGATTCCATTTCATCTTTCCTGCACAATTTAGCAAATGATCAAACTTCCTAATAAAACTTCTAACAAAATCAAAATTAAATCTTCAAAATCATAAAAATAATCAACATCAATCAAAGTTAACAAAAATAAAAATTCTGTTTGGGTTGCCTCTTAAAAAGCTGCTCAGTTTAATGTCCTTAGGTAGACACGGTACTTGAGTGTCTTCCTTTATTAATTCTCTTTCACTTTTCAAAATGCGGATCTACCTCTTACTTCCTCGAATAATGCTTTAGTCTTTGGCCAGTTTACTTTGAATTCACTTCAGTTGATCTTCGATTATTCTTTGCTCGAAGAATTATTACTTGTTACCACTGTGTATGGACCACTCTATCTTGACTTCAATTTCCCTGGAAATAGCTTAAGCCTGGAGTTGTATAAGAGAACTTGTTCTCCTGCCTTGAATTCTCTCCTTAAGATCTTTTGATCATGCCACCTCTTGGTCTTTTCCTTGTAGATTCTGGCATTGTCATAAGCTTCATTTCTCGGCTCTTCGATTCGATAAATTTAGGAGTAGTCTATTCCTTTGTGGCCCAGAAGTCACAATTCATTTTCTTGATGGCCCACGCAGCTTTGTATTCCAGTTCTAAGGGGAGATGACAAGGTTTCCATATACAATTACGCCTTAGGACATTCCAATGGGAGTTTTGTAAACGGTTCTATAAGCCCGCTAGTGCATCATCCATTTTATAGACAATCCTTTCTACTTTGCATTTCTTGTTTTCTCGGAAATTTTTATCTCTATTGGAAATTTATTGTCCATTTGATTGAGGGTGATAAGCTAATCCCATTAGATGTTTGATTCCACATTTTCTCATGAGTTTTGCAAAAACTTTATTTGCAAAATGGCTTCCCTCATCACTAATGATTGTTTTGGGTGCTCCAAATCTGCTCAAAATGTTTTTTTGTATAAACCCCTGACTCTTTGTGATGGCATCATTTAGGACTGAGTTATTTGCTTGCCGTTTGGATACATAATCCATAGTTAGGAGAATGTACATATTGCCAAATGATGATGGGAAAGGTCCTATAAAGTCTATTCCCCATACATAAAAAATCTGCACCACAAGAATTCCTTGCAGGGACATTTTATTTCTTCTGCTTAAGTTGCCCATTCTCTGACAAGCATCACAATGTTTTACCCATTCAAAACAATCTTTGAATATAGTAGGCTAATAAAATCCTGATTGGAGAATTTTCTAGGTTGTCTTGTCTCCTGCAAAGTGTCCTCCATATGGTGATGCACGACATTTCTCCATAATGCCACCTGTTAGTTTTACCAGGACATCTCCTTATGATCATCGGCTCCTCTTCTATACGGTAGTGAGTCATCCATATATAATCTCTATGATCAGTTCTCAATTTCCTCATGCATTTGATGGCCCCGAATTCAAAGGCATAACTCCCACAAGCTAAGTAATTGACAATGTCGGCTATACCGGGGTGTTTATACTAATAACACATCATGTAAAAATTGCTCATCGAAAAATATGCGCTATTTATCGCTGCTGTTCCACGACAGATTCTCTCCGATCTAGATAGTGATGCGCTATCACATTGTCACTACCCTTCTTATCCTTGATTTCCAAGATCAAACTCTTTTAGCGATGCTTCCCATCGATCGGAGTCTTGGCTTAGCATCCTTATTTGCCATTAGATATTTAATTCACGGCATGATCGGTGTGTATTCTGACACTGGACTTGATATATAAGGCCTGAATTTTTCGCGAGAAAATGCAATTTATTTGGCTTACTCGCTTCTCATGGTGGAGTAGTTCTCTTGTGCCTCATTAAATGTTTTAATTGCATAGTATATGGCCTTGAATATCTTTTCACCCAATACAGCCCCCATTGCATAATCACTAACATCGCACCTAATTTCAAGTTCATTGTTTCAGTCTGGTGTCAACATAATGGGAGGTGATACTAATCTGGATTTAATTTCCTCAAATGCAGATCTGCATGATTCATCAAAATCAAAATTTGCATCTTTTCCAGTAGTCTACACAATGGTCTGGAGATTTTTGAAAATTCCTTAATAAATCTTTTGTAAAATTCAGCATGTCCCAGGAAGCTTCTTATTCCCTTCACTGTTGTAGGTGACATGAGGTTTTATGGCCAATTTATTTTTTCTTGGTCTACTTCGATCTATGTTGAGAAATCTTGTGCCCAGGAAATGATACTTTCGATTGCTCATGAAATGACATTTTCCAATTAAAGCTGAGATTTTTGTCTTGGCACCTCCTAAAAATCTTTTGTTTCTAAGTTTTCAAACAATCTTCAAAAGCGGATCTATATGCGAGAAGTCATCCATAAATATTTCCATAACCTCTTCCACCAAGTTAGAAAATATAGACATCATACATCTTTAAAAGGTGGCAGGAGCATTACATAATCCAAATGGCATCCTTCTAAAGGCAAAGGTGCCATAAGGACATGTAAATGTTGATTTCTCATGATCCTCTGGGGCTATTGCAATCTGGTTATAACCAGAATATCCATAAAAGCGCAGGTAATGGGAGTGCCTTGCTAACGTCGACATTTGGTCAATGAAGGTAGGGGATAATGGTCCTTCTTTGTGGCGATGTTAAGTTTCCTAACAGTACATACACACTTTCCATCCTATCCACCGGTTCTTGCATGAATCAATTCATTCTTTCTCATTTATGATGACAGTGAATCCCTCCGCCTATGCTTTGGAACCCGCGTGTACTAGGCTCACCCGCGGCTTATGCGGGATTGCATATATGAAACTGCATTTATCCATTTCGGTACTTGTTTCGGCTACTTTCATTCTTGGATTGACCTTCTCTAATGTTCTATATAGAAGTCTAAGAACCTCTCCTTGACATTTAGCTAT
The DNA here is from genome assembly GCA_016808115.1 of Tetrastigma voinierianum. NCBI lineage: Eukaryota > Viridiplantae > Streptophyta > Magnoliopsida > Vitales > Vitaceae > Tetrastigma > Tetrastigma voinierianum. The sequence continues at coordinate 151,491 of JAEQBH010000022.1, forward strand.
TGCTTCCTTATATTTTCTGAGAGTCTCCAACAATTTTTACTCTTCCAGCCTAGTTAATCTAGTTGAAATGATAACTGGCTTTCCTTTTTCTGGTTATAAGAAGGCATACTTTGCAATTCTTTGAGTACTAAACCCTCTGAACTTTTGTTTTCTTCAACAACTTTTTCTTCATAACTGATTGATTTTTCTGCACTATTTTCTCCAACACTGAATACTGAATCTTTTAATTTAAAATTGGAGTTCAGAATTTCAGCTAGAAGATGCTCAAGATCTTTGGAAATTCATCTCATTCTCATTCATTGGTCCACGAAAATTACAATTAGTGGTCATTTGGTATTGAGAATTTACTGTTTCTACAATTTCACAGTCAGGCACTACTAAGTTAAGTTGTTTCAAACTGAGTTAAGATTGAAGTGCCTTTGCTTCATCTCGACCACGAGTCGGTTCCACTTTTTCACATCAATCAATGATGTAAATTGCCCCAGAATAGTCTTCCTACTTGTGATGGGACTTGTTTGTCTTCCTCTATATTAATGACTACAAAGTCCACTAAAAGACAAATTTTCCCACTTTGATCAACACATCTTCAAGGATGCCCTCAGGATGAGCGATGTCTGTCTTCACGTCACAGCCAGAGAGGGTCATGGCGGGTGAGATGAGCTCCCCTAAACTTAATATTTGCTTAAGCGGACAAAGGCAGCAAGTTATTATAGCACCAGCCACACAATGCTTCCCGCCTCATCCATTTTGCGGGGTATAGTGAAAGTTTGCCTAGATCTGCATTTTCTCTTGTAAGGTCTTCTGAATCCACGCCTTTATGGGGACAACATGAGCTCACTATCCCTTCCTTTGTAATCTTTCTCTTTTGCTCGATATATCTTTATGAATTTTGCATACTAAGGCATGCGAGTTGTACCTTTGAGAAAGGAACGTTGATCTCTATCTTCTTAAACATGTTTAAAAATCTAGAGAACTGCTCCTCTAACTTTTCTTTCTGCAGTCTTTGAGGGTATGGAACTGGAGGATTGTAAGCTTTAACTTCTTCCTTCTTCCCGATTAGTACTCAAAAAGTGCTATTTTGAACCCTGTTTATTGAAGGTTTTGAGCACTTTTTGTGTACTGTCGAGCGTAGTGTTGCTTGATTGGCACACTAAGGTCCCTGCTATTCTACTGATCGCATTTTGTGGCTAATTTTGTAGTTTTTGCAAGCTAAACTCGCCAAAATTGTTGAGTCAGCTCAATCATGAAGAAGCTAAGATGAACTCAGAGCTGCAGTTCAGTAACCTGAAGATAAGAGAAGAAGAAAGCAAATGAGAAGAAGTGGAAAGCAGGGCTACGAAAATTCTCGCAACCTACAAAATTTCACTCCTACGACATTGTTCACTACTGCTTTTGACTTTTTGACTTCTTTTGTCATTTTTTCGTTTTTCCTTTATTATCCCTCATGTAATTGTGATTAATTCAGGCTCTTTTGTAATTTTTCTTGGCTTGGGACAGTATATAAGTCCCAGCCATCACTGTAACCTGGAGACCTCTTTTTTGCTCATTAATAAAATTAGGCGAGAACCTTTTAGAGTTCCCGCTTTTTCTTTTTCCTTCACTTTCCTTCATTTTCTCTCACTTCTGACAGCTGACACCCTCGGATGACAACTTCCGGAGGATGGTGTGTCAGACCTTCCTCCTTAGTGGGGTCACTAGGCATAAGATCTAGGGCAAAATGGGAGTTCCACGTTTTCACGCGGTACTCCAGCATCATATGTGTTCTCCTTTTAACTCTGGTTTAGATCCCTTCAATTCATATTTGAATGAATTCGATTACTTGGTAATCTTTTAGTGCTCATTGGATGCTTATTACTAGATCTCGTGATGTTCATTAGTTACCATTTATTACCCATTGTAATGTGAGTCAAAGAGACTTGTTCTGCGGTAGAACATTAATGACGATGAATGCCATTTGAGAGATTTAATAGGGTTAGTTTTATAGCTACATGGTCAGGTTCGGGAGATGACCCCATGAGTGCCTCCCTAACGCGAGGAAAGGACCCTGGAAATCCTCATTTACCCTAGAGACTTAACCTCGGTGACCCAACGCTTCAAGGAGTTCTCTTTTACATTTTAATTTATTTTACTGTTAGTTTTCAAAATTAAAACCCACTATTTTCACAAAACCCCAAAATCCAAATTGAATTCACCAAATTGAACCTCATTGTAAGTCATTTGTGCGAAGAAAACCCATCCATGTGTTCGACCCTAGAGCCACTATAATGCAGTAGCTATACTCTGTGATGGGAAGGAATTAGGTTTATAAATATTGTTGATTAAATACCTACGGCTGCGAATCAAATGGCGCCGCTTCCGGGGATGGTGCCTTAGTGCATTTGATGAGTTGTTGAACACTTGTGATCCTCATCATAAGTTCTGGTGAATTTTCTTTTATCATTTTACTGTCAATTTTTTTTTAGTTCATTTCACTGTTAAAAAAAAAAAGTAGGATTGTTTCTTTATTGTCTTGTGTTTGCCATGTTCTTGCTACATGAGTGCATGTCTCAGTGAATTTGAATACTGACCAAATGGAATTCCAAGAGGGAGAGCAATATAATCAGTACCCAGTGGAGAGAAAACCTAATGCATATAGGTCCATGAGAGACTTTAGAAACCCTCCATGGGTGAGTGCACCCTTCTACATGGTGCCTCCAACAAATGCACCATATGGAAATGCTTACAACCCTAGTTGGGGGAACCACCTAAATCCCTCATGGGGACCAAAACCTCCACAATATGCACCTCCTGCACATCCACGGTATGCTTCTTCATCTCAGCCTCAACCACCATAGTCAACCTCTCCAGTTGAACAAGCCATTACAGACAAGCCGATGAACCTTACCAAAATTTGGTGGGTGACTTTGTGAGAGAGCGAGACATTCAATGCTTGATTAAGTCAAAGAATTCATACGTAGGAAACTCTCTGACATAAATTAGATGTTCTTCAAAGTGACCTTGATCAAAGAATGATATCACGCAATATTCCCTTCCAGGCTCACCCAGTCAGCATGTTCATCAAGAGGAAGAGAGTCGGAGGAAGAGTGCCTAGTGACACCATGGTGGAGGACGATGTCCTTTCATGACTTTTATTTGAACCCTCGAGATATTGGTGCGCTGCTTGTTTGTCCATGGGAAAAATAAGTAATCTCTAATGTTGGTAGGAGGCGGAGTGGAAAGAAGCAGGGAAGAGCCAAAAACATCAACCAGCCAATTCCCATAGGTGAATCCTAGTACCCTTTACTTGAAGCCACAAGCCACTTGCCGACACCCTCTCGACCTAGTGCACATCACCTTAGCATGAATACCCTAAATTTTTATAATAATTTTTTATTATATATTTTGGGTATGAATTAGGCAAACTTGGGTTTCGGAAAATTGATAAATTGAAAAATTGTGTAATGTAAATTGAAAGTGCTTGAGCATATGATTTAATATTATATCTTTAAAAAATGAAAAGTTGATTGAACCGGAAATCTTGATGAAAAAGAGATTAAACGTGGAAATTTGTAAAATAAGGACCCTAGGGTCAAAGCTATTAACTTAAATGTTAATGTGAAATAAATGTCTAAGTGAATAAATGATAAGGAAAGTGAAATAAAGAGTTAGAATACAAAAAATGGAAAATTGGATTTATTGGGTGGCTAAACAAGGCCTTATAAGGAATAAGTGATTTAAGAGCAAAAAATAAGAAATGAGAAAAAAGGGTGTAGGCCAAACATGGCCTTACACTTAAAAGAAATTTAAAAGACAAAAATGTGGTCTTAGGGCTCATTTGAAGAGCAAATCCCGTTTTTGAGGGAGAAGGAAGGAGACAAGGGGGAAAAGCTAAGGTTTTGCAAGAGATCAAGCTTTGGTTTAGCTTTGCTTCCCAATTCTTGCTCCTAAGAGATCAAACAACATGGAAGAGGAGATTTGAAGAGATAAGGTAAGAAAAATCAAACCCTAACTTCCTCATTTATGATTTTGATTTTGGGGAAAAAAGCCCTAACATGAGGAAAATGGATTTTATGGAGTCTAAACCTCAGGTTGGAGTGTTTTGGAGTGTTAGATTCCATAGTGGATTTTTGATATGGGACAGATTGGAGAGAGAAGATTGGTGGATGAGAAATTGAGGTGAAAATGCCAAAATCGAACATTTCACAGAGCCAAAAACCAGTATTAGAAGTGTCTTTGAGTGCAGGTTGAAATTTGTGCGATGCGGTGTCAGTGGGTAGCTTTGTGGGTGCAGGTCAGGAGTGTCTCCGATGCAATTGTTCAATCGACCCCATTTTTGCATATTTTCACGTCGTTAAGTCCCGTATTCGTGTACCGATGTTTAGGGACCCTAAGAAATGAATAATAGGGGTTCAAATAAGAATGAGACTAAGTAAAAAACGTACCGTATGATTAGTATGATTATTTTCTTAACCACTAAGAGTGAAGAAATTGTATTTGACTAGGTGCGGGTGAGGACGACAACCTGACCTAGGATTGATATCGAGAAAGAAACGGAATCGATAATTGGTTTGTTCTACCTTTCTCGTTCTCATTTCAAGATTTGAAAATGTTTGTTCACTGACCCTCTATCTCCATTTCACATGTTCTGGTTGTATACCAAATAAATTTGAAATTTTATTACGAAAGTGCATATGGATTTGAAAATGTGATTATAATTGTTTATGAATGCTATTTGTGAAATATATATAAGTATATATATAGTGATTTGAATTATTGTTATTCGAAACGTTTGTCAAATATATGCATGTGTGCGAATATTTGAACTATAAGTGAAGTTATTGCATAAAAGTAAGTTGATTCGAAATGTATTATTGAATGACCCGACATGGCCAGGATTCTGTTGGTCGTCATAGAAGGTAACCGTAATTTAGATGTGGAATCACATTACTACTGAATGACAAACGGGACCAGGATTCTGGCGGATGCATCGCGAATGTCATTCTATAGCCATATGTGAAATGGTAATATTGAATGTGAAACCACATTACCTACTTGAATGACAAGCGGACTGGATTCCTGGCCCCGAATCACGCCATTGAATGTTGATTCTATAGTTATATGTGAAATCACAAGCCCAGAAGCGAAACATGATATAAAAGTGTATTTGTATAAGAATGCGTTTACTTACGAGACATTATAAGGCATTATTTTGATAAATGCATGATATATATCTTGGCCCGAAATGGAATGAGAAGCGTATAGAACCACTAAGCATGAAAATGCTTAGCGTGTTTTATCAATGCGCAGTCAAGTGATAAACAGTGAAGCAAGATTGGTCGAGGGCTGAGTCATAGAGAAAAGAATTGCGGAGTATGCTCCGTCCTATGCATTCACTCCATTTCTTTCGAACATTGATATTTTGTAAGCAATTTGAACTCACGAACTTCTATTTTGTAAATGCATTTTGTTAAATGTAAATATTATGGTTCTTTTGAATTTGTAAATGTTTGTGGGTTTGCCCATAATGAAATGCTTTCGCTTAATTAAAAGGTCTAAAATAGAATAACATAAACAAAATGTTTTGAAGATATAATTGAAAATGTCGGAGTAAACCGGGCTCCGGCTTGGATCTGCCAACCGGGTTGAGTCGGGGATTCGGGTCGCGACACTTTTGAAAACTAAAATTTAATAAAATGATAACTAAAGAGATTTGATTAATGGCTTCGATCGGGCGTCCTTGGGCTTTCGGTTCAGATCCGCCAACCGGGTCGGGTCGGGCTCGGGGGGTCGCTACACATCCTGCCTTCACTTGCAGCACATTCAACACCTGAAACACCTACTGCTAAGGCCATCCCATCTCCACTACCTGTATAATACATTAGGAAGTTAATAGTCTATGTTCAAACTTGTGCCACTACATCAAAGACTTTGGCAGCTGCTCATACTGCATGGCACGACGGATGGTTCGGGTGCTGGTTCAGATGTGGAGCACTTGGACCTCAGCATTTCTACAAGCTCTACTAGTTTCAATAGCCTCGAAGGCTTGAGCGGTTTTGAGATTAGGTCTCCCTCACATTTTGTTTTTATTTTTCTTGTTTTATTTTATTTTATTTCGATTTATTTAATTTTTCTTTTTAGGTTTTATCTAATTTTAAGTTAATTTTTGTTTCTAGCCTATTTTTAATGTTTCTGCATTTTTCATTTTCTGTGTTTTTTTGCGGTTGTGTCAAATTTTTTAGCGGGAGATGTAGGAGCCAAGACGAGCCCAGCAATTTTCGCGACACCATGAAATTTTGCACGGTTCACGAAATTTCGCAGTACTTTGTGGCCTAGGCGATGCGGAAGCCTTGCAGGAAAAAGACAAAGCAGAAACAATGCAATTCAAAAAAAAAAAAATTATATATATATATATCCTCAATTTTGCAGTCCCATTTTGTTTTGACCATAACTTTTTCATCCGAACTCCGTTTTGGGTAAATTTGGTATCGTTGGAAAGATTAGAGAGTTTAAAATCCAAATATATCCAGAAAGAACACTTTTGAGATTATGATGAAGGTGTATTTTTCAAAATTCTCCAACTTGTCACTTTTTTCCTTTCTTTTCTTCTTCCAACTTGTTCATTTGAAGCCCAAATGGAGTGAATAAAGTCTCATTAGAAAACTGTGAAGTCTCTATCTAGCCAATTTTGTTTCATCAAGGAGGTATCACTTCCTCCCTTAAATTTCCATTCCATAGCCACATTGAGGACAATGTTGAATTTGGTTGGGGGGAGAGTTAAGGAATGAAGGTGTTGTTTTCATGTTTGAGCAAGTCTTTTTGTTTAGTGAATGAAGCACTAGTTAGTTGTCTTTTTTTTTTTTCTTTACAATATAGTTCATGCTTTTAGTTTCTAGTTCATACTTTCAATTTCTCATTTTCAGAAAACTTTTTTTTTGTGTTTTGCCCAGCTTGCAGTTTGAAAAGTTGAAACATTGTCCAATTCTATTTATGTTAGATTAGTTCCATGCTTAATTAAGTGGATGATCAGTTAAATTCCTGTTGCTTTACGACCTTTTTCTTTACCTCTGGCTAACCACTGCTATGCACCTTAGGTTTCAACAATAAGTTGAAAAACTGCCTAGCCTCGTAAACCTTGCAAAAACCTGACCTAGTTTCGTTGACCACCTTCAATAGGTTAATGACCCCTATGAAAAGAAGGCCAATGAGTGTTCCCAAATAAAAAGATGAGAAAGACAAAAAGAAAAAGAAAAAGAAAAGAAAAAGAAAAAGAAGAAAATTGCAACGCTTTACCTTAAAACCCGAGCATGGTCCAAGGGGTATATGGAGGAAGTCTTTAAAGCCCGGTTCCCTAAGCCAACTAGTTGGGAGCCACCGACTTAGTGCTCGCTACACAGGTGAATAGGAGGAGCTTAGCAAGTTGTAGGTGCTAGAGTTTCGAAATCATTTGAAGTCCAGGGTGAAACCTGAAGAGTTAGTGATTGGAAAATCCTCATGACTTGATGCCCTAAGCCTTAATTGGTTGGGAGTCATCAGTGGATCCCCATTACATGGACTTCTATGAAGTCGATTCCTCAGCATTGTACCCCTACAACACAAAAAGAATTGTGAAATAAGTGAGGGTCCTGATCTATTCAAGTAGGTTAGTGTACTAGGTTGTGGCAGTAGCTTGGTTGGGGGGAAGGTGCAGTTTGGCAGTTTATTGTTGAAAACTGATAATATAAACACTTAGGTTTTGGTGGAAGTTCTAGGTTGATTCTCTAGATAAGGAAACTCTTTTGATGCTTGATTCTATATGGCATTCACTCTCTCGAGATGGTTATTGGGCAAGGTTTTGGTTATTCTTACTGAGGGTTGGGCATTACTCACTCACATTCTTTTTGGAATACCATTTTTGAGAAAATAATTTTGTTATTATTTTGTTTGCTCTCTCTTTCTTTCTTTCATTGCTAAGGGACTAGCAATGTGTTGGATTAGGAGTGATTAATCTTAGTCTTGTGCGAACCACATTTTATTACAGGTTTTGAGCACTTTTTGTGTAATAATCAACGTAATTAACCCAATTGGCACACTAAGGTCCCTGTTATTCTACTGATCGCATTTTGTGGCTAATTTTGTAGTTTTTACAAGCTAAACTCGCCAAAACTGTTGAGTCATCTCAATCATGAAGAAGCCAAGATGAACTGAGTGCATAGTTAATTAACTGAAGAGAAGAGCGGAAGAAAGAAAGAAGCGGAAATGAAGAGCGGAAAGCAAGGGTATGAAAATTCTGCCAACTTGCAAAATTTACAGCGGAGTTGCGAATTTTACTCTGTGACCTTGTTCCACTTCTTTGCTTTTGACTTTTTGACTTCTTTTGTCATTTTTTCATTTTCTGGTGTCCACTCATGTAATAGTGATTAATTCGAACCTTTTAATAATTTTCTTGTCTTGGGACAATGGGTCGAACATCACTTGTAACTGAGACCTCTTTTTGCTCATTAATAAAATCGGGTGGGAACCTTTGAGTTCCAGCTTTTCTTTCATAAAACTCCTTCATTTTCTCTCACTTTCTAGGTAGCCAAATACCCTCAGGGATGGCTTCAGGAGGATGAGTGGCTAGAACCACCTCTCCTTGAAGTGGGGTCGGCTACAGCATAGATCTAGGGCAAAATGAGGAGTTCCACGTTTTTCACGCAGGTACTCACTGTCATATGTGTTCTCCTTTTAACTCTAGGTTTAGATCCCTTCGATTCATGTTGAATGGTCAGTACTTGGTAATCTTTTAGTGCTCACTAGATGCTTATTACTAGATCTTGTAATGTTCATTAGTTACCATTTATTATCCATTGTAATGTGAGTCAAGGAGACTTGTTGCTTGGCGAGAACATTAATGGCCGATGAATGCCATTTTCAGAGAGATTTAATTAGGGTTAGTTTTTATAGCTACATGAAGATCCGATTCGGGAGATGACTATAGGTCACCCTCCCAGCGAGAAGGACCTAGAAATCCTCATTTACCCTAGAGACTTAACCCTAGTGACCCAACGCTTCAAGGAGTTCTCTTTTACATTTTAATTTATTTAACTGTTAGTTTTCAAAATTAAAACCCACTGTTTTCACAAAATCCCAAAATCCAAATTGAATTCACCAAATTGAACCTCACTATAAGTCATTTGTGTGAAGAAAACCCATCCCTGTGTTCGACCCTAGAGCCACTATACTGCAGTAGCTATGCTACGGCAGTAGAAGGAATTAGGTTTATAAATATTGTTGATTCTGGCATACCCTACTGGCACACGAATCACTTCCCCTACTGCTTGGGCTGCATTTATGTTGTTTTCTCTTTCTCTATAGTTTATGAACTGTGCTGCTCAAGTTCTTATCCAATTTCTGCTTGTTTCTCTTGCTCAGTCCTCCTCTTTCAACTCCTTTCATCTAAAGGCCCCCGCTTAATTTCTTAGAATTATCGCAGCAATCCTTGGATTATTTCGAGTCACTTGGAAATGAATCCTTAGGGTTCTTTCGCATTGCCTTGCCATTGCCCTATCTGTATCTCCAGATTCTTCAAAGAGTCGTTGGTGTTTGTCTGAAACACAGTAGTGTTTGCTTGGAAGTTTTCAAGGTCAGAAAAAATTTTCTCATGCAAATTCAAAATCCTTTTGTTTTCTAACATGAAATGAAGCATCTAATCTTCAAATGATTGAGTCCTTTTCTGACCCTGATAATCTCCTATATTGTAAGACACGAGAAAATTCTAATTTTCTGAAAAATGGTAAAACGGTAATTTCGGTCAAAACCCAAAATTTCTCTAGATCTCGGATGACGAAACGGACTTCACCGTTGGAATCGTTTCGCGAAATCTAGCTACCACGTCGAATTTCGTGAGAATTCCAAGACAAATAAATCACGTTTTCGAGGCACTGCGTCAAAAAGTCAGAAACGGGTTTGAGAGACATGTGATGTTACAAAAGTCATCTACTACATGTACTCTTGTGACACATGTTGCAAGATTAGAGACATGATGGAAATGGAAGGCCTAGATTATGCCAAGTGTTAAAAATCAAAGGAAGGGACATGATGGGAATTATTTGAATTATTAATGATAATAAGACAAAAGAGCCAAATAGTGGTCTTCTTCTCCAAATGAAAGGAGACCAAAACGCAAGGTGGAAGAAAATCGTGGCAAGAAGGTAGTTTTTTTCATTTCTGTGAGAGAGAAAGTGTGTCTTCTCTCTAGATTTCATAAGCTGCTCGACCGCTTCTGCCTCGACGGAGCAAGAAGTAAAGTTATTCTACGCGGCGAGGGCTACGTGGACACCGATTTGGAGGAGTTCCGACAACTCCAAGAGGTAGGGATCTTTTCCTACTTGTGATATTCTTTGGCTAAGAGCCATGTTTATGGTTAGAGATATTCTGAGGCTTGATTTAGTCAGAATTCTGCTTTCAAAACCTTTGAACCGAGTGGAGAAAATCCCAAATTTGGTACGTGAACGTTGCTTAACTCCGAGGTTTCACCATTCATATGAATAGTGACATGATTTTTGTGTGATTTTATGATGTTGGAGTGATTCAAAATGAATTGCTTCAGGTTTGCTAATTAGCCCATGTGAGCTAATTTTGGTGTTATTGATAGTGAATTTCCAGATAACATGATTTATGTGGATTAATTATGTTAGTATATACGTGTTTTATAGTATTAGCATGAGTTTGTTGGGATTACATCATGCATTCCATATGCACCGGGGCAATCTTAGAATATTAGGAGTGAGTGCATGACATGAAAGAAAACAAAAACGAAAACGTTTGTGAAAGGAATTTCGACGGAAGATTTTCCGAAGAATTGCCTTAGAGAGTCGTCCAATAGATCACTTCGGATGAGGACCATGACTGTTTCGGAGCGTTATTGTTGATCGGACCAAAGCACATATACAAATTTATGACACTATTACCAAAGGACTATTGTCTAATCCCCGGCAACGACATCAAAACTTTGTTCATCCTTACACTATATAACCCACCAATCTCTTAAAATAAATCATTTTCAAAATTTGGTTTTGGTCTGATATTCTGCAAGTGCACAGTTTCCATGGGCAATAAAATGGATTTAAGTCCAGATATCGATCCCACAGAGATCTCAAGAATTTTAAATCAACTACCCTGACTACTCAAAATTCATACTATTTGGACCATCAGTTGATAAAAGTGTTCAGCGTAAAGCTGGGAATTAACTAAACGCAAGAAAATGAAAATTAGAATAAACTGAAATAAATGAATGAAGGTAAAACTAAGTTCTATAACAAGAAATGAATACTGAACAATTATCATAAACGAGACACATCAAGAGAAATAGTCAGAGGGAACCCATCAATTCCCCGTAGTGAATATTGATTGAATTTCGATTATCTCAAGTTAAAAATCATTCAAGGCAATTTTAGTACCGATCTCCACACTCCACATTTCGTTATTTCATTTTTCCGATCTTCTCGAATTACGTGGATTTAGATAACTACTTAACAAGAACTTCCTTAATCCGGGGTATTTTCTTTTCGCAATACTCATACCCATTTTATGGACTCCGTACACCTTAGCTCCCAAGTTATCTGGGTAGCCAAGCAAGGATATACAACTTCCAAATTACTCTTCCTCGAAAATTAGAATCGATCAACCTTTCCTTTGATTAGATCTCATTTAATGGATTGGCCCTACCTATCCGACCGAGGTGAAAATCTCCGTTGTTTAAATAGATAAGTCGCTCAACTCGCTCTCTTTCGACTTCCTCAAGTGAGAAGAGGATTTATCTAAGTGAACTTCAAGAAGCGCAACGATCCCTAATAGTGCGTTAGTATACCTTCAAAGAACTATACGCTACTCCCTGTGGATTGTCTTCCAGGTCACCAGAGGACTTCCTTGAAATCGTGGTAATGACGTTAAATTTAACGTATAAGAAACCGATATCTCGCATCCAAAATCACAAACCAATAATCCGGGCGGTAAATTCAGAACCGAAATGAACAAGATATCGGAAAATACTATTAGTGAAAGATCAATTCTAACTAAACGCTCCTCTTGATGGAAATGAGTTCCTTGATTACCGACTACGCACTACGCATTCCAATCGATCAATAGAACGATCGCGAATCGGGAACCGAACAATCGACTGTAATTTGTCCGAAATTCCATACGCCTGTAGTAACTTGAAAATGATTTACATTCAGCTTCAGCCTTCAACGATAATATCTTATCCAAACAAAATAAAACGAGAAAAAAAGAAAAGAAAAATACGAATAATCTGCTCTAAAATGACGAAAAGAAAAGAAAAAGAAAAGAAAAAGAAAAATAAAGTGAAGCTCTAGGCTACCGTGATCTCTTCCGATGCGCCCGCGACTCATGCCGACCGGTAGCTTTCTATTTATGGTTTCGCTTGGGCCTTGCAAACCTAATGTGACTCCGTGGATTTCAAAGTACCCGTGCCTGTGTCATCGCCTTTCATGTCGCGACTTCGCTTTTGTCAGCGACAGCCTCCATGTCGCGACATCTATACTTTTTCATGTCGCGACATCACCCCGCCAAGTTATCGGCAGCCAGAAATGGTCATTCTTGATGTCCCGACATTGAGCCGAGCTCTTGCTTGTTTCGTATGATCGCTCGATGTCGCGACTCGCCTCTTTATATCGCATCTTTGAATGAGTGTTCACATCGATGTCGGACATCGCCTAAATTCTCTTGTACTCTTCTATCGCTTATTGTGGTGTCGCGACATCGCCTTTCCTTGTCGCGACATCGCAAATTAACCATCATAGAATGGGTGCTTCTTACGCCGCGACATCAACTCACTCGCTAAGCCTTCAGATGTTCTTTGCGGATGTCTCATCATCCATCATTCTTCGCCGTATCAATTGGTTGTACTTGGTGTCGAATATCGTTTCTTGTCGCGACATCACTTGATGTCGCTGGAAGTTGCATCGTTGTTTATGATGTCGCGATTTCATACTCCCGCCGACATTACTCTTTAATTCCTCGCTTCTTTCTCACCGCCCACGTGATCCCCGCCGCGACCGCAGATCAAATTCCCTTTAATCTTCCCGATACGTGGACTGAACCGATCAGACTCCTAAGATCAGACAATAGTTCAATACCAATTGCTTATTTCCATTTACCATCACCGCATTTTTATCCACTTATTGTCAGATTTTCATCTTTTCGCTCTTCCCGTTAATGACAAATTAGTGAGTTTCTTCATAATTTCCAGATATTAAATATTCAATTTTAACTGAAAATCAAACAGAAAAATGGACTAAAAAGAGATGACTTTTAAGCTCATCAAACTCCCGCAAACTTAAAATTTTGCTTGTCCTCAAGCAAAGAAAAAGAAAGAATTGTTTGTCCTCAAACGAAAAGGACATTTTTCTGTTTTGTTTTACATTGGCATTCAATTCAACTGCAATGCAAGGTATGCAAAATTTTCTATACATTTAACTTTCAAGTCCAAACAAGGTTGGTCTCTACTTTATGTTATGCAAACTATCATGTTGAGATTGTTTTACAAACAATATACTCATTGGATCCTGTTGAATAATGAATCAAATTTCTTTTCTCAATTTATGGCTGAGTCATTTAACTCCCTAAAGTTCTTCACAATTTTGAATGTTTCCTTTCTTCCAAATTCCATAGGCTTATTTTTCATATTGATCTCCACTAATGTAGGTGAATTCACTTTCCATCAATCAAATCTTTTGGGCTTATATTGTGAGGCTTCGTAATGTGGTAGGATGGAAGGAATTTTTAGGTTAAGATCACCCCTAACATTTTCTCTTCTCTTCTTCCCTTCTTTCTTATAGTTTCTGGGGCAAACTCCCTAAACTTCATGTTTGGGATATCTCTTTTGATTTCTTCATTTCAGAACCGTATTCTCTATTTGACTCTTATAATTTCACCGAGAATTTCTTAGTTTGCTACCACTAAGTGGATAGTAATGTTTTAACTTTTGAAGCTTTCTAACACTCTTTAGCGAACTTTGGGTTAGTAACCCCATACTTATGGCATTAGGTACTAGGTGTTGAAACACCCCTAAGAACTTAATCGCTCAAGAGAGTTAGGGCCACAAGATAAAACTTATCCCTATGTTTCTTTCTATTATTCTTTCTCGCCCTTGCCTTTTCTAGTCATTCCCTTTTCGAGTTCCTCAAAAATATAAACTCCCTAAATCTCATTCCTTTCTTCCTTTGAATTCCCCGGTGATCGTAGGTTCTTTATCAAGGATTGATGTCTAAGATGAGTCAGGTTTTAAGTGGTCTATTTTTAAAAAAATAGCTTGTTGGCTCAATTTCTAGAACTACCGTGATATGCCTCAAGATATGAATAGGATGGCTAGAATGGCTCAAACTATTCAAGAATGGCCTCAGATCATCTCTTGTCACCAATCACCAGATTTCACTTCAATCAATAATCTAACAAATTTGTGAACTGGATTTATCACTGTGACTAACTATGCGAGTATCTTGACCCATTTTTATTTATGAGTAGTTAAGTTAATTGATATTCAACAGGTTCCTTGACTTACTGTTCATACCACAAACTCAAAATATGTTTGTTCCATCTGTTGTATTACCTTCCTCTAAACTGGACCTATCAGTTAAATATAAGTACTTATTCTGCAATTAAACTAGATACATTTTGTCCTTATTCTGCAATTTTTCCTCATTTCGCCTTACTTCCTACTCTAACCTTTATTCAATTAAGATAATGTCCTCTCGCCAGCTTTTATTCGAACTATTTCCTACGGATTTCCTAATCATTCAACTATTGCACATAACATTGAACAATCAAATGCAAAGTAGCACCAAACAATTCAATTTAAATTTCTATTTTATTTCCGATTTTCTTTGGTAAACGATTTAGAACACAAAGATAGAGGAGAAAGCGGAGAAAGGTTGTCAAGTAAACTTAGGAATGGATCTATTTTTTTCTTTTGTTTGCCGAGTAGATATTTGGGGATCCAGTCAAGGGTATCTAAATGAGCCGGGAATGGGGAAATTTCATTTCCATTCTTCCTTTCTCTTTTGCTTTCCTTCTCATTGTTTCAATGAAGATTTGATCGGAGTAGTCCACCTTCTCATTCAGTTGATCTTGCTCCTTCCCAGGCCATTCATTGTATTTTCCATCTCCTCATTATTTTGCAAATTTCGAGACATTGGCTGACGATCCAAAGCTTTTCCAACCATTCTACTCGTTTCGTAGGCTTCATTTCCCTTTGATTCTTGGCCCCCGCTATCCAACAAATCTTCTTCAAACTTTTGTATAGACTTGTATATGAATTTGGGATCCCTTGATATGATCGTCTCCATTTGGTTGCATGTTTTTCTTCTTTTCTCCTTCTGATGGTTAAGAGCTGGGAATCGCCTAAACTGACATTGTTATAGAAGGTCCTATGAATCAATTGAGCTCGCAGGTTCACATCTCTTTCCTCCATTTCCTTCAAATCTTCCCCGCTGCTTAAATATCCCTTTCATTTGTTCTTCTCTTCTCGCTCCGTCTCTTTCTTGTTCTCTCTTTGAAATTCCGATTCAAACTTTTCTTCTCTTCTCCTCAGCCTCCGATTCAAACCTTTCTTCTTTCTCTCAATTCTTCCCATTCTTGGACTTCTTTAATTCTTTTCATAAACTTCTTCCCGAACTCTTGTTGCAACCTCCACTCTTTTCCTTTGCTTCCATCTTATTTGTATGACAGGAGCATTTCCATGATTGTCTTGTTCTCTTGTGTCCCTAGAACTTTCTCCCGTTCTCCGAATATCTCCGCCTCTGCATGAGGGAGAATCAAGCAAAAGGGAAGGAGAAATCCACTGTGACCACATCCCGCCTCAGCAAAGATTCCGCAAATGTGAAATTATGACTATCCGAGGAGTTTCTGTTCATTTCTTCTTCACAAGTGAAGCTTCTTCTCCGTTTTAATCATCACCCCCTTTTCTTCCGTTTCGGGTCCTTTACTCACTCCCCGCAATAAGAGTGGTGATGTCGTGAGGAACTTTTCCGTCTAATTCCCTCTAACTCCAAATTCCTTCAAGCATAAGAGATTGTAATCATGGTCGCGAGGGATCAATCCTCTCTGCTTCCTTCGTGATACCCCACATCGAATTTTCTATTATTGTCCCTATGTTGATCTTATACCCCTTCGCACGGCATAACATCACGTAAACTCGCTCTCTTCACCGTGCTCAAACCGTCGGGAACCAAAACAGAGGCTAAGAAATAAAACCATACTCGTCTCCTCGCTGAGGCCCTCGCTCAAGGTTTTGGTCCTCCTCTTGCCTCGCATTCTTCCCGCTGAGTTTTTCTCACCCTTCAACTGTTTTCTAAGCTTTTGAATTTCGCCCCATGTTTGTGTCCCGCCATTTCATAGACTCGTTAATGGCCCGTGCTCCATATGGCACCCATATTCCTCCTCGACGTGACTGTGTGATTGTCCTTCCCGCTCTACCGTGATTCGAGTAGTACCCTTACTATCGTTGCATATCTCGCTTCGATAAAGCAGAGGGTTTCCAACCTCTTTTTTTCAATCATTTCCTCAAGGGGGTGATAGGTTTTGAATCGCTCTTCTGGGCTACAAAACCCTTTCCTGCTGCAATGTTTCCTCCACCCGAGTAGGTTTTCCCGACACAAAATCTTCGATTTCCTCTTCTGTTACTTTCTCCTTGCCCTTTGGTGCTTCAAAGAACCGTTTATCCCTCCGATGCTTCCTAAGCAGCATTCCTTCATCTCTAGCTCTTCCCGTTGGTTTCTTCCGCCGGTCGCACGTCCCTCCCGAATTCTCGGTTAGGTGTGTGTCAGCTGCCCTCGAGGGTTCAGCCATTTGAGAAGAAGGAAAGTTTCTGAAGATTTCGGAAACTAGGGTTTTTCAGGGCTTAGAATCAGAGGGCAGAGGAAACGATCGGGTTCTGGAATTTGGAGTGGAAGTTGGAAAAAGTTCACCAATCGTTGCAATTGAATCAACATTTATAAGCTCAATGATTATGTCATTAAATTTCACATGTCGCTTAATGCCACGTGAAACAAGATGCCGCTATTTAAAAATAGGGCAACTTTAAATTTGCTACCGGTACATCGTCGCGACATAACATTTCTTTGTCGCGACATTCTCAAACTCGTGGAATAAGTCATCCTCGTCAGGATACCAAGTATTTTTACCGAGTGTTATGATGTCGCGACAATTTCCTTTAAAGGAAGTTCTCTTTGTCGCGACTTCAAACTTTAAAGCTCAATGTTCATAGAGTCTTTCATTCCTTAGATATTCTAAACTCTTCAACATCAAATGAATCAATTTCACACAAAGAATTCATACTGTGCTCAAATTCACTTCCCACAAGAATTTATATGGGAGAAAAAAATAATTGCTTCCTTTTTCCCCGTATTCTCAATGTGAGTTGTTGAAGCATCCAAGAATTCGTTCTCCCTCCTTCCTTGCATTTTTTGCTCACGCAACCCCGTAATACTCATGCACTGATTACATCAAACTAAACAGTCCTCAGACACTAAGCACAACCAAAACAAATTCTAACTAAAATTCAAATAGAAAATTAGAAATCTCGGGATTCCTATGGGCTGCCTCCCATCGCCTGCTCCGCTTTGAGTCCTTAGCCGGACTTTGTTGTGTTCCTTCTTCTTCTCTCCGCAACCAGCTTGAGTTCTTCACTTTCCTCTTCCCTCACAGATAATGCTTAACCTTACCATCGACTTTCGAATTCTTCCCCATTATCTGACTTTAATGTTACTGCTCCAAATGTAGTACTTGATACCACTGTGTATGGTCCACTCCAGTTGGATTTTAATTTACCTGGAAACAACTTCAGTCTAGAATTAAAAAGTAGCACTGCTCTCGCTTTTGAACTCTTTCCTCAGGATTTTCTGATCATGCCATTTCTTTGTCTTGTCTTTGTAAATTCTAGCATTATCATAGGCTTCATTTCTTAGTTCTTCCAGTTCAGACAGTTGGAGCAATCTTTCTTCCCTTGCAGCCTTAAAATCAAAGTTTAACTTCTTGATAGCCCACATTGCTTTGTGTTCTAATTCAAGAGGTAGATGACATGGTTTGCCAAAAACAACTCGGTATGGGGACATTCCACTCCGGGCTCTAGATGGGCCCAGAAGCCCAAAAGTGCATCATCAAGTTTGGAAGACCAATCCTTCCCGCTTGAGCCTCTCAATAGCCTTTCTCAAGTATTCCTTGATCTCCCGTTGGAAATTTCTCGTCATTCACTGCCTGGGATGATAGGCTAAGCTCATAACATGCTTGATCCCATACTGCCATGAGTTTTGCAAATATTTTATTTGCAAAAATGGGTTCCCCATCACTAATGATGGCTCCGGGGTTCCAAACCCGCTCAAAATATTCTTTTGCAAGAAACTCAAACCGTATTAGCATCATTCCTCGACAAGCTACGTTTCCACCCATTGAGACGTAATCTACTGCTATATAGTAGTAATGTGATGTGTTTCCAAATGATGGTGGAAAGGTCCCATAAAATCTATTCCCAAACATCAAAATTTGTATCACCATAATACCTTTTAGGGCATTTCATTCCCGTCGATATATATTTCCAATCCTTTGGCATCACACATTTTCACCCACTCGCACAATCTCTCAAGAGAGGCCAATAAAACCCCGATTGGAGTATCTTCTCCGAAATGCTCTTTCTCCGTAAAAATGTCCCCCATATGGTGATGCATGGCATTCATTTAAAATGTTGCCTTGTTCACCTTCTCCGCACACATCTTCTTATTATCATGTCGCCCTCTTGAATAAGAGCGGGTCATCCTAAATATAATATCCGTCGCCTGAAGCCTCTTCACAGAAGCACTCAAGGCATTACTCCACAAGCCAGATAATTCACAATATCAGCATACCATGGAGGTTGTAAGGAAACCTTGAATAATTGCTCATCTGGGAAGTTCTCTGTTAACTGCACATTTTCTTCTTCATCACTGCTTCTTTCTACTCTTGACAAGTGATCAGCTATCACATTGTCACATCCCTTTTTATCTTTGATTTCCAAATCAAACTCCTGCAACAGCAGCACCCACCTTATCAATCTTGGCTTGGCTTCCTTTTTTGACATCAAGTATTTGATTGTCGCGTTGATCGCGTGAATGCCACATGGGATCCTAAGATGTAATGGCTTCCAAATTTTTCACAAATACTATGGTCGCAAGATCTCCTTTTCGCTTGTCGAGTAGCTTCTCTTGTGCTTCATTGAAGGTCTTACTAGCATAGTATATGGCCCCGAATACTTTCTTTCTTTGTCCCAACACAAATTCTATAGCAAAATCACTGGCATCACACATTATTTCAAACCCCTGATTCCATTCTGGTGCAGCCATTATAGGTGCCTCTACCAATCTAATTTTGATTTCTTCAAAAGCATTCTTGCAAGAGTCATCAAAATTGAACCTTGTATCCTTTTCCAGTAATCTGCATAGTGGTCTGGCTATTTTTGAAAAGTCTTTGATGAACCTCCTGTAAAATCCAGCATGCCCCAAGAAACTTCTTACTCCTTTTACTGTGGTAGGTGGTGCAAGAGTCTTAATGATGGATACTTTGGACTGGTCAACTTCTAGTCCAATAGCAGAAATTTTATGCCCAAGAACAATACCTTCTGTTACCATAAAATGGCATTTTTCCCAATTCAGCGCTAGCTGTTTGTCTTGGCATCTTTGAAGTAATCGCTTCCGCATTATTATTTAAACATTGGATCAAAGCCGGATCCATACACGCAAAACTATCCATGAAAATTTCCATCACTGTTCGACCAAATCTGAGAATATAGACATCATGCGCCCCAAATGTAGCTGGAGCATTTACATAACCCAAACGGCATCCTTCGAATGCAAAAGGCCATAAGGGCATGTGAACGTGGTCTTCTTGATCCTCCGTGCAATAGCACCGATTATATCCCGAAAAATCTATCCGTAAAAATGTATGCGGGTGTCCCGTTAACCTATCCAACATCCGATCAATGAAAGGCAAAGGAAAATGATCCTTTCCCGCTGTCAGATTCAACTTCCTGTGAATCAATACATACCCTCCATCCTCTGCCACCGTTTTACTGAATCCAATCTTATTTCTTTCTATTTCCGATCACAAGAAACTCCCCCTTTCTTTCGAACCATGAACTGGCTCACCTAAGGACTGGCCTCGATATAGCATAGATAAACCAGCATTTAACACCTGGTGCACCTCCTTCCCGACTACTCTTCATCACCGGATTCAAATTTCCTCTGGTGTTCTACAGATGGTTTTGAAGTCTCTTCTAGCATAATCTTATGCATGCAAATTGATGGACTGATACCCTTCAGCTCTTCAATGGACCAAGCTAGAGATTCCTTATGCTTCCTTAATATTCCCAGCAATCTTTGTTCCTCATTCTCACTTAATTTTGCTGAAATGATCACTGGTTTTTTCTTTGGTAATTCTAAGTAGGCATACTTTAAGTGACATGGCAACTCTTTCAAAACTAAACCTTCGTATCGGGTCTCGATGAATTTCCTCTTTTTCACGGTCTTCCCATTATCTTTCTCTCGCTTTGTTTCAAGCTCAACACAGTTTCTATAGCATGAGAAATGTTGTATGGAAATCTGCATGACATCTTCAAGATAATCGGGAATTCATCTCTGCTTCATTGATAAAAACCGGAAAGCTACAACTATTGTTAACTCAAAGAGTCGAAATAGAGACAAAATCAGCTACATTGTAGCCTTCCTTTCCCTGTCTATATTTTTCATACTTTTAATCAAGTTAAACACAGCAGCTTCTTCTCCAACCCTTAAGATGAGAACTCCTTTTTGCATGTCAATCAAGGCTGCTCCAGTAGCTAGGAATGGTCTTCCTAATAGTAGGGGTACTTGTGAATCTTCTTCCATGTCCAGAATGATGAAGCTCCATCGAATACAAACTTCCTAACAGTGACCAACACATCTTCAATGACCCTCTGTGTTTCACTCCATCGACCGTCCGCCATTTGAAGAGTAACGCTTGTGGGAATAAGCTCCCCAAACTTAATTTCTGGCAAATGTAAAGAGGCATCGATTGATACTAGCTCCCGAGTCACATAGAGCTTCATGGGAATTCCATTCCTCCAACAATACAAGGAATCGTGGAACTTCCTGGTCCTTCATCTTTACCGGTAGTTCTCTGACATCGCATTGCAAGTGGCGTTGAGATTCACTATTCCTTCTTCTACTATTTTTCTTTCTTGCCTCAAGATGTCCTTCGTAAATTTTGCATAAAGTGGCATCCGAGTCACCACTGAAAGGCATACGATCTCCACCTTTCCGAAAGTTTTCAAGAATCTGTGAACCTAGCTCCTCCATCTTTGATTTCACAGCTCTTGAGGAAATGGACTGCAGGCTTGTTCCTTGGATGTTCTTCTTTCACTCCTTCTATCATTCTCCGCTGTCTCTTTCCCTTTCCGGGTCTGCTTACTTCTTTCATTATTGGGCTACCTTTTCTTTCTTTCTCTTCTAATTCCTTCCCACTACCGCACCCATGTAAATCTTGGTTCTTCCTGTGTCACTTGGGAAGGTACTTCTCCTGCTTTGCAGGTTAGGGCCAAACAGCCTCTACTTGTGTCTCCAGGTTCTTCAGGGATGCATTGGTAGTGTTCTGAAAAATTTGAGAATTGGTGGCAGCTGCTTCCAATTCTCCAAACTTTTGTTCATGGAGGTTCAACAGCTTTTTATTATCCCCCCATAAACTCGCAAAGATCCTGCTCAAAAGATGGGGCTCTCCTGACCCTGAGGCCTGCTTTCGTGCTCATTTCCTTTGCTTGCCGGGCCACACTGGAACCCCTGTGGCTATTTTCGACACTGGCGAGGGTTCTCGTCCCCCGCCTCACTCGAGAAGCCCTCCACCATGTCGAGAAGTTCTCGATGGTTCCCGAGGCCGGGGTGATACGCTGGAAGGTTAGGATTGGGTTTGAAATGGTAAGCCCTTGGCTCACCCAAATAATTAACCTCTTCAGCATCATATAGTCCTTCAGTTACTCTTTCAGCACTCTCCTTCATTAGCTCCCTTTCTATTGCTCCTATTTCATGAGCGGTGTGTGTCTTTCGCTTTGTCTAACCTGCGTATACAATGGCATCCAACTTGGCCTCCATGGTCAGCTATCTTGCTCAGCCTCCATGATCCCCTTCTCTCGCTCTCTTGAAAGCCTAAGGAGTTTTCATGTTTACATTCAGCCGTATCTTCAATCGCCTCGCTTCTTCTCTCTGAATGACTTTTTTCGCTTCGAATGCTCCACAAAGATGAAGCATCATCGATCCCCTTTGATATATCATTCATAGCATGATATACAATGTCCATCCGAAATTTCGATCTATCCCAGATTGACACATCTCCCTCAAGAACCGCTTCAATCTTTCCTAAAGTTACATATGCTTTCATCTTCCCTCACGAACACGATGATCTCTCTCCTTCTTTCGTAAGAATGGGAAAGAATCGCTTGTGGAAGGCTCAACTAACCCTCCTAAGTATCAACAACTATACAGAATGACCATACCACGCGCACGCAGATTCTTAGGGAGAATGGGAATGGGGATGCGCTTTATAACTTCGGTCTCACCCTATTCAACTTAACAAGATACCATCCCGAAATCTTCCTGTGTGCTCGCTTGATCTTTCGTGGGATGACCAAGAACCGATGTCATTGACCATTGTAATCGCGCCGTTTAATTCAAAATTATTCGGCTAACCGCAGTCGCCTTATCACGAGTATTCTTCCCGTATAATCGTCTCCAAAATCCTCCATCAGATAGTGACCTGGAGGCCTCTAGCCCTCTATATGTATTTTCAACCCGATCCCGCCTTCTTTCCCGCCATGTTTGAGTTTTCGCCTTGGTCTTTTCTCTGCTTCCGGAATCGCTCTTTCTATTTCAGTCGTACTGAATCGATCGGTGTCCTCGCTTTCCTATGCATCAAAGTTTCTCTGAAAGCAAACACACTCCCATTATCAGATTAGTCAAATCATCAAACAATATTCAATGTGTTCGGCAAAAGCTAGTGGCCAATTGAACCACGCTTTGCCACTATTTTTTGTTCTTTTATTTTTTTTTAAAACGTCCAAATTAGTATTTCCTTCTTTCATCCGAATATTGATTTATTAAATTTTTCGACCACTTCCAGAACGGCGCCATAAAACTTGTTGAGCAGACCAAAGCACATATACAAATTTATGACACTATTACCAAAGGACTATCGCCTAATCCCAAAGAATAAGATCAAACTTTGTTCATCCTTACACTATA
Organism: Tetrastigma voinierianum; assembly: GCA_016808115.1. Lineage (NCBI taxonomy): Eukaryota > Viridiplantae > Streptophyta > Magnoliopsida > Vitales > Vitaceae > Tetrastigma > Tetrastigma voinierianum. The sequence continues at coordinate 174,740 of JAEQBH010000022.1, forward strand.
TAACCCACCAACTTCTTTAAAATAAATCATTTTCAAAATTTATTTCGTCCGATATTCCGCAAGTGCACAGTCGACAAGTAATAAAATGATTTGTCCAGATATCGATCCCACAGAGATCTCAAGAATTTTAATCAACTACTCCGACTACTCAAAATTCATACTATTCGACCACCGCTGATAAAAGTGTTCGGGCCAGAAAGTCGGGAATAACTAAACGCAAGAAATGAAAATTAGAATAAATCGAAATAAATGAATGAAGGTAAACTAAGTTCTATAACAAGAAATGAATAATGAACAATTATCATAAAAGAGACACATCAAGAGAAATACGAGTGAACGATCAATTCCCCGTGAGTGAATATTGATTGAATTTCGACATCTCAAGTTAAAAATCAGTCTGCTGCAATTTTAAAGGTACCGATCTCCACACTCCACATTCGCTATCTCATTTTTCCCGATTCTCGAATTACGTGGATTCTAGATAAATTACTTTTAACAAGAACTTCCTTAATTCCGGTATTTTTCTTTCGCAATACTTCATACCCATTTCATGGACTGCACACCTTAGCTCCCAAGTTATCTACAAGCAAGGATATACAACTTCCAAATTACTCTTCCTCGAAATTAGAATCGATCAACCTTTCCTCGATTAGATCTCGCCTAACACGGATCGCCTCACCATCCGAATTGAGGTGAAATCTCCGCTTGTTTAAATAGATAAGTCGCTCAACCTGCTTCGACTTCAAGTGAGAAGAGGATTTATCTAAGTGAACTCGAAAGCGCAATCTGGATCCCTACGCAAAGTTAGTATACCTTCAAAGAACTATACGTTACTCCTCAGGATTGTCTTCCCCGTGGTCACTCGTGAGGACTTCCTTGAAATCGGTAATGACGCAATTCTTAACGTATAAGAAACTGAGTATTCGTGATCCAAAATCAATAAAACCAATAATCAAGTAAATTCAGAACCGAAATGAACAAGATAATCGGAAAATACTACAGAAAGATCAATTCTAACTAAAACGCTCGATGGAGGCCGAGTTCGATTACCGACCACGCACTACAAAGATTCCACCGATCAATAACGCATCGCATCGAAATCGAACAATCGAATTTAATTTGTCCGAAATCTACACGCTCCGTAGTAACTTGAAAATGATTTCATTCAAATTTCAAACTTCAACGATAACATTCAGATCCAAACAAAATAAAACGAGAAAAAAAAAATACGAGAAATAATCCGCTCTAAAATGACGAAAAGAAAAGAAAAGAAAAGAAAGAAAAATAAAAGTGAAGCCTAGGCCACCGTATCCCTTCCGAGCGCGCCGCTAATTTCCGCGCTTTCGATCCGGGGTAGCTTTCATTTATGTGGTTTCGCTTGGCCCTAAACCCAATGTGACTCGCCGTGGATTCTGCCAAAGTACCCAGCCCGTGTCATCGCCACAGTTCGACTTCGCTCTTTGTCGCTTGAGCGCCCATGTCGCGACATCTATGCTCATGTCGCTGACATCACCCCGGTTATCGCAGCCTTAGAAATGGTCATTCTTGATGTCCCGACATCGAAATGAGCCTACCGCTTCGGGATGATCGCTGGGATGTCGCGACTCGCTTTCTCTTGTCGCGACTTCAGCTCTTTATATCGCATCTTTGAATGAGTGTTCCCCGATGTCGCGGACATCGCCTAAATTTCACTTCCACCGTTTGTTGTGGTGTCGCGACATCGCCTTCTTTGCTCGCGACATCAAGTAAATAATCATCATAGAATGGGTGCTTCGCCGCCGACATCAACTCACGGTTTTGAAGCCTTCGTGATGTTCTCTTTGCGGATGTCTTGACTTCATCCATCATTCCCAGATCAATTGGTTGTACTTTGCGCGACATCGGCCTTTCTTGTCGCGACATCACTGATCGCCGAAGCTGCACCGGGTTAGCGATGATGTCGCGACTTCATACTTCCCCGTCGCGACATTACTCTTTAATTTCGCTTCACCGCCACGCTAGGATCCCCGTCACGACCGCATCAAATTCCTTTAATCTTCCCGATGTCGCGACCAACTGACTGTGGTAATTTCAAGATCGTGATCAATAGTTCAAATTCCAATTGCTTTTATTTCGCCTACTATCGACCGCATTTTATCCACTTATCGCCGTATTTTTCATCTTTCTTGCTTCCTTCCTCGCTAATGACAAATTGGTGAGTTTCTTCATAATTCTCAGATATATTAAATATTCAATTTTAACCGAAAATCAAATCGGTAAAAATGGACTAAAAGAGATGACTTTAAGCCTATCGCTTATCCAAAGAATTCATTTCGTGAGGGTAATCTAATATATTTAATGACCTCGATAGTAAGTTTCTTTTGAGAACAAAAAGCTTTTTGTTTTGAAAACTCGGTGGATTTTACCTCGTATCTCTGGGCTTTAGGCATATGTGAGGAAGTCACAGGACTCGTAGATACGGTTTGTACGTAGACATTCGGCAAGTTCACGTAATTGCTCGGATGTGATTGTTTGCCATGACATGTGCACTTAGTGGGAGTAACCCATGGAAATTATCTCTATTCGGCTTCGCTTCACCCCTCGTCGAGGATCACTATTTCGTGTACAGGAGTGTATTAGGAGGACTCAAGACTCGCTAAAGGCCGCTAAGAAAGCCTGATCAGGCTTTGGTATTATTTTGTATGACATGTATTAGAAATTGTACGCTTTAATATATGTTTATAAAGAGTAATTTATTAACTCTGAACTGTATAGTTGATGCTCTGTTGTAAGTATTAATGCAGGGCCTAAGTGGCCATTATTTTACTCGCACGTAATTGGTGTGTGGTCATTGTAAATCATTGAACAGTTGGTGTACTCCGTAGAGCTTCCCGTACAGCTGAGACTCTCGCCTCGATTATGAGTGGTGTCGGGTTACCCGACATCCACGAATATTCCGCGGGTTGACGGGTTGTCAACGGGACCCTCGGGAATGGGGCGTCACATATATTGCCCCTTTGCTGCTGTTGTTCTTGGAATCTAGGCTGAGCATAAGCTTGTTGGTAATTCTGTCTAGGTTTAGGGCCCTGCTGTGCTCCTCCACCATATGAAAAGTTTTCATGGTTCCTCAAAGGCCGTGTATAGTGTGTTACAAGTCAGGGGTTAGCTTGAAGTGATAACTTTTCATTCATATACTTGGTCTCCTCAACTTGGTAAGGTTCTTCTCCAACTAGTCCTTTAGCACTTCTTCTAATTCTTTCTTCTATTGCTCCCACTTCATGTGCAGTGTGCATTCTTCTTTCATTGTTTCTCAGTTTGCTCATCACTGCATCCAGCTTTTCTTCTATGGCTATCATTCTATCTAGTCTAATAAGACCACTTCCCCCTCAACTGCTCGCTCCTCAAGCTCAAACGGAGCCTTGTAGCTTGCATTTGAAAGGTTCAATCACCTGCCTTGCCTCCTCTCGCACTGCTTAAAAGCTCACAGCCAGATGCATCAATTATACCTCGAGAATTCACAGCATGATAGTGGTACTCATATGAGTGGTCGATCGATTCCATGCATGTGGCACTCCAACAATTTCTTAAATCTCTCCTATGCATTGTAGAGTCTCTCCTTCTCCTGTTTGAACACACTATTTCCTTTTCTCTCACGCTAGAGCTGAGGAAAAATATGCCCATATAGGCCTCACCAACTCTTTCCTAAGTGTTCATTGATCCTACTGGCAAAGAATCAAACCATGTTGCTATCACATCTCTAGAGAGTAAGGGGAAGAGCTGTGTTTTGATTACTTCGTCTCACCCCATTTAGCTTGACTGTGCTGGGCATCCCCTCATGAATCTCCTATGCTCATTCGGGTCTTTAGAGTGGTGACCTCGTGAACCCGGTGTCACAGCACCATAGTAATCAATGCTGGCTTCAAACTTCAAAATTGTTTGTTTCAATCGCAGTTGTCTTACTCAAGCAGAGTACTTTCTTGATAATAGGCCTCTAAAAGTCCTCCAGTATTTAGGGCCTCCGATTTCTCTCTATTTCTTCTTCTTTCCTTCTTCTCCGAAATGTACCGCAAATCTTCTCTTTGATTTGCCATATTTCGATTCCTCGCACCGGTGATCCTTCAGATTCTCTATATAAGTATCTTCAAATTTCGTTGTCTAGAGGCAGCAAATATGTTTATGGTTTTCTATGCATTTAAAATCTTCTTGAAAATAGAAACACATTGATATCCTTAGGCTTCCAAAAATTATATATCTACTTAGGCTTCCAAAAATATCAATAGCTTATTCAGCCATTGTTGTTAAAACCGTTTTTTACACTCTTTCCTGAATTTTGTAAAACAAAGAAAATGTCCAAATTAGCATTTCTTTTTTTTTCATTTAATATTGATTTTAAATCATTCGATCCTCAAAGAATCGAATCCAAAACTCGAGCATCGACTAAATGATATATGTACAAATTTATAATTCATTACCACAAGACTATATGCTAATCCCCAAAAGGCACCGTAAACTTGTCTGCACTCAAAATAACTTGTATGCTCGTAAGAAAATGATTTGTCAATGAATTCTTAAATATTTAGCCTGGTCTAATAACGCATATAGGTCGCATAAGTAATAAAAGGGACCTATGTCCTGACATTATTCCCACGTGAGATTGAAAAGAATTTAAAATCTATTTACTCAACTACTGTTCCACACTATTTGAACTTCCATTTCATGTAAAATTCCCATGAACCGAACTAAGAATTCTACTATCCGAATTTCTACATCTATAATAAAGGAAAATTTAAACCCCTAAACATAAACTGACTAAACCGCATTATTGCCGGAAGTGGACACTGGATTTCATCACGTGAAATTATCAATTCCTACATATAATCTAAAGATGGATTATATCATAAATTGGAATCGAAATTGTCAAAGCGGTGGTATAGTTTAGATTTCTCCTTTAACCATACTTTTCCTTATTGAATAAATGTGTTCATTTAGATTCATGTTTCACAACCTCTTACTTCTGTCAGAATTCACTATGAATCTGGGTATTTTCTTCCCCAATACGCTATTTTTATTTCTTATATTTGCGAGATTTTTGAGGCAGGGTCGCTACTGGGATTTCTAAAGATGAATGATGTCTCATCATCATGAGATCTTCTCCCTTTCCTTAATTAAATCTAAGACTAACACAGGGATCAGATCCATTCCCTCAGGACAGAGGAGAGATCTCTAATTACATTAGATTCAAGTGAGTATATCACTCTCAGCTAATTCTCAAACCATGGTAAATTGATGATTTGTCTAGGCATTAATATTTCAAAGCTCGTTAGTTCTTCGATATATTAGTCCCCAGCATACCCCAATGCTTTCATCATGATCTACAGAGGTCTCTATCTGTCACTCAGGAGGAATTTACTCAAATCGAGCCAGGTCTGAGTCACTGCTGGGTTAGTTACTAATATTGGAATATAATTCACTTTATGAACATCTACCATTCAAATAAATTCAAAGATTTTCAACGAGAAATATTTTCAATTGTGTAGAAAAAATCCACCTTAACCATCATATTTTCCAATGGAAGTTGTGTTTCAAAAGGCGGATCACAGTGAACCTAAATAACATCAAAAGCATTCCCTTTGTGTAGCTTTTATAAATCCTTCCCGAAAGGAAATACCAGATTCTATTTTATTACAGATTTCCATTGGATTCGAACAATAATGAGAAATGAATTTCCAACAATTTAATTCAACTTCCCTAAACCGAATACAATTCTTGTTTCGGGTCCAGGTAAACAAGGAGAGAATTTAAAACTCTACATTAAATCTAATCTCACGAAAAAAGAAAAATTAAAAAATAAAAAAAGAAAAATCTCAATACAAGAGTCCTGACTCTGAATCACTCTACTGTTCTCCCCCCCTTTTTCTTTTCACTTTCCTCAAATTGGTTTTTCCTTTATAGAGCCCAGAGTTTTGGGTCCTAAATTCGAGGCTACATTGTGGGGATCCCAAAGTCGCTTTAGTACATTCTTTGTTGCGAGCACAGGAAGTTTTTCGCGGCGAGTTTTCAATCTTCATCGCGGTCTACATTGCAGCATGTAGTCTTACGTAGGTGAGCTGTTCCACGTGCTCCCTTCTTAGATTTTTGCTCGACCAGGAGTTTCCATGGTCGGTGACGGTATTCTTCTTTGAGCTATATTCATTTTGTGCGCGCGACAAAGAGTTTCGCTGATATGACAGATCACTGGCACTGGCTCCACTCTAACACAATCATCTTGCAAAGTCCCCATTGTTTAAAGCGTTCTATGTCCGACAATCTTATGTGGTTCGCGGAATAGTTATCACGACGGTGACCAATTTTTGTTCGCGACGAGTTTCTATGGAAGCTTAACGAGTGGTGGAGCTAGCGATTAGCATTTTCTATTTTGGTTCTTGTTGCAACAATGTTTCTTGTATTATCAGAATTTCTGTCATGACCTAATACCGTATGACCAGGGTTTATTAGCCATAACCTCATTTTCTGTTTTGCAGCTTCTGTTTTTTGGTATTCAGAGCCTTGCCATCACCTCCCAGTGTTGTGGATTTTCTTTGTCGCGACACCGGTTTGTTATGTCATGGCGGACACTACACGCCATGGTGACTTATCTTTGCGTCATGACCCAGTTTGTTATATCGTGACCAGACTTCTCTTCCTTGTGTTGGAATCTTTGTCGCGACATAGAAAAGTTTGTCGTGACCTTGTTTATCTGTGTTCAGCTGATCTCTGTGTCGCGACTTTAAGATCCCGTCGGCGACAATGAACATCTCTTCGACTTGGGAAGGTATGTCGCGACGATGCTAGTTCTTTTGTTGCAACCGGTCGAGTTCACTTAGTAAGCATCACGTATGTCGTGACCTTGTTTATACATCCTGACCGGGATCCTCTTCTTTCTTTCGGTCTTCGCGCATACATCACTTTGTCAGCGACAAAAATCTTCTTGAGAAGCTCTTCTTTTATCTGACGGTTTCCCATGTTGCCATAATCGGTGTCATTATAAGAGGATCGTGTGACGCAGGAGATTATGTTGCAACATAAACATCTGTCCTTGATATTCTTCTGTATTGCTCTTTAATTTCTTGTCATGACAAAAGATACCTTATGTGATGGCAGGAATTTGTCTTCTTTGTTTATTTGTGTGACAGAGCTTCAATCTGACAATTTCTTCCCTTGTCGTTGACATCCTATTACGCTTTAATACCAACATAAACTCCTTTGCTCCTCAAAGCCCGAGCCTTCCATCATTCACCAGGCACCATCGCACGACCATGGCTCATTTTGTCCAATATTCAGACCTTTGTCTTTACTGAAATGGCTTAATCAATAATAGTGACTTGAGGTTCCTTTGCCATTTGCTTGGAAGTTTGTTGCGACACACAAAACTCTGTTGCGACAAAGACTACTACAATTCTCTTTTTCTCTTCTTTCCTGCTAAAATTTTCTCCTTTTTAAATTAAAACTTGTAAAACACATAGTTGGTAAATATTCCATAATTTGGCATTAAAACAAATATGAAGATACTAAAAATAAACCATAAAAATGGATTAAAAATATATGAGTTTAAGACCCATCACCTGTAGTGCAATTATTCAAAATTGAAGCAGGTGAGGAAATACTAAGATCCAAGCGACACCACTATTCCTGCACCATAAGAAATTTTGAAATGGGGGAAAGAATGCTGTGTGATTACAGACGGCATCAACTTAATGCCCTTATCGTGAAAGACTAAGTTTGGAGACTTACTCCACGACTATGACCACGTGAATGGTAGGCAGACATGCAGCTCAGCGCGGGGTATTCTTGAGAGATGTACTTTCGTCAAAGTGGGAAGAAGGTTCATTTTTTCCGGTGAACTTTGTGGTGATCGATATTGAAGACAAACCAGTCCCAGCTGTATTGCCCCAGGGAGAGGCCTTTCGCACGCTGGGGCGACTTTGATAGATGTGAAGAAATGAGAACTTACTCGGGATTGGAGATGAGCGATTAGCACCAATCTCGATTAGAGTTTGGCACCTCAGTGATAATACTTTCATTGTAAGATTGTACGACAAGGTTCTATCGATTATGAGCCTGATGATTATTTTAAGATTGAGTTCGATGAATGAAAATGAGATGAATTGATATGCTGAAGTATCTTGATGTTGAATTTTATGACTCGATTTTGAATTAAAGAGCGTTTGACTTGTGATAAAGCAGTGCAGTAAAATCCAGTAGTTATGAAGAGAAGACTACTAAAGTAAACACAAGCTCAGAGGGTTTAATTATAAAGGAATTGCCTGAACATTTGAAGTATGCCTTTCTTGAAGCTGAAAAATCTAAACATTGTCTAATTTGACAAAAACCTGAGGAAATAATGTACAGTAAATTCTCAAGAAATATAAGGGAACCATTGCTTGATCTATAAAAGATTTAAAAGGAATTAGTCCTTCCATATGTATGCATAAAATCCTTTTGGAGGAAAATGCAAAACCTCCATTGAACATCAAAGAAGACTAAATCATGTTGAAAATGTTCGAAAAGTTGTCGAAAAAGAAGTGTTGAAATAATGGTTGAATACAGGGCTTTATATATGCAATCTAGAGACATCCCTTGGGTAAGCTTGATTCATATGGTTCCTAGAGGGATGATTTGTTGTGATTAGAAGCGAAGAATGGTGTTTTACATAAAAGCGTTACGAGGATGGAGGGTGTGCATTGATTACAGAAAATTGAAGACGACAACCAGAAAGGATCACTATCCTTTACCTTTTATTGATCAGATGCTAGATAGGTTAGCTGGACACCCTTATTTCTGATTTCTTAATGGGTATTCAGGGTATAATCAAATTTCCATATCCCCAGACCGAAACTATTATATGTCGTATGGCACCTTGCATTCCAAACGTGCCATTTTGGACATGTAATGCTCACCACTGCACCTTCAGTGTATGATATTCTTACGCATATTTGGTGGAAGGGCTGTGATTTTTACTGGATGACTTCTGGAGTGTGTGAATCAATTTTGAGCATATTCTGCCAAAAATCCCAAAAGAGCTGTACTACGAGAGATGCGAGGCAAAATTTGGCTACGAATTAGGAGAAAGAAATATTATTAATGGTAATGAAGGAATTGTCTTGGGACCATGAGTGTTTAGTTGGTGAAGTTGATCAAGTAAAAGTTTATGTCATAAAAATTCTTTTGCCACCTACAACAGGTAAATGGATAAGAAGTTTCCTGAGACATGCTAATTTCTACGGGGTGTAGGGGGCTTCTAAAAATCGCAAGACCATTATGCGATTGTTGAAAAATATACAAATTTTGATTTTGATAGATGTGCAAATCTACATTTGAGAAAATAAAATCCAGTTAGTTTTGTAACTCTATGTGACGACGAACTACGGAATAAGGAGTTTAATCTATGCACTGATGTCTGACGGCTTTATGCAATGGGCTTGATTTTGGGACAAAGAACATAGAAAATTTTCAAGGCCATATACTATGCCAGCAAAACCTTCAATGAGGCACAAGAGAACTACTCTACCACAAAGAAGGAGATGCTAGCGATGGTATTTGCTTGTGAAAAAATTTGAATCCATATATACTGGAGATTCCATATGTCCCATACCTTGATCATGTAACAATTAAATATCTAATATAGAAAGGTATTAAACGAATTGTTCAGGTGGGTACTCGTTGCGAGGTGATGCGGAGAGTCGAAGGCTTCGAAAGAGGAGTGACAATGTGATAACTAGTCGCATAAAGGAATGAGCCACTAAAGAGAAAAATGGGCGAAATAGAAGAAAATTTCCACGATGAAGCAACTTTTCAAATAATAGTTTCAAACACCATGAATACGAATATTGTAAAGTTTTGGCTTTGTGGACTTATGCCACTAAATTCGAGTTACAGTGAGAGAAGTTGTAGTACGGGGTTTATATATGGGATGACCCATTGCTTTTTAGAAGAGAACATATTAGATTATTAAATATAAACACAGAGGAACATAAAACAAATTGGAATTGTGGATATATGTCATTCATCACCATATGGAGGGACACTTTACGGAGACATAACAACTGCAGAAAGGTATTCTCCGGTCGGGTTTTTGTGTGACTTTGTTTAAAGATTGTTATGAGATACAGTTGGCTGTTTGTGTGGAGGATGTCGAGAGAATGACAATAATAATAGAATAAATGAGGATGCCTCGTCAATTTATGGTGAGTCACTTGATTTTTTTATGTGGCCATGAGAATAGACTTCATGGGGCCTTTAATCTGTAATTTGGAAGCTTTATAATTCTCCCCAGTTGTGGATTATGTCAAATGGTGGAGACCATAACTTTCCCCATAAATGATGTCATACCGGTTGTGGGGTTCATTCGAAAAAGAGCTTTTATCTTTAGGCATATTTGGAGCCCTAAGAACTATTAGTGATGAGGAAGCCGTTTGTAAACAAAGATGTTTGCAAAACTCATGTGGAGATATGGAGTCAAACATGTCCATGAGTTTGGCTTACTCACCCTTTTATAGTCGAATGACGGCTAGAATATCCCGATAGAGAAATCAAAATATTCTTGAAAAAGGCCGGTGGTGATGAAAAGATTGGTGGTGTTTTCAAGATACCATTGTGGGCTTATAGGCTGCTTATAAGTCCCTATTAAGATGTCCTCATACGAGGGGTGTCTGGAAAACATAATGTCATCTACCTCTGGAACATAAGTATAAAGCAATGTGGACGATAAAAGTGAACGATTTTCAAGGCTGTAAAAAATAAAGAGACTTCTCGATTAGATAGATTGAAGGAATTTGAGAAGAGGAAACTAAACATGATAATGTCGAATCTACAGGATAAAAGCTAAAATTTGCATGATAGGGAAGATTCTAAGGAAAGAGTTCGAGTAGGAGATCAAGTCTTACTATTTGCAGGGATTCTGACTAAAAGCTTTTCCAGGAAACTGAATGGGTGGGTATCGTTTCATATACGGTAGTTGGGTTAACCTTTGGAGCGGTAACACTTTAAAACGATTACGGAGATGAGTTTGGGTTAATAGTTTCTGAAGAGTGAAACACTACCTAGGAGGAAGATCAATCAAATGAGAAGACTCCCGGTTTGAAGAGAGATGGACAAAATTCTTTGAAAGAAAACATTGAAGCTGATAGCCCGGCTAAAGACATAAAACATGACGACTATTTGGGAGGCAAACTAAACTGTTTTTTAAAAAATTTGAATTTCTTTTAATTTTTCAAATTTTGTGTATTTAGTAGTGTAGAAGTAGTTCAGTTTTGTTAGAATTTATTTGCCATTAAATGAATTACATTTTACGAATGCTAAATGTAACTAAGCGACAGGGCCGGAAGCTATGCGAAATTCCTACGAGGGAGTTTGCCACATGGCTTTCTATTTTGTTTACAAATGATGCCGCAGTAAAGCAGGGGAATGTAGATTTCTGTTTGAGTTAAGAAAATCAACAAGTAGCTTGATTATCTACTGCATTGTTGAATGGTTGTGTGGAAATTTCTGATATCACTTTGTGATAGGTGCATGATTTAGACTCAGAAAATAATACACTACTGCTGTGTTTGAATTGAGGGTTCTTCGACATCTCCCAGACTATTTATTACAAACGTAATTAGAATTGCCAGAAAAGAAGAAGGGGAAAAACAAGTGCAATGTTTCTACTTAAAAGGCTAAATTCCCACTCAATGTCGCGACATCAACAAACATGTCGCGACACCAAATTTCAAAAGTTTCCCCAATGTTGCAACATCATCGCGACATCGCCTCAAAGTTGCAACATCATACTTCAAATGTCGCGACATCACAAATATACAAAGAGCTTTGGCATTGAGCCAATGCCATGACATTTAGAATTTTCAATAATGGCGACTTGTTGCATTAATAATGAACAACCACCTCAAATATTCGCGACATCAACATTTGATGTAGCGACATCAGCAGGGATCGCAAAACCGCCAGAAGACTAACTTTATATGATAGCCAGCGACATTACCATGACAACAAGTGATATCGCGACGATGAAAACAAATGGAAAATCGAACAATGTTCTACGAGCATGCTTGACATTACGCGACTTCAAAAGTCAATGTGCTTAACTGTAGAAAAGTGCCTCTTCTCCAACATCTGTGAGTTAAGGCAAAATCTCTTATAAAGGAAGACTTGTTCGTTTGTCACATCATGATATTTCCTGCAATTTCAAACCAGCCTTTTAACCTCAGAAACAGCTCCAATCCATGTCAAATCCAAGCTCTCAGAGCACTCGTGAAGTTATAGGAGGGGAGTATGTTTGGAAATTTAAGAAAAGAGCGGATGAAGTTAGGGAGAGAAATAGTAAGGGAAGGAAAAACGAAGAATGCCCTCAAAGTCTATTGCTTTTGAAGGAATTGAAGTGGTGGTGGAGGATGGAGAAGCTAGAGCGCCTCCTGGTAGAAGTGTTCCAAAAACATCCCAGCATGGAAGATTGACTTTGGCACAAGAAAGGGTTTAGGAAATTTGAATGTATGCAGGTTTAAGGAGGAGATGAAGCAGAAGGTTAGGAGAAAGGTTAAGCTAACCTGAGGCTTTTAGGGGATCAGACTTAGTTAAAAAGTTTACGCATTCCCGGGTGGCAAGGAACTTGTTTCTATAGGGGTGATCCCAGGAGGAAGAAAGCCATCTCTAACTCCCTTGGCTTTGCGGGAGTGACCTTAGTGAGTCTTAACTCTTATTTTTAATCCATTTTTTAGCTTGTTTTTAGTAGTTTAAGATATCTTTTTCACCCAGCCTATGAATATTCTGACTACATGTTTTACATTTTAATTGGCAGAATATTCAATACCCAGAAGGGTGAAACATCCTTGGTTAATTAGGCATTCTCTGGCACCCAGCTGTTTGTGCATGGCAAAATTTCAAACCTTACCGAGAGAGCGATGTCCCTTGACCGCCTTCCCATATGTCTTTGCAAAAATTCCGGCAGGCACTAGGCGAAATAGGTCCATACCATGAGGTTTCAATGCGACATTCTTGGCGGCATAGCAAGCTGTCATTGACACCCTTAACTGCATCAGAACTATTCAGCAAATGACGAGGGCTACTGGCGACAATCCTTCCTGTCCTTGACATAAGGCTAAGATTAACAAATGAACTCTATCACGAAAAGACGACTCTATCGCGCTAAGCACTTAGTGCATGATACCAACACAAATCATTTGAGACAAGTGTTTTATGTTGCGACAAAGGTTTTTCTCATGGAACCAGCTTGGAAGAGAAGAAGGACTTACTAAGCAAAAAATCTGTGACGTAACATACGAGAGTTCACAACAAAAAGCAACGGGGCTTCGCACGACAAAGATTATTTGGCTCGTGAGAAGTTGAAAAAAGTCCTCAGAGCCATGGCGACAAAGAAATTCTGTTCTGACATTGACAAAAATTAAAAAGGTAGAATCTTTGTTGCAATATAAAAGTTTTATGTTTGCGACGATAAAGCTACGAGCCAGGCTGAAATTTCTATATAAATGAGAGAAAGTCTGTGCGATGAGGGGTGAAAGAACTTTGTGAGGATTCATTGCCAGTCAGTAGCTAATAATGCAACAAAGATTTACATGTGTAACCGACTTAACTCGACCCAGCTGGGGACTGAAACGTATAACATGTGAGAAAATTACGTCACTGATAAGATTAATTCAGGAATCAGAAAGGGAATCATTATGACTAAATGAACTAATTTAAATAGAAGGCACATTTAAAAAAATATGAAGAGTACTCTGAACAAAGATTTTAAGAACATAAGTGTATGAAGAAATTTGGATTACGACAATTTTGTGGCCAGTGACCCAAAAGTATTTCTGTCCGCGACGAGAACAAGGTACTTCAGATCTGAAACTACATTGACATTGTATCAATTCTCACTGTGAATTGAACAAGAGAAGAAATAACGCTGAGGTCTGACCGCAAAACTCAACTACGATGGAAGCTTTGACAAGAAGACTCAGCGCTCTCGCATTAGAACTTAATGTCCGATAACGACCAATTGTGGCTGATTTGAGAATTCACAACGCCTATTATTTGAGCAGGCTAACAATTACGACTACTTTAACTGGCGCCTCAGTATGATGGCATGACTATCGCTCAGTCAGGACTTTGGGTGGTTGATGACTCTTTACATGTTTTTCTTTTATTTTACACCGGTAAGATTTGTTTGAGCGTGGTTTTAAGTTGTTTTCTTGGGTACAGATTCAATAAACTATATAAGTCTGACTGGCTGAGGCTACTACTAATTTTCCTGCCATTCTTACTTTAATAAAATGGGTTTGAAAATTTGGATTTCCAACTTCATTACCAGACAGTTTGCATACAAATGAAATTTTGCCGTGAATAGTGCACGATATGGTGACGAACCATTGAAGGGTTGGAAAACCATACGCAGAATGGGTCAATGATGATAGTCATTTTCTACACCAAAATTAAAAGGAAGCTTTAGTTTAGGAATTTCTTGAATTTATTTGGGTTATTGTATTGTTTATTAAATAACCTAATGCTAATTTTATACCAGCACTTAAACAAATACTAGTTTTTGCTCTGAATTCAGAGGCCCTACGACAGGATGGAGAATCCTAAGGGTAGAGGGAGCCTTTGTAGTTATGGTGGACATGTACTTTGGAGTTCCTTGACTGAAGTACTCGAGATAAATCACTAACTTTGTGTTTGAGAAATGGATTGGAAGTGAAACTATTGAAGGTTTTAATCACTGGGGTTTCTCCTCTCTCGATGGGATTCTGTATCTTATGCACCAGCAAGATCCATCTGGGAGATGGAGGGAGTACTATCGGTGTGTGGGTGAGGGTGCCATCAAATTGGAGGAGCTTGTAATATTAAAAATGCTAGAGGCAGAAATTTATCGATCTAAGATAAAGGTATCAAAAGTACAAAGGGAAAAATACTCAAATCTTAGAAGAAGATTATATCTTCTGAAGTGGTGCATTCTCTTCAACTAGCCAGAAATGAACGCTGAATCTGTTCATTGCAGTATGGTTGAAGGAAAAATGCTTCGCCACGACCATGTTTGAAAATTCTAAACTTAAACTGTAGCTTAACTAAATTCAAAATGATGCAAGGTATTGTGTCTTTCATTGGTCTATCTTCCCTGTGTTGTCTACCGGCCAGTGAACTCTCGGCTCCGTTCCCATTCAATATTCTGTATGCAGGTGAAGGTACTTTGAAAGTATTACTGTCGTTTTCAATCATCTTAATATTTTGGAGTTCGAATACAGTAAGGATATTAAGTAGTTGGGTGAGTTGGTTCTATACCGATTCATCTTCGTCCTCATGGGAACAATATCTAGACTTAATGAAATCCACTTTTATTACTTGTCACGATCGTACCATTGATTAAAGACAAATCAAAATATTTAATGAATACAGCTTACAAAAAAGAACAAACACATATTTTCTATACGACTTTTGGTTAATAACGACAGGGTGTATGAGCATTTCTGGGGAAGAAGCTCTCTGGATTCGAGATCGTGGTGACATGGACGGTTTAGGAGGACATGGCAGAGGACTAAACTATTCTACAACCGCACATCAACTGAGGCGACATGCAGGAAGTGGTAAAGGTATGGTTCCACTTCATTAAAATGGTTCTCACCCCTCAAGCATGTCTCCCACCAGTGAACAAGATTGTTGCCATACTTTGTATGCATTGGTGGAAATCAGTTTAACTTGTGGAATGTGGGGAAAGTATGGGCAGTCCATCACAGACTACCACTGAGAACAATTTCTCAAGAATATCCCCAACCACTTTATGATGCTCTCCTGTGTATCAAGGGGGGGTGTATGCTTGGAAATGAGTGCCTAAAACACTCATGCGCCCTGCGTCCCCACGTCTCTTATGGTTTTAGCAACATTTGCCGGACCAATTCACATTATTTTTATAGCCAGATGTACTGCGATTCTTGCATTTTGTGTGATGCGGTGAGAGCGGGCAATTTTGAATCGATACGGGCGAGAGAAGAAGAAGCGAAAAATTTGGCGAGCGTCAGCGGCGTCAAGCGTCGCGGCGTGGGATCCGCAGAAAGAAAGTCAACCAGTGGCGTGGCGATGCGCACCGACGTCGCGATGCCTGGCGGCTCCGCTGGCGTCGGCATTCTCCATCACCATCGGTAAAAGCAAAAGGACCAAGTCGAGGGGATCGGAAAACGTACGGACTAGGGCACGGAAAGTAGACGGCGGCTCTTGGTCGGTGGAAAACGGAGTTGCTTTTGTATTTTTCTTCTTTCACGAAGGAAGCTGCGTCGTTTTATAAGATTGATTTTGTGTATGCCCAGAGTTCGAACCTGTTCTTGATTCCCTCACAGGGTTTTGTTGAACTACAATCACATTGCATGGATTAAGATTTTGATTTTATATTATTCGGGTTATTCATGACCTTATTGAGTATCACGCTTTCTATATCTATAGAATTATATGTGTGATGTGCGCTGACTTTGTGGCATGATAGGATTTTCTTTACGATGTCGAGATCGAGAGATATGAGGGCTGCGAGGATCTAAATAAGGCGATCTGGTCAATTCGGTACATAGAGATATCCGTTAGGGGTGGTGATTAAGGTTAGAACATTTCGCGATTTGGAGCATTGGGTTTGATTTAGAGATACACTCAGCGCCACTAAGCAGATGGCGAGATACACCTCGAGATAAGGGTATCTGCCGTAGGCACGATCCTGTCATCGTAGGTCGTGAATAGGCGAATAGTGATTTTCTAGGTAGTAATCCATCAAAAGTGAGCGAGGGACTAAATACTGATCTCCCACAACACGATGAAATTACTAGATAATGGTTTCCAGAAGGCTAATCTCATACAGATCGTTAATTTGTCATTCAAAACAGCTCGGGATAATATTTAAGGCTAAACTGAATTAATCCAGCACTTTGCTTTTCTACAGTGGTTGATATCCATACTTGGAATTTTAACTGTGTTGATAAACCAGTGCGCTCTTGCACATAGGCGTATACATTTCACACATCCGCTTCGGTGCATATCAAGCTTTTGAAGCGCCAATTCTTGGGGATAAGTTTAGTGTTGGAAGTATTGACAAGCAGGAAGGCAATTAGATATTATTACGGAATTTTATTTTTGTTTTTACAAGTGTTTGTTATTTGGTCTTTTGTTTAGGTGATAATAGATTTACCACAATCCAAGGTTACGGAGGTGAATGCATGCGAAGATGGGATTCGAGGGTTGATCTACATGTTTGATGGCAGGAAATTGCCACCACGTTACTCGGGCGAGGCAACCGCGAGCAGGGGGAAATCTAGCGATCATGCGCGAGCAGATGAGCAGATCTTGAAGCCGTGAGCAAAATGAGCCTGAAAAGGACCTGATAAGAATAACGGTGGGAATCATGCACCGAGAGGCAGTTTGCTCTGACGAATGATCCATTCATGTTGCTAGAAGGTTTGCCCACCACTACAGATTGTTCTGGAGACAATTACATCGAGATACTATTGAGGTAGACAACTGGAGTTGAGTTGGTAACTTCACGGATGCTTGAGGAACATCTTTGTTTCGCAGTTGTGATGAGGTCGGCTCGCATTTGACCAACTCTCGAGGGTCACGACACGATCAAAGTACAATGGGGTCATTAGTGGCACTCGGGTTGAGATTGTTCCCTCTCCCCGGGTGAGCAGGCGCAAACGGCGGTTGACTTCGAAGTCCCAACCATAGTTCTATCGCTGCGAGCGACTTAGTCGCAGTTCTGGCCGGTTTATTTTCCCACACGGAATTTGCACAATTGGTCGCGAAGAGATCGATACCTGACAATGAGGAGAGAACTTGGCGAGGCGGTGGGATGAATTTCCGCGGTGGTGAGGAGGATTGCGCCCGCATCCGCAGGCGAACCAGATGGATGCGGGAATCACGTCCCGTTTCTATCATTCGATTACGAGGAATCGCGACTGGGAGAATAATTGAGTCGGTCGCACTGGCGAGGAGGGGCGCTAATGAAGAAGACCCTGAGACCAAACATATGAAATCTTGGAGATCTTGCTACTAACCACAAATCGGTGGCTTTGAGAGATAAGATTACGATTGAGGAGACCATAAGGCGCTTACCAGAGATAACGGGTTCTTAACAATCTAAGTTGCTCATGTTGCCTGACTAAGCTAGGAGTTGACTAGGCGACAGAATCTGCCAGTGCCATACGGGGACTTGACCCTTTGGGAGGACTGTGTGAGTGCAGTAGGAGACCTGAGCCGGCAGCCACGAGGAATGCCAGTCGGGGGTGGAGGCAAACGGTGGGAGCCCTGGGGCCCAGTATGTGTCGAGGTTTATCGAGAGTCGACCACGACAGGAGTCAGGTATCAGGGACAGCCCAACTATCAGAACCAGAAAAATCAGAAGGCCCCGAGGGTGGCATAATACTGGGAATAGTCGAGAGCAGGTCAAGGTTATGGATAAAGAGACAAAAACGAGGAACAACATGCCACCGGTCAGGTAGCGAACCCCTCACGAGAAAAAGGTGGACTTGGAACAGAAGCCCTTTGCGCAAATCTTTCACCTCTCACATCACGCATGGACCAGACCAAAAGGCGGAATATGCAACACCAGAAGCCACTTGGAAGATTGGAAGAACGAATCAAGCGACACCGGTTGAGAAATTTAGAGGTCGCGGTCGCGGGCCCCGAGTAATGCGTGATCTATTGACAAAAGGCGATCGGGTTCCCTTACGAGCAACTGAGTGCGGCAGAGGCGAGAGGGAATGAAGACATGTAAGCGATCCATGGCGAGAAGTGGTAAAAAATTGGTGATACGGGAAGGCCCCGGTGTGAAGGGTAGCGAGGGTGTGACCAGATCTCAGAGCCAAGTACCATCTGGAGAATAGCCCGAAGCGTATGTGGGAGAAGAAGCGGCAGGAGTGTCCTGACCCATAGCCCAATTAAAGTGTCTGACGTCTAAAGAAGCATAGGATTGGATAAGCGGTTCACCAGTTTATGGTAGTATTCAAGAAGCGCACATCGTATTACCATTTGATGATCGCTGGAACAGAATGCTCTCAAGTTATGTCAAAATTTATGAAGGACATCTTATCTTGAAGAAGCAGTGTGATTTGAAACGGTTAAACTTGTGTGAGAATAATTAAATCTGCCAGGAAGGCGTCGCGAAAGCTAAAGACCCGACGATTTCACTATCACTTCCATTGACGCTATCTTTGAGAGAAGCTTTGTGTGATTTGGAAGCCAGTATTAATCTCATGCCCCATCATGTTAGGCTTTGCGGGGTTGGGAGAAGCCCACGACCCACGGTCACCGCTCGAAGCTAGCGAACAAGTGCAAAGCATCCAGAGGGGTGATAGAGAATGTCTTAGTGAAGGTTGACAGGATTATCTTTTCTAGCATATTTCATTGTATTAGATTATGGAGAAGATAAAGAAATACCATAATGTGAGTAGACAGAGGCTTTTTGCAAGCGGCTTAAGCTTGATGATTGTGATTCGGAGGGAGCTAAGGTGAGTGAAGGATGAAGTCGGGTTCAACGTGAAGGCGTGAGGCATCCGACGAAGAGTGACCCATGCTTCTTATTGATAAGAGGCGTAGAGGGCTATAGTGTCTAACCAGAGTGGGTGATCCGCTGGAGGCTAACTTTGAATGCAGTGATTGAGAGAATACGGGTGAAAGAGTGGAGGAATAACTGCAAAACCGGATGGATTCCTTTGAACCCGATAGAAGGAAATATTTTTGAATGTGTTGCAGGTGAAAATCTTAAATGCCGATTGCCATCTATTGAACAACCACCTAAGATGGAACAAAAGCCATTACCTAGCCATTTGAAGTATGCTTATCTTGGGGCAGCCTCCACCTTACCAGTGATCATTTCAGCGTCCCTGACATAAATAAAGGAAGATAAGTTATTAGAGGTGCCAAGATCCTGAAATGCGGCTGCAGAGATGATCTCTAGCCGTTTAAAGGGGTCGCCCTTCTATGTGCATGCATCCGAGATTTACTGTTTGGAACATGGCCATAAGCCCTCGAGTGGAAACCTGGGAGATTGAATCAACTATGAAAGAGGTAGTCCACGAGGAGGTATTAAAGCGACCGAATCACAGGGGTTATTTATCTATTTGGCGGTCGTGGGTAAAGTCGGTACAAGTAGTACCACCTAAAAAGGGGAGGAACTTGTCATAGAGCGAGAATAACACATTCTTGCACCTTCTAGAGCAGTCACCGGGTTGGAGAATTTTAGTTTGATTGTGAAAAGCTGATAATTTTCGAAGATCATTTCCATTCTTGGTTTACGGATCGGATGTTGGATCGATTGAGTGGGACTTCAGATACTATTGCTTTGGATGGATATTCTGACTGTTGGTGCTATAGCCCTTGGTCGGAGAAGACAACATTCACATGTCCCTAATTTATTCGCATTCGAGGCTGGATGCGCCGAGGCGTGCAATGCAGTGGGCACATTCTAAACGTTGGATGGCCGCTCATTCTCCACATTCTGGTTGAAAAAAATCATCCGGATCTTCATGGATGATTTTTCTCTTTCTTGGGTAGCTCACTGGTATTATCTGGAAATTTGAGGTCGGTGTTGTGGGTCTTCATGGATGATTTCTTTCTTGGTAATATTTGATGTTATCTGGGAATTTGAGATGAACGGTAGTGGATCGAGAACCAACGCTGCCTCGTGGGAGGCCGCCGCCGCCGTTGGGAGCGTATCGCGGGCATGGGTTACGCGGAAGAGAATGGGAGCGGCGACAAAATTAAACGTCGAAATTGCGCTCTTTATCGTACCGGTAAAGGATCAGAAACGCCGATCGTGGTTCCATGACGTCGTCATTTCTCGGGATTGCGAGTCGTTCATCTGATTCGCGGATCAAGGGTTCGTTGGGTTGGTCCGCGAATGCTGTCGCGGCGTTACCGGATCGCCGAAGATCTGGATGACGTGCTCTCTGACCGCGTGTTTGGATCGTTTCCATTGAATAATATGTGACCTCAATGACCCCGCGGTCGACGATGAATATTCGAAGGTGTTTCGTATGATGATCAGACGTATGGAATGATGCCGACCGGACTATATACCACGGAAAAACTATTGACGACGTCTTGCGCTGACGTTGGACTTATTTTGGATTAACGTTTGGTGATGATCCACCGAATCATTCTCAGTAAATGCGCGATATATTGACTAAAGGGCGTGACGGACAAATCACGGTGGGTTCTCTTGCGAGTGATTTGGAGATTAAGGAAGCAAAGAAGAGCGGTGGAACTGGTTGGAGATCATCATCATTTTGAAGAGCGATCATGAGATCTAGATGAGGCATTTAACCGACAGGGTAGCTCTTAGCTATTGAAGATAAAGGCGGTTTATGGTTGCAAACTACGAATTATTTGGTGGCCAGGTGATCCTCAGAATTCCAGCTATCAACGAGAAAAAGGTTCTTCGCACACTTGAAACCTCTTATTGGGAGGGAACCTATTCTATCTGAGGCATTGTCTTTGACAGTGATCGGGGAGATGTGTGCCCAAAGATGAAATGAAACGTATTAGAACCCCTTTGCCACACTTTACCATGTGGGGACATTTTCGATGGCGAATAGCGATACCAAAGTACTTCAATCGAGCTTTACTAGCCTAAACATTCAAGGATACTCATCGAGTTCGTATCCACATGTAATAAAATGCGGCGAATGGGAGCATTTCTAGAAGAGACGAACCGCTATGCACACAGTGCAGGTAAATTTGTTTGATTTATGGGTTCGTTGCCCTAGTCTTTTAATAACTTTGTACATCTTGACAGCGTGAATTATGTCTCTAAGTGGGTTGGCTTAATGCACAGGCCCGCACTAATGATCTTGGGGTAGTGGCGGTTTGTATGACCACGTATTCTCACTGATTCGGCACTCCCAGGAGCACTAATTAGGATAAACGGTGCCACGTTTCTGCAATAAGATGATTGACAAAGTCTTGCCGCGAGTATGGGTGTGACATCGCATCCCTCGCATATCACTTACGGAGACAAATGGGCAAGCGGAGTGTCGAATCGAAATCAAGTCCGTGCAGAGAAAAGCGGTCGACGGCTCGGGAAATTTGGTCTAAAAGATTGAGGATGCTGCTGGGCATGCGCGACATTTAAAACACCATTGGGTATGTCGCCATTCGTCGTTTATGGAAAAGCATGCCACTTTGCACATGGAATTTATCGAGCCTACTAGGCAACTTAGCGGTGAACATGGAATGATACATTAGCCGGAGAGAAGCTGGTCTCTGGCTCGATGGAATTAAACGGAATTCCATAGCGAAACATGAGAATGCTTTCGCATATCTGAGGAAGAGCCAACAGCACGATAAACATATTGCTAGAGAGGGAAAGAGTCGGCGGGACCACGAGTCCTCTTGTTTAATTCCGACTCAAACTCTTTCCGAGAAAGTCAAAGTCGGATAGTCGGGACCATTCCACTTTGTGACCAGTTTTTCCACATGGAGGGGGTGGCGATTCGCACATCCGAGGAAGAAAAGGAACATTCAAAGTTAACGCAGCGGTTGAAGCCGTGCAGCAGGGGGCTGAGTTCCATGCGAATGGCCGGACCATTCCCTTGAACACGCCAGAGGAAGTATAGTAAGCAGTCATATAAGCCCGGGTTCGGGCACATTGAGATTTAGGGTCGTCGAGCTAACGACATTAAACAAAGCGCTTCTTGGGAGGCAACCCAAGCTTTTCTAGAAATTTTTCCTTCCATAGTTTAAGTTTTATTGTGTGTTTTCATTTTGGTTTTGGTTTTGTCTCCTTAGTCGTGGGATCTTCTTTTGTCACAATACTGTTTTGGGGCCCGGAAGCCTAAAGTAATGTGGAGGATCTGCTCGAAACTCAACGAGAAGTTAAAGGGTCACGATTATACAGGGGGTTATATCATACGCCAGACCTTATTGAAATTTTTGCATTTTAGCCTTCTCTGTAACGTCGCGATGTTGGCTCTCAACGTCGCGACATTGGCAGTTCCACCCATAGGAACGTCGCGACATCAATTTTGCCCTTCTGCGGGGCGTCGCAGCGTTGGATTCGGCGTCCGCGGCGTTAGTTTATAACTTCTCTAGAGCGTGCGCGTTGGATCCCAACGTCGCGACGTTGGATGTATACCCTCTCTATCCGCGTCGCAGCGTTGGGCGCTCCACGCAAGGGCGTCCACGGCGTTGAGGCCCAACGTCCGTCGTTGCCACATTTATTGCCGAAGCCCTCCGTATTTTTGTCCACTACCCTCTGCCCTCTGCCGAAGTTCTCACACACCCCTGTCGGAACCCATTGTTGCAACCTCCGACCACCTAGCTGCCTCTACCACCACCAGTCTTCACCCACTCACGCCAATCCTTCGCCCCTATCTCGCGCGTCCATCATCATGCAGTGGTTCCCTAACTCCACCCACAGCCGACATTGAGTTCGGCATTTTCTTGGTGGAGTCGACCGTCTGGCCCCCACTTGTGGAGTGCAGTTAGGAGCTTGCAAGCACCCTAGGGGCACCTAGAAGTTGTGGCAGTCTCCCTGACGGCCTCCTAGCCCTCGGTCCCATTGTGCACCCTAGGTGCTCGACCTATTGTCTAGGTCACCTGGGCGTGGCCTCCTTTGTGCCATTAGGCCCCGGTGTGCCCCTAGGAGCTTAGGCAATCTAGACCCACCCCTCTGCATCTATGTTGGGTAAGCGGAAAAAATTGACCGTTAAACGGGGTCGGGCTAGTGAGGACCCGACTCCAAATTTCGACTTCACCAAATTTGTCAATGAAGGTGTCGCCGATAGGTTTGGCACCATTTGTAAGAATCGGTCCTTCATCAAGGAAAAGGGCTTCCACCACCCCAACGATTTCTTTCGCAAGACCATTGCGACTAATGGATGGCGAGCACTATGCCAACCACCTTGTCAGGAAGGCCGAGTGTGAGTACGAATTCTACATCAGCCTGCCTCCCATGTCGTCAAAAAGGTCCGGGTGCGTGGCATGCTAGTAGACTTCAGCGCACAGTCTATAAACCAATTTTATAATCTTGACCCAGTTCCCCCCGAGCCTTTTGATCGGCTCTATGAGAGGCGGACTGCGGGTCATGGGTTCTAACCAGCGGGGCGGGGTGAGTATAAGATCCAATAGTGAAGGGCTGCAGGTACACTTCAAGGCCAAACATTTGGCTGTATTCCTGGGTATGGCATCACCTCATCCGCGTCGCGTCTCGTCGTGATGAGCGTGTGTGAAGTGGCGCCAAGCGTGCCACAGCTAACTACGCCATCATCCAGGACATTCCCTTTGATGTTAGGCAGGTTATCGAGGATGTCATCCTCCATAGCAGGAACGAAAATGAACACAGGGCACCCTCTCATATATGGTCTATCTGTGGGTGCCGCTTGAGGACAATGAGGCATGGATACACCCCATTAAAGCTATAATGGTAAAGCGTGACAAACTAAGTGTACCATGACCTGAGGGAGTGTACGACTCGGGCAATGAACCCTCGGACGAGGATGAGCTTCAAGAGTATCAGGCTCGTTTTGACCTCTAGGTCGATCCCCAGGGAGACACTGGGTCGTCCACCACTCACCCACAACCCCCACAGCCGACCTCGGAGGAGGCCCCATCGATCCGCTGACCTAGAGGACCGGTGCTCGCCCTCAGCGACCGCTTTGATGCCTTCGGGGTGAGACCCGGGGAGCAGGAGTCACGTTACCCCGGGATATGGGAGGCCCCTCGTAACATGCACCGGAGTCCTCGCCCGACCGGGCGGCCATTCTCCCGCAATCAACGGTCCCTCCCGGGACCCGGCTCGCCGGCTTCTTGCTCTCCACCGGCCCTCGCCACGGTGGCCCCCAACCCGATCACCGGGAAGTTTCCCTTCACCCCTCTCTTGTTCTTTTATAACCGATTAGGAGACAGTCATCTGTTGGGGGGTGTGGGTGGCGATCGGGTTTTTTTTTGTTCGGTTGGCATATTTTGTGATGGGTTATTTTTATTTTCGTATTCCTGCTTTAGTTAGTTTAGTTTATGTTTGTTTATTTTAGTATGATGAGTCTTGTGTTTAGTTTATGTTTTTTTTTTATGGTAGTTCCTTTCTGTGTTTAGTTGTTTTTAGTCACTGGGAGTCCCCAGTATTATGATATAGTGACGTTGAGAGTGTTTAGGTAGTGTGTGCGTGATGCCATGCTTGAGAGTCGAGGATCCCTTTTGACTGAGTCCACTATCATCATGGACAAACAGAGTATAACTCCAGAAAGGATTCATAGGGTGTTAGATTCTCGGGAATTTTAGGTTGAATAGGTAGGGAGGCAAAGTGAATCACCTCCGGGATATTCAAGAAACTATTTCTCAACGAGCCTATCACACTCACACACAGATGACCTCTAGGGTATGCCTAGGTACCGGGCCCGGCTACTAAGGTTCAACAAACCACAGGGTCTCTCAAACACCCAGAGATGGGACACCACCCCAAATAAAAGAGGATTGCCTTCGAGCCCAAAAAAAAAAAAAGAGAAAAAAAAAAAAGAAACATAGGAACAGAATAAGTGGGATCTTCTAATCGGAATCCAGGGCCTGATCCAGGGCCTTTCAAGAGCCAATGCCACTGAGCCAGCGGCAGGGAGTCATTGACCTCGCCCATTACGAGGGACCCGAGAAGATGGAAGTTTCCACAACTTAGGGCCCTTAGGTTTAGTTAGGTGTTCGGGGTGACGTTGAGGGGCTGGTACCCAGATGCCCTTAACCAAGCGTGGGAGTCACCAACTAATCCCCGCTACATGAACACTTGGCATAAACTTATGGGCACTAGTTTTGTTTTCTTTCATGCGTAGGTATGTTAATGATTACAAACGGTGAGTTCCTATCCTTCCGTAGTTAGATTCTCCCAACTAGGTGAGTTGAACTTAAGTTTGGGGGTCGGAACCAAGGTATACGCTAGAGGTCATTTATTCAATGCACATAGGGTCCTTGAGAAAGGCTATTGAATACCTCGGAGGTTGGCGCTTGTCAAGCGCAGAGTTCAGCAGGAATTCTTTAAGTCGAACACCCTTGTGAATCCCCTGAAATTCGAACAAAAAGGTAAGAGTGTGAGTCGGTCCATTTTGATCCTTCGTCTACCAGCATGTGCATCACAATCTTAATGTTAGGTTATAGTATGTAGGTTGTGTGTCCGGTTTAGAGTCAGTTCTTGCTTAGGGACAAGCAAGAAGCTAAGTTGAAGTGTGATGAGTGCACAAGAACACTCTAAGTACCATACCAGCAATTTGTCTTATGGTTTTAGCTTAATTTTACGGATAAATACATATTTTTATAGCTCAATATCTGATTCTTGCATTTTGTGTGAATAGCAGGTGGAACAGGCAATTTTTGAGATCATTCTAGAGTAGAGAGAAGAAGAAGCGAGAAGCGGCGGGGAGCGTCGCGGCGTCAGCCCGTCGTGACGTCGGGTCAATAAGAAGAGGAAGTCAACAAGTGGCCAACATCGCGACACCTCAACGTCGCGACGCCTCATCGTCGCGACGTCGGCGCTATTTCTCCATCACCATCATTAAAAGCAAAAGGGACCAAAATTCGAGGGGATCGGAAAACGTACGGACTAGGGCACGGAAGCAGAGCAACGACGAAATCAGTGGAGAAGACAGTTGCTTTTGTATTTTCTTCTTTCCTGAAAGACTGCTGATGTTTTATAGATTGATTTTGTGTATACCCAAGTTCAGTATGTTCTAGATTCACATCTAGGGTTTTGTTGAACCACAATCATTTGCGGATTAAGATTTTGATTTTATATTCGAGTTATTCATGACTTGTTAGTATCTACTCTATATCTATGAATTATATACATGTGATGTCGACGACATTAGGCATGATTTTGTTGAATTATCAGAGGTCCCGAGGAGATAGGGACGCCCGGGGATACGAATAGGCGACCCTCAGTCAGGTCGGGTACATAGAATATCGGTCAGGGTGGCGATTAAAGGTTTGACGTTTATTGTTTGAGCAATATGGGTTGGGGTAGAGATGCGCTTTCGACCTTGCTAGTGAGATGGCGGATACACCTCGAGGAGAGGGTATCTCGTGGGCAACGATCACCGGAGTCATCAATGGGTGTGAATAGGCCGGAATAGTGATTTTCTGGGTAAGTAATCCATCGAGTGGCGGGGAAGGCGAAGCCACCAGTCTCCGCAAACCGGTAAATTACTAAGATAAATCAGTTTAGAGTAATCTCATACATTAGTTAATTTGTCATTCAAAGCTTACGTCTAGATAATATTCAAAGGCTAAAATCAGTAATCAACGCACTTTTCCCCGTGGATTGATATCCGTACTTAGGTACAATGTATTATTTGATATGACACATGAACTTGCGCACATAGGCGTATACATTTCACACATCACGCTTTCGGTATATCAGTAACATTCAGTGAGACAAAGGAAAAATGCCCAAGATCCTCACCTCTCACACTTACTGGAGTCCTAAAAGCTCTAGTACAAGGTGAGGAGGTTGAGAGAACAAGAAAAAGGAAAAGGGTAACCTCATAACTGCAAGGAGGGGCAGTCCACTAGATAGAATAAAGGGGGGGGGGTTGTTGAAGATTCCCCAGAGCAACCAGTGCTATCCCCCAGGGATGAAGAAGATACAATACCTACTCAGAGCAGAGCAAAACAACATAAAGACAAGAGAGCGTACATCAGGATTGTTCTCTTTGTTGACATAGATGAGAAAAGAAATGAAGTAGAGAGATGAGCAATTCAGGGAAGAACTGAGATGGAGAGATGAAACACTAACTATAGAGAAAAAAAGATAATAAGAGAACCTAGCAGCAGTGCTCCATTAGAGGGATGAGGAATGGAGAAAAGAGCTATCAAACAGGGACAAGGTATTGAGGGTTGAACTTAAGGAAAGAGAAATTGCCTTTGTTCAGGATCAGCTGAAGAGGGATTAAGAGATTATCAAGCTGATGGAGGTCAGGGAGAAGGAAATGAAGAAGAACTTTCTTCAAAAGGCTGAAGGCTTTGGGTATCTTTACAAGGAACACCAGAAGGAGATCAGAGCAACCATCCAAAAGAGGGATAAAGAGCAGGAGTCCATCCTGAATTACAGGGAGAAGTTATGGACATAGAGCATAGATCTAGTGAACTAGAACCTTGTAAAGATGTATCAAGCCCAAGGTGAATTTGAGCAGTCCCTGAACTCCATTGAGCAAAGGCAAACTGAGATTATAAAGCACAACATCGGAATGCAAGAGTGGTATCTCTTTGACATGACTGGAGAGAGCTCAATTCCAAAACCAGAACCCTCCATTCCTTAGTTCACACCCTCAAATGCAAGTTATAAGTTTGAAGCAATGAACCTCAAGCCCTCAAGATCTCAATCACATAGAAAAAAGAAATAGCTCTTCCTATCCTTCATTTTCTCTCTTCTCTATCATTCTTTCTCTGTCTTGTAAACAACATAATGTACTTGTCCCCTCTTACTAATAAAAGAGCAGTTTCTAAAATTTTTGTGCATTGAATTGTCTTGTTTGTTATTATCTTTTAATTTTTAAATTTTGGGAATGTTAATAAAATCTAGAACTTGTGTGTGTTGGTGAATAAAGGAGAATTCATAATAGTGATTGTATGAAAGTTGCATGTTGAAAAGTGTTGGATGACATGGCATATTTTCTGAGTAAATGTTGTATTGGCTTGTTTGAAAACTTTAAGAAATTTGATGGAATGTTGGTGTTATTGTGGTCCATATGATGAACTGAATGACTTAATCATAATGAAATGTAAAGTGAACAATAACACAACAAATTGTTGTAAAACACCGCAGGCTTAAGTCATAGTACCGATAGGATAAGTTGTGATGTCAATAATAAAGGAAGCTAAACTTTCGGATTCTTTGGCGAAATTGAAATCAAGGTTAATGAAGCTATTAATTCTAGTCAAATTGAACAATGCAGTCCAAAAAATGACTACACTAACACATTGGTCAAAAGTACTTCAAAAACTAATTGTGCTTGGGTTAGGAAAACCTTATGAGACTTATTATCATAAATCTTTAAAAGAGTCCTAGAACTTGTTGCATTATTTTTCAAGGTGAAATCCTAGACATCACAACCATCAGAAGATGTCCTTGGACAATTTGAGACTTTCAAAAGCCTACCCTTGATATGCTATGAGCATATACCTTAGTACCTACTTTGAACCTAATGCCTATTTCATCCTCACAGCAAAAAAGAAAAGCCTTCACCCAAATTCTATCGTACAGTAAAGAACCCTTAAATTACCCAAAACTGCAAATTAGTGCAGAAGAAATGAAAAAGAGGATAAGTTTGGGGAAGTGTAAGTTTGAATTGAAAAGAAAGAGGAGAATGAAGGATGAGAAGGAAGAACAATTAAGAAAAAGTTGTACTATAAGAGGTGCAAAACAGAAAACTGAGAAGCTGAAAAAGAAGAAAGTTACAAGGAGTGAGTTTTACCCTGTAGCCTACTAACCTTGAGCAATTGAGTTGTTAGGGGTGTTCTACACCTAGTACCCTAATGTCAAATGGTATAGAACTCTGGAGGCCCAGCTTGCTAAGGTTGTAGAAAGCTTAAAAGGTAAAACATTTATAGCATTCAAATACGGAAACAAAGGATAGAAAAGAATGTACGGACGAAATTGAAAATAGCAATAGAACAGAAAACAAAAACAACAAGAAGCTTTAGAGGAGGAAAAGTAGAAAAATGCACCAGATCCTTGTTTAGTGAAGTTTGAAGGGCTAGTTCAGCAAAAAAATAGGATGAGCAATGAAAGAAAGAAGTTGAGGAAATGAATGCAGTTTGGGTAAACGTGAGCCTAAATGTCCAGTTGTTTGCCCAATAACCTAGCCATTCATTACAAGCTCAAAATACCTATTTGATTATGAGGGGTGTGTTATGTCTATATTAGTGGAGAATAATATGACCAACAAGCCTATGAGACTTAAAAATACTTTAAGAGAAGGACAATTTGCAAAGTAAATCTCATAAAGCTACCTAATCTACAAGTCAGTTATAAAGGAAGACCAACACACACTCACATAGTCAAGGACTATATTTGTTCATTAACTATGAATTACATGCTACATTAAATGATTTGAATTGGACATTTTCATAATTCTGAAAATGAAGCTTGATCAGAGTTGATGTCACAACTAAAATGATACTCAGGCCTAAATGCTGATTAGATTTAAAAGATAAATGAATTGAAAAATGACCTCAAAATTGATTTTTTATTGTTTGAGGACAAACAAATATCCTTTTCTTTGCTTGAGAATAAGCGAAGACTTTTAAGTTTAGGAGAGTTTGATAAGTCCCAAAACTCATGTCTATTTTAAGTACATTTTTGAGGAGAATATTTTTGGTTTAAAAGTTCAGTTTGATGTAGAATTATGAAGTTTTCACCCAAATTTGTTGTTTTGCATAAACTTAAAGGAAATGAGCAGAATTCAACAGCAAAATGAGTAAAAATCAGCATGGTGAAAGGAAGGGTGTCCTTGCGACATTGCTTGACAAATTTCCATTGTCGCAACTTATCTTGTGGAAAACCTTGAAATATAAGCGATGTCGCGAGCATCAACTAGAGAAAGGAAGCAACGTGCGAGAAATGTCGCGACATCACAAACAACTCCAACAAACAAATTATGTCCACCATCCAATGTCGCGACATCACAGAAACATGGCTACGACATTAGTGGAGAAAGGGAAGAACTGCATTGTTCAAATGTCGCAACATCAATATAATGTCGCGACAAGCTTGAATACTGGAGACCATCACATTCAATGTCACGACATCGGATAGGAAATGTCGCGACATTAGCTTAATGGACCAGACCTATAGAGGAAATGTCGCAACATCAACGAGTGACCAACATGTCAATGTCGCGACATAGGTCCCAAGCAGCCTGAATAGTGAAATCAGTCCATTGTTGTGTCATCGAATAAATGTCGCGACATCAGTGGAACATTGGGAGAGAACTACAAAACAATAAGATACAATGTTGCGACATCACAACAACGTCGCAACATCAACCTGAGATAATCACAATGAACTTAAATGATCAATCTCGCGACATTAGTTACAGCAATGTCGCGACATCAGGACAATGTCGCAACACAAAAATAGTAGTGTCGCGACATCGGAATTAATATGCAACAATGTATCTCCATGTCCCGACATCATCACAACATGGACTCAACCTTTGGAAAATGAGAAGAGTCAAGCGATTTCTTTGATGTCGTGACATCGGTACACAGCTTGAGCATCGACCTTCACGATGTGCTGACATCATCCGCGACATCCCGGGCAGCTGACTAGAGGCGAGAATTTTGCGGCACGAGTGCATGATTCTAAGCCTTGTTTTTTAGGGCTAAGAATAGAATATAAATAGAAGCTTTTGGGGGGCTTGGTCGTCAGCACCAACGGCTTTCATCAAGTCTTTGTGCTTTTTAGGAAAGATGAAGTCTCATTGTATATATTGTTTATTTTGATTTTGATTTTTCTTTTCTTTTCTTTTTTAGATTCAAATTCGTTTAGGATTAGAGCAGTGATCTGAACTAGAATTCCGAGTTGATGTTCATGCAAATCGAGTTTCATTTATGCACGAACTTAAGATGATCGAATTTGTCTGGAACTCATTTTCTTCGAGTTTGATTACAATCTAAATGAATTTGTTTAATCAACTAGTCATTATGATTTGTGATCCAGATTTGAAAGGGTAAGCTCCTTTTGGGAAGAATATTTTGGTGAGTTATTTTGTAGGATGTGTGTTTTGGTTGGGAAAATTGGAGTGATTTAACTGGTAATACTCTTACATTGAATTGTTCTGAATATTAGTGTTTCGTATCCAAAAAGAGTTGTATCATTGTTCTGATTTCCAGGAATCTAATTGAGTGACACAAAGATGAAACTACCTGAGAACAATGAGCATTGACTTGTGGTTACTTTTACAATAATATTATATGAACTAATGGACTATTGGGATTACCTTGACAAATCACGAGTGATGATTCAACCTCTACTTTCAAGGCTCTCTCCTAGGTGATAATAAGAATGTGCGTCCGAGGCATAAGATCCACTTACTGGTCTAGCAACTTAATCCTGAGAGGTTTTGTGACGCCCCAAATCCCGGGGGTCCGTTGACTACCCGTCAACCCGCGGAATACTCGTGAATGTCGGGTGACCCAGGCATTTTCCGCGAAAAATCGGGGCGAAGTCTCCCTTTGTGCGGGAGCTCTACCCGAAATACAAAACTTGTCTAAAACCTACATATCTGTCTAAACGATTGCAATATAGTCCAATATATATCCAATACGACGCTTGGGCCCATAAGCAATACTCAATATGTATACCAAACTATGAATCCAACTATATATCCTATAGTTACAAGAGGATTGCAATATTTTCACTCTTAAGCAATACATATATTAAACTTAAAGTTCTAATACATGTAAAACCACCAAAACCACATTCACGGCTTTCTTCTAGAACATCGGCCTCTAGGACCGAGCACCGTCTCCTACGCACGCTCCACATTGCACAGTAAGGGGGGTCCCACGACGAGGTGAGCTAATGCTTTCGATGGGAGAATCGCCACTAAGTGAGCCTCGCCACCCCTAAAGATGCGGTGTAATGTTCAAAAATTTAAACACACATTCAAGCAAATGCATGATCCTACTTGAATGTCTATGAGCCAACCGGATCCGTCCCCACGAACTCTCTCACACTCGCCTAAGCCTCGTATGAATTATTGTTTTGTTAGTTTGTGGACAACCCTCCGATGAGTATATATATCAATTGGGCCGCTCCGACGATTGATATATTATTTGTTTGTGGACTACCCTCCGATGAATATCAATTGGGCCGCTCCGACGATTGATATTTTAATTTGGACTACCCTCCGATAATTAATATTTTTAGACAACCCTCCAAACCATTTTCTCTAGACTCGTCTCATGCACTAACTCCTATAGTCCTAGGATGTTCCAGTGCATATGGAATGCATGTATGTCATTTCCAATACAGTCTATTCACATGCAAATATGTAAACATGCACATATTCACATAATATCAATCACACAATCATGTCATGTAGTATCATTTCAAACATCAAAAATTAGCTTACTTGGGCTAATGATCAAACAGGCAATTTAATTTAAATCGCTCGACCCAAACACATATTTTCCATAAAATTATATTTTGAGAACACTATTTCGAGGAATAGTGAAACTCTGGATTTACTATTCTGAAAAATCACAAAAACCTCAGTTCGCGAGGTGAACCCGGGTTTCACCGGCCATTCAGGCCTTTTCTGTCTCAAGCATGAATTTTTAATGCCTGATTCAAACATTTCACACAAGCGACCCGCGAAATTTTACGGGTACATGACGGGATGATAGAAAAATCCCAAAAAAAAATTCTAACAATTCGGTCTCAAGTTTTGGGACCGATCAGACGGCCCCTCACGGCCTCATTCAACTCAAACATTCGAAAAGTACTTAAAATAGGAATAAAACTCAAGTAGGGGCGCCCTACCTTGGGAGTTTAGAGACTCCACTAAATCCGATTTACCCATCGTGACCCTCTCAGAGAGCGACTTTCCTTCTTGCCCGAGAAGGCTAGACCCGAGTGGGATCGCGTATTTCTAGAGAGAGTTCTCTCTCTCTCTAAACTCTCTCAAAGCATGACTCCTTTGTAAAAAAACTCCTCCCACGTTTTGGCTCATGTTTTTAATTGAGGGAAGAACCTTATTCACTTGTCCTTTAATGCCCTTTAATCAAATTAAAATAATTAATTTCCTTAACTCTCGAGTTTTGACATTCGGCACTATCTCGGCAGTCCATTTCCATCATTTCTCTACTCATACCACTTATGGTACATGGTACTTGTTATATGTGTGACTTTAAATCGCATCATCGTTTTACGACACCGGCTTAGCGATGCACTCAAAAAACGTTATAACTTTACGAGCGTGCCGAATATTACAAAATTTCACGTGCTAACTAGATTTTTCGAGCGATTCAACGTTGAAATCTGTTTCGATCATCGAGATCTAGAGAATAGATTGCAGTTTTTAGCGCTAAGAATTTCAATTTTTTATAATCGAAAGTGATTTTGCCCTTATTCCATAATTTGGAATTTCTCGGTCTTACATTCTCCCACTCCTTAAAGGAATTTCGTCGAGATTACGGACAATGCAATCAACCACATGCGTATGCAACGTGCATTTTACCATGCATGTGCAGTCATTAAATCTTAACGTAAACCGCGTACCTTCATCCACTAAGCGAAGGATAGTTGGCCCGCTTGTCGTGTCCTCGGCTCCCACGTGGACTCCTCCGGCTCCATAGTGCCTCCGTAGTACCCTCACTAGCCTCACGGGTCTTAGGTATATAGGCGATCTGACTATCAACAATGCTGGTCCCTCCTCGAGAAGGTCCCATCAGTGTCGACCTCAATGCCCCGATCCACCACATGGCTGGATCACGGGTATATTTTGAACATGGAGACTTGAAACACCTCGTGGACACGACATGTAGGCGTGCTAACCGATGCCCTTAACCATGTATCTCGGTATCTCGAAAGGTCGATCGCGCCGGATAGCCGCGCGAATCGACCCGCTCCTCTGCTAGGCATCACCTTAAAAAACGTGATCACCAACCTCGAACTCTAAGGGTCGACGTCGCACATCGACACTTAAGCTCTTCTGGGCTACATTTTGGTGAGAAAACGTTGTCGGTATCAAGCTCACCTTCTCGGAGGTGTCTCTAATCAGATCAGGACCAGTGATGAAGCTTTCTCCCACCTCGGTCCCATCATAACGGTGATCTACATGGCCTCTCATAAAGTGCCTCATACGGTGCCATCTGTATACTCGCCTAGTAACTATTGTTGTAGGCGAATTTCACTAAAGGCAAATGCTCCTCCCAGCTGCCCTTATGATCCAGGACGCATGCTCGTAGCATGTCCTCTAATATCTATATAGTCACTCTGGTGACCATGCGCGGGTAGAGCGGTAATGCTCATGGTCAGCCCCGGGTATGCCCGTAGCCTTACGGAGCTCTTCCGAGGTCTTGGCCCAGTAAACCTCGGGTCCCTATCGGAGCCGCCCATGGATGCGGTACCCCATGTAATGGGACTATCTGCCAGATATCTGACCAACCAGAATCTCTCCCGAGGGGAGAAAGTCATCCGCTTGCGACTAGAAAATGTGCCGACTTCTGAGCCGGTCTACTATCCACCCAAACTTCCGC
This sequence comes from Tetrastigma voinierianum, assembly GCA_016808115.1. Taxonomy (NCBI): domain Eukaryota; kingdom Viridiplantae; phylum Streptophyta; class Magnoliopsida; order Vitales; family Vitaceae; genus Tetrastigma; species Tetrastigma voinierianum. The sequence continues at coordinate 209,963 of JAEQBH010000022.1, forward strand.
GTCGTGCCTCTGCTTGGCGTCAGGTGGCCGTCGGGTCACAAGTCCATCGTGGCGTGCTCCCCACTTCAGCTCCGACCACCTCCAATATTTGAAGTAGCCACGCTGTATACGGTGCTTTCGAAACCTTAACCTGGCGACATGTGAGACATCGTCGAGCAAAGTCCCCTACGTCTCTTCGTCAAACTCGGTAGTGCTTGTGACGAAGATCACGGTATCTTCGTTATACACGGATGCCGCGGCCAATCGAGGAAGCAGTGAAACTCCCGAGAATCTCCTCTCAAATCGGTCAGGCGGGGAACCACTACATGTCCCTATATCGAAGACTACCATCTGGTGAGCGGTCCCGAGCCCTGGATCACCGTACGGCGTACTCGGTCCACGATGGACACTATCTGCGTCACGCCGCGGGACTCAATCACTCTTCTCAACGAGCCGGTGTAGCCACTAAACTCCCAGTACCACGAGTGCTCGTTGTCTTGTAGCCCAAAGCGTCACACGGTCTCGAGCATCCGCCACTCCCAGAAACTATACTAGCGTCTTTCGCCGTGACTTGGCCCGAAGTGCATCAGTACCATTGCCTTACCATGATGGTAATGCAAAGTGAAGTAATGGCCTCCGGGGAACTCCATCCATCTGTTGCCTCATATTGAGGTCATTGCGTAGAAAATATACCAGGACTCTTATGGTCTGAGTACACCTTGAACTCCTTGTAGTATAAGTAGTGGCCAAATCTTGAGGCGGAGCTACGACCGCGACTCCCGTGTCGGTGTGGGGGTAGTGCGCTCGTGATTCTTCAGCGGCCCGAACCATAGCTACTGCCACCCGGTTTGTCAAAGCACATCCCCGATCCGGCCCTCGAGGCATCTGTACAACGCCTTACGTCCCCTGTGCGGGACTATCGAGATGGGAGGCGAAGTAAGTCTCTCTTGGCTCACGGAGATGCACTCCTCGCATCGGTCATCCACTCAAACTTGACCTCCCTTAGGGTCGAACCTAGTCATAGATAACGCTATCTGGAGAAGTCCTCAATGAATCTCTTTGTAATACTGCCAATCTGGCTTACATATCGAAGAGTGACCGGCCTCTCCAGTCATCACGCCTCTGCCTTCTGCGGGTCGTACGGCCTCACGATCTTTGACACGATGTGTCCCGAAATCTCACCTCGGTAAGCGAACTCGCACTGCGAACTTGGCGTACAGCTGATGGTCTCTCAACAACTGTAAAACGATCATCATGTGATACTCATGCTCCCATTCTGACTGGGAGTAGATCAAGATGTCATCCGCAGTACGTGGCCCGGTCTAAATAGGGGTTGGAATATCATGCATGAGATCCGTGAATCTTTGGCGGCGCGTTAAATCGGTCGGGCATCATCGTAAACTCAAAGTGCCATACTTAGCGTCCTAGCGCTGTCTTGGAAATATACGTATCCTTAACCCTCGGCTGATGGTAACGGTCGCGAGTCTATCTTGGAGTAGACTGCGCTCCTCTCAGCGATGTAATCGTCGATCCTCGTGTGGATCTGATCGTAACCTTGTTCAAGCTGTCACGTGAGCCGATACCGGTCGAAGGGTCTTGTCCTTCTTCTTCGCCAAATAGAGCGGAGCACCCCATAGTGAAGTGCTCGGTCCCAATGAACCCTGTCGGTAATAGCTCCTGTAGCTGGACTGCGAGGTTCACGCAACTTAGCGGTGCCATCATGCGGAGTCATAGAGATGGGTGAAGTACGAGGGGTGTGACGATACCCGAAGTCACATCCCGTATGTGGAGGTAGTGCGTAGCTCATACGGAAAAACATCCACATACTTCGCCAAACCACTTTCGGGTGCAGATCTAAGTCAGGTCTCTCCTCGTCCTCTAGGGGTGGGCTCGCCTGCTTGACCCGCTAAGCGTCGACACACGGACTCATATACTATGCGAGGCGAAAACATCATGCTTGTCCCCACGAAAACCTGACACGAGTACGGAGTCTGCGCATAGGCGGTAACCCTCACCTGACTGCGATCGATAACGACCCCACTGTAGGCTGTCGTGATCCGTCGAGGATGACATCGAACTTCGGCATATGTCCATGATTCTCGGGTGCTGTGGTAGAGTCTGAGATCTCCCGATCACAACCTCAGGCATATCATCCTATTCATTTTTAATCCTGGGAGAGAACTCACGTACAGACTCATAAGGTCTCGAGAGGTCCTTGCCCATTCAGGTACTTGGACCTCACTCTCTACTAACTTGCGGCTAGTCTAATCTGATGGAGTGTCGGAGGTAATCCCACAGCGTGGCCTGCAACACCTTCTCGATCTGCATAAATCAATGGTATGTCACCATCGAATCTCCTCCCCCTGTGAATGTCGGGATGATGCCACTAACACTGAGAGTTGCAGGATCTTCTGTCTGCTATACCTGGCTATGCGATAGCGGCTGGCGTAATACCCTCAGCCTCGATGAAAGCTTTGTGTCCAGCTTGGCGGTGGTCTTTTGTGGGAGGTACCCCATGGGCGCCACTGTACGTCCTCGTCTCGACTAACCCATCATATAGTTCAATGGCAAATTAAATCTCATCTGTGGTATCTCTAAGACTCAACCGACCAGAATACTATTCATACCGCACGTCATCGGTCTTATACACATTGTCCTTGCATTTTCGGATAATGCGAAACTGTCAGGCCACACAACGTTTAAAATATTGTTTTCAACAAAAAAAAAAAATTTTATTTTCAAATTTTTATTATTTTTTTTGAAATTTTATTTTTTTGAGAAATTTTGTCTAATTCTGAGTTTAAAATTCAATGAAGTATAATTATAAACACGACCTCGAGATACTATTCACACACCGGAAGAAAACATTTTCACACACCTCGTCAATGCATTTGTAGTAAATGCAATATGAATATATTATATATTAAATCACCCCCAAGAAAAAAAAATTTTAAATTTTGTACTCTTTTTTTTTTTTTTTTTTTTTTTTTTTTTTTTTTAAATCCTGTGAACAGTGTCGATGAGCATTCAGTCCCAACGATGACTGGTGAATCAAAAGCGGGTTGGGTGCACAATGCGCACACCGAACCCGAGTGTGAAGGCGCTGCGCCGCGACCCGGTAGGTGTATCTTACGGCCGGAGCGGTCGTGGCGCGTAATGCGGCACGGCCGAAGCGCGGTTCGGCCCGGCGCTCGGCGTCGCGATAATACGCGTCTTTGGCGTGCAATTAGCGTGCATTTGACAGCTGCGGGCGGTCAGCTGACAAAACATCGGTCGACCTCGGGCGACGAAGCCGGTCGCGGCGTCCGATCCCGTAATGCGACCTCCCTTGCCTAACCAAAGCGACCCGGTCGCGACACGATTTCCATACGGCGGCGGAACCATGTCGGCGACATCAAATCGATTGTCGTGACACCGCACCGAGCCAATCGGTCGCAACCTCCGGGCGATTAGGTGACCGCAGCTTCTGCTGCGGCTACCGCCCGTAATGGCGACATGAAATGATGTCAGCGACGTAACTTTAGACTTAACATTTGCCACCCCATGTCAGCGACCTACAGCAATGATGTCGCGACATCAAACTCTTTCGATCCGCACGCCGCCATCCAGCGACCTGAAGATGATGTCGCGACATCATTCTGCTGACCCGTCTACGATGCGTCGCGGCGTCGAAGCGGTGTCGCGACCTCGCCACTGTCTGGCGGTCAGCCGTTGCTTAGGTCGTGGCGTATCGGCGTTGCTTATTGTGTTCTTGTATTCTTTACGTAGCGACCGCCCTATACTGCGCTTTTTGTTGTCTGACTAATCTAGGTGGCGACCCGGCGCTGGGGCCCAGCGTGCCATTCCGGCTACGCCTTGCGCGATTTTTTTTTTTTTCAAAGTCGCCGTGGCGCCCCCTTAGCACTCTGATGGATAACTGGCTTGCGCTATTTTCCCCTCTTTCACCATATAATTTGGGCGTTAGCCCATCCGGTTGCAATTTTTTTTTTTCATTTCTTCATATATTCTTTGGAAAAATACCCCAAAAAAATATTCTTTTTTTTTCATCTTCTAAACACCCAGTCATTATAAAAATCTATTTTATTCACTTTTCCTTCAATTTTTCTTGTAAACCTTAGAAAATTATTTCCTTCACCCCTAAACCAAATAAATTTATGAAATTTATTTTCATTTCTTCTCTTTGTTCCAGTTTTGTACATTGTACAACTCAAAATATTTTTTTTCTAAAATATTTTCTAGCACATCCATGTGCTAATCACCAAGCACACATACAACCTCACACATGAAACATGTCATGCACACCAAACACACAATAATTCACCAAATCACACAAAACGCATCAGCCTTACGTGCATGTGAGTGTCATTTTGTCTGTGATTTTCTAAGACATCTCCTTCACCTACACTTAACATCGAACCACACCTAGTGGTGATGATCATACACCTCAAGACTATGGCCCTAAGCGAAATCCCCTCAAGCCCTAGGTAGCCGTATACCTAGGCTCTGATACTGGCGTGACGCCCCAAATCAGGGTCGGATTATTCTGCGTCAGCCCGTGAATACTCGTGAATGTCCGGTGACCGGAGCATTTTCACGAAAATCGGGCAAAGTCTCCTTTGTACGGGGAGCTCTACCCAAATACAAAACTTGTCTAAAACCTACATATCCTGTCCCAAAAAGTGCAATATAGTCTAATATATATCCTATACGGCCACTTGGGCCCATAAACAATACTCAATATGTATACCGACTATGAATCCAATATCTATGGTTACAAGAGTTACAAATATTTTATTTCTTGCAAATACGTATATCGAAAACAGGGTTAATACATGTAAAAGCCCAGCTAGAAGTACGTTGAACTTTGTAGAACTCGACCTCTAGGACGGTCTCGATGCTGTGTGGCTGCTGTCTTTGTGAGGGGTCCTGAGCCCGGGGTGAGTTAATCGTGGGAGGGATCGCCACTAGAGGTGGTACACTCGCCTGAGGTGCGGTGTAATGTTCCAATTTAAACACACATTCAAGAAAATGCATGATCCTACTTAAATGTCTACATGACCAACTCAGATCCCGAGTCCCCACCGACTCTCTCACACTCACCTAAGCCTCGTATGAGGTATTGTTTGTTGGTTTGTGGACAACCTCCAGGTCAGTATATATATCAATTGGGCGCTGGAAGCGATTGATATATTATTTGTTTGTGGACTACCCTCAGATGTGACTCAGAGCGATTGATATTTTTAATTTGGACTACCCTCAGATAATTAATATTTTTAGACAACCCTCGAACCATTTTCTCTAGACTCGTCGTGCCTTGCTCACTTATAGTCTGGGATGTTTAGGTGCGTATGGAATCTACATGTATGTCATTTCCAATACGGTCCCGATCATGCGAATGTAAACATGCACATATTCACATAATATCCAATCACACAATCATGTCATGTAGTATCATTTCAACATCAATTAGCTTACTTGGGCTAATGATCAAACACCGCAGACAATTTAATTTAAATCACTTTCGGCGAGCCACGTATTTTCACAAAATTATATTTTGAGAACACTATTTAGAGACCAATTGAAACTCGTTTACTATTCGAAAAAATACAAAACCTCGGTTATTAGTGAGCACGGTTTAACGACGATTCAGGCCTTTTCATCTCGAAGCATAGAATTTTAATGCACAATTCAAACATTTCACACAAAAAACGGCCCACGAGGAATTTTACGGGTGCAACGGATAGAAAAATCCCGAAAAATTGTGATCGATTAAAGTTTTGGGGCCGTCATTACCTCACGGCTTTCATTAAACTCAACGTTAAGAATACTTTAAAATAGGAATAAAACTTCAGTAGGGAGAAGCCACCTCAAGGGTTTGAGGAAACTCTAAATACGGTACTTACAGCGAAGCCCTCTGCTGATGAAGCGACATGCTGCCCCGAAAACTGCCGACGGTCGGATCGCGCGTATTTCTAGAGATAAGTTCTCTCTCTCTCTAAAACTCTCTCAAAACGCAGCTCACTGTAAAAAAAAACTCCTCTCCCACGTTTTGGCTCATGTTTTAATTGGGGAAGAACACTATTCACTTGTCCTTTAATGCCTTTAATCAAATTAAATCAATTAATTTCCTTCTTTCTCGGTTTTGACATTGAAGCCTTATACCGACCGTGGGTTCAATCGTTTACCTGCCATGCCGCTTATGGTGCATGAGTACTGATATATGTGACTTTCGTCGCGTCGAAAAATGGATTTTATGGCGCGCGGCAGCGATGCGCCGAGAAAAAGCGTCTTGACTTCGGCGTCTCGAATATTACAAAATTCTTACGTGCTAGAACTAGATTTTTCGAGATAACTGAACGCAAACTATTTTCACATCCGACATTCAGAATAAATTACTTGATGAAGAAATTTCAATTTTTATAATCAAATTACGATTTTGCCTTATTCATAATTTGGAATTTCTCTAAATTATGTAGTTTCACCTCGACGAGAAAGAATAATCTCAACCCAAAGGTTAGCTAAGAATCTAATAAAGGGAAGAAGAAATTCTTGTTTAATGATGGTCGAGATATCTGACTTAGAGTATGTTAGACTTCATTACGTAGAAAGAAAGAATTTACAATCCTAAGAAATGATTGTAAAGATCGAGAAAAGAAAATAAATAAATCTTAAAGAGAACAAACTTTACAACTTTTAGAGACTCCATCATTGTAGTATTTAAATGCCAGACCGACGAATGAAAGCTGTGGCAGTTAGAGATCCATTTATATTTAGAATCTTTGACTTCTCGTTCATCCATTACATTATTTTAATTGAAATTGCAAAGTGATGACCACTACACTATTTTTCTTCCCATATGTTAAGCTCTTTAATTAGTTCATAAATTTCATTTATGGTTTATCTCCTTCATTTTTATCTTAAAAGTAAAACGCATCTTGAGGAATCAACCAAATAGTAAAATCTTTTAGTAGTGAGGGTAGTTAATCTTCAAATTCTGATCCATCATCGTGGAACGATATCCGACTTAAACATCCAATAGATATTTATACGACTCAGGCACTCCAGCCGATCTTAACCAACCCAAATTTCAAAGGAGGCAAAAAACATATTTTATATCTTGGATCTCAACAAGTTTTTGGCACAACTCTTAGGGATTTTAGTTAGTCCTGGTAGTAAGTACAATTACTCACAAGATCGTTTGGCAGTTTAGACAACAACTGATAGAATATACTTTGGAAACCTTGTATAAAATGAGTATTATTAGAGATAAAGGCTCTAAGGATTTGTGGTGGCATCATACACAATATGTAACTAATAATTGAATTTTAATTAAAATAATTATTTCATGGAATAGAATTTTTTCTAATGAATATTAAAAAAAGTTTAAAAAAGGTTTATTTATGATAGTATATATATATATATATATATATATTTATATATTTATATATTTATATAGTTATATATTTATTTATTTATATATTTATATATTTATATATTTATTTAGTTATGTTTATTAATTTCAATATTATAAGATAAGTTTTTACCATTTATTTTGAAAATAGTTTAAAATGCTACCAATGCAATTTTAAATCTTAAAACATAAAATAAATCCACATTTTCTATTTAGAAAATAATTTTATAAAACACGGTTAATGGACCAATCATATTCAAAAGTAATTTTTCAAACGCTTATTCCTAAAAAATCTTGTATTTTGTGAGAATAAAATCAATTTAAAAGCCTAAACATTTTTAACCTTTTTTTTTTTTTTAGTTACTAATCACTTTAATTTGAATAGTAAATTGTCTCCAACCTATTAATATTTTTAACATAAAGAGAAAAGTATATAGAAAGTAGGCAGTATATATATATATATATATATAAGAGAGAGTAAGAGGCAGGCACTAAAAATAACTAAAAGATATTATTCACAACATCATAGTTTCATTTAATAAAGATGTGTTGAATTTTAATGTTGCAAACATGTTTTCTTTCTTTTTTTTTTTTTTTTTTTCCGAAAACAAAAACTATTCTAATGTCAAACATATCTTTGATGATAAAGTATAATTCTTTCCAAAAAAAGAAAGAAATATTTTGATGTTGTTTTAGCTGATGCATTATACAAAAAAATAATCATTTTTGAAACAATCTCTTACTAAGTAAAGTACCCTCTAGAAATGAACTTCACTATGGGAATGTTCGGATTTAGTGGTCAAAATGACTCTTCTTTTAAAACAAATATTGATTTTAAGTCTCTTTCCAAACTATTATCAAATCTAGTCTATTTGATGCCAAATAAGAGATATGCTTTAATTTTAAATTTTTTTAAAATATAAGTTAGAAACCACAGTTCATAACTATGGTTTTAATATAAAAATGAAACCATAATTGACAACTACGGCTTTAACACAAAAACGAAACCGCTATATTGAACATATGTTTGTAAAAAGGGTTAAAAGCAATATTTGTTTCAAAACCAAGTTTATTTGGAACCAAAACTCAAATGTTTGGATTTTTTTTGAAAATTGTTTTTTGTTTTGAAAAATAAGGAGAACATTGAAAATCTGTTTTTAGTTCCCAAAAAAGCTTTGTAAAAACAAATGTTATTTGCAATTTTAATCCCTTTTAAAATCACTGGGAAACCTGTTTTTGGTTTTGTTTCCAAGGAACAATCAGATCAGAAAGAGGCAAGTGGTTGCTAATATAAAAAGTGGAGTGTACCCCATTCTTTCAGACACAGACAGCCACATATCTCAAATTCCTCTTCAAAGTACCCTTCATCTCAAAGGCTTCTCCTGTTTCTCCTCTCTCTGTTTCCCTCTGTTCTCTTCTCTCCAGTTTCCTGCATTTTCTCGGTGCCCTTTTCCAACCAGAAGAACACTCATGGAGTCGTCTTCATTATCAGGAAATCCTACGAACCCTCAAAGGATCTCCTCACAAGAACCCGACTAGCGACCATTGTGCTTGTGGTCTTTCTCACATTCACTACACTCATCTTTTTTGCTTCATTTCTCAACGAAGAAGGAGATCAAGATCAAGAACTCCCCCATTCTTCAACAAAACCTCAACCTCTTCTTCTTCTTCATCCACTCGTAAAGAACGCCTGCGCCAACACTCTCTACCCTTCTCTCTGCTTCACTACTCTCTCTTCTGCTCCTCCTCATACTTTCAAGAAAACCATCACCCTGCCATATTCATTTAGTTCAGTCAATCTAACAGTTACCTCCGTGAATTCATGGTTCATATCAAAACCCTTTTTTGCATCCAGTTTGAATCTATAAGAAGAATGCTCTGAATGATTGCATGGAGATGACAGACCAAACCCTCTACGAACTCGGACAGGCCATTGACGACCTTCATGCTCTTCATCCGTCATACGGTAACCTCAAAAACCTTCTCAGTGCAGCCATGACAAACGAGAATACATGTATAGATGGATTCACAGACCTGGAAGAATCCGATTCTGAAAGCCACAACGGTATCGAGAATCTCAATCCATCCTGACTCATTTCTGGTATGATCAGCAACTGCTTAGCCATTATCAAGTACATGGAGACCGCAGCTCTAAGGGACGGAAAGATCAAGAATGCCACAATGCGAAGGGACGAATTCCCGGCTTGGATGACAGCCGATGATCGGAAACTGATTCAAATGGTGCCTAGAATGGGCAGACATCGTTATTTGCCGCTGACGAAGTGGACATGTCTGCACCATCAAGGAGCGTCAGTATGGCCTGGCAGAAGCAGTATCGATTTGTGATTAAAATAAAGGCAGAGGGTATACAAGGAGAATGTGGAGATTTCAAGGGAGAAGGTCAATATCATGTTGGTAGGAGATGGGATGAATTCAACAGTGATCACAGGGTCTAAAAGCTTTGCTGATGGGTTTTCCACCTTCACTTCAGCCACCTTAAGTATGGTTTGCTTTCAGCATATAGGGTTTTGTTTGGTCCAAAAACAAGGGCCTGTTTGGGTATGTTTGTTTACAATTTTTGAAAAACTGTTCTTGGTTCTCAAAACAGGGAAAAACAAGGAAAGGAAAACATGTTTGGTTTTAGTTTTTTTTTTTGTTCTGAAAAACACAAATAACACAAAAAAAACATTAAATTTAAAGAACAAGAAGAGTTTTTAGAAAACACTAAAAAGGTTCTCTATGTTTTCAAAAACTATTCTCAAGAACAATTTTTAAAAACAGGAACCAAAGGGTCTGTTTGGTTCCTGATTTTTAAAAGTGTTTTATGTTCTTAAAAACAAGGAAAACATGAAGAACATGTGTGGTTCCTAGTTTTTTACTGTTAAAAAAATAGATAAAATACAAAAAAAAATGCTAAATTAAGAGAATAAAAACTGTTTTCAGAAAATACCAAAATGACGTTCTATGTGTTTTCAAAAACTATTCTCAAGAACAGTTTTAAAAAACATGAACCAAATAGGCCCATATTTTTCAATTTCTACTATCTTCTGAAAAGTCAATGATTCTTACAAGATCTTTGCAGCTATAGTTGGAGACAAGTTCTTAGCAAGGGACTTAACTATCATCAACTCAGCAGGCCCTGAGAAGCACCAGGCAGTTGCAGTACGAGTGACATCCAATTCTGCTTTCTACCGCTGCAACTTCAGCTCATATCAGGACACCCTCTATGCTCATTCCCTTGGCCAATTTTATCGCGAATGCACAATCCAAGGCACAATAGATTTCATCTTTGGCAATGCAGCAGCAGTCTTCCAAAACTGTCTTATTTTCGTTCGCAAACCGAGTCCTGGGCAAAAGAACATGATCACTGCTCAAGGGAGAGGAGACCCAAATCAGAACACAGGCATCTCATTACAGAACTGCACCATAGTAGCAGCACCGGAATTCCCTTTGGCTGAGAGGCCAGAGAGCTTTTCGGCTCTGGGTGTACATGGAGGAACTACTCAAGGACTATGGTCATGAAGAGCTACTTAGGAGATCTGATAAACCCACAGGGGTTAAGTACAAAGTGGAATCAATATAGTACTTTAGACACTGTGGAGTACATTGAATACCAGAACTTTGGACCAGGATCAGACACAAGGCATAGAGTCACATGGGGTGGCTACAGAAAGAACTGCAGTGAAGACATAGCCAAGCAGTTTACGGTTGAAGTTTTTCTACATGGAGCAGGTGACTGGTTAGAGTCCATTGGATTTCCCCTAGTTCATGGTTCATAAGGAAACATTGACATGCATGTATTCTACATATACAGCTACCCACTATAGCCACAATGTATTCTAAAAGAGATTGGAAAACAAGTGAATCTGTCTACACTTTGATGCAAGTATGAAAATTAAACCCTCTGATAATGACAGTTTAAACTCATGTTACTTTCTACTTACAAAAATTGCTATGTTTCTGATGTTTGGGATATACCCAACTGTACACTATAACAGATGCCTTGGCTTAGCATAAGAAACAACAGCATGGAGAAGCTCTTTGAACTTCCAATTTCCTTATTTCTTCTTTCCTTTTGCCTTCCTTCCCTCCAAAACACATTTTCCATCTCACAGACGATAAACTTAGGTTTGAGCACATTAGCTGAAAGCTGATATGGACTTACAAGCCATATCAATCTAACACACCGACAACAAAGGCATCACCAAACAATATCCTATTCTTAATGATCTGCTTCTGATCATGAAACTGTGTATTCTCTAAATTCATTCCTGAAGGGTCCTTGTTTTTCTCTTATGTAGAGGCTGTGTGATTAAACTATTGCCAATATCATTGCGAAGGCAGACCAACAACTCCACTAAATGGATTTGAAGCAGGTGGGTCCCAGTTACCCAAGAGGAAAAGTGGGTTGGTATTTTGTAAGAAACCACCTATTTGCAAAGATGAAACTTGAAGCCATTATCCTGTACGCGAGCCAATTGGGATGGAAGGCTACCTTGGCTTCTTTGCCGACCCCTGCAGAACCAAAGATAGAGCCATAGCCGGGAATTGACAGTGGAGACCTGAAAACCCATTTGAAAAGAGGCTTATGATGGTTTTGCATATAATAAGCACTCTGATAGACATAGCTCTCACAAGATCATCATAAGCGAATCATAATGGGTGGACACAGAAGGAAGGGAAAAAAAGAAAAGGAAAAGACAATGACAATGAGTAAATCTTCTGTGGCATCTAGAGTAAAACATCAAAAATTTGTAAACAACCAAATGATTTAAATGATCTCCAAATAAAGGGAAAAGTGAACATCTCGGTATAAATGAACATAGAACTACACAGAAACAAAGAAAGTTCCAGGGGTTAAGACTAGACTATGAATCGTTAGGTTGTGCACCTAATTGGTTAATTTGAATTCCAGATGAATCTAAACTGCATTTATGTAAAATGAGAAATATTTATTTTTTCCAATTTTGGCCAAGCATCTAATTTTCTACTTCATGATCTCGTGCTACAAAATCATTTTCTTCAAACAGTTTTAGATGTAAGACCAACCGATAGAAAAGAAAATTCTACAATTGAGGCTAATCTCAAAAAACTCCCATTTGGACTTCAGGATGAACCAAAAAAGCCAAATCAGCAGAAGTTAGATACCATATCTCAAAACCAAACACTTTTCCACTCTTTCCTTCTCTTGGGTGGAAATAAAAGGGGGAAGCAGAAGAAGAAGAAAGAAACAGAAGAAAAGGGACTGTACACAAACAGCTGAATGCCAGATGAAACTCCAGATTGGCAAATAGAAAACATACCTCTGGAATAAAGAAAATGCGAATCCTGAAATGATGATTCCACGGTTGTATCCAAGATCAGTGGCAATTTCTTCAGGCAACCATGACCTGAAAAGCAATTCTTCCACAAGTGAAATGCTGGCTGCTGTTACAATCCCCCGAAAGGCTAGCATAGCCATTTTCCCATACACTTTGAACACTGTCATAGGGTCAAAAGCTGCAGGCCAAGAAACACTGGCAAAACCAAGTAATGCATTCTGCAAGATGTATGGACATAAACATGCTCCTCAATCAAACTCTTCAGAAATTTTGGATCACAAGCAAAGACACAACAGAGCTTATTCTTTTCAGCTTAACCAAAACATGAGAAGGGAATGGATTCAATTTCAAAGAGACCTTCAACTTTCAACATAAGAACTGAATTTTAGAAAAACCAAAAATTAATAATGCCATGACAACCTTAGAAAAGAAAAAGTGTTTGTCAATTATCAAAACCAAGAGTCGTTGGCGTGAAAGACATTTCTCCCCATTGTTTATGGGTGGGTCCAGAATAATAAAAAAGGGAACTCATGCAAATGCACTTTTGTCAACCGTTGTTTTAGGCATACGCCCACAACCTCAAAGAAAATAATAATGTATAATAGTAAATTCAAACTCTCATAAAAATTTCCTATCTAGAGTTTCTAGCACACACTATTCATGGCTAGAACACAGTATGCATTTCCATGTCCACAATTTTTCTGAAATCTGTACCTCTGGTGATGATGTCAAATCCAACCCATATTCATTAAATGGATTTTCATACCCTCGAATTCTCTTGCCCCATAACATGAAAAGTATCACAACAGCAATATAAAGGCTAATAATGCAAACAAGCTCAGCAATCCCAGAGGAATTATTTGTTGTCCAGCTCTGCACAAGTGATGGAAGCAATGGAACCGCAACTGGTGACCATAAAACAAGCACCATGCAGATAAACCCGAGAATCCTAGAGAACAAAACATGATTGTAGCAATAAGCAATGAGTAAAACATCCATAGCACACAATTTCAACAAAAAAAAAATGCATTAATAGACCCCAAAAAAAAAGGGAGATAACCACAAGATTCCAAAAACCCTAAATTGAAAGCAATATCGTCCTCAATTCATGGACATGGACAAGATCATGGTTGAGAAAGGAATTATGGAATCTGCCACCAAAATTTCCAAAATGAAGGACAGGATAACTGGAGAAGTTCCACTCTTGTATCTCCTCTTAATAGATCATAAGCATTGGCTACGCCAGAAATTTACACAAAAGGAAGCATCATAGCATTGATCTTTATGAGACTATATGTTAAATAACCTTGTCTCTCTTGTGGTGCAATTCAAGAGAAGTCATAGAAAATCAAGCAAGTGAGACTTCTCATTTGGAAGTTAATGGTTGTGGTCCAAGTTACTTTATGAGAAGGATAGCAAACATAAACAATGAAGTAAAAGAATCAAGCAAATGAAACTTTTTGTTAGAAAGTTATATTACATTGGCCCTTCTTTTCATCTTTATGTTTTTCCTCTCAAAGTATAAAATATGAAAGGGATTGGAAAATTTTATTTAAGCGAGAGATGAATTCGTGGAACTTCTGTTTTGATTTGTGAAACCAAACCTGATTGTTAAGTGAGATAAATGAATTTACATTGGCTCTATTTTTGCATTTGAATTTTTAAACAACTAAAAATCATAGTCTTGAATGGAGCTTTTATTTTAATATTTATATTTGAATAATTTAAAATTTTTATAATATAATTATCATTAATCGAATCAGCATCTCAATACTAAGAATCAAACGTCCTATGATTAATCAAGATCAAAATTTCAACCATCTTGTTTATTCTTGTTATATATGGTGCAATAGTTAAAAAGATGGACGAAACTAGTCTTTTAAAGGGGTCAGGACCCCCTTCCCACAAGTGGCTCTGCCATTGATCATGGGTCATATGTAATATCAACCTCATTCATATTTATGTTTTCCTTGAGGTTTTCAGAATGTTTGTTGTATATATGAAAAAGAAGAATGAATCATGTGAATGCTGTTAAACAAAACAAAAGCGCTGGTATGATGTGGGATCTACAGAACTGTCAAAAGGGTATGCAACCAAGTCTGGCATCATAAGCCAGTCAAAATAAAAAAAAGACAGGAAAAGCCTGTGCATAGGTAAACACTTAGCCCCCAAACCGTTTGTAAGTAAGAAGAAGAAGAAGAAGAAAAAAATAATGGATATAAAACTAAAATTTGAAATTGTAAGTTAGCATTGTTAAAACTCACTCTTACATCTAGATGTAACATTAAAAATAAATATTTCCCAGATTCCTCAACAAACAAAATTTTATACTAGGCTATAATTCCACAAGCAATAGCAAACTAATAAATCAGCCAAAGAGGTAGGGGAAATATACCACCAGCCAAAATGAAATAAAATAATAGCCATCAATCTTACATGATGGTTATTGGAAACAGGGAGCTGGACTGAGATTCAGGTTCAATGCCATTAGTTTGCAAAAGCAATAGCTTTGTTGCCAATGTGATGACATGAATATAGATTCTTGGCTATTGGACCATATATCTTCAAACAAACACCCGTTCTCAAAAATAAGACTTTTTTTCAAAACCAATTAACCAACAATAGAGCGAACTAAGAAAAAGCTGGTGGGTTTTCTCTCTTCTCTCTCTTCATGAGAGGAGGAAAAAGCTGGCTAGGTATTGAATTGAAATCATTTGAGATTTCGGTGGAGGTGATTGGAAGGAAAGTGAAAGGAGTCATAGTGGAAAGAAGTAAAGGCTTCGTCTCTAGGATTAGGTTCGGAAGCAAAAGCCTGGGTGGCTTGCTGGAAGGTCTAGAGGTTTGGTGTAGAGATTTGAGCTCTAGAAAGATATCAAAAGGGTGGGAGGAAGAGGGCAGGAGTTACAAGTTGGAGAAAAATTTCAACAGAGCAGGAAAGTCTATTGTATGCTCTGTAATTGGATCTTGTGAAGAGCTTGCAATATCGTGATCTTTGTGTGAAGGAGAGGCTTCCACAGGGTTGGGCTTCTCTGGCTGCTAAACTTCGGAGTTTGGGGGTTGCCTCCCTTGTGGAAGGGTCAACTGGTACATCAAGCCCTCATCCAAGCCAAGGGTTTTTTAGAAGGGAGAGGGAGGGTGAGAGATCCCTCTCCTTTGCTGAGGTTGTCTCTATCGAGCCAAAAAGGTTGGGAAAATCTGTTTGGTTGCATCTAGGGGGTGAGGACGTGAGTTTTAGGAAGGAACCAGTGGCCTAATGGCTGATGGGTAACTAGGGTGCAGAAGAGGTTGCAGTGCCTGATTTTGAGTTGAGAAGATGGGGACTATACTCTTGGAGCCTTGACGGGGATCTTAAAGTGTCTAAGTTGGCTGGAGGCTTCTTCTTGCTGGCTTCTGAAGATAAGAATGAAGCTAATAGGGTGCTGAAATCAAGGAAGCGATCTTTCCGGGGGAGGAATTTTTTTCTTGAACGTTGTGGACCTGAAGTGGGGTGTAGCAAGAAACTGTTGAGGGAGAAATGGGTAAGAGTGGTAGGCTTGCCGTTACATTTGTGGAAAACAAAGGTTTTCCGAAAAAATGGAGATTGTTGTGGAGGCTTCATTAGGATTGACGAAGACACTTTGAGACGTTGTGAGCTTCAATGGGCAAGGATGCTAGTTTCAGTAAGGGCTTAGGAGACTCCTGGTTCTTTATGGCTCGTAGTGGGCAAATCGTGTGTCGCGATTCAGCTGTGGTGGGAGGGCCACCATTGTTGACACAGCAAAAGCTTGGCCCTAGCAAGGCTAGGGTTGCTTCTCAAAGGTCCAAGGTAGAGGAGATGTCAACTTCACATGCTGGCAGACGTGTGGAGAGGAAAAGAAAAAGTGAATCGATTGGAAAAGACCCTTTGGAGTACGATAAAGGCTGGGTTTTCTGAGGACAATCTTGGCCTTCCTGGTACGGTTGTCCGCTTTGTGGGGGATGGAAGAGGGGAAAAGGAGGGAGCTAGGGCTTTTGGATCCCGAGGACCTGAAGTTTGGAAGTCAAACCTTACGGCGCAAGGTTAAGAGGGAGAATGGCTTGGGCGTAAATGGCTTAAGGGCGTTAGGCAGATTTATTCTTTGATGGGTTTTAGAGCTGGTCTTGTGCGGAGAAGTCGAGTTAGGTTCAAGGCCCCGAGGCTTTTTATGCTTCTAGCGGTGGGCAGGAATTTGAGAACCCCGCTTTGGATGGGCCGAGCAAAGAGGGCTTAGTTTCTCCTGAGCCTATGCACGTTATGGCCCATCCGAGTAATCCTTCTCATGGGGTTTTTAAAGCCCTCTCCAAACCTAGGGCTCCTGTCCCTTGCTTGCTCGAGATTGAAGAGCTTGGAGCAAAGGAGGTGGAGAAGGTCTCCTATGTCACAAATGCCAAGATGTTCGGCTACGGTGAGGGAGTTTCGGAATCCAGGTACCACTTTCTTTCTGTTCTTCCTTGTGTTGGGATGACGGGGCTTCTTCTTCTTCTCCTCTCTCTAAGGGTGTCAGGGCTATGGTGCTTGCTGGGGAGCGAAGTGTTGAGGCAGTGGATGACGTCGATCAGCTGAAGGTCGTGTGGGATGATGGATGGCTTGGGAATGAAGGGGCAGAGATGGAGTCGGACGAGTGCAATATTGGATCTAAATGTCCTTTAGCCAACCGTGAGAGGGATTTGGGCTAAGAGGAAGCTAGAGACATTGAAGACCCTTGGGTTTTCGGGAAATTTGCAGAGTTTTGCTTTTGTTTGGGGATGTCTACAGTAGGTTTCGAGAAGGACATTTTTAAGTTGATGAAGGGAATGAAAGAGAAGAGGGAATGTAAGGGGAAGGGATTTGTGAAAAGAAGTCCTCCCAGAAACTCTCTTTGTTTGACCGTGAATTGAAGCGCCTTCATTGGTCGATCAAGGACAAAGAACCAAAAGGGAATCGAGGGGGATCCAATCCGTGTTCATGAAGATACGAGTCTTATCCTAGAACGTTCGCGGGATTAATGATAAAGACAAATAAAATGTGATTAGGGTTTTTTTGAGGTCGAACAAGGTTGATTTGGTGTGTCTCCAAGAAACAAAAATTCAAGATATGTTCGTTGGGGTGGTGCGCAATCTGGGTGTTGGGAGATTCTCAGATTGGGGGGCGCTGAATTTCGAAGGTGCATGGGGGGTATTGTTGTTTTTTGGGATAATAGAGTTCTTCAAATGCAATGTTTGGAAGTTAGGAGGTTTTCTATCTCTTGCCAGTTCAGAAACATGGAGGATAATGTTGAATGGTGCTTCATAGGGGTTTATGGCCCTCCTAATAAGAAAGACAGAGAAGATTTTTGGGTTGAATTGGGGGCAATCAAGGGCCTTTGTGGGGGGGGGAGCCGTGGTGTGTAGCTGGGGATTTCAACGTGATTAGATTCCCCAAAGAATGCAGTAAAGGGGGAAGGCTAAATTCTGCTATGAGAAGATTTTCTAAGGTTATCGAGGACCTAGAGCTAAGGGATTTGCCTTTACATGCGGGGATTTTCACGTGGATTGGAGGTTTGAACAACCCAGACAGTGCAGAAATTTGGATCGTTTTTAATTTAAGTGATTTGGGGAAGGCCTTTTCAGTGACTCTACTCAAAGTCTGCTTCAAAGGTTCACGTCAAATCATCACCCCATTCTTCTTGATGGCGGAGGAATGAGAAGTGGTCCAACTCCTTTCTAAGGGTGGTAGGATCACTTTAATTAAGAGCATGTTCTCCGGTATGCCTCTCTATCTTATGTCTTTGCTTCCTTTGACTAGAAAGGTGAAATTAAGGCTTGACAAGATCCAAAGAGATTTTCTATGGGGTGGTGGATCTTTGGAACGCAAACCCCACTTAGTCAAGTGGAGTAGTGGACCACTATTTGCTCGGAAAGGAGGAACGGGGGCCTTGGTGTGAAGAATTTGTCTATTTTAAACAAAGCCTTCCTTAGTAAATGGAGTTGGCGGTATGCAAGGGAGAAAGAAGCTTGGTGGGTTGAGGTTATCAGAAGGAAATATGAGGAGGAGGGAGGGTGGTCCTCTCATTTGCCTAGGGAGAGTTATGGGGTAGGTTTGTGGAAATCTTTGAGGAGGTGGAGTGTTATGGTTAGTAATCATTTTTCCTTTGTGGTGGGAGATGGGAAGAGGACAAAGTTTTGGAAGGATAGTTGGTACAGTGACACTTCGCTAGTTGATGCTTATCCCTCTTTGTTTACTATTGCCTGTGGAGCGCAGAAATGGGAGGGGGTTGTTGGAATCCTACTTTCTTAAGACCTTTTAACAATTGGGAGATGGATGACGTGGAGAGTTTGATGTGTTGGATTGGGGGGAGGAGGGTGATTGAGGGTGTGGAGGACAGGGTTTGGTGGATAGGGTCCAAAAATGGTTTGTTTTCTATTAAGTCTTTGTACAAAGCTTTGGAACAAATAACGCTCTCTTCTTTTCCCTGGAAGTGCATTTGGAAGACTTGTGTTCAACAAAAAATTAGTTTCTTTGTGTGGGAGGCAACGTGGGGCAAGATATTAACTTGTGATCACCTTCAAAAGAGAGGTTTGTCCCTTGCTAGTTGTTGTCCCCTCTATCTAGAGAGTGAGGAATTAGTGGATCATCTCCTCCTTCATTGCTCTAAGACAAGAGTGCTTTGGGATTTGCTTTTCTCCCTCATTGGAGTCTCTTGGATTTTGGCCGCCACAGTCAAGGACTTCCTCTTAAAATGGAAGGGTACTTTCCTTCCCAAAGAGAAGTGAGGAATTTGGAATGTGGGCCCTTTGTGCATTTTGGACGGTTGGAAGACCAGAGAAATGACATTGTTTTTTAGAGATGAGGTTTAATAATACAAAGGCTAAAGTCTCTTTTTGTACATCTTTTTTGGTTAGAGACTAAGGTGTCAATAGTGGAGGGACCTATGATCCTTGTCCATTTCATTGATGGGGTGGGTGCTTAGTTTTTTGAGGCGTTTTACTTTTTTTGGTTTCTCTTGTAAAGGGGTGAGGTTCTCTCTTTTTTTGGGTCACCTATTTGGTGCCCCTTTTTAATACAATTACTTACTAAAAAAAAATAATAGAGCGAACAGAGATTTCAGCATGGCAAAGGATGGCAAAAACAAAAGAAAGATTTCAGGAATCTCCATTTTTAAACATGAATCACACAACCTCTGTGCCAAAACCAACTAAAGACAGCGAATATATCTTTTTAGGTTTCTACAGTGCCTCTCTGATTTTTTCTCATGGAAATCTAAATTTTCAACCCCTGCATAGTTAACTTTCAATCATTACAGCAACAGCATGTTCTTTGTGCAAATAGAGTAGGATACAGACAGAAATTTAGTAACTTAAAATACCTCTGGAACAAGGGGCGGTCAGCAATACGCAAAAATGAGATGAGCCTATCTGTTAGACTCATTGCACCACGTATTCCACCCCAAAGCAAAGCAATTTTACCGACCAACTTCAACATGCCACCTTTTTGTCCCAAATCAGCTAACATTGCAACCAACCTGTTCACATAATATATGACAAGGAAATTCAACAAACAGAGATGTTAAATACATAATAGATACGATTTTCCATGGATCAAATGATCAGACCTTTCTTGATCAACTTCACCATCTTCCTTTGTTGGTACCACTGGACCAGCAACTGACATGGCCTTCTCAGCAAGGCTTGTGACTATGTTATTCGGGGCTTTATCCAATGTCTCTTCAATCTTGTTAGGCTCTTTTAGTTGAGTTCCTTTCTCCTTGAAGGGCTTGGATGAACTTTCAGCAGTTTCATTACTGTTGTGTGGATCCTTCACGCATGTGAATAACAAGAAGCATGAGACACCCACACAGGCTACACATATGCAAAGAAAACTTCGAAAGAAGGTTTACAAAAACCAATGAAATGGTAATCAAAAGCTACTAAAAAGATTAAATATTACCCACTGATTCGCCAGTAAAGCAGATGCCCCCAGGGCAGCTGTAACAGCACCAACCATGACGGTGCTATTGTTTAGATTTCCGAATTTTTCTTTCCTCCCATCTCTGCTCATTTCTAAATTCAAATTTTCAGTGTTGTCAGCAGGAATCTCTTCATTCTCTGTTTCACTGCTTTGATCATGATTTTTTCCTTCAACAATTTCCAGTCCATCAAAGGTCACAGCTTTATTTTGGCAAGTATCATTGTCTGCTGCTACATTGAAGAATTTTCTCAAAGCAGCTAAGCTAGATCCAACAATAACACCAACTGGCAGCACTCTCCTCAATCGACTTGTATCCTGAATGGCAGATGAGATTGCTCTAACGATACATTTTCCATCAAGAGTACCAAGTTTTTTCACAGTATGGGTAATTCTATAGTCATTACCCTCCACATGCCAACCATGTTCCTTATCTTGACAAACAACCAGAGATACAGCATTTGCAATTTGTTCCAAATCTCTGGGAAGATCAGACTCCATCTCCTTCATATATGATGGACTTAGCCTGCGACTAACTTCAACCTTCAAAGCATCCATTATAATGTTCTCAACAAAACGTATCAAATTGTCTGACCTATCACTGGCAAGTGCAGCCTTTTCATTTTTTATGTCCACACTCTTGTACTCCCTAACTGGTTCGTTTCAGTATCTAATATCACATATGAAGGTTCAATAATCTTTCCTGTGTAATTCAAAGATGAATTCATTCTGTCAACACCCTTAAGGGTTCTGACATCACCAACAGACTCCCCAGTGTTTCCTGGCTGTTCCAATAGCTCCCATTGACCTTCTTCTGGAAAATAGTCAAGAAACAGAGCAGTAGTTGTATCTAAATCTAGTGATTTGGCATTTGGTATCTTTGAAAGAAGATACTTTCTCAAGTATTCACCAGAAAGAGAATCTCCATATGGAGCTGCAGCTATGTAAAGTGGAATATTATTTACACTACTACGTCTATCAAAACTCCGAGCCAAACGTCTGTCACCAACAAAATGGTCCTTCCCATCTTCCTTTTTACCTACAGCTATACGTAGCAATTTCTAAGACCAACGAGTTCCATCCTTATTGAATGGAATTGAGGTTTGATTGGATTTATCCTCTACCCATCTGGGTCTTGTATCAAGCAATTCATCTGTATGATTCTCATTCCAACTAGGTATGATAGGGTCATGTAAGATGTCAGACTCAAAGTTCAGGCCATTCTTATTGTCCTTTTCCTTTTCCAACTTGTGGTTACTAATGACTTGATTATTCTGCATCTCAGAACCATTTTTCTCATCCTTGACCGCATCCTTATCAACGACTTCATTTTGATTGCCTTTTTCCTCAAACTGAGTAATCATGTCTTCAATTACACCAAAAACACTGTTCACAGCCACTTGAGTAGAATCATCCAACCCTGTCAAGGCATCCAAGGCTTGAGAGACACTAAAAGTAGAAGAATTAGAATCTGGAATAATGGTATTGTTTTGATCAGGAATAGGTTGTGTGGTTTTTTCTTCTCTCTTTTGAGTATCACTACCTTCCCTTTCCATCACTTGTGTCTCAGACGAGGATCCAGGAAGTGAAACTGCATCTTCTGTCTTGGTGGAAGGAATCGTCTATTTTGATCAGTTGAAGAATCCAGGACCTTTTCTTCATTCTTTTGGAAATGATTCTCCTCTTTCATCTCTATCTGAGCTGTTCTACCATCGTGATCCAACTTTTGATGATCACTAATTGCTTCCTCTGCGCCACCAGCCTTTTCAGGTTGACTAGAAGAATGAGGATTAGCACCTATTTCTGATCCAGTTCCAATATTATCGGAATAGTGAGCCAGTTTTTCCTTGGAAACCTCATTATTTTCCTGATTATTCCCAGCATCAACAGTGCTCTTATTGACTGAGCTAAGGGCTTCACCGCCTTGACCACCAACTGATTGTGCCTGACCCGGATCAATGGATTTTTGCAACTTCTCTGAGGGCTGAAGCTCTGTTTCTAGTCTTCCAGCAGGTTTTTCATTGCCCAGTTGATTGTTATTAATGCCATCTTCTGTATCATCAGCCCCTTTCCTCTGATCAGAAGAATGAGAATCCTTATGCACCCCTTCTCCACTTGATGGTATTCCATTCTTCTCTTGGATCTTTGATTTCTGTCCGGATGATACATTAGGAATATGGCCAATCCTCAGAAGTCCCTCCACGTTTAAATTCGTGCCTTGAGTATGCAAAATCCCAGAAACAGCAGTTGTAAGCTTTCCACGAACATCCTCTGGGACCGCATCCTGCAAAGCTTGCATAACCGTTTCTCCTTGACCTACGGCATCCAGGACCTATGATATGAATACCAGGTAAGTAACATAAAATATTCCCATCAGAGTAAGCAATACCATGAATCTACAATAAATAAGGTCCCATGGACATACTCCAATCAGACCCCATTGGAGCAAATAGGGAATCATATCACAGCAAATTCATGAAGATACAACACTGATGCAAAAAAAAGAATAGGAAGGCAATGCCTCGAATAAAGAAAAGCTATTTTTGTGCTTCTTGAGCTATAGAAGAGTTCCTGAACCAAGAGTTCAAAAATAGAATATCCATGTAGAAATATGAACCATATAATATTTGTTAAGAATGCAAGAGGCCAATGATGGTTAACTTTGATAAAACAGCAGGTCTTACCACAGTGCATTGTTTCAGACCAAACAGCAGAGCCACTTACTGTAACATTTCCTTTCTTTCTCCACAAAAACAGTACCTCATACACATTTACAGGAGACTATTTGATGGATATTATTATGATGATAATACAAATGAAACAACAGTTAATAATTAGAAGACAGAAATGAAACAAGAATTGATTCAGAAGAGTAAATGAAAAAAAATTGCATCAGAGAGAGTATCATGAAATCCCTTTAATCAAACAATAGAGAACAGAATATTAAGCTAAAAGCATCAGCTCATACATAAAAATAGGAATGATGCTCAAGAGAACATGATGCCAAAATCTACAACATAACTGATATAACCATAAAGAGTTGTTTTTCTTTTTACTTGCTTGATTTGATAAGTTCTTTTTTTTTTCCATGATACATATGACTGAGAAGATAAAACAGATATCTGGCGCTCATGCATTATACCATACCTAAGCTCTTTTGCTCTTTTCAGATGTTCACATCACTCAAAATCTGAACATGGACACAATTATCATATGATTAAAAAGATCAGGACATGAACTTGAGATCTGTAGGTGTTACCTTCTTCTTACGTTCTTCAGTTAGAGTACCAGGCATAGTTGCATCAAGCATGTTCATAACCACTTCAGCTGTCTGTAGAACTTGCCCTCTTTCATTGTCTACTGAGCTAATTACATCCTCTTTGATTGCTTCTACATCAACAGAGCTGCTCTGCGGCAATGTACCATCGTGCACTTGTTGCAATTTATTATCTTCAAGTTCCAAATTTCTCCATGAATCTTGTTCAGGGTGGGTGTCAGTGGTTTCAAGCATCTCCCTTACAGGGTCCATGGAATGTTCACTTAAAGCACTTGATTTCCCAAGATCGAAAAACTTACTGACTCTTCTACTCTTATGAGGTGCTCTGCCTTCCACTAGAGCCAAACCTTTTAAAGGATTGATGGTTACTTCTACATCATTCAGAAGAGGATGGCGACCCTTCAGAAGCCCAAGCTCCACTGCTGCGAGCCACTGCATATACAAATGCATGCTTATCATAATATTAGTCACAAGAAATGCATCATGAGTTGCCAAAATCTAGCATGTTTGTTAAGTTCAATGAAACAAATTGTAAGTGCAACTTTTCAAGAAATTCAAAGCAAGAAGTGGAAATTCAAACAGTTAAAAGAAATTACAAGGCATTATATCGTATGCTACACTTATAAAGGCTCCAAATTTATTGATCTGAGTTGGAAGCCTAAAACTACAAATTCATTAAACATAACATATATAACTAGGTTCAAACAAATTAAATTTTGCAGCCAGAAACAGCTCTAACTCTGAATTTTTATTATCAAAATCTTATTCCATCGAATAGCATGGATATAGGATATGTGGACAAAGGTTGTCCCAGCGAGACCATGATCAATGAGAAAGAAGAAATTCACTACCTCTATAGTTACATTTTGGCACCAAGATATGGCAGATCTTCCACTCAATATGGCACCAGATGGGGAACAAGAACACAGAAGCAGGCTTGTGAATGGATTTTCTGCGATCAAACCACGTGGAATAGAGAATAGTGGTGCTACTGCTGTCCCATCATCATTCTGTTAAATTGACAGAACTGTAACAAGTAAGAGACTATTTTGGCAAAAAAAAAATAACGGGTAGGAAACTTTAACAGATGTTGAAAAGCTTATATAAAAATATTACACATAAAACACATAGAAAGAACTCCCACAGGAAAAGGTTGGCAAAGCTAGGGTATTTGAACATAAAGTCCAGATACCAACAATTAAGGTGTTTGCCTCAGGGCAGGGGATATATTTGGGGATGGAGCGCTTGTGAAATAAAATATATCTATCATTGAATTGGCCGTTTATCATCCCGGGAACCATCCATGAACCAATTTAGTCATAGCCTCCTAGGCTCCATTTATTGAAAATGAAAATGTTTCTTTGAGATATTATATGAAGAGCTCCAATTATCTCGAATTCTTGATGGACTTTTAACATGAAGACTCGTAATGGATGTTCCATTGAAACAATAAGAAGATCAAAAACCATAACATGTGGGTTATCTTGGCAAAATTCACATGGAAGATAACAATGAAAGTACAGAATATGCACCTGTATAAAAAGAACAGGAATCTTCACATTCCCAACAATGCCTCGTGTGCTAGATTCTGAATAGAAGTCTTCTATAGCATCAAAACCATAAGATACCATAGATATGGCTTTTTCAAAATCACGAACAGTCTTGGCTGAAAGAGCCTTTTCCACGTCAAACCCTTTTGTTCTGCCTTGAAATAGTTCCTGGACGCATGAAATAGTGTCATATCTTAGATCTTAGTGTTTCTTTTCTATCAGAATCATAGCAGAGATTATTACAGTAAAGAGGATGATAAATAGTGGAAACTAGTTTCCAAAGTTTGAAGCATGACAGGCAAAGAATTATGTTTCTTTTGGGTTACAATTTTGCTTTCATGAAAAGAAAAATACTCCATTAAACAGATAAAAAATTTAAACCAATCATGAACCTTATTGGATCTCAGAATTTCTATCAGTCCACCTGTGAGCTTCTGATCAACAGCAAAGTGATTAGGGTACACCCTTGAGGTCTCCTCTAAGTCAAAAGGATTGTCTATGCATGTGGCAGCTGTCAGAGGTGTTTCCTCTCCAACCTCTGCCAGGTACTTTGTCAACATGTTGGCACCATATCCCCAGCCAACACCCATCATTGTAGTCCATGGCCTTGCTCTATTGATGAACTGTATAGCTGTGCAGATATCATCGCTGTCAGCAGCTGTAAATAACCTACATGAATGAAGTATTAAGATGTCCTAGTATCAGCTCGTTTTGCAAGAATTTTTCTGAAGTAACCTCGGGTGGGTTATTTTGGTTGTCCAGGAGCTTAGTATGAAAATTGTTTTCTTCTACTTGGAGAATGAGTACATAAAAATGGCAAATCATTCCATGAAAATTTTCATATGTCCAAACAAGAACAACATTCCCATAATCAAACAGCTCTAAAGATACTAACTCAGGAAAGAATGAATAATTGGCCAATTTAAAGTTCCTTAATATGTTTTTGAAAACAAAGTGAACGAATAAAAAGGATAGCTACTCACCGAGCTGTGGTCAGGGGTGAACCAGCACAACCCCTAGGATTCATCACAACTGGAAAGTAGCCACGCCGAAGTGCTTCACATACGAAAGACCGCACATTTGGATCCAAGCTACCTTCAGCCGTTCCGGGGATAAGCAAAATAGTAGTATCCAAGCCATGTTCCTCTGTCAAATCCAAATTAGCCGGCCAATCCAAAGATATGACACCTCCGTCATCCGTGCCCACACACTTTCTCTGATAAGCAAGCTTCTCCTCAACAAAGGCATCCCTCCCATTCCCATCGTAACCTCCCACTTGAATCCTCCCACTATTCAACCTCACAAAGTGTCTATCCTCCTTCACCAGCCTCTCATTCACGTCCTCCAACAACTCGCTCCCCTCAAACGATATCGACGGGCACCGTAGCAGCACGAACCGATTGAACGGCGTGGGACTCGTGAACAAAACCCACTCTCCAATGTCCGAATCCTCCCCGGACCTGAGCCGTGACAAATACAGCGAGACTCCGGCAGCAAATCCCAGAGCCGGAGCCACCAAATCCAGCGAAGGAACATGAGAAACCAAGGCCTTGAACAAATTCTCAAAATTGGACGGAACAAGCGGACCTAATTGATCCCGCACCACCAGGGTTGAACTCGACTTCAAGCGCCGACGTCTCCATATGCGGATT
The DNA here is from genome assembly GCA_016808115.1 of Tetrastigma voinierianum. Classification (NCBI taxonomy): domain Eukaryota; kingdom Viridiplantae; phylum Streptophyta; class Magnoliopsida; order Vitales; family Vitaceae; genus Tetrastigma; species Tetrastigma voinierianum. The sequence goes on from JAEQBH010000022.1 coordinate 237,074, forward strand.
TGAAAAGCTCTCCTGCATCTTCTGGGGGAGAATCTGATCGGAGACAAAAGATTGATATTACCAAAATTACACGCAGAGCTCATTCTACGCCTCTTCCTCCTTACCTATGGTACGTGTCAGAGGGATTTAGTTATGAAAAAAATGGAGAGAGAGATACTTGGCTGAAAGCTAAAGGCGAAGAGGACAAGTCTGAAAGCTCGAGAAGAAAGAAGCTAACGGTCGAAAATTGCGGTAGTGGACCTGCCGTGGGGCAAGCCGCTTCTTCCACCGCGGGGAGGAGAAGACGCTTTTTTGTATGAAATGGACATGAATCATAGCCCATGGATCTTGGTCCAATCCATTGGTTGGTTCCATTTTATTATTATTATTTTTTTAGAAAATAGCATAAAAAAACCCCAACTTTCAAGTTTTTTTTTTATATTAAGTCTGAACCTTGAAAATAACATTAAAAAACCTCCGGCTTTCATTTTTTATTACAAATGTAGTCTCAAAAACTCAAATTTGTCTCGAATCTGGCCTCCATTTGTGCTATTTTTCTTTCTTCTATATATAATTTTTGTTTTTTTCCAATTTTTCAATTAAGAACGTTTAAACGTTTAAATAGACATGATATAAGAAAGAAAAGAGTTTCGAGAGTTCTTGGTCAATTTACTACATTCTAACTCAAGGGTTTAGTTGTCAAAAAAAGCTAAGAGAAAATAAATATATATAGAAACTTATTGGATTTTTGCATTTTTTTTAAACTTTTAAATTAGGAAAAAAAAATTCTTCAATCAAATTTTCAGTAAGGTTTGTGTGTACAACTCATTTACATTTTAAGAAAAAAAATACTTGGTTTGGGTCGGACCTTGGGCCAGGACTATTAAACCCACCCTATTTTAGTTATATTATTGTATAAATTGGGCCTCATTTGGGCCCCGATTGGGCCATTCGTGGACCTAATCTTTTTATCCATTGGTTGTAAACGATTTAAGCAAGAGTCTTTTAGTTCGTAAGAAGAGGAAGAGAAAGAAAAAAGAAAATAAATTTGTATTAAATCTAACTATTTAAATTACAATTCTTGCAAGCAGCACCACTTCTTTATGAAAACCCTAGTCGTCCCTCCCTCTATTTCTCCGTTTTAGGCTCTTTGTTCGTTAGAGAAAATGGGTGTTTTTTTTGGCAATTTTTGGATTGAAATCACCAATTTCATCGTTTTCTTTTCCAATAAAGTGGTTTCTTCCACACCGATCTGGATTTGTCTTTGTTTTTTATGTTTTTGTCACCAACTTTTTGGTAAGTTTTTGTGTTAACAGTTTAAATGATAAATTTCGATTCATATGGAAATGTGGGTAGCCAAGGACTATGATAATTGAAACATACTCTTTATGTTAAGTTTGGTTTCAAAAAAAATTATTGAAAAATACAATATAAAAGAAAATTAAAAAAATGATTTGAATTTTTTTTAACTATATTTAGTAATTGATTAATTATGCATAATCATTACCTTTAATATATATTTTTCCTTCTTTAATTCCTAAAATGAAATACAGGAAGCTGGTTGAAATTGAGTTTTAGTAGCTTATCTAAAGTATTTGTGGGGCTAAAGTGTGGTTTTCTTTTGCTTAGGGCCACCAAATGCAATGCCTTAAAAGCACATTCACAAGCCCAAATGTAATCCCATCTTCTTATGCTGAAGCTTGAGTAGATATCAATCTCCATTCAAACTTATAACTCTTATCTAGAGGTGACAATTCGGACGGATGGGTTGGGCTGGACAAGGTTTATATAGGGCATGACCGAAATCAAGTCGGGCCAAATTTGGCTCATGTTTTTTCGAGCCTAAAATATAGCGGTCCAACCCTAAATCTGGGTTGATAGGAACAAATTGCCTTATAAAGGGGAAATTTTGGCAGGGCAAGCCGGGCCAAATTTGGCCAGGTTTTTTTCGAGCCAATAAATTAACGGTCTAGCCCAGCCCTAATTTCTGGTGAATTGGGCTAGCTTAGTGGGTCGGACCTAAATTGCCAACTCTACTCTTATCATTAGGGTTGGTTTTGTCCTAAACCCTTTTATTTTTCTCAAACTCATTTCATTAAGGGCAACTCCATTCCTTTTCTTAAACTACCAATCCTTGGGTGTGAGAGTATGATATTTATATTAAATTCAAATATTATGAGGTTGAGCTTTTTGGAGAGTTGGTTGTTTAATATAATATCAAAGTTTGAGTAGACATGGCAAAATTTTACACGACCCGTGAACCCAACACGAACTCAACACGTATTTTGCATATTTGGGTTTAGTATAATCAAGTTTGAGTCAAATTCGTATTGACCTACATAACCCGTTTAATAAACGGATTTTATTCGTGTCAATCCACGTGATAAGAAATTAACCCATTTAATATGTTATTTGTGTTAAATATTAATGAGTTAATTATAATTCATATTAATTTAAATGACAAAATTAATAAACGGGTTATATGTCTCGTATAGTGTTACTCATTTATTAATTGAGTCATGTTTGAATTTGTTAACTTTGACATGATTATTATTCGTGTCGTGTTCGAGTTATCAAATTCATTTGTATACCTGTATAATGACACGACCCGAATATGACACGTTGACACGAATTGTCACCCCTAGGTTTGAGACACCTCTCTGTAATTTGAATATTTGATCCTTATTTATGTATTTGAAAGTCCATAGTGAACTCCATTTGGTTTGTACAGGTATGAAGTCTCACATGAGGAAAGATGTGAAATATGAAATTCATATTAAACTCAAATCCTACATATTTTAGTTCAAACTCAAACCCAACAAGGTAACTAACCAAAACACTTGGAAGTAAAACCCCTAAAATACTCATGTAAATGTCACATCCTACATCGGATAAAGGATAAACTTTTTGGTATTATATAAGTATGGACTTCTCTTAACCTAATAGACGGGTTTTCAAGTCGTGAGGGTCCCTTAAGCCTAAAGCGGACAATATCTACATAATTGGATCGAGTTGTTACAAATGGTATCAGAGCTGATCCCCGACCCGATGTGGGGGTTTGCTCTGTTTGATTCTGTAGGGAGTATTTGTTCATTTAGCCCCGTAATTCTAAAGGACACAACGAGAACCTTGTGTTTACATTGACCACGTGCCAACGTGGCATGCTTAACATTAATTTTCCCCACTACAAAGAAGACAAGGTGGACTTGAGTCTCTTCACCCATAAGTGATGTAGGGTAAGTAAATGCACCCATGATTTGTAATAAAACATTGATATCATATTAAATTACTAAAATTTTAATTTAATTCAAAAGATGGGACATAAACCAAACCCAAATGATATTTGTCACTATCTCCATTACAAGGGGATTGTCTTTGAAAACCTTCGGTAACATGCAATTTTCTTATTGACTTATCATTTTTTTTTTTCTCAAAACATGAGATGTTATAAGTGGGTCGCTGAGCGAAAAATATGTAGTCGCCTCATTGGAAATCTTATTAAAGACAATAGCTAACATATCTTATCATTGAATTCTGGTACCCGGCTGCTTTTGATTAAAGCCCAGCATAATTATCTGGCATATGTTAGGTGATGCGGCCAAGACATGTCTCTAAAGCGATGAAAAGATGAAATCAAATCATTTCTTTGAAAAAAAAGGGGAAAAAGATTTTATGGGCCCAAATCATCTTCGTTAATCATATGCCTCATATATATACATTCATCCCCATGAACGCTTTTTTTCCTAGATGAGTAAACATCAAAGACCAGTGCCAAGGTTTTTTATACTCAAACATATCATGTGCCACTACCATATCCAGTCCTATTCTCACAGTAATTGACAAATAATACCATCAAATTATACGCCTAGCTACTCACTTAAAAAAAAAAAATGCATGATTTCTTAATAGTACTCCTGATAAAAAAAATGGAAAACCCCAAAACCTTAAAAAAAAAAAAAAAAAAAAATGTGGCCTCCCCGACAGGGATCGGAACGGTCCATGAAAAGATAACCTAGTGCACATGGTATTAAGTCCGGAAAATCTTATGATGATTCCTGTCTGATTTTCTTAACCACATGCATGCATGCATGCATGATTAATAATTTAAGGTTCGAAAACGACAGTAACATAATCAGACGCATTTGCAAATTTTATTAATTTTCATCCAAATACATGGAGCTAGCCTTTGATAGAATTATAGAAATGGCCTCCTTTAATTCTTTGATTCATTAATCTATACAGCAGTTCTCCAAGGAATCTCTTCATGCAAGTCCTCCATCGATATTAGATGAATTTAATTAGGTTTAAAGAAGTTGGGGAACAAAACGCCGACACCACTACACAATTATAATCACACTTAACTTTATCCTAAACTCCATTAAACCAAACCTTTCTATGTTTGGGCAAGCATTTATTCGAACTGGGCTGGGAAGCATCATGTTGGGCGTTTTGAGTTTGTGGCTGCCTGGATCACAGATGGGTATTAATCCTTTTCCCGGCACATCCTATGTCGGATATGATAAGAAAAAGTTTATGACATTATATAAATATACGAGTTTCTCTTAAACTAATTAATGTGTTTTAAAGCCATATATAGGAGCCCCCTTTAATCCAAATGGGACAACTATATCTTGAACGTTGTATACATTAAGACCAATGTTTAAAATTTCGGAAATATCGGCCGATATTTACGGTGTGTAAGTTAATATGACAACGATATATCATACGATATATCGTTCGCGGAAGAATTCGAGCTTCTGCCGATTATCGTGGCTCGCCGATATATCGGTGACCCACCGATTTTGGATATTTCAGATATATCGGCAGCATTCACGGGTAGGCAAACATTCATGAAACGTACACTCTCGGCTATTTGTTCATAATTCAAAAATATATTCTTTGGGAGGTTTGAACCTTTACTTACATTTGGGGAGTTCGAGCCTCCTATCCACTAGGCCAAATATGCCCTTATAATATGTTATGCAAAAGTTTAATATATTGTCTTTCTTATGATATTTTTTTAATAAATTTATGAATATTTTAATAACTAAATATAAATATACAAATATATAAAAATATTCTTATTCTATTATACGTTGTGTACAATTGCAAATTTAAAAAAAAAATGAATAAAATATTTTGTATAAATCATATAAAAATAATTTATTTCTTAATTAAATATATTTTTAATAAAAATAATTTACTTTTTTTATAAGCAAATATAAATATAATAAAGAATGTAAAAAAAAATCAAATCTAATTGATATTATCATTCTCTATACTTTCAAAATAATTTTGATAAGTAACTTAAATATATTCTTAATTTTAAGAAATAATTTTTAATTCACAGATGTTATATAAAAATATCCTGCGATATATCTCCGATATATCCGATATATCCGTAAAACCCAAGTACCGATATATCCGTCAAAACCGATATTTACAACCTTGATTAAGACTATCTTTGGAACCCAAAATATATTAGAAAAAGAAACAAAAATGATTTTATCATAATGTTTGATTTCACCATAAAAAAAATATAAAAATGTATAATCAAAATTCTTTAAAATTGAACATATTTTTAAATTTCTTAGTTACTATATAATAAAGATAAATAAATATGTAGAATTAATTTATTAAATTTAAATTTATTTTTTATTTTCCTTCAAGTTTTATTTCTTTTCATTTTTTCTCTTTTTATCTTCTTTCCCTAATATTTTTCGGGGTTGCAATAACACGTGATGAGGAAATTGGAATTCTGAGAGGTATATTTAAAGCATGGTGTGACAGTCATGATGGGGGCTTTTGGTAGTTTTACGAGACCACATGGGGAGGTATGGGCTTGAAACATGTTTTTTGTAGACTTGATGAGTTCATGTGTCGCCCACATGTGTTTGCTTAATTACTTCTTCCCATATGCCTCCCTCCCTAAACATTTCACCATCTTAGGACAACGAAAGCTTAATTTTAGCCTACCCTAGTAAGATACATATCCATTTAAGGACAAGTTCCTTACAAGGTGTAACGATTTAGCTTAACCATATAGATATTGTCCGCTTCGAGCATAAAAGACCTTCATGATTTTAAAACTTGTCTACTATATTAAGAGAAACTCATATTTATATAGTGTCAAAAAATCAACTCTGATATCATTTATAACGACCTCACATAACCATATAGATATTATTCGTTTCAGGCTTAAAGGGTCCTTATGTATGACTTTAAAATACGTTTATAAGGTTGAGATAAACTTATATTTATATACTGTTAAGAAATTTCTCTCATATTTGATGTGATGTGAGATGTGACACAAGGTATATCCATATTAGATTTCTTTGAAGTTTTTGATTTCAATTCTCTATCTCTCGTTAGTTTCTCGTGTTTTGTGATTTCCAAAATTTTGATGTTGATTGCTCAACGAGGGATTAATTTTAATGTTTTTCCTCGTTTATATTTTATGTGTTTAGCACTTAAAATCGTCAAGCATAAGCTTCGATCAACATTTTTCATGTGTTTCTTTAAATAAAATATTTGGTCTCATACTTGGTTAGTTGAATTGAAAATTAAATTCAACATTTTTTATTACTTACATTTTATACGTGAAATATAAGCTTCTTAATTTGTATTTTCCACGTGTTCTTTGAAAAAAGGTCTCGTCTTATATATATATATATATATAATTTTTTTTTTCTTTGTTCGCATTTTTTTTTTCTTTGTTCGCATTTTTATATGTTTAACACTTAAAATCGTCAAGTATAAAACACATTTCTTATTCTCAGTTGTACTGTTCATTAAAACTATGCTGTATAAACCGCACCGACCTGCCACTCAAGATTGTGCTTAATTCACCTCAACATAAATAGATTCCACTTCTTTATTTACCATATATTTAAAGAAACATTTATAACCTCTACTCCAACATGTAGTTTTAAACTCAAATATCAAATTACTGTTTATATACTACAAAAAAATACTATAAATTTTTTGAGTACCATGACAAAATCTTGAAATAACTCGTTTTATATTCAGTATAATTTTATTCAGTAACAAATAGATTTTTATCAATATTTAATTTTTTATCTTGTTTTTTGGTTTTATCAAATGTCTTTGTGAGTGTTTTATTATAAAGCAGATTAAATAACAAACAGATTAATTAAATAAAATATGAAACATGATATAATATATTGAAAGCAGAGTGTGATGTTTTGTCAGTTATGTGTTATAGAATGTATGGATTTAATGAGTTATTATATTATGGCAGGATGTGTATAATGTTTATGGTTTTAACAGATTGTATTATAGTTTGCTCAGTTTGGTAGCAGTTTAAATCAATAGATATTCTTTTTTAAAAACAATAATTTAGAAACATCATTTGAGATTGGTATCATGAATTGGTGAGAGGGAGATGAGTAACAGAATATTTAAAAATTTGTGGAGGAGAAAACAGGGGTATGAGTTGTACCCAGCGTGATACAGTCAAGAATGCCGAGCCTATTTTATTTCATTCATAATAATAAGCCCCAAGCAAGGACAGAGTGATCAATTTCTCTCATAACATAAAGATCATAATAAATCCATTGCTTTGCCTTTAAAAAGATAAAATCATTAGTAGATACCCATTATTAGAGTGCTGTTCTGAAGGCAGTCTCTCATTGCATATCAGTATTTAAGTTAACCATAATACCGACTCTCTAGAGGAAAAATATATTAAGGAATAAATTAAAAATCTAATTAATAAATTGGATAATGGGTTTGGACAACAGAACTTCTGGCATGTCCATCTTTCAGTTATTTAAATTCTAAGAAGAAAGAATATTGAGACCAATATTTTTATACTTACTATCAATTCCAACTGCCAACACTTTCATAATTTAAATTAGTAGTTAGGTCTAATTCAACTACATTTTTATCATTAATTAGTGTATCAACTTAAAATTCAACGAAATTTTGGATCAAAGTCAATTTAATGTAATTTAAATTTCATTAGTGTTTTAATTTTCATTTAGGAGCCACCCACAACCACAATTGAGAATTTGGTTTTTAAAATTGCCTATTTTAAAATGAATGCACCCACCAATCTAAAGTGTTGACTATAGACTTTCTTTTTGTATTTTTATTTGTTAGAATATTAAAATTTGTTTGAAAATAGCTTGTGCTAAAAATAAATAAGTTTTTGTTGAGAACTTAAATATATATATATTGAAAAATTAATCTTTATCTTTTTCATCATTACTTAAGATACTTTTTGTAAAAATTGAAAGTAACTTAAAGTTACCTTGGAGAGTAATTTAGGGTTTGGTAAATTGTTTTCTAGTTCTCAAAAAACAAGTTATACGAAAAGAGGATAACACGTATAATTTCCAATATTTTATTTTAAGGAACATAGAAAAACTAAAAACACTAAAACTTGTTTTTTAATATATTATAATTTTAAGATAGTAAATTATTAACTACTGAAATTTCGATCCGCTTACATGTGCTTATCGTGTTTTAATGCGAATGTTACATTACTTGGAAATTAAAGAGTTATAGATAACCAGCAGCTTAGCTGCAGACGATAAACGAGTTTTAGAGAATATCAAAATAATATTATCTGTGTTTTCAAAAATTATTATCAATAATAATTTTAAAAAACAGGAACCAATATTTTTTTATCCATTTGTCTTCTAAATTAAAAAAAACATCGGCAACAAACACGGCCTTAATTTATTGAACTAGAAAGGGCACGTATCATTGGAGCGTCAATGCGTCATCATAGATAGACCAGAAACTGAGGGGTGATTTGTAAAGTGCCGTTTGGCTCCAAAAAGTGGAAAGGTAAAGCTGGTTTTTGCCCCTAGGAAACCGGGCCCGGCCCATTTATCGTAACAGCAAACGATGCGATTTTACCATATTGCCCCTGCCCCCGCTCCCTTATAAATTGGAACCTTCCTTCGCCTTTCCCTGGGGCTTTCCTTTCTGATCGGTTATCTCTCATATTCTCGATCTTCTCAGAGGCGTTTTAACAAACAGTTGGGGAGTGGAAATGGCGAAAGGCGGTGGCGGGAAGCTCACGAAGCTGAAGTCAGTGATAAAGAGATGGCAGTCAATCGGGAAGACGGGACGGGCAAACGGCAGCGCAATCGCCGCCGCGACTCCCTCCGACGACGACAGAGACCTCCAAGCGGTCTACGTCGGGAAGTCGCGGCGGCGCTACCTCGTGGGCTCCGACGTGACGGAGCACCCTCTCTTCCGGGAGCTGGCGGAGCGGTCCGGCGACTCCGACACGATAAACGTTGCATGTGAGGTGGTGCTGTTCGAACACCTCCTCTGGATGCTGGAAAATGCCGATCCCCAGCCGGAATCAATGGCGGAGCTGGTTGAGTTCTATGCCTGCTAAATCAGTTGCAGACATGAAATAACCGCTGGAAAAAAAAAAAAGGATGATTCTGTCTCTCCCTCTGACTCCCTCTGTACTGACTCATCCACGGAGTACAAGCCAAAAAAAAAAAAAAAAAAAGTTGTAAATTTTTCCAAGACAATAATGATTGGCGGTGTAGAGAGAATTTCAGAAGGAACGTTTAACCCAATTCACATCTGCTGATCTTGAAGGGCGGCGGTCCTGATGAGAATTACGGTTTTTGCATATTATTTATGTATTCATATGTAAAATGTTATATTCTTCTTCTCTGTTCATTCTCAGATGTATAATGTTTCTTCGTAAATCTGTTTCTTTCAGCTTCTTTCTTCTTCTAATAGCTTATCAGTCTTTCAATTTCTATTTTAGCTTTGTTGGGTGTTGGGAAATTTTAAATTAAGAGGAAATTAAATAAAAATCAATGGTATTGTGTGGATATTATTAACTTGGATTTTATGTCATTTTTTTTTTTTAATTTTTAGCACTTTTAATTCAGGGATTCTATGTTTTAAATCAATAAAATTATGTTTTTTTCAAAAAAAATAGATATCCAGAATTGTAGCATAAGGCTTTTTAATCCTACGTTTTTCACGATGATAGATAGTTAACTATATTATGAAAATAAGGCGAGTAATGTCCCAAAATAATGGTTAAGCTACTCTCTTTTTACCTATCATCAACTTTTTCAAAAAATTAAAATTGTAATTAGTAATCACTGTTTTAGGGTAAAAGTTAAAATCATGATTGATGTCTATGTTTTAAAAAATAAATTAAAATCATAATCGCTAATCACGATTTTAACATTAAACATAAAATTGTAGTCATCAATAACACTTTTAATTTTTTGAAAAAATTTAAAATCATATTCACCAAATACGATTTTGATGATACGACAAAGAAAAGACTACCTTGATAATTCGAATTTGGGACATGACTATGAAAATAAGACAAGTGACACTAGAGCATCTAAAATCATACAAAGTTGTAACTGTTAGGTGATCTTGCAGTAGCCTGTCCCGCCCAGGCTCGTGATATGAGGTTTTCGCCCGTGTTTATAATTTCGTCGCAGCTCGCCCATGGCCGCGTGTGGGATAACCGACAATCTCCTCACACGTCCAGGCAGGTCGGAAGACGACATTTCGGTTCTAGGTGGTAGGGGCTTTGTTGATAACTGGGGCTCACGATCTTAGTGTTAGGTGATCTTGGCGCACCGATCAGCATTGCATTTCGTGAGATGGGAGTTTTACTTATGACTTATAAGCTCCATCCATGGCCATTGTGGCCGTGTGAGACCAATGATGGCTGCTCGATCAAATGAAAAAATAATTTGGTCATATTTAAGGAAGGCTACAAAAATAAAGCTAGCTTTGAGGATTAATTAAGGTGATTATGATAATAAAGGAAAGTAAGAAAGTAATGTATAATTGAAGTTAAAAATGATTGGGTGGTTAGAGATGCCCTAGAGGATAGAGGATAGAGGATAGAGAGAGAGGGAGGGAGACAACCCCACCAAGAATGGGAACTTTCCATAAATAATCCAAAGACTTGGAAGACATATAATGGGTTAGTGGAAGACAAGAAATTTGTTAAGTACACGCAATTGGTCTTTAAACTCTTAAGGAGATGTAAGGCTGTAACGCGTTTCCATGCTGCCTTTGCCAGCCATAAAGCTCTCCCCTGTCCTACCAAATTACTCTTCATTTATGATTACCATTCGTGCATATATATATATGTATGATTAGATTGAGAATATTAAGATGATATTGCTTTTTTTTAGATAAAATTTAATTTCTATTCATTTTTTGCATTACATCTTGTAGTATTCTGTTATTAGATTTGAGTCTGGAATTTCTTGTAAACCCATCTCATTTTTTATAACTTGAGTTAGGCCTTAAGGACTGATGATCATAGTTTTATATTCAGTTAAAAAGTGATTTATAGACATTAATTGGTATAATGATATTAAACATGTTTCTAATACGTGAATATGTTTAGTTTAGTTGGTAGAATGTTTAAAGTTTAGAAATGTAGGACATCTAGGGAAGGGAGGGGTTCTTAGATTCGAGTCCCGATGAGAACAGTTTACTATATTGTAAAAAAAAACATATTTATGATACTTTAATTGCTAATAAGACATAACTTAGTGATTAAGGATTTGGTGGAGCACAAGGAAGAACCAGAGTCTCCATAAGAATAAAATATTACAATGTTGTATACCGAATGAACAAATGTAGAAAAAAAAAAGTTAAATTTATTTCTAATACATTTTATACTTTTAATTTTTTTTTTCTAAAAAGAAGCTAAATCATTGTTTTATCTACTCTAATAAAAATTAATACCATGTAATGATACAGCCAAAGGAAAAAGGTGTAGTAAAATCATACGAACAATTTCAATCAAAACTTCCATGTAATAGCAACTCTTGGGTAATGGGTATTCTACACCTTTTTCACGAATAATTAAATGGATTGTTGAAGTTATAGTGGCTTAATTAATATCTAAGCCATAGTGATTGAAATTTTTGTCAATTATAAGAAGTGTGTTAAAATATTGCATTTGGCAGCAAGAAAACCTAAACCTTACAGAGCTCATGTATATGATATGTAATGATTCTGTCTAATTATATAAATATTGTTTGTTTTGGGTTGAAATTTGAATTAAGCGAGTTTATTAGGTTGAGAGGAACATCTTATATAATCGAAAAGTTTGCTCTGCATCGTCTGAGGATGTGATAAAAAACATATATCTTTGTAGGCCATGAAGTGCCGTTGTGTCTTGTATGGGATTCTGGGTTTAATAGATTAGCAGCTCATACTGAGGTCAAAGGAACAGCTCTTTACATCGGGTTGGGGTTGACTTTGATACTATTTATAATGACTCGGTCTAATCATGTAAATATTGTTCACTTTGGGTTCAGAGGGTCCTCACAGCTTTAAAATACGTCTACTAAATTGAAAAGAATTCATACTTATATGGTGATAAAAAGTTTTTCCTCTATACGATGTGAAATGAAACATGACAGTTACAACAAAAATAAAGGAAGAAGGAGAAAGAAGTTAAATACACAATTATTAATGTAAATTTCTTGTTTTGTATTAACGTTTAATAGATGAATTTAGTGTTGAAATAGGTTTCGTTATAATGTTGGAAGAAGAGAAGAAAATTGGTGAAACATGCTGGCCTTATTTTGCGGCACTTTCGTCGGGGAGGTGCCCCAATAATCTTTATTACTACAGCATATCCATCATTATCTTTGGATGGATGAAATAAAAAGTATAATCAATCATAAATTGTAGGTACAATTTTAAAGCATGGTTGCATGGCTCAACTAGTAAACTGGTGGAATGATTTTAGGAAAGATCTTAACTTCGAATTCAAGAACTACTATAGTTCACATGCTTAACTCGATCGGTAGAGTGTTTAAGGGTTAAAAAGATAGGACATACACGAAGGGGAGACTCCTAGGTTCAAGTTTTTGTAAAAGTAGTTTACTACATTATAACAAAGTGTTTAATTGTCAAGAAAAAAAAACACAGAATATTACAACCATGTAATGCAAGTGAATATAAGTAAAAAAAAAAAAAAAAAAATCATAAGTTTTTTTTTTTTTGTTAGACCTTAAGGTATCATGAGTGAGTTCGTGCACACACAGAAGTCATATTTAAGTTATACCATATCAAGACTAATCCCTATTATGACCAAAATTGACTATAATGGCAGCAAAACTCTTCCACCTAACACAACCGCATTCCCAGTACTCAAACTTAAGACCATTTATTAAGTTAGAAAAGACCTCAATAATTTCACTTACATATTCGATGGTAAGTATTATCTTAGTGCTTAAATTTCATTTTTTATGATGAATGTATTGATCTCACAGTCCAAATTTTACCATGTATAATTTCTTATGTTGGATATGAGTGCTAGTGATCACGGGCCTATTTGTTCACAGAGTAGTGCGGTTGGTGTAACGGTCTCATGGAGAAATCTTATGAGACTGAGTTCTGTATCACACTTTGTATGCCTTTATGTTGGCCCGGTTTTACGTCCTATCTCGGGTTCGTCAAAGAAGCGGATCAGGCTCGAACGATATATGCGGGGGTGGCCCAGTAGCATGCTACAATAAAATCTAAGTAATATGGCTTACTGAAACAGCAGGATCGATATGTCGAAACGGCATCGTCACGTCGACATATGCACTTATGAAGCACTCTGTCTGATTTATTTCGAAGCGCGTCGATATCTTGTCTTCGTTAATTTCGCCTGCTTCTGGTCGTAGTTGTATGTGTGATAAGTCGAGTGACATAAAGCATTACATAACATTTTTATTTTCCAAAAAATGTGTTGTGTAATGGTGGGGGTCATTTGAGTAATTTAAGTGGGGATAATGAAATTAAGTGATAGAGAGAGACACAAAAATAAGACCAGCCCACGTGGGGAGTAGGCCTGGGAAATCGGATTTAGGCAAGTGGGGGTCGGGGTGGGCCTTGGAATTCTCACGGGTTCATGTTGTCTATGTGATTTTTGTCTCAAAATTAATGAATACATGGATTGAACATTGGAGCGGTTGTAGAGAGAACGGAATGTCTTTCGGTCATCGAGTGAGTGAGTGTGTTATTTGCCAACACACCCATACCCCCCCCCATCCTTTTTATTATTACAAATCATATCAAGGACTATAAATCATCTTATTTTAATTTTTGATATACAAAACTAAATTGTAAAAAGGTATAATAATAATAATAATAGTAATAGTAATAGTGGAAATATCTAGTTTAGTTGGTAAAAAGTTTAAAATTTAAAAAATAAGACATACAGAAAGGAAATAGGTCTAAGATTCGATTCCTAGTAAGAACAATTTACTATATTATAAAAAAAAGAATGATATAATAATAAAGTACTACAAAAATTTAATACAAAGTAAATAAATGAAAAAAAAATAGTTTTTTTTTAACGTCATAATCAATCCCTGCTCTTTTTATGTCATGTATTTAAACATTGAACGTATGACGAGGTGGACTGACACGCATGCACCGCTTGCTTTACCTCCCATGTCCAAGGCGATATATTTGCTCGTGTATTCGATCTCATCCCGCTTAATGCCCAAGGTGGTTGAGTTGAGGTCACGCTCAACCTTTCTGACTGTTGAGCTCGGGTCATTCGTTTGATTGTCAGGTGACTAGATTCAAGTCACCCATATGAATGTTCGGATTACTCACACGAATGTCATGTGCACTATACCTGCTCCCATTCGATATGGGAAATAATTTTTTTTTTTTAATATACTTTAGTTTTAAGATAATAAATTGTTATCATCGATGCTCGAACTCAAAACTCCCCCTTCCTTATATCCTATACCTATTTGAAATAGAAAGCGCTCTAGCACTTAACCTATGAAATATTAGATTTACAAATTCAATGTTATTTGATTTCTTTTAACTAAAGATTTCTAAATTTTGTAGGTGGGGGTGAGAAGAAGACTCCAAAAATGAATTGAACAAAATGAATCAATGATGGAAGGAAAAGGAATAGGGAAAGAAAATAAGTAGTAAGGGAAGGGCGAAGACCGGAAGGAAGCGTATAAATATATAGAGGAGACAACTGACAATGGTGGTCTCACTGGTTCAAAGCTAAGAACAAAAAGGACAAAAAACAAAATGAGGATGAAAATCAAAAACCCAATCCCAGCCCCCACACTCTACCTGTCAGACATTCAAATCTAATCTAAATCCAAATCAAAATCAGCCAAATTCCCAAAACATGAGCCGAAATTTGCGCCCGAAATGACCGTTCACTTGCTTCTCAATCTTTCACCATTCTCTTTCTTTTTATAACGGAAGTAGATCGAGTCTTGGGTCTTGTGCAGTAAGCAAAATTTTCTTTTTATGGATGCTTGAAAATTTTGTGATATTTACTTTTATAGAGGTGGTAATTCATAGAGACGGGTTAGATCGAGTCAGTACCAAATCGGGTCAATAATTTAACAACCTAGTTTAATCCTAATTTTGGATATATCAGACTTAAATTGCTACCTTTATTTATTTCTTAGAATACAACGCTTTTTAATGACGATAACAGCATATTGATAATCATTTCGATGAACTGAAACATATTTGTATCTCTATCACAATGAATTTACTTCCTAGAATACGATGATCTTTAATGATGATAACAATATTTTGGCTACCACTTCAACAAATTGAAGAATGCTTAACGAAATCCTATTTAATCTGAGAGAATAAATTTTCCTATATTAAAAAAGAGTCCAAACCTTCTTTAAATAGGCTCAGGCAAAATAATGTATTGTCTTTCTACAATTTCAAGATAGCTAAAAAAAACCAATACCCATAAATGAAATTGAAAAGATTTTAATTCCATGTGTAAAAAATTTTAAACATGCATTTCATCGTAGAATAATTTCATTCAAAATAACATATGATAGTCAAACATTAAGAATAGGAATAGGAAGGGGATCATCTCATCAATATGTATATATGTCTACATCGGTGAGGAGGTTAGAATAGACCATCATCATTTTCATCTAAGTTGGTGGTGGTGGTAGGCAGGCTTTTTTCTTTTGAGGGCAACATGGCACTACACTACAATTCCACCACCAAGGACAGACATGGGTAAAACTAAAAACACCCTGAAATCCTCAAGGAAATTTTCGAGTCTTGTCCCAAACAAATACATATTATCTTGTGTTTGTGTCATATTATATTTTTTATGTTAATGCTGTAGTCAAAAACTACGATTTTACTAATATATATATATACGGATATGACTTAATACAATGACAGAAAATCAGAAAAAGAGGTCAAAGATAGCGAAGGGTGCATGTGGGGAATGGATAAAGGAGGATGAGGGCCGTTTGACGTGGATGATTATCTATTCTTTGGGTCTTCTTCCCCCATACACATGTGCTTCTACCTCTTTCTGTCGGATGAATTTCTGTCATTGTATTTGTGGTGTGGGAGCCTTCTCACTTTTCCCTTTTTTTTTAACATCCTTTCACATCTTCTTCATTTTTTACATGTTTTTCATGCTTAATCCTATTCCCTTTCATCTTCGTCTTCAATCCACTTGCTTTTATTGTTTTTATGATTCCTGCAACCACAACAATCATGATAAAATCGGAGTAAAGATAAACGAAAAACACATATATGTTTTATAACCTAAATATGTCGTATCGTATCGTGAGAGTGAATTCCCAACCTATTATTTCGTCACCTAATAAAAAATATTATACATAAAGGGTAAATGCCTGAATACATAAAGGGTAAATGCCTGAATAGACTGTTCAGACATTTGTTGAGTCGTTCTAGTCTCAATATAAGCCATATGTCCCAACAATTGTATACCAAACATTAAATTGTCTATAAAATTGAGTCATATTTGGTTTAATTTTTTTTGTTAGGCCAAAATGTCTTAGCGATTCAGCCTTAGCATGAAAACGTTTTAAATTAAATGCGCGGTCATTAAAATCAAGTCTGGTCGAGAGGATTAGGGAGATAAAGCTCTCTGCATAACCTTGTGGCGTTATTAGATTTAAAACTCACGAAAACCGATGGTTAAGATATAAAAGGCGCAAGCGTTTCTCCTTGTTAGATGGTTGCTTGTTTTTCAATTTTAATCATAATTTCCTCCCTTTTTTAATGATTAATTTTTTTTCATCAAACTCCTCCTAACCCTATTAATTTGTTATCCATCTACCAACCCATACCTATGAATAGATTTAATCGATCCATTTGATTAAAATCAAATCTAATGAGCTACTACATATATTTAAATTTTTAACAAACTATATGGAATCAATTTCAAAATCACATACAAAGGAGTCAACTAGGGGCATGATTGAACAGTTGATAGAATCCAAATATGCTTTTACCTTTTGTAAGGTAGTATTATATTGTTATGAATGGTTCAAATTGGGGAAGACAAATGTCAATTTTATTGATGATTAAAGCACACACTATTCAACTACACCAATACTAATATAGTATAAAATATAGCATGAGATAAAATAAGTTATCTCAATTGCTCATAAAAATAAAAGTAAAAATAAAAAATAAATAAATTCTTTCTTTAAAATTGAAATAAAATTTTATATGACTAAAAAGTTGAACCAGACTTTTTTATCTTTGGAACGGAGGACATAATGTCTTTGGTATGATTAAGAAATGGAATCAAAATAGATGCTAGTAAGCATTTAGGGATTGAAGGGTAAGCGATTATAAAGTAATTATATATTGTTATTAAAAAAAATGTAATGTACCTAGTCCATTAATTTTACTGAAATAACTTTTAATTTAAACATTTACAAGTATAGTAATATTTATAGAGAGATAAATAGAACATCCGAATTGTTAAGTTAAGATAGGTATTTATAATATTGATTATAATATTTGGTGATCAAACTTTACTTAAGATGTTATAAAATTTTGTTTTGAAAATTATTGTGGTTCATTGTTTAATAGGATTTGTAGGGATTCTTGTTCATAGTTTCCTTAAAATGAAAGTTGAACCATAGGGATATCAAAATGTAAAATTAGCATGAAAAGAAATGTGATCATGATGGCTAAGTAATGGCATCAAATGTAGTGTTTTGAAAATTGGATCGAATTTATCGGTTCGATTAGTCAGACATGACCTGTACCGATCACGATTTTGTCGATTCGATCATCCAATTCAATATAAGCTATAATAAGCTTTTTGATTGATCGACGATTAGGTTTTAAATATTGATCAAATGAGACCTTCAATGCCTATTCCTTGAATAGGAAATATGTATACAAAGACATAAGATCGTGACATCTTCAAAAGAGATCAAATGAGACCTTACATATGACAGTTGGCACCCCCTGATTGGCAACACGTTTTATTTGGGCTTAGAATTGGGCCTCGGACCCATTTGGCCCAACAACAAGCTGTTGCTAAAAATAGCCCAACCTAGCATTACAAGGCTCACATCCTCCATTAATCGCACTTCCCGTTTTATCTTTTCATGGCCCATTACGGAAAACGCGATCAACTTCACGTATCTTCTCTGTCTCGCTTTTAATTCCTATTTTCGATTACACCTACAAAATTTTTCCAATTTGATTTTCCCGGCAACCAAACAACAATGTATACGCGTTGGAAACCGATGCGTTTGGGCGCTGCGACGACGACGCTGCTACTGGCGTCGCAGTTCATGATTTTCATCCCCGCCGCCGCCGTCGTCGTCTCCGGGAAAACCGAGGAGGACATTCCGCCGGCTATCACCAAGCTTGACGCCTGGGTCGGCCTCAACATGCGGGAATACCAGCAGAAAACATCGGAGATAAAAGGGCGAGAAATCGCCTCTCGACCCCGTACTCGTCGCCGCGGAGGCAGAAGTGAACGTGATCAAGGTGAGAAAAGACGGCACCGGCGACTTCGATACGATCGCCGATGCTCTGAATAGCATTCCGAAGGGCAACCTGAAGCGCACCGTTATATGGATCGGCGGCGGCGAGTACTGGGAGAAGATCATCATTGATAGGTCGAAGCCGTTCATTACTTTGTACGGTTCGGCGTCCGATATGCCGTCGATTATATACAACGGAACGGCGCTTCAGTACGGAACAGTCTACAGCGCCACCGTGGCAGTTGAGTCGGACTACTTTATGGCCGTTAATATTGCTTTTGTGGTGCGTACGTCTCTCTCTCTCTCTCTCTCCCTTTCTCTCTCTACTGTGTTACAATCTTCATGCAAAAATCGTTTGTTTTGAATTTGGACTCACTTTATTATTTATTTATTTATTTTTGTTTTAATAGGCTTCCATCAATGGCCACAAACTCCCATTTTTATTTGAAACAAATCAATTATTTAACTCTGCATATTGGAAGACAAGTAATTGAAATAAGTCAAAAACAAAAATTTATGAGATTCTTTTTAATTTAAGATACCACCTATCCAAAAAGCAAAACAGTTACGAGAATATGGATTTTGATTCATTGATCTTTATTTGAAATTTTTTTTTTCAAAAAAAAAATTATTTGAAATTGAAATATAAAATTGCTTTCTTTTTTAAATAATTGAAGAGTGTGTCTACAAGAATAATTTTCAAAATTTACTAAAAAAGAATAAATACAAAGATTTGGGGTCTGTTTGATTTTTATTTTTGAAAATATAAAGAACATAAAAAATGTGTTCTCTAAAAACTCTTATTTGTTCTTTAGATTTAATGTTTTTTTAATGTTTTTCAAACAAAAACAAATTAAAAATCAAGGGCTTGTTTGTTTATTATTTTTGAAAAATGTTTTTTGGTTCTATAAAATAAGGAGAATAAGAAAAACAGGAAAAACATATTTGGTTTTCAATTTATATTTTTCTGAAAAAAAAAACACATTTTTAGTGTTGTTTGTGTTTTCAAAAGCGGTTTTCATTAACAGTTATCAATATTTTCCCTGTTTTACTCTGAACGTAAAATAATCTTCAAAAACAGTCAACAAAGAGAGCGTAGTATTGTATTTGTAATGTAATAAACACATTCTAGATATATTTCAATTAATATACTCGATTTCAGGTTAGTACAGGTGCTGACGATAATTATTTGTTTGATGGCATGGGAGATTTCAGAATTCAGCTCCTATGCCGGACGGAAAAAGGATAGGAGCTCAGGCGGTGGCCATGAGAATCTCCGGCGACAAAGCAGCGTTTTACAACTGCATGTTCATAGGGTTCCAAGACACCCTTTGTGACGACAGGGGCAGACATTTCTTCAAGGACTGCCAAATCCAGGGCACCGTCGATTTCATCTTTGGGGATGGCAAATCACTCTATTTGGTACGAATACAATACCCATAAAATCCACACACTATCAACAACATGATTTGATTTTCAGATCGTATAAAATAGAGTGCTAGCTGATGATCTTGGGAAGCCTCGTTGAGGCATTGGTTTTGTTTTTGAGTTTTTTCTTAAAAAGATCTCGTATGGATTAGATGTTATTCGACATATCCCAATAAGTCTTTCACCATTAACTATCGATGTGAGGACGTTAGGGACTTTGGATGCATATCTAATAATCACTCTCGCCAGCAAAGTGCGTCAGCGTCATTTCAAGCGAGATTTTCTTATTTGTGTTTTAGCGTAGCATCTTTACGTAGCCAATGTCGTGGTTAAGCTGGAAACCTTTATGTAACGATGGGAGGAAATCTTATGGACACTTCCTTTCCTTATCCACATTGATATGATATTATCCACTTTGACCTTAACTCTTCATAATTTTGTTTTTGAGCTCTTTCCACAAAATACCTCATATTAATCGGATGTCGTCGTCTATGCTTATACTTTATACTCTCATAATTAACCCTTTCCATTTCTAACTGATGCGGGACTTTAGACACATACCCAACAACTGATTGAGTATGTTTGAGATTCCAAATGCAGAGCACAATGATACAATCAGTAGCAAAGGGGGTGGGTGTTGTCACAGCTCAGGCAAGAGAAAACGTGGCAGATAGCAGCGGATTCGCCTTCGTCCATTGCAACATATCCGGCAGCGGAGACACATACCTAGGCAGAGCATGGCGGATGAGGCCAAGAGTGGTGTTTGCTTATACCTTCATGGGCTCTCTCATCAACGGCGAAGGCTGGTCGGATGGCTTGCATTCTGATCGCGATAAGTATGAACCTCTCACTTCTTACTTCTTTCCATTCTAGTAATTAGTATCTTTCTAATTTTCAAATATGATTGCATTACAAATCTAGAATATATAGGTGAAATTGTTGAGATTATAAATGGGAAATGGGTCAACTCGGCCCATTTTAATTTAGGCCAACTTTTGGTTAGCCCACTCTGACCTTATGCAGGTCGTGGATCAAAATGGCCAGACATTAAAAAAATTAAAAATAATAATAATAATAATTTTACAAATTTTGTATTTTGGTAAATAAAGTTTTAAATATTTACATAATTTATTCTTATGTTCATAAAATATTTAAGTTATATTTATATATTTTATCTTATTTTATTTTAAATTATTTTTCATGCTACTATTCTTTTATTTTATTAAAAACAATTATTTAATAACTATATTTTTTTAAATTTTTTATAAACAACTATTTCCTATTTTTCATAATAGAAAAACTAATATTTTTAACAATCAGAAAATATTATATAGTCATTAAAAAATTTTAAAATAATAAAGAGAGCCAAAATGGTCAAACGGGTTGGCTCCGCTTAAGCCCTAATGGGCCACTGGCCTATTCGGGTTGGGCAAATAAAACTACAATTCTATTCGAGGCCAGCGTTTTTCGGTACCAGTCGCTCCAAAATATGAAACGCAGCGAGACAGGACTCATATTCCCTACAGTGGGATATCTCTCTGTGTAGTAATGCGAGTTTAGTCACAGAATGCAGTTATATTCCGTGATAGAACTTTATCGCTCTTGTGGTATCTTTCAACTCATTATATTTGTCGTGAGGCAACTCCGTGTATGCGGTGTTTAAGCAGCCTCGTAGTCCAAAAAAAAAAAAAAAAATGTGATAGCATTACATGGGGAGTAAGGAATTGTTTAATCTAATGTTGATGATTGGATTTGTAGGACTGTGTATTATGGAGAGTACATGTGCAAAGGACCAGGAGCAACCTCGTCAGGACGTGTTAAATTTGCCAAGTTACTCACAAACGAGGAAGCAAAGCCTTTCTTGAGCACCAGCTACATCGATGGCAACAACTGGCTTATTACTCCTCCTAATTATGTGTATAATTTGTGACTAAAAACATGAAATTAGTACCAGTTTTTTGAATTTGAATTTGAATTTTTACCATGTAGTGTATATCATGTATAGCAAAGTATATTATTATTACAGAATTAGGCATGCTAAAAAGCCTAGATCTTACAATCATTGCTCTCTAGCTAGGTTTTTGTTCAAGATTTCTTGGCTACAGAAAGGTATATTACATTGTTTATGGTGCCTTTAAATATAATTAAGTTGGAAATGAAAAATTATCAACCATTTGATAAGTATTACAGATTGACAGATCTTAATGTATTATATCCGTAGCCTTTTGAGCCTTTTGAACCTTACGTGGATTCAAGCATGACAAATCTTATTATTCTTTATCCCTTCTTTTGTTGACATGGAACAATCCTTTTGGACACATTGCAGCCACAAAGTACCATTTTCCTGTGGGAGGAAGTCTCAATACTAAACTAATTTCTTTTTAATTATGACTTTAGAATGCAATCTATGTAGGGGTCTACAACGGATCGAGCAAAGACTGGCGGACTTGACAGGTTTAGTGCGAGCAGGGCCTTGAACCAAGAATTAAAATCATATATATATATATATATATATATATATATATATATATATATATTATTTTAATCCCTTTCTTTAGCTTAAAATTTAATGGGCCGTCACATGTTGAAACATATAATAAACTTTTAACAAAATACGTATTGTAAATAGAACTACATAATGTATTTAAAAAAATAACACAGAAATAAGGATGGACTTGCTCGGGATAGGCCTAAGCACATGGAGAGCACAAAAATGAAGCCCAATAGCCCTCTGCTCACATAAACCGGGCTGGGGTCGGGCTGGGCTTGAAGTGGGACTCTCCTCTAAATATAACATTACAAGCATTTTCAAAAATAAATAAAATTATTAATTTTATTGCTTGTTTTTTTTCTTTTGAGAAACATCA
This sequence comes from Tetrastigma voinierianum, assembly GCA_016808115.1. NCBI lineage: Eukaryota > Viridiplantae > Streptophyta > Magnoliopsida > Vitales > Vitaceae > Tetrastigma > Tetrastigma voinierianum. The sequence goes on from JAEQBH010000022.1 coordinate 260,133, forward strand.
ATAATGATTTTCTTTATAACACTATGAATAAAAAAATCCTAGGTTGGTATATCCAAAATTACAAGAGTCCAACTAGGATCTCACTTAACTCAAAAGTCTAGGAAAGAGGTATCGATTGTTTTTTTTTTTTTTTTGAAAGGCAGGCATTGATTGTTTTAAAGCTAAAAGACCATGCATTTTCTTCTATCAATAGTCTCTTTCTAGGAAAAGACATGGATTTTAGGGTTAGATTTGGATTAGTAGTCACCTAAGGTAGGAGAAGCTTTGCCTTTGAGGCATGGAAAGGGACTACGAGAGATACGGGTTCGAATTATTGTAAGAACAAATTACTACATTATAATATACAAAATGGATAAATGTCAATAAAAAAAAAAAAGTAGGAGAAGCTCTCATTCACATACCCTATGCCAATTGACCATGAATCTGTTGATTTTTATTCCAATTTTTCACATGAACAGTTAGGTCACAACCATCAACCATATGCCTTATTTTTGTAACATTGAAGGCGGTGCTATATTAAAATAAGGCTGATTCTCTTGTTATGGCTCCCTATGTGTATTTGGAGATTGGTTCTTTGCTGTGACCCACATGCAGTCTCCATAAATAATTGATCAATAGTTCATAATGTAATATTTTCCTCAAGATTTACTTTGATCAGAGAGAATCATGGATGTGGTGAGGTGATGATAATGGAATCAAGCATGTGCAAGAGAGAGTTGCACATATCACCACCCAATCATGTTTCAGCCCAGAAATCTATATATTAAGGCAAGGCTCTGTTACCTAGCATAGCTCACTAATGAGGATTAAAAAACAAAAGAAAATTACTAAGAAACTTTTCCATTAATCTTTTTTTTGTCTGACCATGAGATATATATCCTGAGCAGGCCGTGCATATAGAGAGAAGGCGCCTTTAAGCCATACCAGTTACCACATCTATACTAATCCCCATACAAGTCGGGAGAGACCATAAAAATGGTAAAGCTTTACCATAGAACCCAATTGTATTCCCAAGGCTCGAACTCGAGATCATTGATTGAGCAAAAAGAGACCCCATCTATCTCACCTATATGTTCGGTGGTACTTTTCCCTACTCTTAGCCCACCATGACCATAACACTCTAAGAGGTGTTGGCTGAAGACCATTCGCCAAATCATTCTGTGTCACATATGATAATATGATGCATGAAGCTAGAGAAACAGTCCTATAATTACAACCTGAGCATTATTACTTCATCTCAAATGCAATCAATTTGAAGGCTAGCTTGAGTTATTTAAGATTGAAAAAGAGAATATTAGTGGAGCTGCAACATCCTGATTCCTCAACAATGGATACCATATGCCAATACACAAAAGAAAAAAAGAGAACAGTTGCAGAGGTTTTGAAATGTTAATGTCCATAATCTGTGAAAAATAAGTCTGTTCTGAATTCAATCAAACATTAGTTACAATTCACATCCAATCCCAATAAAGATGAGAAAAGCCAAACAAATGAACTCTTCCCATCCTGAGTTTCACCCAAACCAATTGAAATTAAGAACTAACCAAAAATTCCTATTGTTTGTCACTTTACCAGAGGAGAACCAATATTTGTTTGAGGAGGCCTTGCTTTGCAGTTTGCAGCCAAAAAGAATTAGCTCCAAAATTTGAAGCATTGCTAAATTCACTGCGCTTCCTCTTCCATGGTTCCAGCTGCAAAATCACCAGGAGAAGTTCATTTCAGTAAAGCAAATAGACAACAATGAAGAGGATTTTTCTCCTGCATCTCATCTCATTCCTGCAATGAAGGATACATGTGACAGAGATAACAAATTAAGGCCGGGTATTTCAGATTGGATTATTTTTTGTGAACCAAACACTGATTTTTCACTTTTCAGAATGCTCCCCTTAAACTCCTGCCTCAGATCCTCAATTAGGGAAAGGCAGCTTAGACAACTGAACCCTCTTTCTGAAATAGCCCTCTATAAAAAAAATTCCAATCAAGTAAGCCATTTCAATGGAAAACATTCATCTGAACACAACCTTAAGCTCCGTTTGAAACCCGAGAAAGTACTAGGAAAAGTAAAATAATTACTAAGGAAAATGATTTTCTTATGTTTGGTTTCATCGTGGAAAATATAAAAAAAAATCAAATATAATAAAAATTCCTCAAAATTTTACGTATTTTTTAATTCCTTAGTCCTTATATAAGAGGGAGTAACAAGTAAAATGAGTTTGAATAAACATATAGAATTAATTTATTAAGTTTAAATCTATTTTTTATTTTCCTTTTAACTTTTATTTCCTTTCACTTTTTTTTTATATTTTTTTTCTTAGTATTTTCCAGGTTCCAAAATGAGCTTTAAAGTCATAAAAATTCATTGGAGGAGAAAAAAAAAATAGAAACAACTTACATGTATTGTTTTCATCAGGGTGAGCCTCTGGATGGCTCTCAATGCACTTCAACAGATACTTGAAGGTCTCAATCTCGCATGGGATTGTAAGCCCACCACTGTGGTCAAACCCAAACTCCTCTTCCACCTTCTTCAACAACACCTTGAACAGAGGGTGGGTAAGATAGCCGGTGGGAATGATGAACCTCCGAAGCTCTGGCCCTACATAAACTGCCAAATACCCTTTGGGTACATCAGGTGGTGGTTCAGGGCTGTGGCTACCATCCTCATCATCTGAGGCAACGTTGAGTTCCTCAACCTCATATTAACTGCTGGTGAAATTCCCCCAGGGGTTATATTGGGGTGGACACTATTATCTCCTTTTGGGCTCTAGAGTGGCTGACTGCCACCTCTGAAGGATTTCCTTCAACCTAACAATCTGCCTGATTCCACTCACCTTGTTACACCCATGGTCCTCCATTGCTATATGCTTAGCAAGATAGCTAGGAGAATTCCAGGGGTCGAATTCAGAGAGTTTGATTCCAAGCAAATTGGTCTCATCAGATCTTCTTTCCTACTATATGCAAGTAGAGAAAAAATAATTAGTATTTACACAGCATAAAAAACAAGAAAACTTTTTTAGATTTATGAGGCTGTAGGATGTGTTCTGCCTTTCAGAACATGAAATCCACAGAATCATGTACAGTATAATTAGAAGAACCAAAACTACCTGTACAGTAGGAAAATTCTACCATATCTGTTGAAATCAATAGCATAATAATAAAATAAGAAAACACAGAAAAACACCAAGATTTTACGTGAAAACCCTTTGAGGAAAAAAATCATGAGACAAAAGAGAAAACTTCACTATAAATAATTACAAAATACAACGGAATAGAGAATAAATCCGTTGGAATACAGTATGTTGATATGACGAAAATACCCGAATAAAAAGGTCCCATACCTCAGGGATCAGTGGGCACCGCGAATCTTCGGGTGGGACATAATCCCAAAACTAGATTTGGGTCACAAATCAACACTATCATTACAATTGAAAATATCACATTAGAAGAACCAAAACTGCCTGTACAGTATAAAAATTCTCATTCAGAGAGGTCAGCTAAACTGGTTTATTTTCCCCAGCGTTGTTTCATATGCATCAGGCTTTCTTAAACCCCTTACAATAATTCCTCTTTTGTTAGCTATTTCATCTGGTCTTCCAAATCTGCGACAAGTCTTTTCTCCAACCAAAACTCTCATTTAAATCTTATCTGAATTCGGACTATCCGGTAAATAAATCTCTCTCTCAGAGCTATATATATTAAGTGATTAAGAATCAATTAATTATCAGAACTGTCTGGTCTTGCATTGAGATCTCCAACAAAAAATATTATACTTTTGCCCTACCATGGAGCTCCTTCCACACACCGATAACAGAATAGATCCCTCCAAGTTAGGAAACATGGACACAAAACACAACAAAAAAAAAAAGCACAAGAAAGAAAAAGGATCAAAACAAATCATTAGACAAAAACAAGAAGAAGAAAAGTCAAAAATCTGGATTCGAAATCCAAACCAAGCAACGATCATAAAATTCCAAATTAATCTGCATTGCGAGAAAAAAAAAATTGTACATACAGAGAGAGAGAGAGAGAGAAACCTGATCGGAGGAAAGAGAAAACTTCAGATGAGAAGCGGAAGACCACGAGCCATTTGGAGCTTCGGAGGTGAAGGGAGAGCGAGCTCTCGAAAGAGATTCAACTAATTCTTTAACAAAAAAAAACGCCAATCGATGAAAATGAGCCCAAATCCTCACTCCATATTTGATTTATACCTCCATTGAATTTCGCAGTGAATTTCTCTCTTTTCCACTTCACAAAGCCCGACAGTTTCGGATTTCTTCTGATTCAGCCTAACCAAACAGAAAATAAATCACGAAAATTAAAATTGAAAAAGAAAAAAGGAAAAAAAATGTGAGATCTGCGGAAGAAGCCATATAAATAGCGGTTTATTGGTTAGACGCCGACGTGTCAGAAAAAAGATTTAGTAGGCCCCTCTTTCCATTGCACATGATAAATGAGCAAGAGATCATGGTACCATTTAAATTTGGGAAAAAAAAAAAAAAAAACCTGTCATTCATTTTCATTGCAATTGTAGTCTTGAATACCAAATCAGCATTTTGATGAGGAAAATAATTAGAAAATGAAGTAAAAAAAATCAAAAATCCTTTTTAAATACTTTTTATCTCCTATTTCCTATTTAAAAAATAAAATTTATTTTTTAAATTGTCTAGCTCAATTGGTAAAACGTTGAAAGTTTAAAAATGGTATGATGCAAGGATCAAAAATATCGGCAACACGTATATATTCCAGAATCGGATTTTACTAAATATCGGAAATATTCGGTAACATCGGTGGATATTTTGACTAAAAAGCATCTGCAATGGAAAAATCGACAAAAATATTTCAAATTCATGTAAATACTTTGCTTGAATTATAAAAATGCATAAATACAAATATACACTTGTTGAAGATGATATTCATTATAATTTACTCCAGAAATTACATCACAATAGTCATTTAAAACCAAAATGAAGCACCGGCCGTGACTCCATTACATTATTTCCGATCATGGATTCCATCTTCGACGGGGCATAATATTCATACTAAGACATGGTGTCAGAATAATATTGATTGTAACTTCGAACATGCCATGCATAAATCGTTGGACTCCTACCCACAACCTCCTCCGTGATAAATTCGAGGTTCACCCACATGCTCGCTTGAAATCCTTCGCATTTGATATGGAATTCTGAATGACACATGTGGATCATGAGGATTGTTAATCATTCCATATTCTTCACCAATAGAACTCAAGGATGTGAATGAAGTAGCGCCGACCATAACTCATTGTATAAGGAGGAAATATGTTGCCCTATTCGATGAATCATTGGTCGAGTCCCAATACCGCTGACTAAACCCGCTCTAATAACGACCCCTCATCGTATGGTGTCATCCTTCGTTGTCTTCCTCTATATGGCTTCCCAATGGCTCCACACTGACCGCTCCTAGACCCGTGGTCTTCATCTTGTGTAGCAGGTGAAATTATCTTCACGGTGAATGGGCTCAATGGATATCACTTTGTCGTGGATCCGCAATATCCCCACCATCATTTTTATCGCTACCATCACAGTCCCCTTCCCTCAACCATCGGTATCCCGTAGTCAAGTACCAAAGAAAACTTTGGCCTACTACCATGCTCAACACTCAATCAAAAGAGGGTCGAGAAGTAACAATGCGGTCAATGAGTCCCTGCGGTTCTACTAAAATCACACTAAGTGAACTTCTTCAGATAAAACCTACCAACATTAACACCCGCTTCGAACATGTGCAAAGAATTGTGATCAGATTTCCATCTTCATCATCTAAATGGAGAGGTCTAACCCATCAAATAGTTTCGATTCTCGCTCTTCCTCACCAAACTCAGTAAATTTCAAGTAAATCGAGAAAATTATTTTCTAAGAATCCTTTATCGGTCTCAAATTTCTCCATATCAGCCTTAGGGATCTTTATTTTCATGTTGTAATAACAAAAACCAATTGTTGGAGCCTAGGATACAGTCGATTTCTTTGTTTGGTATGAATTAGAAAGCAATGTGCTCCACCTCTTTCACAAGGCAGGATGATGCGGTTTATGAAAGAACCTTTTAAGGCCAAAGTCCTTAATGTTGGAGCGTGATTTCCATACAAAAAACCACCATTCAACCAAGTAATAAAAATTACTTATTTAATATATAATAATAAAATAGTTATAAAATTTACTTATAATGAGAATTTAACACTCACCTAGAATCATTTGATCTGACTTATTGCGCCCTCGATCACCAAATCCCTTTTTTTGCATCAATTTAATAGTATAATATGAATTCACAATGTCAAACAATCTAATATTAAAATCAATTGGAATAAATTGAATCAATGAATTAGAATTAGAAACTCAATAATTTACCTCATTCTTAAAACATACATGCCTTCAAAGATTAGGATCTAATTTAGAAAAAACTTCATGAACAAATTGAAGTAGCTCAGGTTAGAACCAACCCGTGTCTATATTGAAATTTTGATTTAGATAGTATGCCAGTAGAATAGTTATTGAGAAATTACTAGTATGCGATAATAATATAAACATAATATTATTAAATGTGAATATCATAAGAGGATAGTAATTAGTTACCTCACGTGATGAAGAGGATGCTTAAGGGTTCTATCCAACGATTCGATGATATACTTTACCCACTCTTTAGCTTTGAGTCGATTCAACTTGTCTTCATCAACCGAATCAACTCGTAGGACAAATGGCATGGTCAGGACAACTTCGAATCAACAATGCAAGCACTCAGATATAAGGCCTCATAGATGGACACTAGCCTCCACCTTCTCCCAATATACATGATCAAACATGAGTCTTTCAACCTCATGTCCAACTTCGTCCCATTGCTTGTGAGATGCCCATTCACACTAATAAGATTTTCCAAATCAACCCTTTTTCAAGACTGGTTAAGGGCAATATAGTTTCACAGAACTACACCAGATCGCACGATATCTCCACCACAGACCTGTCGCATCTTTGCAAGCAACCAACCATGATTGTAAATGAAGTTGGTTATCTTTCGACCATTCGATCAACTCCAGTAACAAGATCCCACAATGTTTTAAATGATTAAATCGATGCAAGAAGCCGCACATGGAGTCCAATACGATTGTATTTCCTTCATCAACTTTCCCGCTTTCACAAATGTCGATCCACATCCGTCATAATCGCACGACATTTGCTTCTCCAACTTCCTTGATAACGTCCTTCAACAAACCATATATGTATTTGTTGTCTTTAATTTTATCTGACGCATCAACCGATTTAAGGAAAATTGTGCTTCCTTTTGAATAAACCATGAAATTAATAATGCTCAATTTAGTTTACCCAAACCATCCATCGCACATGAATCAGACATCCATATGTCTCCCGTTTCTCCTTTTCAGATGTTGACATAATCTTCCATTTCTTTATACTCATTTCCAAGTACTTGCTTTGATTTCCTCGTATGGAGATGGTGGCCTTATGCCCATCCCTATGGTATAATAATTAAAGAAAGTTGGTTGAGTGTTTGAAATCTCCTTTCCTGTAGCACACTTAAGATAATAATGTCATAAAACATATTACATAATTGTGACAAAACTCCGCTTGTTGTGCACCAAAATCATGTTCTTAAAATGGTGGGAGTCCGGCTGAGTAGGGAACACTTTCATATATGAAAACTTGCTAATGAATCATCCCATTGTTTCCTTTGATCGTCCACTTTCAACATATTTTTTAGGCTTTTTGTTTTGCGCCCGAAGACTTGTATAATGATTTATAAGTGGCGTGGTGATGGATCCGTATGCCGAACACTTTGTGACCTTGAATACGCCTCGGCTGGATCACCCGTTGTGAAGACTACCCATTACTAATGGCAAAATAATAATCAATTCAATTTACATTATTTACATGATTATGTGAAAAATGAATTAGGCAAAGATTTGTACCTATTTTTCTTTCGCTTCATAAACTTCAACTGCTCTCGGTTCCATTCACTAGCATTTGATGCACGTATCGCTCTGATATTCATCTCGCCACCTAAGCATGTCACCCTGATACATATACACATCCTCATCACCCTCCTCCTCCTCCTTCATCATCATCAATGAGTGTGATGTCTTCCTCCCATCAGGTCTCGTAATTCAAATCGACCATTCATATGAGTCGCTTTTCGCTTTGCTTTACTCTTTGTTCCCAAGAGTTGCTTCATTTCTCGCTTAACTTCCTATATTTGGACACTTTAGTATTTGAATGGGGATCTCAGATGACAAATGAAACTTTAAGCGGTAATCTTACCACTTTTATGCTTAAACCACAATAATTGCAAATTGTTCCATTTTTATGTCCGTCCAAAGCGCACAATTTCCACGCAGATCTCTACCACTTCCACTAGCCATCCTATAAACACATGTGAACATTAAAAATAAAATATGCATGTAACTAATATAATATAATTAATTAACTAAAAAATTATATTAGTTAGGTGCAATATAATTAATTAACTAAATATTATATTAGTTACTAATATAAGCGATGAACTAAATAATATTATTTAGATATGTAATTAAAATGATCTAAATTTTTAACATTACATAATTATAATTATTTAATAGTAGGATATGTAATAATATGTAAGTTTCGTAAACATGATATCTAATTCTTAATTCTATTATTATCAAATTAAACTAAAATAAACTATAGTATGGAACTACTTATTATAATGCCATTTCAACACCAAAACAAAACTAAGAAACATTAAAAAATAAAATATGACATGTAACTACTATAATATAATTAATTAACTAAAAAATTATATTAGTTATAATATAATTAATTAACTAAATATTATATTAAGTTACTAATATGTTGATGAAATAAAATAATATTATTTAGATATGGGAGTTAAAATGATCTAAATTTATAAGATATATATTTATATTTATTTAATAGTAGGATGTGTACACATGTAAGTTTCAAACATTATATCTACTCTAATTTGTTATTATCAAATTAAACTAAAATAAAACTATAAAGATAAAACTGGCTATTATAAACTATTTTCACACCAAAATAAATTAAGATACATTAAAAATAAATATGCATGTAAACTATGTTTCAAATTTCCTAATATAATATAGTTAATTAGTAAGTAAAGATTAATTAACTAATATGTTTTAATTAAAATAACTATTAACCAAATAACTAATATAATTAATTAACTAAAAATTATATTATCAAATTAAACCATAATAAAAACTATAGTATAAAATATTATTATAAACTACTTCAACACCAAAACAAACTAAGAAACATTAAAAATAAAAATATGCACAAATTCAATATATATTTATTTAATCCAAAAATTATATTAGTTAGTAGTATAATTAATTAACTAAATATTATATTAGTTACTAATATGTTGGATGAAATAAAAATAATATTATTTAGATATGTAAATTAAATGATCTAAATTTCTATAACATTACATAATTATAATTATTTAATAGTAGGATGTGTAATAATATCTAAGTTTCCAAACATTATCTACCCAATTCTCCTATTATTATCAAATTCAACTAAAATAAAACTATAGTATAAAACTATTTATTATAAACTATTTCCTTAACACCAAAATGAAAACTAAATAAAATATGCATAAAAACAAAATTAATAAAACAAAGAAACATACCTTCATTCACAAAGATCTTCCAAAAAATTAGGTAAATAATAAAGAAAAATATTTGAGAGAAATGGAGGTTAGATGTGGATGGATGGGGTTTGTAATGATATTGTATGAGTTTAAGGGTATTTATAGAATTTTTTGAGTCAAAATAGCTGGATTGTCAAAACCGCTAGATTGATTTCCTAACCGCTGATTTGATTTTTGGTTCAAATCTGACCGTTGATCATCATATATCCGTTATAAAATCATTTTGGACCGTTAGATCAAGCTTTAGATTTAAAATCAACCGTTTGATCAAAAATATAGCCGTGATTTTTAAAAAACGCCAACAAATCACCATGGATCAAAAACAACAAAAAATCTGATTGGCCGTAGATTTTCCTCGGATTTTCCTAATAAAAACGGCCGATAAATCGCAGAGGAGATCGGGCGATGATTCAACTTCGCCGAAAACGCGATTTTCCCTCCGCCAACGCTTCCAAATGAAGTGTCGTGACACGCCCGAGCTTTTCCAATCGAAAATCGGAAATTTCCGATTTTTCGCCGAAAAATCGCCGATAAAGCCGATTTTTTCCCGATTTTTCTGGCAGACGAATTTTCCATGCGTTTTTCTTTTCGAGGCTCACCGAAAAACGATATTTCGGCGATTTTTCGGCCGATTTTTCCGAAATTTTTGTCCATGGTATGATGTCCGAGGAGGAGTCATAGGTTCGGGTTCGTTCCAGTAGGAACAATTTACTACATTGTAACAAAATGCTTAGTTATCAAAAAAAAATAAAATACAAATCAATTATCCATTATCAATCTTTTTATTAAAATTTTATTTTAATTTTATGTGTAGTTAAGTCAATAAAATATGGTGGATTTTAATATAGAAATATTTTTTTTGAGAAGAAATATATTAACATTTGTTAGAGAAAATGTGTTGGCATGGTCTTAGGTAAAATTGTTTGCATGTTTTAGTAGTTTAACTAAGGTTATAAGGGAGTGTAATAAGGGATGTCACGGTTATTGTCTCACAAGATGGTGCATTAAGTTGTGTGACAAAACTTACTATATTAGATCAAATTCGATTTTGGAGTAAATATTATGCGGATTAGGAGGCAATATTCCATGGAACAAATAAGAAAGACTATAAGGTAATATTGAGCATATCAAATTTGGAAGATTGGATCACGTTTGGATCAGAGGTAAATATTCCATTATGATATTTATAAAATAAAATCATAATATTTGGTAAGATATTTATGGAGATAAAATCTAGATAATAAAGGGATAATTGAAGCAGTTAAGGGAACCTTTCATAAACATAGATTGAGACCACGGTAACCAAGGAATATTAAAAAGATCAAGTGAAGAACCAAAATAAATATGTGGACCGTATTTGTCGTGCCGTCCCTTAGACCACACCAGAGCTGAAGTTGAAGATTCAAAGGTCGAGGAGTTTTCATGGCATTAAGTGTTCTTCTTATGTACACATAAGTTTCTATAGGGAGAATTTGGGCATGTGGGTGTCTAGATGACATGTTTAGAAGAATGAGAGGATCCCATGACCCATCTATGTTTCACTTATGAAAGAATTAGATGTGTCAAAAACAAGGTCACTTCCCGTCCTTTACCAATGGTTTTTTTTAGAGGACGTAAAGCAAAGTCAATTTTTTTTTAGAAAATTCATAAAAAGGAAAACTTACTTGGCGACCATCCTCTCCCAGTTCTCTTGATCTTCTTGCACCCTAGTATTTAATAGAGAGTTTAAGTTGTTCTCATCTGCTTGACTTATTCCTTCATATCAGATTGTATTATTCAAATGTATTTATCTGCCTTCCATAGATATAGGATTTAGTTTGTAACAACTTCCTAGTTTGTAGGATCTTCAACCATTCTTGGTTGTTTCCCTGGTGTATTTATACGTATGATTAGTCAATCATAAAGATAATTTTTGTTATTCTCTCCACCATTGCTTGCTTTTTCATGCATGAAAACAATATTATTCGAGTGACATCAAAGATTAGGACACCCACTTTTCCCATTCTGAAATAGATTGTTTCCAACCATAAACTCGATTTCTCTTCTTCATTATCCTCTAATTTTTCATGTAATGTTTGTCTAAGTAATAAAAGCCACAATTGTCTCTTCTCAACCCCCTCGAGACTATTTGGAGGTTGACTTCCAATTATATCACAATGGATTTAAATATTATGTCATTTTTGTGGATCATTTCACCAGATATATTTGGTTCTATCCTCTTAAACAAAAGTCAGAAGTTAAAGATTTTTTTTTTATTAGATTTAAAGCCATTGTTGAAAAACACTTTGATAAAACCATCAAAACACTTTATTTTGACAATGGTGGTGAATTTATTGCACTTGCCCATTTTCTTTTGACAAATGGTATTTCTCATCTCACTAAACCGCCTCACACACCTGAACACAATGCCTTTTCTGAACGAAGACATCTTCACATTGTAGAAACTGGATTAGCATTTCTCTCTCATGCCTCTTTTCCTTTAAGTTATTGAACTTATGCGTTCGCCACAACAGTTTATTTAGTAAATCACATGCCAACATCCACACTAATTACTCAAAACTCAAAATTTTTGGTTGTTTATACTATCCTCGGCTCGTAATTCATATGCAACCAATGGGGTCCAGGGACACTCACATCCCACCTTGACTTTCGTACCACCACTAAATCTGCCATTCGTGAAGTGAAGCTCAACAAAGAATCCCCAAATGAAGCTTCACAACCACCATATCTGGCTAACACACCTATTCCACTCCCATCACATAAACCTTCAAATAACAACAATCCCCAACAATCATCACCACAAATAAACCCACTCGAGCCTCAGCCACAACCCACCCACACCATGACTATAAGAGCCAAAAACAATATTCGCAAACCAATCACCAAAATGAATCTTCACACCCAATTAACTAAAGGTGATGCCCTTGAACCAACCACATTAACCCAGGATCTTAAAGATCATAAATGGCGTCAAGCCATATTTGAAGAGTATGATGCTTTAGTAACGAACGACACATGGGAACTAGTTCCCCTGAATAGCAATCAAAATCTAGTTGGTTGTAAGTGGATTTTTAGAACTAAACGTAAATCAAATGGTTCTGTTGATAGGAAGGCCCGATTGGTTGCAAAAAGCTTCCACTAACGTCCTGGAATAGACTACCAAGACACATTCAGTCCAGTTGTAAAACCAACTACTGTTCAAATTGTTCTTAGTATAGTTGTAAGCCGCTGTTGGTCCTTAAGGCAACTTGATGTAAACAATGTCTTTCTTCAAGGTCATCTATCAGAGAATGTATACATGTCATAGCCATCAGGATTTGTTATCCCTCCCCGCGTCCGCAAACCTAAAAGCAACATGACCTAAAACAAGTTCCTGCGTGGTACCATGAGCCCAACATTTCTCCTACGCTTGTTTTCAAAATTCATATGTTGATACTTCCCTCTTTGTCTTTCATGTTGATGGCCACACTATGTATCTCTTTATTTATGTTGATGATTTAATTATCACAGGAGACAATGCTACCAAAGTTAATCATTTCATTACTATTCTTGCTCAGCTATTTTCCATCAAAGACCTCGACTTACTAACTTACTTTCTGGGTGTCAAAGTTGTCCCAAACAAACATGGCTTGTTACTCTCATAAAGGCGATATATTATGGATTTCCTCACTTAAACTAAGATGCAAGACGCCAAGATTGTTCTTACTCCCATACCAACCAATTCGACTCTCATGTTAACCTCAGGTTCTTCTCTGTTTGATCCAACTGAGTATCGCCTAGTAGTTGGGAGCCTCTAATATTTGCTAATAACTAGACCGTACATCGCCAGTTGCAACAAACCGTCCTGCAATATACGACCGTAACACTCGAAATATACCCGGCCGCTGGCTACGTTTGTGATTAGAAGATAATTTGACCGTTTTCGTGAGTTAGCCATAAACACGGAAACTAGAGACCCGGAAATTTACAAGATTTAAGGACAAAATTGTAATTTGTCCAAAAAGGGGCCTAAAAGACATGAATTGATGAGTTTGAGGCCAAAATGAAATAAAGGAAACTGGAATACAAAATGGCCAAGAGTTGAGGGCTTAAAGCAAATAATGAAACTTAACCTAAAATGGTTTTTAGAGGGCCAAACAAGAAGGCCTTAACAAAATCTGGATTTTAAAAGACCAAATTATCTCATTTGTGGGAGAACCTGATGGGAGAAGGAGAGAAGAAGAGGAAGAGGAAGAGAAGAAGAAATAAGAGTAAGAAGAGTAAGAGAAGCTGGCAAGCCAAGGCGGCTAACCGAATTTATGTATGAATTTCCATGTGTTTTGATGGTTATAATCTTGCCCAAATCTAGGGTTGCTTTGCTAGGATTTCATCTTAACCCAAATTCTATGTCAAGTAAGGGTGGGGTAGAACCCACATGGCACAAGATGGCATAATCCTTCCTTTCGTGGATGCATTCATGGTTTACCTGATAGTAGTTTGAGTTAGGTTTGGGAGTTCAAACCCAACTAATCATCATAATTGGTTTGTGTATGGGTCTTAACTCATATTAGAATTGTTTTGAAGGAATCTTGATATGTTTTTGGAAGAAAAAGATATGTAATTGAGAGATGAATTTTATAGAAAAGAGATTCCAAAGTGAATTTGAAATGGTTTTGATGTGTGTTTGAAGTGTGAATACTGATATCAAAACATGGAAAATGGGTGAAAAGCACATTCTCGCATGCTAAGAGGTGTACCGGTACAATTTGAGCTTGTACTGCACAATTCGGTTATATCATTTTTTATTAACTTGTACCGGTACATGTTAGACATGTACGGCACAACCCGGCTTTGGTTTTCCGTTTTCGACCGCCGTATTTCGCTATAACTCGTCTATTTCTTATCCACGCCATTCGAGCGATTCAAGTGGCTACGTAAAATAGACTTCAAGGAGAACAAAAACTTAAAGAATAGGTATCAAGCAATTTTGATCCTAAGTGTCTAAAATTCACCTCAAAGTGGACCATGTGCAAGCCAAATTTCGGGTTCCAGCTTGAACATAGAGAAGTCCGGATGTTTCTTGACGTGAATTCTGAGTTCCTGTCTGGTCAATTGGGTGATTCCAGTTGGAATAGGAACCTAGCACCTTAAATTTAAAGGAGTACAAAGATCCAGTGTCAGTAAATATCGAGACAAGGTGCACTGGAAAATTACTATTGCAAACTGTTCCTCGGTAAATCTAGAATCGAATTTGTCAAGTATGAAAATGCCATAACTCGAGTTTGACGATCCGAATGAACGAATTCCAATTCTGAGTAAAGATGATTCATAGAGAATAAAGAATATATGAAAGATTTATGATCACATGACTACCTTGGACCAAAGAATGAATGAGTGGGACGTCCCGATTAGCGTTCAAGACTCACAATAGTACCCCCAGACTCGACAAGCATGGCACTCTCGTCCCGATTAGTGCTACGACACTCGCTCGCACTTCTAAGATTCCCGTCGGGTGCTATGGCACCCCGACGATCGTACCTTCTGGATATTGCAATCATCTCACCATTGGTAATTGGTCTAGGTAACAAATGCATATGATAAGATTAATCACAAAGAATAAGAGTAAAGATCCGAACGTATATGATCCGCCCCCGAGTACCTACGTACTCGTGATTCGGGAAAGTCCCGTAGTACCTCCACTTCCGGTACTCCCGTCTCCTCTCGAAAAAGTTATGTAGTGCCTACGGTACCCCCAGAATCGAATAAGTTCCGTAGTACCTGCCTGTACTCCCAGATTCGATAAGTCCCTAGACCAATAAGTTCGTAGGCACTCCACGGGTACCCCCGTCTCTCGACAAGCTCCCTCGTGGCACCTACCCTGCAATTTCAGATTCAAAATGTTCTCAGAAGCCTACGGCACTCGCGTATTTAATTGGGCTCTCGTCTGCCTCGATGCGGTCTCCGTAGCAGACTCCACGGGTACCTCGTCTCCGATTAACTCCTCAGATCCGGATAGGTTCCCGTGAGCACCCACGGTACTCCCCGTATTTGATTGTTCTCAGTACCTACGTAATCTCAGATCCTCGAATAAGTTCAGCCCCAAACTGGTCAAGTCCCGAGAGTACCTGCGTGGCAACTCAGATTTGAATGCCCCGCTTCTCGATTAAGTCCCGTCTCTCGATGAAGTTCGTACCTACGGTGCTCCTCAGATTCGAATAAGTCTGCCTCTAATTAAGTCCTCGTCGCTTAAGTTCTCACAGGTAGTACCCACGAGTACCCCGAATCTGACAATTCCTCGTAGTACCCTTCTCGGTACTCGCCTTGATTAAGATCCAGAAGACTCACGTACTCCCAGATTCGAATAAGTACAAACTCAGAAGATCTACCAGTACCTCCGCATCGCAATATACAAGCCAGAGTACCCATGAGTACCTCGCATCCGTACGATAAGTATAAATCCGCAGTACCGGACGGACCTTCAGATAATGAATCAGGTAGTACCTACGGGTACTTTTGTACCGTATCAAGCTCAGATAAGATCCGTAAGACAAGTGCATGTTCCAGAATACCGTGATAAGATCCGTAAGACAGTACATGTTCCGTAATACCAAAATAAGATCCGTAAGAGACAAGAATAAGCTCGCAATACAAGACACGTCTGCACCCCCGTGGATACCACGGTATCTCCGAACAAGTATAAACTCCGTAGCTTTTAAGTTAATAAGACGTGAATTCTACTTCGAGTCCCAATGAACACACGTCATATAAGTGTAAGTCTCCGTATGTTATAACCTGAACTCCTACGTGAGATCCTAATAAGTATAAGTCCGGGGCAGTGATTTGGCGGGTACCCGTAGATCGGTAAAACAAAGTATAAGTCCGTAGTACCCCAAGGGTACTCTCGTATCGGGTAAAATAAGTATATGTATCCGTTATGACTGCACTCGCCATGGACTACCGTCCATACCCGACATGTATCCAGATATAAGTCTGATTTGTTCCGACCATAGTACCTACGGTACCTCCGAATATGCAACTCCGTAGTATAAGTATAAGCCCTACGGTATAAGCATAAGTCTTGTAAACTCATACTGAGGTCCGAAATAGATATAAGTACCCGCACGTGCATAAGGACCTCCGGTCAGGAGAAAGCTCAGACCTTCCTAATGAGATCCAGCAAGTGCTAAGATCACGTGATAAGTAAGGTCCCAGATAAGCCTAAGTAATCAGATGTCTGGCTATGTGAATGCCTCGAATATTCGATACCCGCTATCGTTATCCGTATGTATGTCTCGTATAAGAAATGTTTCCCACTAAGCTGCAGTTTAGCACGTTTTTTAACCGTAGGTACAGAGAAGACATCCGGGGCACTTCCGCATACCGTCGCCAACACCAGAAGGGTTCACCACATGTGCGCTCAGGCTCGATTTGTAATGAAAGTTCGCTTGTATATGTAAACGGACCTCGCTATATGTGTCTAGATTTTGACGGACACCAATTCGTAGTTCTTTTGATATGATTTTGAATTATTATGTCAGGGCCATACCCACAGGTGCACCGCCTCGCTTAAAAAAAAAAAAAAAAAAAAATCAGTAAAGAGTCCCGCATCCGTCCGCCCCGACCTCTGCCTGATCCGCCACCGGTCGTGGACCGAGAATCGGGCGTGATTAGCGACCGCCCAACAACTAAACATTAGTCCTTTGTCAAACTTTTACTGTTATCTTGTTGGAACCATTGATGATGGCTTACAACTCTACAATGACTCTACTCTCAGTTTGCAT
This sequence comes from Tetrastigma voinierianum, assembly GCA_016808115.1. Taxonomy (NCBI): domain Eukaryota; kingdom Viridiplantae; phylum Streptophyta; class Magnoliopsida; order Vitales; family Vitaceae; genus Tetrastigma; species Tetrastigma voinierianum. The sequence goes on from JAEQBH010000022.1 coordinate 277,605, forward strand.
GCTTTCTCAAACTCTTCTCTCAGTTTACAAGCTTTCTCTGACGTTGATTGGGTAGGGGCCAAGGACACTTTTTGCTCAACCAGTGCTTATGTTGTTTATCTTAGTAAAAATCAAATATCCCGTAGTTCTAAACAACAACGAACTGAGGCAGAGTATTGCTCAGTTGCACAGATGGCTGCTGAACATAATTTCATATGTTATCTCTTGATTGATCTTGGTATTTCGCTTCCCCACTGCCCTATCATTTACTGTCGTGATATTGGGGCAACTCAGCTCTCTTCCAATCCAGTTTTTCATTCCTGAATGAAGCATGTTGCAATAGATTTTCATTTTATCCGGGATTAAGTTCAAAATGGTGCTCTTCGTGTTGCTTATGTCTCTTCTGAAGATCAACTTATATTAATGCTCTTACTAAGCCACTTCAATACCAATCGCTTTCTTTTCTCAACTCAAGCACAAGATTGGACTTCTCCTGAGCTCCATCTTGAGGGGGCATAATAGAGAGTTTCAGTTGTTCTCGACTGCTTGACTTATTCCTTCATAACATATTGTATTATTCAAATGTATATAGCTGTCTTCCATAGATGTAGGATTCAGTTTGTAACAACTTCCTAGTTTGTAGGATCTTAAACCATTCTTGGTTATTTCCCTGGTGTATTTATACATTTGATTAGTCAATCATAAAGATAAGTTTTGTTATTCTCTCATAATTTTCCCTCAGTCACTCTCTCACCAGTAGGGTGCCTTCAAGTGTCCCCTTTTCTGAACGTCCTTCCCTTATGATGGTCGTCCTTCCCACTCTTCGACGTCTCTCCCTTCGTCTACCTCTCTCTCCTTGCTTTTATTTCTAATATATAGGAACTCCCCAAAAACTTAACCCTAAAACCCCTAAAAAAATAAAAATAAAGGATGATCAACCTTCCTAAAAGAAAAATAAAATAAAATAAAAAAGATAATAACAATAAAAAATAAAAAGGAAGAATTGACTTAAACAAAAATCAAATTCTAATAAATTAAAAAAAAAGTAAAAAAGAAGAAGAAAGAATTATAGGCCAAATTTGGGGTCTATAGTTATCTTTGAAGATTTATTCAAATCTTGATCCACCATTACCATGCATACCTGAGGAAGTAGTAAAAAATTTTTTAAGAGTTTTTCAAATCTTTAAAAAAAGGGTGTTGCTACAAGACACCACTAGTGTAAAAAAAAAAAGTCACCTGAGATGGAGAAGTAGATTTTGTGGGCGGGTTATAAGGGAGGGAAGAAAGTTGGTAGTAGGTATTTATGTCATTTAACTTTTACACTTTACAAGTTTACTCTTAAAAACTTTATATTTTTGGAAATGGTGTTAGACACCATGGTGTCACCAAGCATTTTCCTTAAAAAAACATAGAAGTTTTTTTTTTTTAAAGCTAAAAAACATAGAAGTTTAAAACACTAGAAAAACTCATAGTTCATTAAATTTTTGAGAGTTCCAAAATCCAAACCTAAAAAATAAAATAAAAGTTTGAAAGATAACATTTATTATCGGTCTGTTTTTTTTTTTTTTTTTATGCTTGGAAATTAAAATCGAGAATCAAACCACAGTGCTCGATTATAAAATTTTAAAGAGAATTTTTTAAAAATATTTTAAAATCAAATCAATTTGACTGAGCTGAGTTTATGACTAGTTTTAAGGATTTGCTAAAATAAGGTGGGGTTTCTTTTTTTTACTTAATACTAAATAAAGTTCTTTGTTTTAAATAGTGTTTAATAAGATTAAGTATTTAGTTGTTTTTAAAAATTTATTTTTTATTTTTATTTAAATTTTGAGACGATAAATTTTTAAATAAAATTTTTAAAATACATTATGATTTTATTTAATTAGCATGGATCATGAGAGTTTCAATTTGATCATAAAGTATATGATTTTATCATATTTTAATATTTAGTTTTTTCTTAATAGAAAAAAATTCAAAAAATTAATTAAGAAAAGCCAAAAAATCAAATATTTTTGCATTTTCTATTCAGCCAAAAATTTGAAAAAAAATCAATAATAAGTCATGTGTTGGAAGATAAAGAAGAGAGAAAAGAGATAAAAAAGATAATTTAAGAAGAAAATTGTATTTTCATTCTTCTAGAAACCCATATATATAGTAAGTTACGGGCCATTAATACCCCGTAATAATTATTCAATTCCAGAATGTGTGGTCATTCACAATATCAAGGAATCATTATAACACCCTTGAATGACCATCACATAGTTAGTACTGTCTCATTAAAAACCTTGCTAGTAAAAACCCAAAGTGGAACAAAAACCTGGATGGCGGTAAAAGAAAGGTAATATCTAACATTTTATTCATACTCGGTAGTGGCATGCTTAATTATATTGTCTTTAACTTTCAATTTGAAGATCTTGCTACGACGCCAACTGGGCTGCATAAGTTTCTTTCAATGTTGCGTAAGGCGCTTTTAAGAATAAATCTATTAGATCATCATTGACCTTACTTGTTGCACATCACTTCACCATCTAAGCTCGCGAGTGTAGAAGAACTCGAGAAATGTGCTTAGTTCCGATCACCTTAATATCCTCATTTGATTTGCTCAATACATGCAACATTGTCTTCATATAATACTGTTGGATTATTTTTAATAGAAGATAATCCACATGATTCTCTGATGTGTTGTATCATTGATTTCAACCAAACACATTTTCTACTACCTTCATGCATCCTGCTATTTTTATTGATTAGAGAGGAGGTGGCTACCATCGCTTAGAGTTTAATTGACCCTGCATATTGGCGCATTCCATAAGTACATATCCCTGCCTGATCGAAGCCATGGAGGGTCCGAAAGATATCCTACATTTGCATAGCCAAGTAATTGTGGTTCTATTGCTTTGGAATAAAATAATTCCATGTCATTTGTCCCACGAAGATATCTCAATATATGTTTGATTCCATTTCAACGCCTTTTAGTTGGAGTTGAGCTGTATCTTACTAATAAATTAACTGAGAAAAAAAAAGTCTGGTCAAGTATAATTTGCAAGATACATTAGTGCACCAATTGCACTAAGATATGGTACTTTAGGACCAAGTAACTCTTCATTTTCTTCCTTAAATCAATGGATCTTTAGTTACTCAAGTGACCTAACAACCACGGGGGAACTAAGGGTGTGATTTATCCATATAAAAGCGCTGTGGTTTTTCTATATATGATGATTGGATGAATCAATACACTATCTAAACAATACTCCATCTCTGTGTCGAGACAAGATCTTGTTTTCCCAAGATCTTTCATCTCAAATTCCTTCTTAAGAGTTGGTCGTTTTGATGAGCTCTTCGAGTCCTAACTAAATTTAAATCATCTACATATGTCGCTATTATTGCCAATTCATTTTATGTTTTTAACGAAAACACATGGACAAATTGAATTATTCACATATCCTTCTTTGAGTAAATACTAGCTTAAACGATTATACCACATTCGACCAGATTGTTTTAATCCATATAAAGATACCGGTACATCATTAAGAGATAACTCTTTGACTTGTGCCTCTATAAGGGCTACTTGTTCATCGACTTAGGCCTTAACAGTTATATGCTCTTTAGGAGTCATAGATATAATACTTTTCCTTTTTCTAGGAATTGTGTCTATGGAGCCAATAGGTCTTCCATGTTTTAATCGTGGCTTGTGTCTGTTTGTCATGTCGCTTTGTAATTTTCCCGTTGGGATTTCAACCTTGCCGGGATATTTGGCAATGGATATGTGATTTTGTAACCCTTTGTCAATCATCAAAAGCATCACAATTGATCTCGCAGACCTCAGAATGAATTTTTTTTCGAACTTCTAGTTCGATTGCTGTACCTGGGATCAAGGTGAGATAAAGATGACTCATTCCATGTAATTTCTCGCTGGCCTCTTCTAGAATTGGCTTATCTCACCTTAATAGCGGGAAAATATTTTTATCAAAGTGACAGAATCAAGCAACCGAGCAAAGAAAAACTCCCCGTAAAGAGGCTCGATATAATTTATAATAGATGCAGATTGAAAGCCAACATAAATACCAAGATGGCATTGAGGACCTAACTTAGGTCGATATGTGAAGGCAATTGGAACATAAACAGCGCAACCAAAAACTCGCAAATGCGAAATATTAGGTTGATAACCTTTAGCAAGCTGTAATAGTGATAAATCGTGATTGGCTGTAGGACGAAGGCGAATTAAATTTCACAAGATGTATAATAGCATAACCCCATGCCGATAAAGGTAATTTGGTTTTTAAAAGTAATGGTCTAGCAATTAATTGTAGATCTTTGATAAAAGATCTGTTCAACCCATCAGAATGAACATGGCAAACAGGATGTTGAACATCTAGACCAATAGACATACAATAATCAAGGAATGTTTGAGATGAGACCACCAAAGATTATCAAGACGAATTGTCTTGATAGGGTGGATCGTGAATTATGCTCTAAGCCTAATTATTTGAGCCAATAATCTAGCAAAGACAACATTTCTACTGTAAAGAAGGCAATACATGAGACCATCAGAAAGTGGACGCGATCCATTAAAACTATAAAATAATGAAAAAGGTCCACTAAGGTGAATGGGATCTTACAAATATCCCCTTGAATAATGCTCTAGAAAAGCTGGGATTCAAATAACCTTTGTTAAAGATGGTCTAATAATTAATTTGCTCTCAACAAGCAAATATAAGTCTAACCATCGCTACTAAAATTTGTTCGCTTGTTAATGATGCCCATTAGAATTTTGAACTATATGAAGACATCATGGAAATTTGGGATGCCCAAGTCGCTCATGCCAAAGTAAAATGCATCGGAGTCATTGAATTTCTGGTTCATGACAGATAAGATTCAAGATTTATGTTGATATATCGGTAGATAAAGAAGGCAATTGTTCTAAGATACATTCGCCGTAAAATAGAAGTAATGAGTAACAATTACTCGCATCACGATTCATAGTTTCCAATATGATATCAATTTCGCAATATCTTTAAAACTGAGTGTTTCACTAGATTTATTAGAATAAGGGCATCTTCAATTTTGCAAATTTAGTGACTTTCTAAGAGAATAATGGTGGCTTCTGTCGAGCCTTTAATCGTGCCATCAGGACCTAAGATAGCATGAACATTAGATTTCCAGCCACGTGAAGTGAGAGAGTGATATTTATAAAGATCGTGGGTTGTGGCATACAAGAAGACATGCATCACCAATGTATTTATTGCTACAATTGATCACTCCCGAGGAGGGATCCATGTATCTTCAAAATAAAAAACGAAATTTAAATAGAAAATCAAAGTTCGCATTATAGATAACTGTATGGAAAAGAAAATAACTTAAAAAAAAAAGTAACAGGATAATCATATGTTGCAATCATAGCACACATTGCCATCCCCAATCAAATGGTCAATTTTTCCACTTGGATCTTCAAAAAAATCAGAAACATCAAAATGTTTCAAAGGTATTGCACCATTATCATCAAAGAAAGGATCTTCAGGATCCATCGTGTCTATTCCATCAATAAAATTTGTTTCAATTTGCTTGTCTTTTCCTTTCATAGAGGCCTGATAAAGGTCAACCAAATACTTGGTCATACGACAGGTACGAGACCAATGACCTTTCATTCCACATCCGTAATATCTACCCATACTTTGTTATAACCCTGTTCTGAGGTTTTCGAACGATTCACCTTTAATGCTGAGGTATTGTTATTTTTAGATCATTATAATTTACTCAGATTCAGATTTATATACATGACACTACCCCCGGGCCTTGTCCATAATATCTAATGCCCACGCCCACGCCTCAATGCCTATTAACTTAAATCGTAGCATCGTTTCGTGCAATGGTATAGATCTAGTAGTAGATTGGTGGTTTTTCAAGAGAATGTAGCTCATTATTCTACTCAAATACAAGGAGACATGCAAGAACCTTTAATATTTGGTGTAAAACGACGCCCTATATTGTTGCTGTGATCACATTAGAGGCATGAAAAGTGGTGCATGTTTTCAAGCATGTCCTCATTTTGCAATCTTTCTCCACATAATTTCGGGGCGCTTTGAGAACTAATTTTGAACAAGGCTGAAAGCAGTCGCTAAATCGACTTGAAATCTTGTAGTCGAATCAAGCCAATCATAACGAAGTTTACTAAGAATTATGGTCTTTTGATGATCATATTTCATTTCTTTCAACTCGCCCAGAGGATCAATGGATCCTCGACCGCTAGATATTCACTTTTCGTGCCTTCATCGCGCGATGACGGCGAATATTAGCGGCCCTAGCACGATCCCACAGGATGTGGTGGCTCCTCCTTGACTGAATTCCAAGATTCATGTAGCATCCAAATGGATTTTAGCATCCAAGATCCAAGATAAATAATTATTAAGCCAGTCATCAAGGGAAGCAAATTTGAGTCATGATACTGGACATTTTCTATCAAATAATTAACACTATATTAATAAAGTAAAATATATATATATATATATATATAGAAGGAATATTTCAAATGTAGGCTTCGAGCTTGTTTTTACAATAGAGTTCAAGCTTTAGGCTTTTAACTCTGAAATTGGAAGTCTGAAAAAAATTTAAGACTATGAAATTGAAATGTATCTTTCTTGTTTTATGATTTTGTAATATCGTCTGAGGTTTGAGTTCCCTAGATTTGAGCTTTCTAACTTTGTGATTATTCGAGCTCTCGTGCTAATAACGTGTTGAAAGATAAAGAAGAGAAAAAAGAGATAATTTAAGAAAAAAAAAATATTTTCATTCTTCCAGAAACCCATATATATAAAGGTTATTCATTATCAGAATAATTATTCACTCCGTAAATGTGTATCGCCCGCGGCTATCAAATAATCATTTTATAATATTTTGTTTTAAAAGCCAAGGTCTAGGAAGGCAGTTTGAGCTTTAGTAAAACCAAAACAAACCCCATCTAAGTTTGGCCCATCATGCCTATCAAGATGTAATATCAGATGGGTTGCTCAACGTTTTCAAAAAATATGCGCTCTGTGGCAGGCAAGGCAAGACAATGGTTCAAAAAATCCGAATTCAATTCTTTTAAATCACAATTTAAATTAAATTTTTAATTCACAAAATCAAATTAATTATTTAATTGAAATTAAATTTTAATTGCAATTTAAAAGAATTAAATGTAGAAAATTTAGTTATTAACTTTAAACTAACAATTTTGAATCAAGAATTTTCGAAAAAAATGAATTTCAAATTTTAATATTAATAAAATGAGTTCGTTTTCTATTACAAATTTTAGAATGTGAGTTTTAAATTATGAATTTTGAAAATTTATTTAATTGAATTAATTTAATTCATAACCAAATTTTGCTTACCTTTCAAAAACTAATAATTCAATGCAAATTTCTAAAATTAAAATTATTTTTTAATTAATTAAATAATTAATTTTTAAATTTAGAATGTAAATTCTGGATTTTATGTACTTAATTCAAAATTTCTAAAATCTTGAAAATTGATATTTCTAATTTTATAAATTAAAATTTATTTTTTCTAAAACCTAAAAATTCAAGTTTATTTATTTTTATTCATAACACGATTTTATTTTTTTTCTACCTCAAGTTCGTATTTGGTGGTTACGATATATCTAAGGAGCCAAGTGCTATTAAATGAAAAGATATATATTTCGAAAAACATTTTTAATTCAGGATATAAATGTAAAAGTGGTAAAGTTCAGATTGATGAGTTATTTTCCCTTTAAAACAAATACTTTCCAAAATTATTCTCAAAAAATTAACTTTTCAACTATGGCAAAAAAACATTTTCCAAAAATTATAACTTTGTCCCCTGTTATTGAAAGGTCCAATAACATATTTTTCAAAAGTTAGGCATGATTTTACGTACTTTGGCATACGACTCTATGAGAATGTTGTTATTTTATAGCTCTTTTATCCACTTTGTTATTTTATAACTCCCGATCTAACCAAGTCTTGAATCTTGATCTCCAAAAAGATATTTTATAATAATTGGTATAAAATTTGTGTATAATTACATTGAAGTATATCTAAATATAGATATATTATAAGTGCAAGGAATATAAAACTAAATAAATGTTATCCATCTTTGAATATGTAAGTTATGCACATGTATAATAATCTACTCTTTTATTCATCTTCTCCTATTTTTATCTTTTAATTTACATTTAATTACTGAAAATTGAATTAGAATATTAGTTTTCAAGTTTGAATTAAAATTTAACAAAGAAAGAGTTTTAATTTCCAAAAAATTCATCTTATCTAAAAGGAATTCTTTGTTAAATTGGGATTCTCAGTATATTTGCTTATATATAAAAAATTAAAACTAACATTACTTGAAAGTTGTACTTTGTTTATTTTATGAATACTAATCTTAAAGTTGAATAAACTTATATAATAGGTATTAAAATTATTATTATTATTATATAAAAGATTAAATAAAAAATTGTCAAACCAAAATTAAATATTAAAACTAATTTAAAATTACTGAAATGAACAAAAATAAATAAATTTAACTATTACTTGAAAGTTGTAATTTTATTTATTTTATGAATTATATATATATATATATATATATATATATATATATATATATAGGGAATTATATGAGTGCACTATAAGAAGGAAAGTAGAACCTAAGATGCTTATAAAAATATACACTTTATGAGTAACTCTTCATTAAACCCAAAATTGCCGTTCCATTTGTTGATCAGTGGGAACCATCCATAGGAAAAAAAAAAGCTCTATTTTATTTTGAGTTTATGACTAGTTTTTATTTTAAAATAATTTTAAATTTAAATAGATTAAAATAATAGTATAATTTTAGAAAAACAAAGAGATATTATAAAATTTTCATATGTCAACACCCGAATTTTTTTTCTCAAAGAGTATCTATTTAAAAAACTATTATCTTATAATAAATTTAATAAAATTATTATGCAAAATAATTTAAATATTTTTAAAGATATCATCATAGAAAAATATTTTCTTACATGTCATCCAAGTTCTTTAAAAGTATTTATTTAAACTTTGTGACTAATTTTACTTTTAAAAATAATATAAATTTAAAGAGAAAAATATAATATTACTTTTAGGAAAATGAAATATTTGAAAATTCTTCATATAAATAAGTCAAAATTTATATTTAAATTATATATATATTAAAAAATACGTATTCAATTTAATTTTTATTTTTAATTGATTTGCTAGTAGTGATTGTTGATTTGCTAAAATGGGTAGATTGATGGCTGATTCAGCTTTTAAGCGACTTTAAAGGTTCACTTTGATTGAAGAATGGAAGCTATATATGTTTTTTTTTTTTGCCTTGAAATTTTCTCTTGTCAGTAAACTAGTGTTAGTAACAATATTTAGAATTTCATAAGAAAAGTTATTTTTAGTGACGGATTTTAATTCATCTCTAAACTTTCACCGGGTAAAAACATGTTTTCTTCTAGTGTACTTTGTGATCGAACCTTATGAGAATGTTGTTTTTCTGTAGGTCTTTATCCAATCTTGCTTCCTCGCTGACTCAGTCAATGAATTTACATGGGTTGACTCAACCTAAATTAAGTTTAAGGATTGGCGTAGCTTGTCTTTGCATAATCGCTTAACCGCCATGTACATTAAACGTATATGATGGTTCAACAATGGATTAAAGAAATAGAAAAAGATGCACTTTTGGTACGTAAAATAAAAGGTGTTCGGACTGTGGAAGATTTTCCAGTTCTAGTAATTGGAATAACACTTTGAAGCATTGAAGACATACATCATTCCGTATCAGGAACAACGAGTAAGTTTTTTTTTAAATAATTTTTATGAAGCAACAATGGTAATGTAGCACTTACATGTTTTCATTTGAATGTGGTATTTTCTCGTGTAATTGTAAGAACCGTACAACCATCGACAAGACATTCGGGACGTATCGGGCCTCGAAATTGTTAGTTCATATTTGCACAGAAAATGAGTTACTCGAATATTAATGATCAGTCCGATCAGAAAATGGGTAAATTCTTCGAAAATACTAATAAACTGAGTGTAAACTTGTGGGTAGAAAACTCAACCGAAACACAATGGTGTATCAGAGACGATCCCCATGAAACGAGGGTTTGCTCTCCTGGCGGCGACAAATGCAGACAACCGACGCCGAGTTCGGGTTTCTCCCACTGCTCGACGCTGAGTCTCGGCTCCCTCCCGCCCCGATCCGCCAGCCCCTCCGCTCCGTCTCGCTTTAAGGAACGTCATGTTTCTCCCCTGTCCGGCCTCCCACCCATCGAGGCCGCGGAGTTCGACCGCTCCCAAGGCTTCTTCCCACTGGACATCTCTCGCCGTGAAGGGTGAGATGATTAAATGCACTTTTAAATCAAATATGCAGATGTGGCAGATAATCATCCCCTTATCTCACTCGAAAAAGCAAATAAATAATCATAATATGCAGAGATGGCCTCATAATATGGTATGCCTCTGAAGGCCCATTAGGTCGAAATACGCTAAGCTGTAGTAGGCTTCCCAAATCGAAGGACAAGAACATAAAAGGATAAAGAACACTTAAAATCGCTCTTTACTAGAATGTTTTCAACAGATGTGTTCTTTAATTGTTATTCCACAGGCTTCATTTCAACATTAAATGTTTTCACACCAAACCCGGTGTGGTCGGGCTGGATGTTTACCAGGAATGTTTTTAAAATGTTATCATTCAATATCATTCTAAGATCCTCGATTAGAATGTGTAATAACAAGAAATATCATTCAACATTTAAATTATTCAGCTGACATTATTTTAATAAGGGAATGAAATCAAGCATGGGCAAATATGTCATGCTAGCGGTGACCTCGTAAAATTGGCAATTTTTTTAATTAGTTATTAATTTTCGATTATCTATGATTTTGTCGGGAATTTTTTTTATAAATTGAAAAATTAAATTCAGATATTATAATTAACTAATTAAAATATAATTGATAATATATTGTGATTATTTGTGTGTAAAGGGACACAAGAGTACAAATAATCATTTATCAGTATATAAGAAGAGCGATTTCATACTCGTCGAACATATGGATTATATGTATTATCGATTGCAAACTGCGGGCATCGCGGATGTTCATGAGTTCTTCATCAGCAACAAATCCAGATTGTGCTTGATGCCCTACCGCATTTAATGGGAGCCGTACCGCTGTGCCTTTGAAACAAAGGTCGAGCTCTTTAGGACTTTAATACTCTCACGAGGACATACCGCTTGAGAGGGAAAGTCACTAGAGGCTAGCGGTATTCGTTTGACCGGACGGCGCAAGGTGTTCGAACCCGCCGCTAGATTTGTTCCGTGGTATGAGGAGTATGAGCTGGGTGGACATAGTGATGATAACATAGATGACATTGTTGATGATCCTGATTATGTACCTTGCATGTGATCTATAATTTTGAAGATCATATTGTACACATATTTCTAAGACTTTCTTTTATGTATGTACATATTGAATGTTTTTTCATTAAAGACATGTTTATTGTGTATTTTTTTAATTAATTACATTTGATGAGCATGAATGGAAATATTCTGATAGTGGGAGGTTTTTAGGTCAGGTAGATTTTAGCTATATATATCTCACACCTTATAAATCCAAAATGTTAAAGATGTTTAAATTAAATAATAATAATCGACTATCGATTAAATTGATTGAATGTGTAACATTACTAAGCATTGCATGTGTTAAATTATTATTAATTAATTCTAAGACATTGTAGCAAAACATTTGGGTTAATTGAATTTGAATTGTACAATGATCCTAAATTAAGTAATTGGCCCTTATAGTTGAAATGGCTGCAACAAAGAGCATTGTCGCGGACTCAACCATGGAGACAAGTCGACGAAAGAATTACCGAGATGTTTGGCATCGTAAGATTCAAAAGATCTCCTGGAGGGAGCAAGACATGTCGGAAACTATTACACAACTAATGGCTGAACCCGAAAGTAAGGCACTACCGCTTCAACATAGCTTAGACTCAGCTCTACTGCCTACAAGCGCAAGATCGTGTTGCTCGTGATTTTGATGTCGTAGTAGTATGAAAAATGATTTGATGTCATATTTGAGAGGCACCGTCAAAGACAAGCGCTTGGGATGTCAAGTAAGGTTCAATATGGTGGGAACTCAACAACAAGACTTCGCTGCCAACCCCTCAAGTTCGATGGCTATAAGAAGCCGCCACGCCACCATGAGGCAAGATCTTACGATCATGTCTACCATGATCAAGTGAATCGAGGGGTCGGCAGTGGCATGACATGACCGATGAGCAAAGAAGTCCAATTCGTTATCTCGCCTTTGCCGAGCAATTGGGAACACATGCGTGTTAACCTTTACCCATACGAGAACATCAAAACTTTCGGATGATGTCGTCATGTCGAAGCCGAAAGATTGTCTTCTCCGAGAAGCCCAAGTAATGAAGCTTTCATGACTCGAATCCAAATCGCAGGAGCAAAAGGCTCTGCACGAAAAACATTGGAAAAAGGTAAGGGTTTCAAAAGGGCAAAAGAGGAAATGAAGCAAAGTTCTGGGATGCAAGCGCAAGCGTGGGAAACGCTACGCATGAAAAGCGTAAACAAGAATCGCTTTAACTGCGGGTAAACCCGGTCACTTTGCTCGTGATTGCACCAGCCAAAGGTATTGCTCAGAAAAACTCGCTCCTCTAACTTATATGTTAGTAGTCGCCATCGTCACGAGATTGCTCGACCGGTATCGCTGAAGAACCGACCACGAGAAGGGACCGAACAACTTATGTGGAATTTCGTCGAATTCCTAAAGGCGTAGAAGCATATACACTGAATAATGCTCCAATCGACGTGCTGGGGATCGGTACCGCAAACCAGTCACGGTGGTCGACGCCATCTCATGACGTGCTATATGCCCCCGTCTCGACGAAATCTTGCTCTCGCCTGCTCTACTAGAACTAGGTTTCAAACTTATATTTGATAAGGGCTGTGTAAAAGTATTTCGGACAACGCTTACTATGGTTCCTCGCTTTGTGTTACGGATGTATGGTATCGGGACACCACTAATATTGTACTAAATGACACTTTGTTCATTCATGTTGTTGGTAATTCCAGCTCTGGTTCTAATACGAGTATTTTATGGCAATGCTAGATTAGACACATCAAGTAAGACCGACAATAGATCGACTCAGCAGTCTCTCGGGATCACCGCCAAAGTAAAATTACCTACATGTGAGCATCACTTAGCCGGAAAAAACAACTAGATTACCATTGGCAGCCAAGAGAGCCATTAGTCCATTACTACTTATTCATCTCACATCCGCGGGACCACCGAATGTTAGGTTAGGCATGGTGCCGACTACTCATCACTTTCAGATGATTTCACACGTTGGTCATGTTTATTTGATTTCTCATTGAAGTCCAAGCATCTGGACTGCTTCAAGCAATATACAACTTGGTGTAGAATCAATTAAACGTGAAGATCAAAACACTAAGGACCGATCGAGGGAGTTAGAATATCTATCCACCAATTCAAAATTTTTTGGTGGATGAAAAAGGGTATGAAGCTCGACAACTAACTATTCTTACACTCCGCAACAAATGGAGCTGCGCAAAGCGGAGGAATAGAAACCCTTTAGACATGGTTAGGTCGATGATGGCTCGCTAATTCTACTCATCTCCTTCGGGAGATGCGTTATTAATCGCCACGACTTAATCGTGGTGCTCCTAAATCATTCCCTCCACCCCATATGAATTATGGAATAGCAATAAACCCGACTTAGGAAATTTGCATCCCTTTGAAAATTACATTCACACATACCATCAATATGAGAAACTTTGGTCCTAGGGGGAAGAAGAGTTTTCATTAGATAATTCAAAACCTCCAAAGGATTTGTTTTTCTACTGGGTGAAAAGTCGATGGGAGCGTGATGTAGCTAGAGTCCCGTGATGTCAGCTTTTTAGAAGAGGACTTTCCCCGTGAGGTAAGGTTACTAAAGATTTTCAATTTTATGAAAAACCTAGAAAATGGCGAATTCTACCACAATAGATGGATTGGGAGACACTTTAATCATCCCGAGGAAAGTGGGAGCGATATAATGCATGATCCGAATTTAAGTGAGCAAGATCACAGCATTCAACCTCGTCGAAGCATCCGTGAACGTATTCCCCCGCTTGCCGATTCGAGATTGAGGGGGAAGATTCATGATTGCTCCACGTGATGACGAAGAGCCATCACCATGTAGGCTCTTATCTGGTCCTAGTTAAGGAATGGAGTAAAGCTATGGAAGAAGAAGAAGTCAATGAGAACTAATCAAGTCCTGGGATTTGCCGATTTACCGCTTGATGAAAACTAATGGAAATAAAATGGATTCTCAAATTAAACGTAAGGCGGATGGATCCATAGAAAGATATATAAGGCCTCGACCGGTAGCAAAAGGCCACACACAAGAAGAGGGGAATTGACTATGAAGATACACTCTCACCGTTGTGAGAATTACCTCGCCGCCTCGCTCTAGCCATACGCACATACGGACTTCGTAATTATACCAAATTATTTAAAAACCTGCATTTCAAACGGAGAACTAGATGAAGAAATCTTATATGGATCAACCTTTAAGTTTTGAATCTAAAGGGACAAGAGCCGCAAAGTTCGCAAGCTCAAAAGATCCATATATGGTCTCCGTTAGCGACTCGCAGCAATGGAACATCAAGTTTCATCAAGCAATCCAAAGCGGGATGGCTTTATCGATGATGCAGTTAAGACCATCAAGGTATTTAAAATCGCTCGGGAAAGGATGATTTTGTAATTTTGTTCCTTGTATGTCGGCGACATTTAATAGCCGGAGCGTCAGCAAAGAGATGATTGACAATCGCTAAGAAGTGGTTATCATCAAATTTTGAATGAAAGATACGGTGAAGCTAGCTACGCGTGCTCGTGTGAAGATCATAAGAGATCGCGCTGTAAAAGGCTTTCGGGTTTATCTTAAGAGACTTACATCAAAAGATGTTAGAGCGCTATCACATGCAAGATAAAAGCCGATGGATACCCCCCGTTGAAAAAAGCTCGAGCCTAAGTCTCGACATGGGTCCTAAGACCTGCAAGAGAAAGAGAAAATGCTCGTGCACCTTATGCCAGCCGCTTGTAGTCCGATGTATGCAATGATGTGCACACACGTCCCGACATATGTTATGTCACATTTGATTAGCTTCTGGCTTCAATTTCTCAAACTCGTCAAAAGCACCGGATGGCGCCAAGAGGATTACAGATTCAAAGGAACTTTAATTACGTCGCGGTTATCAAGGGAAGTTAGCTGATGAGTGCCCATCAAGCTACCGATAGTCGACCGGGAGGTGATGTTGATCACGCAACCGACTCGGATATGCTTGCTAAATGATACCAGACCATGGAGTAGCAAAAAGCAATCCCGTAGCCTTGTCCACTCATGGAGGTCGAACACGTAGCTTGTTCCGCAAAGAACTCAAGATGCATTTGTTAAGGAGTTTCCTACTAACATTTAGAAATTGTCAACCCAAGATTAGAGCCCTGCGGACAATTCCTTTTGTGACAACATCGGCCGCACTGGCCGTCGCAAGGATCCTAAATATCATGGAAAGAGCAAACATATCAAGAAAAGATATCACTATATCGATGCAATTACCGACAAGGACGTGTGGTCCTAAAATACATTTCTACAACAATATGGTGGCTGACCCACTCACCAAGCCAATAGCTAGATGCATTCATTAGACATGTTAAACTTCGGGCTTATGCGTATCGTAATCATGATTAGGATAAGCCATGTTTGTTGAATAATTTAACTGTTGCATATTGGCCTGGATCAGGAGGTTTTATGGTGATAATAAGAGCAGAGTTGTACACCCAATAAAGTATGTCGATAGACTAAGATTTGGCTCACTTCACACGCTAAATCGCCTTCTAGCGCTTGTAAGGTGAGTAGAGATGAGACCTTGAATTATAGCGTTCGATTAGCTTAATTCGAAGAATGTGGTTTAATTTAATCAAATACAATTCTGAAGTCGCCGTTAGAACCAAGATGAGGTTCTAACAGAAGAACTCGACATGAATAGTATCCCACCATTCATGTGTAAGTTCATATGATAAAGCCGAGTGTGAAATTAGTCATCTAGCACCATTAGCAAAGGAGAAGATGAGAATTTCGTGCTCACACTCGTGATTGACAAAGTTAAGACTCAGACAATTACCTCTAACGAGGAGAGCAATGGCTACACTTTATCTTAGGATAAGAAAAAGAAAAGCTCTACCATAACATGCATTTCATACTGCATGTGCTAATCGACCTATCAGGAAGTCGAAGAATGGATCCCTGCTTCTTCACTGTGTGAGTCCTTAAGAGATTTTAATATAGATCTCAACAATTTACCCTTTGCAACTTTTGACTATATCATGATGTGATGTATTAATGTTTGCTACCTTAAGGGTGTATCCATGGTCATGGAAAGATTCGACATAAAGGTGCATTCCTGGGGAAAGCGAAGTTAATTCGCATCTAATTGATATGAGGGGTTAAAGAAAGAACATTTTTGGTTTTACACTTTACTAGATGCCACTCTGTACGAATCATCTCACTCTCAAGGAGTTTGATATGATTTAGAATACTTGTTATAGTTGTGATGAATTGAGAATTCTCGAGGATTGAATAATACCTAATTATGTAATTCAAAATGTTCAGGTATATAAGTACACTTTCGATTAATTATATTGAGGTTGATGTCTCCAATATGGCCTGTATGGGGTTTCTATATTGGAGCTCCAATTATCGGTGTGCTTCAGGTCGCACGGTCCTTTCACCTGTATGAATGATTTCTAGTGCAAATATAAAATTCTATCACATTGATTGATATGAGTCCAGCCCATTATGGGCGAGTGGGAGATGTCAATTTGGGCCGGGTCACCTTACAATGGCTAGACCAACCCACTCGTGCCTAAGGTTGAGGCAGCTTGTCTCGAGACAACTCGCCTCAACCCGCCACAGAGGAATGTGGAGAAGGAGATGTGATGGTTCAACAATGGATTTCTGAAAGAAATAGAAAAGACAGACTTTTCAGATTTAAAATAAAAGGTGTTCGACTGCGGAAGATTTTCCGCCAAGTAGAATCGGAATAACACTAAGCATTGAAGACATACATCATTCAGACAGGGAACAACGAGTAAGTTTTTTTTTTAATAATTTTTTATGAAGCAACACTTCCTTTAGTGCTAATGCTTCCGCTTTGATTGGCATAGGTGACTCCTTGAGAACCTTGTCTGCGTACCTTACGATAAGGGAAACCTACCAACACAATAACAACTAATACCAGAGTGCAAAAAGGTAGCGCAATTAAATTCCCCTTTACTTGTAAGAACTTATGAGGGGAGGACCACAAAATATAACAAGAAAATAAATCAATAAAGTACACAAGCAGACACAATTTGTTTAACGTGGAAAAACCCTTAAAGTAAGGGTAAAACCACGTGGTCGCCCGTAATTCAAAGAAATAGCTCCACCATGATCACGAGGTACAAGAGAGGTTTCCACAAGCATAAAAACGTGCCATACCAAAGAATCCAATCAAACACCAATGCCTCCAATGCAAAATAAGAAGAAAAAAGAAAGACCCTAAAAGCAGAACATAAACTGCGAACCACTTATCTCTCTGCTCAGGTACTGTCTCGACGATCCAACCGTACAGAATAAATTATCACGTTTTCCGAACTTGCTATCCAAAAATCAGCCCGATCCAACGGTGGAACGGAATCTTCGCAAATAGAATCCGAAAACGATGCTCGTGGATGAAAATCACATACAGCTTTTCTTCTCCTCCTCTCTCTTTGTCAAGTATATTTCGCCAAATCGAGCACACCTCTCGCGCCTAATTCGACCCCTCTCCACTTAAATAACAGGACAGTGCAGCTCCTCACAATGTTGAGCTTTTACTCCACATAGGAAGGGAGCCCAAAACCCAACACTCATCACCTTTCCATTCTCGCTATCGAAAATCATTCCTGTAGTTTATGCGTCAGTTCTGTAGAGATCACTCGACGACCTATGCTATACTTAAGGTATGGGTGAGGTGGTTTACTCCATCCTTGGTGGGCAAGTGTCATGTTGCATCTTTGTTCGTGACTATGCTTTGCTCTTGCTTCGATTCACTCCCTAATGAAAGCCATAGCAATTTGCATATTTTGCTCTAGATTCAAGGTCTCTCTGTCTCCTAACTTTGAGTTCCATTGGTTCCAAATCCCCCAAAGCACTATGCATGTTATTTATAGTCTTTGAGGCTTGGCTCAAGTGGTAAAGAGTTGGGATAGGTTTACGAGAGGTCTCAAGCACGAATCTTTATAAGAATAGAGTCGAGTCCAATTATGTATAAAAATAGAGTACTACAATAATGTAATATGAAGATTATTTCTAGTCTTTGAGGTTTGGCTAAAGTGGGAAAGAGGTGATAGTTTCACGATGTGTCTCCAAATACCGAATCTTTATAAGAATGTAGTCGTAGTTCACTCATAAAGTGTAAAAATAGAGTACTACAACAATGTAATATGAAGTGAACATATACCAAAAAAATAGTATTACTTATTGAATAAGCGTATTCAAGCATACTAAGGAAATTCAAGATTCTTTTAAACGAATTTGATAATATTATTAGATTTTTAATATAGGTCGATAAACTTTAATTCTTAAAAAAAAAAAAAATAGTAGATTGATTTAAAAGTAAAAAATAGAATAGTTAAAAAAATATGATGAACATTGAAAACTGTTAAATGACTCGAGATCTAATTATGAAATAGAATTCAATTTAATGGATAATGATTTAATTCATTAGAAATAGATGTCAAACAAAGTTTAGAAATATAGATTTGCTACTGTGGGAAAAAATAGATTGTAATAAATCTTATTTTAGAAAAATATCTTTCAACAAATTTATTTTAAAACTACACAATACAATGTCTTTTAAATTTTTAATATTAAAATACAATATGTTTTCTATTACATAATATTTTTATTTCATATTAATATATATATATATATATATATATATATATATATATATATATATATATATATATATATAGCAAAGAGTATATATATATATATATATATATATATATATATATATATATATATAGGATTTGAGCTCGCACCCATATATAAAAAATGTATAAATATTTTTTGATTACACTAAACCTTATATTATTATATTTTATTAAAATGAGCTCCATTGCAGTTTAGTTCATGTTTGTACCATCCATACCAACAGCTATATTTGGGGTTTGGGCCTCATTTTAACCTTAATTATCCCAATTTTAGGTAAATAGATTTTCATAGCCTAGTTTTTCATTAAGAAGACAAAATTAGCATTTTTGCCTTGATTGATCCTTCTTGTATATTTGAAGTAGTACTTAATGCTGAATAAACTCTTGAGCTTATTGAATAAGACTTAATAAAGCATTTAGATGTAAGCTATTTGCTTTTTAACATCAATGTGTTGAGTAGAAATGACAATTGGATTTATTATTTGGTTTCGCACCTCGTCCCGCCTTACGAGAGTAAGCTTGGTTTAACTATATTAGGGTTTTTAGCAGATGAGTTTATTTTCAAAACTTGAGGACCGGGTTCTGGGTATTGTTATTTCTTCCCACCCTACTTCCCGATTATATTTAAAAATATTTTATGAGATGGAGGCTGAGGAGTGGAATATAAATATTAATAATAATTAGAATGTCTTTAATAAATAATTTATGTACTATAATTTTTTATTTTATGAAACAATTAATTTTAATATAATAAACATAAAAAAAAAATAAAATACAAAATATTAAAATAAAAACAAAAAATCAAATATAAACGGCGCGGCTGGTAATTTTCCCATCCCTACCACCGCCCGCCCGCCCCATTTAATCTTAAATAAGATTGGGTAAGTTTGGCTGATGTAGCCTGGCCCCGTCCCAAACCCTCCGCCTATCCCTAATAAGTAGTGACGCTAACCATCTTTTTTGATGGGTAATGATAAAGTTTTTTTTGTTTTAGTGGAATATGACTTTTTCTGAATAGAAAAAGCAAAATATTTTCACTTTTTCAATTTAGAACTTTTTAAAGAAATTTTACTAATAAGTTATGAAAATTTGAAAAAACAAACAATTGAATGCTGAAAGCTGAGCTTTCAGCATTAAGCCAAAAAACAAACAACCCTTGAATTCCGGTAAAAAGCATGTTATTAATCAAAGGGCAAGTTGTTAGGGTTTTTAGTGTATTTACTTTAAAAAGATTATTTAATTCAACATTCCTGATTTTGTACAGGTGTAATTATCTAAAATCAGAATTGTCGGCCAAGATTAAGCCAAAACAAACAACCCTTTGAATTCTAAAGCATGTTATTAATCAAAGCGTTGTTAGGTTTTAGTATTTACTTTTAAAAAAAGATTATTTTTAATTCACATTCCTGATTAGAAAATTCGTAATTATCTAAAACTGTAATTGTGAAGTGACAAATGGAATAAGATACTAATAAATAAAGGAAAAATTTGATAAACATTATTGACTGCGGAGAGAAATTATTCTTTTAAAACGAAAAAAATATAAATATTAACGGCTTGCTCAATACTTAAGGTGTAGATTTTGGGTTCTAGGAGAAAAAATATTACAGTAATAATTGTGCAAAGTGAATGCCACGATCCATCAACCTTTAATGAATACTTGAATAATCAGAATTGTTCAATTAATAATAAAGATATAAATCCATAATAATAGAGTTACCATCACCAAATCCAACTAATGTCCGTATATTTCCTCGCTACTTTCGACACTGGCGATCTAGGGGCGAGGGGGCGCTGCCTTTCCCGATCGGATACATGATCAAGCAGACCTTTTTCCTTCCAGTCTCTTTCCCCTAAGAAGTACTACTTTTACTAGCGCTCGATGGGAGCTCTGTTAGCTTTACAATATGTCGCTTTGAAGGCTTGGTCATCGACGGAAAGATCATCATAATGGACATCAAGCATAACTAGATTCTTGCTAACAAAACATTTTGGGAAATAATCTATTTCTAAATGTTTGGTGTACTCCCTTCCTTATCCCTAATTAGTTATAATCACCTTTAAGGCACAAGAACAAGATAAAAGGCTTGATTCATTATCTATCGAGACAGGCAAAGTATAAGGCAAAGGCATCACCACGTGTCATCACAATGATTTTTCTCTTTAGGAATATAAAAGCATATAAAGACTCAAGACATATAAAAGCATTTCTTTTAAATAAAGTTGTCCTAATATTTAATTTAATTACTATTAATATTTTGTTAGGTTATCGATTCAATTATACAAGAGATGAACCATCGTTTCTCTAAACAAGTACTCCGATTTACTCTTGATTGTATCAGATGTGTCTTGATCCTGTTAATGAATTCTCTAATTTTGAGACAACTTTCACACAAGGTACCGGCGCATACTTCTTTATCGTGAACTTCAATCTTTTCTTGAGCAAGGAGAATAGATGGTCGTTCTTTAATGTGGAAGACTTGGGAAGTCTAACAAAAGAAGCATGAAAGCAAACTACAGCATGTAGTTTTTCCGATGGTTTATCGCTTAGCTTCGAATTGGCATTACTTCTACCCTATGACACAAAGATCTCGTTGAAAGAGTATTTTCTCGCTATGGAAAGATGCGAAACTGATTTGCGAAATAGAATGGGATAAATGGGTTAAATGAGGCTTGTTGGTATAATGAGAAAAGGAGATATTTGATTCTATCGACAACGAACTCATTTTGGAACTGCCAAAATACGATAACGTAGAAATCATTATCTCGCAAAGACAAAACATAGCAGTTTCGATTTGTAATTTTTTTCTATCCCCAAGTTTAAACTTTTATTAATATAATTGTTCTGCACTTTATTTCATATATTGATATATTAAAAAATTAATTTATTAGCGAATTCGCCCACCCCCTCAAGTTTCGATCCGCTTGACGCTGACAAGGTAAAGATATTGTGATACTTCGATCATCTAAATCAAACACATAAAGATTTCGGTCTTGAGCAAAGTAGATAAAATTTTCTTTCATTCCAGCATCCGAAACAAGACAACGCTTACTTTCATCGTCTGAAAGAAAAATTGTTAGTTTACCAATATTTTTCACTTTCATCCATGTGTCTTTTTATCGATCCAATTGATAAATTTCAAAATCTGAAACCACATCGCTTTGTTGAAACCTTAATGAGTAAATCTTGTTGACTAATAGAAGTTTATCTTCAAATTCAATCAAGTATGCCCTAAAGGAATCGGTCCTATATTATTTATCAGTTTCGCAAAATGGATAATCGATTCTTCAAAATCACCCACTAAAATGTCTGAATGAGGTTCAATGATGACATATAACTTTCTTTGATGAACAATTATCATATTCCTACAGTCCCAATCAATGAATCAAATATGAACGAATAAGTTCTTTCTAACAAATCATCACTCAGTTGCCATGATAAAAGAAAATGATCAGTAACAAGTAAGAGATGACAATTAGGATCATCGGGAGGCAATGATAAGATGTAAGTCTTCTATAAGGGGAAGTTGAATCTTCTTCATTGAGACAAGATGTAGAAGAAAATAATCATCGGAATCTAAATCTTTTAATACCAATCATCTATGGGAGCAACACACTACTTGTTTATTATGCAATTTTAGGATGATTATCTTGTAATAACTGTGGGTACCATGGGCTTGGGCCCAACTACTCCCATCAATAGACCCTGGCCGACTGAGGACCATAGGATGATGGCCCAATCTATGGGCCCAATCATTTTCATTTACAAGTCAGGTCCGAACATACATTCCCAACCGGGTAGGGCATATACCGCTTGGATACGGTCTCTCATGGCAGGTTATCATCTTTAAAAAGACATTCGGATGATTTCTCTGAACTTGAACGAATATAAGTCATGTGTATAACCACCTTGAGGGTGGTCAAACATTTCTTGGGACAACAAATGTGGATTATTTGGCTATCTAAAAGGAAGAACATGTCATAACGCACGAGAAAAGCGCCACCTTCCCCTTCCGTTTCAGAAGGAGATCATCTACTTTCCATGGAAATAGGATCGTCTTTCTTTTGGATATAAGAAGAAAGTAACACAAGAAAAAGGTACGAGACTCCATATTGAATGAATGGACGTTTTCACTCTCCGGACTGACTAATCTAACTTAAGCGTCGGAGAGACGGTGGGCATACCACCGTCGTTTTCTTATTTATTTTGTAGGCATTCGTTAGCTGGTTCATGCTTCGACGATTCAGTGACTCGAAAAGTTCAAGAGACCACAATAACGATCTTCCGGAATGTTAAGAATGTTTGTCTTTGTTTATTTTTTCCATGAGAAAACATAAGTCAAGGATATTTTTCACAAGGAGGGAGAGAATATTGTGGTGGTCCTTTCATGACTCTTTTATCTATTGTCAAAAACAATAACAATTTGAAATTTTTACCCAATAACAAAAAGTAATATCTAAAATATTTTTCATATGAAATATCAATTTTAATTAAATCTCTAAAAAAAGAATATACCAAAAAAAAATATTGAAAAACATAAATAACCATACGAGTATTATATAATATAATATACGATAAGAAAAATACATTAAAGCAATATATGCAAAAAAGATACAAGATTTAATGATATTCAAACAATGTTGAAACATTAATCAACGAAATTTTTACATTTTGAAAGGTAAATTAATGAATTAAACAAAATCTATGGAATTGGAGGAAAAGAAACAAAACAAAATAAATAAATCTTACCTTGTTTCGATACTGTGAATCTGAATTTACGATTGTATAGAACTTCTAGGGAGAGAGTTGAACCAATTATCTCAATTTTAAGAGCCAAATGATTGTAATTATAACAAGATGATTTAGAATTTGATCGTTAATTTAGTTATATTTTTTGGTTAGGAATGTTTTATTTTAATTATTTTTTGGTTTTTTGTCTGTTGATCTCTAAATTTTTTAAAAATATTAAAATAATATTTAGAAAGATAAGTATGTAAATTTGGAAAATAATGTTTTTAATAAATCTCATAATTATTCTAAGATTGGTTTCAAATTATGTAATAATTTGTATTGAAGTTACTAATAAATCTTATAATTTTTAAAATATAAAACTAAAAAAAAGTTGCTATACTAATTAGGAAAAAATTTGAAATATTCTATTATACCTTCTTTATAATCAAATAGTACAAATGTATGCATGTCCTTAAAAAAATTGGCTTGAAGAAGTCATTATTACTTTATCTTAATTTAATTTAAATTATTTGGTAATGAAAGATGAAATATTATTAAATTCCTACAAGTAAATAATTTTCATGATTTAAGTTTCAATGGGTCAAAATTGTGTACTTATAAAAAAAGTTATAAAGAAAGTTAGATTTCTTATCAAACAATTAGCATTTTAGTTGTAAGATAACATCAAGTTTTGATATTACTTACTAAATATAATATTTTAATTTTTTTCAAATTATATATAAGTTTAGATTTATGATTCAAAATTAAATATTTTTTTTCAAACAGAATAATATTTATGGATTTGCTAAAGTAAGTTTTGAATTAAAGAACCTATTCAAATTAATTGTAACTAAAAAATAATTTTTAAATTAGATAATGATAATTTTTAAATAATTTTGTTTTAAGAATTTCGGTACCCCTGAGCTACCTTATAGAAACACTTGGGAAGGGTAGAAATATTGTTTATATTTTCCCTTTTCAACTTTCTATATTTTTATTCCATTTTAGGACATTTTGTTTGGGTTTCCACATACGGCCTTGCACATGTATGGAAAATTGTTTTAATAAATTTGCTTATTTTGGTCCACCATTTTTAATATAAGTCATCATAAATATATGAGTGTTGTTTGATACTGATTTATGACGCCATATATTTTGGAGAGTTGTTTCCTTATTGGTGTTTGATTCTGATTATAAGCCAAGATATGATTAGAAATTTGAAAATAGTTATTTATAAATTAAATTTGTGGGATGATCAATTATATATTGTACCCATAACAAAATTTTACATCTTCTGATTTCATGGCGGAAGAAGCATTCGGGGAGGAGGAGAGATGATACATGGTCGGAGGTTCTAAGTTTGATATTTTTGTTGTTACCTTAATCGTCCGAACCTCTAAGCATCAGAAGCGCAACATGAACTTTGGTGATGGTGGGTTGGCTGCCTCTCCGATGATTAAGTCAGCAAAAGATGAAGAAGATGGAGCAAAGAACTCGCACAATTGGAATTGCATACCTTCCTTCGTGAGGTATCTCCTTGATTTATAGAGAGTGGTTCACGAATATCCCCTTGATATTAGGAAAAAAATCTTTTCATCTTAGGGATAAAATCTCTTCTTCCTTATCGATGATTAATTCTTCCTTATCAATGATTAATCTTTTCGGGAAGTAAGGGATAAAAACCGGGAAATCAGTAGAAAAATATATCTTTAGCGTATTTTTCCTTTATATATTTATTCATAACGAATTTCCCATTTGCGGTAGGATGGTCGTCTAGAGGACTTGAAAACCTAGACAGGCCGCCATGAAGTGAGCCTTTCATAGGACACCCTGGCTTCCTCGTACAGGTTTCAAGTCTCTCCCGTTTGGTTAGTTCCCACCTCGCTTCAATACAGTAAATGGGCTTCGCCGCTTCATGACGCTGGACCAAAACCCCAGTCCACTGAAAGTGGTAGGTCTAGCTCCAAAGTCCACAGCTTACAATGCCCCACCCCCCCGAAGGTTTGCGATTCTTCAATAGTAAAATACTCACGCTCAAACCTTGCATTTAGGATACGTAAGAACATGGGAGCGACGTTCTTTAATACGTTTGCGGGCGGCTTTTCGGATGTTCTCTAAGGACACATTTAATGGAGCCTCGTTGGATTTTCACTCCTATACATGGGTCAATTCGACATCTCTTTCTTTTACTATTTCACAAAGCTCCTTCGCCCGTTGTACCCCTGCTCCTCCCGCTGCAATCTTCTTCTAAGGGTGTCATCGGAGGTCCCTCAACCACTTTCAATTTTCCAGTGAGGTTTTTTAAACTTCATTTGTATTACCTCTACTGTGCTTTTTTCTGTCTCTGTTTATCGAGTATTTTTGGGGTCAGAAAGTTCTCATTGCTTCCTAAGTGTGCGAACATCGTTCGTCGATGGTGTTTCTAGGTTTTGTCATTAGTTGGTTGTTAGACCTCTAGAGGGGGATTTCTTTTGTTTTTTGGCTGATCCCCCTTTATCTGCTTTGGGGAACATGAGCCCCCCACACGCTTCATATCCGAACACTCAAGGTTTCCAAGTCCCTTCAACTTTCCCTACTCAAGGTTTGGAAGCGTAGTATTTTCCCCGATTGAAGAATCGCAAACCTTCAGCCGGGGAAAATGGGGGCATTGTTCCATGGACTTAAGACCTAGATTCACTACTCAATGGGCCCAGGGCCCTCTTGGCCCGCATCATGGAGCGGCCCAAGCCCACTTACCATATTGAAGCAAGGCGGAAACTAACCAAACGTGAGAGACTTGAAACCTGTCTGAGAAAGCCAAGGTGTCATGTGAAAGGCTCACTTCATGGCGGCCCGTCTAAGGTTTCAAGTCCCCCAGACGGTCATCCTACCGCATATAGGAAGTTCGTTATGGATAAATATATAAAAGCTAAAATTACGCTAAAGAGATATTTATTCGTCGATTTCCCGGTTTTTATCCCTTACTTCTAGAAAAGATTAATCATTGATAAGGAATTAACTCAGCATAAGGAGGAAGAGAGATTTTATCCAGAAGATGAAGAGAGATTTTCTTCTCCCAAAAATCAAGGGGATATTCGTGGAACATAAATTGTGGAGATACCCCACTCTAGGAAGGTATGCAATTCCAATCAGGCGACCTCCGTCGCTCTTCTCCATCTTTGGTCGACGACCATCTGGAGAGGTGGCCTGCCCATAGTCGTCGGATCGCCCTTTTGCAAGTTCGTGTTTCACTGATGATGCCCAGAGGTTCGGACAATCAAGGTAACAACAATTGGCCCCGTCTATGGGAACTGAATAGAAGGTCTCATTTACAGGCCTCAAGGGCTCGTTTCAACGATCGCCTAATGAAATCTCATTACCCGGGACTTTATCGATCCCCCTCTTCATATCTACCCGTCCGGTGCGCCAGAATGGCAAGCAATCATGAACCAATCACTGTAAGATCAGCCTCCATTGGCACTCGTGGATGTGGGAGAGAAAGCAAGAGGAACAAGCAAGACGATGAAGGAGTCAGTGCGGTCAGAACGTCATAGCATGAGAATGACCAATTACGGGCCCAGATTGAAAAAAGTTGTGATCTTGGAAAAGACGTATGAGACAGCAACCATACTGCCCATTCGATCGCCCATAATAAAGGAAAGGAGCCCATCGTTCCTGACGATATCGATACCCTAATAGACGATGAGATGTCCTTGGGCAGCTCCCTATCTCTATGTCTCTCGCTGACAAAGAACACTTGGGATGCTAAAGACAAGAATGTGAGGCCTTACTTCGCCTAGAGTTATGCAGTTAGCAATGCATCTCGCCGAGAAGCGAAAGAGAGACGGCGAGAAGAATACAGGCCCATTTTGCATCAGGCCCGCAGGAACTGCGCGATGTTGCCTCGAGCTCCCGATCACACCAATGCCGCTTGGACATCTGCAGTGCGGCTTCAACTGTTCCACGTCTGGAGTCGGCGTATGGTCGAAGACCCAGATGACATGCTCTCTTCACTAGGGTAACACATTGTCAAACTATGAGCCACCTGGTTGTCTTCAGCTTTCTGTGTTGTGACTCGTGCCCTTACGACCATATGCTCCACTATAATTAGGCGATGACACCGGCTATTATGCAAAGTATTCCCGGCTAGTTTGTGGGGGCCCGCGTTGGCTTAGTTCCACAAACTCCCTCGTTATTCAATAAATTCATTCAACGAGTTATGGCCCGCTTTCATATCGCAGTATCTTTATTCGGTGCAACAAAAGAGCAACATCAACTCCCTACAAACTATTCTCAAACAGGAAGAAGAGTCTATTCGAGACTTCACAAAGAGGTTCAGGCAAGTCATCCAATAGATAGAGTCGTACAACATGAATGCAGTGCTCTAAAACTTTAGGAGAAGCTTTGAGCCATCTACTCTTTTCTTCCGATCATTATCTTTAGACCCGCCAGCGACAATGGAAGAATTATACAAGCGGGGTGGTAATTCAATCCACGGAGGACAATATCGGGCAGCGATTACTCCCAGATAATGTTGTTTCATATACTTAAAAGTATGGGTTTTGACTTGCTGCGTAATGTCAGCCCAATTGACTTGATTGGCACGTTAATGACCTAGCAATGCTTTTGATAAATTTTATAGCAGTTTTTGTAGTTTTCATATGCTATAAATATTGAAGATAGGGATCTAGCTCGAGCATGAAGAAATCAATTGGAACACCGAGTTACGGAACCAGAAGGCATAAGGCATAACGAGAAGCAAGCAGAGAAGAAGAAGCGAGCCCACCTTAATTTCGCGGGGGTTGAAAAATTCGCAACCTGTGAAATTTACCATTATTCTTTGCGTGAGAATTTTCAGCCATTCTTGTTGACTTTGTTGCTCTTTTGATTTCTTCCCAAAAACTATCCTATATGTAGTTTCTTGCTTTTGTGATTTAATATTAATTTGTATGGTTTTGGTGGTATATAATCCCCAAAACAGCACTCTGTAAGGCATCTTGGAAAATCTTGAAGTATAATTTTTATTGAATTTTGGGAAGCTTGTCAAACAAGCTCCCATTTTTCTTTCCATTTTATCTCATTTTCCTTCTTAAGAAACACCTTGGGGATGACAACTCGAGAGATGAATGACTAAAATCCCTCCTCCTTGAAGTAGAGAGCGGGCAAGGGAACCTATGGTAAATGCAGGGGGCCCTCATGTTTTCAACGTAGATATTCTCTTTCATTGATGTTCTACCACTCCAAACTTTAAGTTTCAATCCCATAAGTTACCTTGGAATGGATTTAGTATATGATAAGCTTTATGGCTCGTTGGATTGCTTATTGCTAGATCCGGTGATGTTAATTAGTTATCATTTATGAGCCATTGGAATGTGACTCAAGGAGATAGGTTTTTAACTGACTGAGAACATTACTGGACATTGAATGCCATTTACAAAGGATAGTTATTGAGGGTCAAGTTTTATAGTTAAACCAAAATTCGATTCGGGAGGTAACTATATGTTACTATTCCCAATGCAAGGAAAAGACCCCGAGAACCCCTCATTTGCCCTAGGGACCCAAGCCCAGTGACCTAACACTCAAGTGAATTCTTTCTCTATTTTTACTTCATTTTAGTTATGATTTCGACTACTAAAACCCACTCTTTTTATCCAATCCCAATATCTAAATTATAATCACCAATGTAAACCTCGGTATTAGTGTTTCCCTGAAGAAAACCCACTTCCTGTGGAATTGATCCTGATCGTTATGCGTATGATACGGTAGTATAAAGTGTAGGTTATAGATTTTGTTGGTTAGGGTATGAATCGGATCAGTAATGCAGGTGTTCATCATGGGACCATAATGGCGTGGGAATGGCGCGGAGTAGTGAATCTGGGAGGTTAGAGCGAGGAGATCGAAAACGATCTGAGATCGATCACGAGAGAAAGAAAGAGCTCCCACGAAATTCCGCAGCCCAGGCGTCTCTTATGAGAAATTTGCGCTTATCATTGCGACTTGCCATAGTTTAAATGGCTTGCACTGATCCAGACAAATCCCTCCCCAAGAAACAGATCCTTGTGGTACGATTATCATAGAGATCATGGGCATGAGACCGACTCTTAAAGTTTTTGGTGGAAAAGTTTATTAAGGCGGGGCACCTCAGGAGGTACATCAGAAAAATTGACCACGGGGTGAAATGAGACATTGCTGGGCAAAATTACAGCCGGCGTGGTAGCCAGTCAAAATCAGACCTGACCATAAAGCTACATACTGGAGGCAGATTGACGGCCAGTATCAATGAAAACCAACGAAGAAACTCTTAAAGCCATCCTGTCCAGGCGGGGTAAATCTTTATCCACGGGAAAGCGAGACATGAAAGAAATCAAGCCCGATAGAGCGACCCCATATCCTTTCTTCTGTCCTTGCGAGCAGGGTTATTAATACCCCACTATGATGCCAGCTGAGGTACTCACTTGCTTTGTATTAAGGTCTTGATAGTATGCGGGGTACTGCGTGAATCTTAGCGATGCGGTTGTTGTTCTCGCGTGGCATATGAAGCTTTCCTTAGGTGTGGTGAACTCAGTCGGGCGAATCCTCTCTGGTTTTAACGGTGCAACTACCGTAACACTAGGAGATGTCACACTCTCTGTAAAATTCGAACCGTCACGATTAGTACTTTCGAAAGTGCTGTTGAACCTGGTACATACGGGTTTGAGGCACTTTGTAGTACTATCGGCGTAATCTTTCGATTTTGTACATTAAGGTCCCTACTATTCTACTGATCGCATTTTGTGGCTAATTTTGCAGTTTTTGCGAGCTAATCATGCCAAAATTGTTGAGTTGATCCAAGCACGAAGAATTCGAGTCAAACTCAGCATTGCAGATCAGAGACCAGAAGGAAAGAAGAGCAGAAAATGCAAGAAATTTGGCAGGATTGCGAATTTGCATCCCTACGACGCGTTTCGTGTCTCCCGGCCGGCCCGGCTATTCACCTCCGGCCTTTGTTCACGCTTTGGCGCTTTTATGTTTTGTTATATTTTGGTTTCTTCCCATTTTATCGCCGATCTTGGTTTTTGTAATTTTCCCTTGTTGAAACATCTGTACGCCTCGGTATGTACAAACTGAAATTAATCAATAAAAATTGACGGGAGAAACTTCGGCTACTCAAGGCTGTTCTCTTCTGCCTCATTTTCTTTCATTTTCTTTTCTATTTTCTAGGCAGCTTGACACCCTCAGAAAGTTAATGACTCGGAGGATTAGCGGCTAAAGCACCGTTTCTCCTTGGGCGGAAGGGCTCATTTGGGCGCAGGATACGAAGAGTGCTTGGGTGCTGTTCTTGTGGTACTCCTTTGTCAGTTTGTGTTCCCTTTCTAGCGTAGGTTTTATCCGCTTCAAATCGTAGACTGATATGTTGGTAGCTTTAGGGTTGATGGATGCTTATTGCTAGATCACTTTGAGATTCATTAGTTACCTCTATGACCCGTTGAAAGGGAGTCTAGGGACTTATTCTTCAGCATGGAAATTTGACCCTTTGATGGCCGATGATGCCACTCCAAAAGGATAAATATTTTGGGTTAGGTTTTATAGCTAAGTAGTCAGGTTCGGAGATAACTATGGGTCATCCTCCCCAGCGTGAGAGTAGACACGGAAGCCCTCGATTCTTGGTAGATCCCGAGCCCGATATCACGATGCTTGAGGAGATCTCTTTTATTCTTTTTCTTATTTTTTCCATTTTATTTCAATCTACTCACCATCAAGAAATCCCTGTTTTTGCAAATCCACGAAATCCAAGTGAAATTGACCATTTTGAACCTCGCGTAAATCGATTTGTCTGAACTCATCCTGTGTTCGACCCTAGAGCCCCATCTTTGCATTAGCTTGGTATGGCGGTAGGATTTAGGATATAAATTTTGTTGGCCAGATACACCTACGCGCAGAATCAAATGGCCTTGGATTGCCGCAGGGGATAGTGCCTAAGTACATTTGACGGTTATTAATTACTTGTGATCCTCGTCCACGAGAATCTTGGTAATTTCTTTTATACTTCTTGTCGGTTTTCTTTTGTTTCATTTCAAAAAATATATATATATATTTGCTGCAGGATTGTTTGTGTTGTCTTGTGTTGCCCTGTTTTTGATGCGGAATCCATGTTCGATGGAATTAAAGAAATCCATAAAGCGAAAGTGGATTAAAATCGATATTCTTCAGCAAACTATCTGGAGTGGAAATTAGTTTGAGGCCAATGGAATATCTAGAGGAAGAACAGCAAAGTCAGAAGCCCTTGGAGAGAAATTTAAATGCACATAAGTCCGTGAGGACTATAGAAACCCTCGATGGATGAGTATGCCTTAGTGTGTTGCCTCACGACAAGCGCACCATATGGAGATTCTTCTGAGCCTAGTTGGAGGAACCATCCCCAAACTTCTCATGGGGACGAGAATCTTTGCATTATGCACCTCTGCACCTCTCACGGTATGCTTCTTCATCTCGGCCTAAATCACCTGATCCAATCTCCCGGTGAGCAAGCCATTGGATCTTACAGTGGTGGGTGACTTTGTGGAAGCGAGAAGACATTGATGCCCGATTAAGTGAAGGATTGATGCGAGAGCTCTCAGCGAAAATTAGATGTGCTTCAAGTGACCTTGAAGAAAATTGACATCATCACGACAATCCATCTCAGAAGCTCACTATCAGCATAGTCATCAAGAGGAAGGTCGAAGGAAGAGTGCACAGTGACCTGATGGTAGAGGAGCATTATCATGACAACTATTGTGGAATCTTCAAACATTGGTCTTCTTGTTTACCATGGGAGATGAAGGCAGTCCTCTGTTTATGGCGAGAAGCGTGGAAGAACACCCGAGAGAACAATTTACCCACATTTACTAACTCGATTACATCTGCCTTGCTGCATGCAATCCCGATCTAAAACTCACCTTCTTTGGCTAGGCCCTCCACCTTCTTTGCCCATCTTCTGAAACCCGAGGAAGTTAGCTGGCCCTTGCTCGATTTTTGCCATACATCGAAGAAATTGGCGGTGCCCATACCATGGCATAATGGATGGTTCGGTCTTGGATCGGAACATGGTGCACACGGACCTCGGCTTGTTCTATGACTCGATAGTTCAGACCTCAAAGGCTTAAGGAATTGGTTTGGGGGAGCCACAGTCTCCCAGCTTTGTTTTAATTTTTCTTGTTTTATTTATTTTCTTTGATTTTATTAATTTTCTTCTTAGATTTTCTCTAATTTTTAGTTAATCTTTGTTTTTAGCTTAATTTTCAATTTTCTACAATTTTTCTTAATTTTTTTTGTGTTTCTTTTGCAGTTTTTGACAAAATTTTGATGTAGTGACTAGCCCGGAGAAAAAAAAAACACAGTCACGAGTTTAACATCTTAAAGTCACATGATGCTATAGCGGCACATGCGACCATATGAGAAAAAAAAAAACGGAGTTAGGTAAAAAAAAGTCTTTTGAAAATGTTTTTATTTTTATTTTTATTTTATCTTTTTTTAATTAATTTTTGTGTAAAAAAAAAAATTGTCTCTAAAATTTTTTTTTTTTTAAATTTTATTTTATTTTATTTATTTTTATCAAAAAAAAAAAAAAAAATCTGTGTGAAAATTCAGCGCATGCGGTACTTATGTTGTCTTGCTTCCGTTTTGTTTCACCTATAACTTTTCGTAGAACTCCGTTTTAGGCGTTCAGATCTTTGTTGGAAAGCTTAGAGTGTAAATCTTAATCTAACAGGAAAAGAACACTTGAAATTTTTATGAAGGTGAAATTTTCAAAATGCTCTAGCCCAGTCATTTTTCCTCTCTTTTCTTCTTCTAACTTGTTCATTTGAAGCCCCAAGCGGAGTGAATAAAGATGTCGATGGAAGAAACTACGGGTCTCACATCGACAACGAACATAACATCGGGTAGCACTTCCTTCTCTAACTTTCCAATCCGAGCCCCATTGCTGACAATAAGATATTTGGTTGGGGGGAGAGTTAGCAAAGGAAGTGGCTTTTGCATTTATGTTTTTATTACTATTTTGAGCAAGCCCATTTTGTAATGTTCAGTGGCTTACTGGTTTTCCTTTGTGAAGTTGTTATACTATACAGCTTATTTTTTTCAAAAATTGCACCCTTTTTTTGTGTTTTGCCTAGCCCGTAGTTTGAAAAATTGAAACTTTGTCCAATTCTATTAATGTTAGATTAGTTCCATGCCTAATTGAGTGGATGATTAGTTGAATTCTTGCTGATTTCGATCTTTTTCTTCCACCTTTAGCTAACCACACCTGATGCATGAGGTTTCTTCAATAACTTTGATAAACGCTCTAACCTCCTAAGCCTTATAACTTTACCTTAATTTAGATTTGACCACCTTTAATAGGTTAAGGACTCCCGTGAATAGAAGGCGATATGTCTTCCCAAAATAAAAGAAGTGAAAAGAAAAAGAAAAGAAAAGAAAAGAAAAATAAAATAAGAAAAATTGCAACGCTTTTCCACGAAAGTAGAGCACGATTACGAGGGTATATGGCAGCAGCTAAAGCCCGGTGCCTTAAGCGATTGGTTGGGAGCCGGGCTTAATTGAATTGCTCAGCTACCCCACGTTGGATGGGTGAGTTATAAGTTATGGAGTCTTTGGAAGTCTCGAAATCATTAGGTCGGGGTGAAACACGAAGAGTTAGTGGTCGAAAGACCACTTATGACAAGTGCCCTAAGCCTTAATTGGTTGAGAGTCATCGGTAGATCCCCGTTACATGGACTTTGGTGAGGTCGATTCCTCAGCATTGCACCCCTACAAAAAAAAAAAAAAAAGAGTTGTGGAATAAGTGTGGGTCCTAATCTATTTAGGTTGGTTAGCGATGCTGAGTTGTGCGATAGCTTGGTTGGGCGAGCAATTTGTGATTTATTGTTGGCGATCAAACGAACACTTGAGATTTACGGTGGAGATTTTGGTCGATTCGCGAGATGGAGGCTCTTTAATACTGATTTTTGTATAGCATTCATTCTCAAGATAGTTATTAGGCAAGGCTTTGATGATTCTTACTTAGGGGTAGGCATGCTCCATTCCTGACCTTTTGAAATAGCATTTTGTGAACATAATTTTGATTTTGTTTTGTATGCTTTCTCTTTGCTTTCTTTCATTGCTAAGGAGCCCAGCAATGTGTAGGTTAAGAGTGTGATTAGTACTCAAAAGTCTTATTTTGAACCACTGTTTATTACGGTTTTAGCACTTTTTATGTATCTTGTCAGTATTAACCCGATTTGCACATTAAGGTCCCTGCTATTCTACTAATCGCATTTTGTGGCTAATTTTGCAGTTTTTGTAAGCTAATCATGCCAAAATTGTTGAGTTGATCCAAGCACGAAGAATTCGAGTCAAACTCAGCATTGCGGTCGAGACAGGAAGGAAGAAGAGCGAAAATCTGAGAAATTTAGGCGAGATGCGGGTGCATCCCTACGAGCCTTTGTTCATGTCTCCGGCCGACCCTTTATTCACCTCGACCTTTGTTCTGCTTTTAGCGCTTTTATGTTTTGTTATATTTTGGTTTCTTCCCGTTTATCCGCTAATACCTTGCGATCTTGGTTTTTGTAATTTTCCTTGTTCTAAGCATATAAACCTCGATCTGTACAAACTTGAAGTTAATCAATAAAATTGGCGGAGAAGCTTCTGACTCTCAGCCTCTTCTACGCCTCGTTTCTTTCATTTTCTTTTCTATTTTCTAGCGGCCGGCACCCTTGAGGATGACAACTCGAGATGAGCGGCTAAAACCCTTTTCTCCAGCAGGCGGAAGGGTGCGGCGCGAGATCTGAAAGACTGCTGGAGGTCCCTTTGTTCTTCACGCGGGTACTCCTTGTCGGTTTGTGTTCCACTTTCTAGCTGTAGGTTTTTATCCCTTGAATCCTTGAATGGCTATTATTTGGTAAGCTTTTAGGGTTCGTGGATCTTTATTCTTGAATCATTTGAGATTCGTGAATTCTGCTCTATGACCCATTGAAAAGAGAGTCGAGGAGACTTATTCTTCAGCATCGGTGACCAGCATTGGCCATTAGATGCCATTTTCAAAAGGATAAATATTTTGGGTTAGGTTTTATAGCTAAATGAAGATCCGGTTAGGGAGATAACTATAGTTCATCCTCCCCAACGCGAGGAAATGAACCCTAAAAACCCTCAGTTGCCGTAGAATCCCAAGCCCAGTATCCTGATACTTCAAGGAGATCTCTTTTATTCTTTTTCTTATTTTTTTTTTACCAAATTCTGAAATCCAAATTGAAATTCACCATTTTTGAACCTCACTGTAAATCAATTTGTACGAAGAAAAATCATCCTTGTGTTCGACCCTAGAGCCACTATACTGCAGTAGCTTGACTATGGCAGTAGGATTTAGGATATAAATTTTGTTGATTCCGATACACCTACTGTGGCACGAATCAGTCACTCAGCAAGTTTTGTTCTTGATCATCGAAGACTTGGTGTAAAACTCGAGGAAATTCAAATTTCTTGAGAAAGGGTAAAATGGTAATTTTGGTCAAAATCCGGAATTTTTCTAGATTTCGGATGATGAAACGGACTTTACTGTTGAAATTGTCTCACGAAATCTAGCTACCACGTTGAATTTCGTCGAATTCCGAGAGAGTAGAAATTTCATATTTTTCGAGGCACCGAGAGTGACGCGTGACATGTGGTAGGTGTTGAGTACCTCACATTGAGCCACGTGTCAAGCTGTGAGAAAGTCAAACAATGAGAGCTCAAATGGGACCCATGTGGACATGTGGCAACCCATGAGTGGAAAGAAATCCACTATTAAGGATAAAGTGATAAGGGGGAAATCCAGAAGCCACTAAAAGTGTATCGCTGCAAGTGAGAGGACACTTTTCAACTCAAACCCGTTTGGGAGGAAAAAGGGGGGAAAAGAAAGAGAGAGGAAAAAGAAGGAGAGAGTTTTAGAGAGAGAAAGTCTACCTTCTCTCTAGATTTTCCGATGATCGGTCCGTCAAATCCCGGCAAGACAAAAGGCAAAGTTGATCCTCACTGCAAGAGCTACGTGTGGGTACCGGCATTGTGGAGTTTCGACAACTCCAGGAGGCAGGGGTCTTCTTCTACTTGGATATTATTTGTCTAAAAAGCCATGAAAATGGTTTTAGGTGTTGTGAGGCCGGAAATGGCCATGGATTCCGATTCCAAGAAGTGGAACCGATGCTTGATGAGGGGGTCGCCCTCGATGTTTTCACTTGACCGGTTTTCGACCGCAAAACAATTCCGATTTGCTTCGTTGACCGAAATTGTCCATGTGGAATTTGTTTCAAATTGAATGGCTTGAAATATGTATGGAAAATGATATGTTAATGCATGCTAATTGATGTGTTAACATGATTGTTTGAATTATATGAAATATAATTGTGTATGAGCCATTGGAATAGGACATATGAATTGACATCATTGCATTCATGTGCACGGTTACATCGAGTTAGGTGTGGGTGCACGGTATGGTTGTTCACCACTCTTGGTGAATGTGTGTTGAGTTTGTTTTTGGAACTACGTCTAATAAAGACTTATAGTTCAAATCTTAAAATGAAAAGTAATTAATGTGTGTTAGGGCGGCAAGATAAAGGCCATTAATCCTCGTGTGAAAAGCCCGGAACTTCGTGTAAGAGACCCAGGGTATCAGTCCTCGAAAAATTATGTATGGGTGTAAGAGACCCACGATGTTATTTGGAAAAATTATGTTTGGGTGTAAGAGACCCGAGGCGTAAGCCGAAATTTCTGTTGCCTAAAGAAAACACACGGTCATGTTTATCACTTAGACCTAAAGTTGGAGGATGGGAGTCGATTGACTGGGGATTGGCTACCCGCTTGAAAAATTGCATTGCGTTGGTGAGCCGACAGTTGGCCTGTATATGGGTGTCATTGGTATTACCAGGACAATTGCCACACTTGGCATAGGCATGTGAGGGAGTCAAGAAAGGACTCAGCAGTATGGGCATGGAAACGCTTTCATGCATGATAATTCATTCCATGTATGAATTGTAAATTGTAAGGAATGTGGATGTTTGTGGATGTGCTATCGCATGTGCATTTTAGGTGGGGGAGTAGCCTCAGAGAGAATTCAACTAATGGCATTGCTCACTCCCGTCGCGGATCCCCTTTTAGATAGCTGTGGAGTATTCAGGAAGACGGCTCACTAAAGATCGTTTGAGAAGAAAGCCAGATACGTGGCTTTGATTATATATTTTTGTAAAAATGATATGAAACATTCTCGATTGATACATGTTTGTATAGGAGTATAATTAAATTCTTGAACTTTTTGTAATAGAGTTGGTAATATTTTGGTGAGTATGGATGTATGGGCCCGACGTGGCCATTTTTACTCATGTTTTAGTCTTGGTAGAGAGACACTCATCTTGTGGCATTGAGACACTCAATGGCTACATTTATTCCGCGAGTTGACGAATTGTCAACAGACCCCTGAGTTTGGGGCATCACACTTGGGGCCTTACAACCCCATAATGAGGCGGGCCTGGCTACACTCGAAGAAATCTATCCCTTCGACCTACCACCAAATGGTTAACTATTTAACTAACGCTGGTAAATGACCTTTAAATGTCAATACTTACTGCCAGTTGTTATCAACTATCTGTATGGGAATAGAGAGGGGATGAAAGCTCTAAAAGTCCCCATCTTGAAGATCAAACCCCCGCATAGCAATCACAGTTTTCTTCTTAGATCAGGGCAAAGGAGGAGGATTCGTTGTGTGACGCCCCAATTTTTGGGGGCCATATTTGTACTCTTTTTTTCTTTTTTTTTAAATAGTACCCATGAATAAAGGTCCATGAATAGCTAATTCAAACAAAGGCACAACACAATGCACTATCGCAGTCGTCGGTGCACAAGCAGCACGCATCAGGCGCGCTGTCACAAGACGCCGTGCTACCGGTCGCAAGTCGAGTGAGCCAACCCTGTCACGACCGACTTCAGCTTCACACTGAAGCGCCGTTGTCGCGACACAAAAAGTCATGTTGCGACACAAAACCAAACCCACAAGGTAGCGCCCCTGTCTCGACACCAAAATACTGTCGCGACACCAAAGGCCCCAAATTTCGCCCAACGCCCTCGCTGCACTAAAAACCCCTTATCATGACGCAGTGAGCCAATCCTCACGACAGAAATTCCTTTGTCGCGACAAAGAACCCCAAGGAGGCACCTGCGACAGCCTCCCCATCACGCCTGAGTGCCACGCAGACAGTCCCCGGCCAAGTGCACAAGGAGTCTCGTCATGTGCGCCGCACCCCTCCTGTCGCGACACTACTGCAGTGTCGCGACACAAAATTGGAAATGGGTAGTAGCCCACCTCATTTGATCCCCTGCACTTTTCCTTTTTTTTCTTTTTGGTTCAACACACTTTAAAGTCAACATAAATTAGCCTTATTACTATAAAGGCCCCTGGAACCTGGAAAACTCGTCAAAATGTATTTATTATACAAAAACGAGCTTAATTACAATTTGTCTTTAATTAAAAAAATTACATAAACTGGGTTTTCTACCCATAATTTATACAACACAAAAACAAGGCCTAATTTGGCCTTTACTCCGCCACTGAGGCCTTAGATGAGCTTTGTCGCCCGATGCACCTTCTGTACCTTAAAATTATTTTCCACGACGGGGTGAGCAATACCCAAGAGGTTAAATTCCATACTTCACTCCCCCACCCAAGCTTGCTCATACACCCATATCACACACATTCAAGTAAAATTATGCACATTCCTACTTGAATGTCTACATGTCATGCCCCATGCCACGAGTCCTCACTGACTCCCTCACACATGCATTTTCCATGTATGGAAAACTGTTTTCAAAACAAAGATATTTGTTTTATTTGTGGACAACCCTCCGATATAAATTAGCGGACATACTCCGATAATTAGTTTTGTGGACAACCCTCTGATATATTTTAGTGGACATACTCCGATAAATATTTGTTGGTCAACCCTCCGATGTAAATTTCTCCAAAACCATGTCATGCACTTACACCGAAGATTTTACGGTGTCCCCGTGCATTATGAAATGAGAAATGCCATTTTCACACGATTCATGCCAACATATCAATACACGCATACATTGACATCATAAGTCATTACCACTCGAGTAACGACATACTTTAACCTCTAAGCCTAATTGTGACATATCGAGTCCACAAGTAGCCTACAACAAGCCATGCAATGGCCTCAATCATACACAAACTCATGCATTTCCCCAAGCCTCATGGATAATTATATCAACATGCATATAATCACCAACCAACATACACAAATTTCAATGTATTAGACCACACGCGTTATCACAACTAAGCGATTTGCACACTTGGTGCTACAATTAAATTTTCAGAAAATATGTGAGCACTAAATTTCATTCACAGGCATATGGCCAAATTCTATACTCAAGGGGCTTTCTGTAGAGTTTAGGAACACACGAATCAGAGTTCATACGAGAAAGTTATGATCGTCCAAAGTTGGAGGCCTCATATGAACAGTGACTAACGCGCGAACCAGCAGGAGCCTACTATTTTTCATCATTTTCAGACATAATATGAGTTCAAATTGCATTAAGTTATATATGGATGGATTTTAGACTCAAAGAGTTTTCCATAAAGTCCAAGAACACCCAAATCAGAGTTTGGAGGAGAAAGTTATGGCCGTCTAAAGTTGGAGGCCTCATATGAATAGTAACCCAGAAAAATGCATTTTTCTAGTTCTCTAAACGCCATCCAAACAGCCCCTAAGGCTCAACTAAGACCAAAACAACTCCTAGATGGAAAATAAGCCCGAGTAGGAAGGTTCCCTGCCTCTTAGAGCGAAGATGAAACCTTCCGAAGACCCGGAAGCTTGAAACCCACGGCCTCCCGAACTTTTCTCTCGAATCTTCGACAAAAATTCTTGATTTCGGTGTCCACGCGTTACACTCGACGAGTACCTCGACTTTAAGTCTTGGCCCGATGTAAGGCGATCATTCGAGCTCCGTAGATCTTAGAGAGAAGGTGGAGCTTCTCTCTCTAACTTTTCTTCTCTAAACACAAAATCTTCGATGAAATTATGTGTTATTGGTACCCACGCGTAGCACTCGTCGAGTAGATAAACTTTAAATCTTGGCTCGACGGATTCCGACCACTCGATCTCCGTAGATTATAAAGAGAAGCTAGAGCTTCTCTCCCTCTCTACGGTCACAGCAGAAAAATGAAGTGGAAGATTTTTTTCTTCCTTCTTTTATATCTTTGGACACGTGAGCCCACGCCGCACCACTTGCCACTCCTCGTCAAGCCGTCCAAGTCCATTTCTCATTCGACACAATTTGCGTATTTCGTCTCGATTTTAGTTTCATCTATCTTAAATGGACATT
The DNA here is from genome assembly GCA_016808115.1 of Tetrastigma voinierianum. Classification (NCBI taxonomy): domain Eukaryota; kingdom Viridiplantae; phylum Streptophyta; class Magnoliopsida; order Vitales; family Vitaceae; genus Tetrastigma; species Tetrastigma voinierianum. The sequence continues at coordinate 318,720 of JAEQBH010000022.1, forward strand.
CTTTAAATATTTGATATTTTTCAGGATTTTTCTAAAAATCTTATTTTCGGGGTCCATTCGATGTTCGTCACCTCAAAATTCGTGAAAATCCGACTGTTTCGGAATTCAACAAAATTTGCCTGGGTGACTAGATTTCGCGAGAGGATTCCAATGGTGAAGTCCGTTTCATCATCCGAAATCTAGAAAGAATTTTGGAAAAATTACCATTTTGCCCTTCCTAGCAAAAATTCAAATTTCTAGGTTTTTCCCGGGTCTTACATGCTGGTTGTGGATCCCCTAGAGAAAGTAATGTTGGACGGGCCGAAAAAGTTCATTTACGTCAGTTCTCTCCTATCCAATGAAGAAAGAGAGCAGTTATGACTCGTGCTGTTGAATAACATAAACGTGTTCGCTTGGAGCCACTCATATATGGTTGGGATTAACCCGTCGGTGGCCTCTCACAAACTAAACGTTATCCTCGCAACCAAACTAGTGAGACAGAAAGTGAGGCATTTCCACCTAGATCGCCATCAAATCATTCAAACGGAAGTGGACAACTTATTGAGAACAGAATTCATCAGAGAAGTAAAATACCCCGAATGGCTAGCCAACGTGGTGGTGGTTCCAAAGAAAGCAGGTAAGTGTGGCGAGTATGTGTGGATTACATTGACCTCAACGAACCATGCCCAAAAGATAGCTTCCCTTTGCCGCTTATAAATCAAATTGTGGATGCAGTAATCGGGGCACGAGTTATTGTCGTTTCTAGACGCTTTCTCCGGATATCATCAAATTTCCATGCACCCGCCTAACGCTTAGAAAACGACGTTCATTACACCACACGAACTATACTGCTACAATGTGATGCCTTTTGGCTTAAAGAATGCTGGGGCAACTTATCGAAGGTTCGTAATTAAGATATTCTGACCGCAACACCATGGAGGCTTACATCGATGATTTGCTTGTAAAATCCAAGGAACGCTCACCACGCGCATACAAGTGCCTCAACTATCATAAGGTACGACATGAAACTCAACCCTTTGAAATGTGCGTTCGGAGCCAATTCGGGCAAGTTTTTAGGCTTTATGGTGACCCAGAGAGGGCTAGAGACCAATCCGACTCAACTCAAAGTTGTAATGGACTTTTAGGCTCCTACCTCTAGAAAATGAGTGCATCAACTGATTAGTTTGCTATGGGCTTCTTGGAGATTCATCCCATGTCACGTAATCGATTAGTTTCATTTTTTTTCACTATAAGGGGAGTCAAAATGGTTGGCTGGAATGAGGTATGCAACCGGGCTCTCATGGTGATCAAGTAATACCTTACCAAACCACCGAAAGTAGAGACCAATATTCTTCGTAAGCAAATCTCTATCTGAAGCAGAAACTTGATATACCCATCTTGAACAAGCTACGCGGCCCTTCTGTGTGGCAGTAAGAAGCTTCGCCTCATTTGGCACACACCCTATCGCTGCAGGTCGATTTCCAATCTCTTTGCGAAGCACTATTCACAAGCCCGACCTATTAGGAAGAATGGCCTGTGGGCGATTAAACTAAGTGAATTCGGTATTTAGCATAAACCTCGCCTGGTGTTGAAGGGGCAGATATTGGCAGACTTTTTAGCATAACTACCCCAACCAGTTGTAGACTAGGATGAGGCTGGCTAGTGGATCCTTAATTGGATGGCGCTTTTCGCTAAATAGGAGTTGGAGTCGGCTTGCAACTTAAAGCCCTAACCGGGGAAAGGATAGAGGAGGCCATACGGCTAAACTTCCCTGCATATAATAATGAGACCGAATTCGAAGCAATCTTAGTCGGACTGACTTCTGGCAAAGTCCGTATCCCTCGTAAAACCCATCATACGTAGTGACCCCAACCAGCAGGGACAGTAAACGGAGAGTATGAAACGCGACCAACGCATGGTCGCATGCAAGCCCGGCTAAGCAACGAAAAGGAGTTTTGCGCTGGAAGCTCGAGCATCCTGGGCGGACTCAAAATGAAAAGGCGGATGCGTTGGCAGCAGTAGCTGCATCCCTCCCAATGAAAGATACATACAGTATTCCTCCATGTCTATCTTCAACCGACATCATCAATTACTACAGACCAGGTAAACGAAATAGATGAAGCTTGTTTTTCCTGGATGACTCCGATAATACATTACTTAAGTCAGGGAGAGCTATTGGATAACAAGATTGAGGCCCACAAGACCCAGGTCCAGGCGTGTGACGCCCCAAAATCCGGGGGTCCACTAATCACCTATCAACCCGCGAAATGTCTGTGGATATAGTGTAACTCGATACCATACCGTTGTCTTCCATTTACCGGGATCCATAATTTAACAAAAATCGGACATAGTCTCCTTTGTACGAGGAGCTCTATCCAAAACTCAACCTATACAATATACTATAACATGACCCGTCCGAGGCCCGATATAACACAATGACCACACCGGGTCCATTTGTGACGCCCCAAAACCTGGGGGTCCGTTGACCAACCATCAACCCGTGGAAAACTTGTGGATGTTAGGTAACCCGATACCACACTGTTGTGTCCCCTTTACCGAGGCCCATAATTTAACAAAAATCGGGTAGAGTCTCCTTTGTACGGGAAGCTCTACCCAAAATACAACCTGTACAAAACATAGTAACATGGCCAATCCAAGGCCCAATATAATATAATGACCTCATCGGGTCCACTTATGAGTAAAAATGACTACACAGGGTCTATTTATCCATGTTCATTTAAAACGTACAAAATTATATTTAAAACAGTCCCATAAGAATTTAATTACAATTCTTTTTATACAAAAATACATGCTAGAACTAGTTCATTCCTAGCATCTTTACAAAAATGGTTACAAAGTCACAACTCGGCTTTCTTCACAATCGCGACCTCAAGTGAGGGTCGTCCGTCAGTGTACTCCCTATACCTGAAATGGGGGTCCCATAAAGGTTGAGCTACTCCTAGTAGAGAATAATTCCTATATAGACTATTCCCCACTTAAGTGCACATGTAATGTTCACAACACATGTCACACCACAATTCCAACAAAATTATAACTCAGCTACCATTATACGTCATGCCACGAAACGGTGACGAGACCACCCATGCACCATGTCCCGAGTCATTACATTTGTAACGCCCTAAAAATACCCTAACAGTTTTATAACATGTTCAAGGTGTAAAATAAATTAAATTATATTTTTTCGGCATTTAAATGGCTAAAAACGAAAAATGATAAAAACCCGGAAATTTTACAAGAGCCAAATAAATTTGGTAAAAATCAAAATGAGGACCTAAGGGTCATAAATGAGGAGTGTAAATGTTAAAATGAGAATGAAATGAAATGAAGTGAAAATGAGAAAAAAAATTAGATAAGGCCCATTTAATGAGCTAACGAAGAATCAAGGACCTTCAATCGGGGAAAAAGGAGGCATTATGAGTACCATGGACTTTAGACCTAAACCCACCACTTAATGAGCTCAGGGCCCTCTTGGCTCGCATCATGAAGCAGCCCAAGCCCACTTACCGTATTGAAGTAAGGCGGGAACTAACCAAACAGGAGAGACTTGAAACCTATATGAGGAAGCCAGGGTGTCCTGTGAAAGGCTCACTTCATGGCAGTCCGTCTAAGGTTTCAAGTCCCCCAGACGGCCATCCTATCGAATATGGGAAGTTCGTTATGGATAAATATATAAAAGCGGAAAATACATTAAAAAGATATTTATTCATTGTGTGAAACCTCGGAAAATCCGAATTTTCGAGAAAGGGTAAAACAGTAATTTCGGTCAATAATCTGGAATTTTTTTCTGAATCTTGGATGACAAAACGGACATCATCATTGAAACTGTCTCGTAAAATCTAGCTACCACGTCAAATTTCACAATTCAGACAATAATCATCGCTTTTTTGAGGCATCGAGAGTAGTGCGTGGCATGTGATGACCGATCACGCAGCCAATGGTCAAGTGTAGGATGAGTCAAACAATGAGCTCAAGTGTGGGGCCATAAGAGACACATGGCATCTTGTGAGTGGATGGAAATCCATGGTAGATGGATAAAAGGATAGGGAAATCCAAGTCAACCAATGGGAGGTTGACATGTGGCAAGTGAGAGGACATCTCACTTGACCAATCTTGACCCAACCGATTTGGGGGAGGAAAAAGAAGAGAAAAGAGAAGAGAGAAAAATAGAGGAGTTAGAGAGAGAGGCTCTACCTTCTCTCTAGATTTTCCGGCGATTGGTCCGTCAAATCCCAGCGAGACAAGGGGCAAAGTTAATCCCCATTGCAAGGGCTACGTGTGAGTACCGGGATTGTGGAGTTTCGACAAACTTCGGAAGGTAGAATTTTTCTCTTACTTGTTTTATTCCTTGACTAAGAGTCATTTGAATGGATAAGGATATTCTGAGGCCTGCATGGCCGTGTATTTCGCCCAAAGATTGGACCGAAAGGAGGAAATCCCTAGAGTGTCATCGATGCAGCTTTGAGACCTGGTCGCATCGTTTCACGCGACCTTGTGTGCGGTTTGTGTTACTTGGGCAGTTCGAGACGAATTACCTAAATTGTTGATTAGCAAAAGTGTGATATTTTGGTGTTATTGCTATGAATGAATAACATATTGTTGTGTGTGAATTTTGTTGATATATGCATGCTTAATATATTAACATGAATTATTGTGAAATGGCATATTGCATTTCATATGCACTAAAAACTTTAGAACGAGGTGTGAGTGCATGGTACGTTTTCGTGAGGATTGACTCATTAAATAGTTAGCTGGAGTATGTCCACAAACGAATGAAAATCGTGGTCACGGTGTGTTGAAAATTATATCGGAAAGTTTTCCGAAGAATCGCTTTTTGGTGTGTCCACTACCACGCGCTTCTGAGGACGTCCACCGGACTGTTTCGGAGAGTTGTCTAATAATTCACCTCGGAGGATTGTTCAACATATTTATTCGGAGGGTTGTTCAATAAAATTTTATTGGAAATTGAACAATGTGTTTTCAAGAACAAAAACCTTTTGTTTTGAAGATAGTGTTTCTCATAATTGGCATATGCATGCGTGAGGGGGTCAATGAGGACTCGAGATGTGGGAAAAGATGAGTCACATTCTCATCCACAACATGTAGACATTTGAGTAGGAACATACATGTTTTACTTGAATGTTTGGTGTGTCATTGCATAAACACTTAGATGGGGAGTAACCCATGTAGGAAAGTTCAACTACAAGGCATTGCTCACCCTGTCGTGGGAATAACCATTTCGTGTACTGCTTTCAACGGATAGGCCTTAGAGGTGAAAATGGCGCCAAATTGGCCTTATCACATATTTACTGTAAAAATCTGGGTAAAATCCGTTTTTGTAGAATTGTAAATTAACTCATTTTTGTATAATGAATACAATTTTATTGAGTTTTCCATGATTTAGTAGCCTTTATAGTAATAAGGCAATTTCCAATTGGTTTTTTACGATGGGTAAGACAAAGGAATGGGATGGAGCTCTTTGCCCATTTCCAACACAGTCCGCATTTCTGGCCGGTGGTGTATGACATGGGCAGGCTGGGTGTCGCGTAGGGCGGGCGCGCATGATCGAGCGGCTAGCGGCACGCGAAGCAGCGCGCGGCAGCCCGGCCCGCGCATTTTTCTGATCGCTAGGCGTGGCGACTAGTCAAAGCGAGCGATTAATCGCAACACACTTTTGTTGTCACGGCTGGTTTGGCAAGTTGGTGTCGCGACACTTTGTTAATCACGCGACTTATGGTTGGCCTTCATGGCGTCGCGACCTTGTTGGTGTCGCTGTTTCGCAATTTACGAGGAGAGCCATTTTGGTGTCGCGACACACTTTTTGGTGTCGCGACACACTTTTTGGTGTCGCGACACACTTTTTGGTGTCGCAACCCACAGTTTGGTGTTGCAACATGGTCTAGTCTCATTGGGGTGGGCACGAGAAGGGTGTCACGACCGGTGGGCGGGCGGGGCGCGGGCGTGCGACGACACGACCAGCGCGTGACCCGGCTAGCCCGGTCTGGCACTATGCACTACGACCCTATCTTTGCTTGATTGCGCAAGTGTTGTGCCTTTGTTTTGGTCGTGTTCATTATGATGTTTATGGACAATGTAAAAAAAAAAAATAAGAGTACAAAATTGACCCTCGGAAATTTGGGGTGTCACAAGTTGATTTCCCGGTTTTTATCCCTTACTTCCCAAAAATATCAATCATTGATAAGGAAGAATTAATCATCGATAAGGAAGAAGAGATTTTATCCCTAAGATAAAGAGATTTTCTTTCCTAAAATCAAGGGAATATTGGTGAACTACTTTCTATAAATCAGGGAGATACCCCACGAGGGAAGGTATGTAATTCCAACTGTGCGAGCTCTCTGCTCCATTTTCTCTATCTTTTGCTGACTTAATCATCGGAGAGGCGGTCAGCCTATCGTCACCGGATCGCTCTTTTGCAGGTTTGTGTTGTGCTTCTGATGCCTAGAGGTTCGGATGATCAAGGTAACAACAAAAATATCAAACTTAGAACCTCCGACCAAAGAGAAAATTGGGTTACTTGTGGTCGGAACTAGTGATGAATTTTTAAGTTTTTTTTTCTTTCATCCCTTGACAAAAGAGAAAATTAGTCATCTTGGTTTACCCTCCCACAATTCTTTCGCTCTATTCGGTTTTTATTCTATACCAACTTCCCTGGAATGTGTCGTGGTTGCAATAAAAACTTAGGGATGTATATTTTTAACCATTGCCATCACCAAACTTGGAGATGAGGATTAGACTAATGTTCACTTGTATTATGACCATAAACGTTTCCGATATGGAGTCAGAGATTTTTTAAATGCTCTACTCCGGTCTTTCACGATGGAAAGTGCTACTATTTGGACGAGAATGGAAATGTGGCCGTATTTGATCCTAACCACATCAAAGATAGTTAGGCCTTTTGTGGGAAGCCATATTCCATGGTGTCTCATATGTCAGTGGTTCAAAGCTTTATAGTTGAAAGTGATGGAGAGTTGATAACGGTATTCCTTGGTAATGAAGGAAAATTTTGGATACTCAAACTAAATCCCGTCACAGGGGAAGGGATGGAGGTTATAGATTTAGGCAATAAAGTGTTGTACCTAAGTAATGGTGCATCCTGGACAGAAAGGGCAGTGTTTGAAGGAATGGGTAACAGGATATATCTACCCATGCTATGTGACAATAGCAACATTGTCGTATTCTATTCTCTTGCAACTCAGAAATTTCACTCGAATGGACCTGATTTTTCTCAAAAAGATGTTTTTCATATGAAACAATTGCACCACTCTACATGGATTGAACCATGGAACTAAACACAACATACGGAATTGAACCATGGTAATAGACACAACATTAGTTTGTAACTTCGTATTCTTGTTTGAAATATGGATCAAACAAATGTTTTATGCTTCTTTTTTATATCTATTCATTTTATATGTAGCTCATTAACATGTTCTTGCAAGGATTTGAACCTAAATCTCCCTTGGTCCTTTCTCAACCCTTTATTACTTGAGCCAAGCCTCAAGGGTTACTTTCCTTATGTTATTTATTTATATTCATATTTGTTTATATTTATGAAATATTTTTCGAACAACTATCTTTTTTTTGGTGAAGAATATAATTTCAATAAATTTTCCTTTCATGTTGTACACTTGTACTATTCCTCGATTAATTATTCAAAGAAAAATTATGTTTTGTGTGGGTGAAACTAGATATTTCTTTTTCAAGATAGTAGTGTGTTATATAAAATAAAATAACTTAAAAAACAAGTTTAATAAAAAGAAGTTAGCTAATACAATTTTTTTTTATTTTTTGTCTTAAGGAAAGTCGTTTTTTTCCAAAGACGATTTTTTTTAAAAAAAAAAAAAGGAAGCCCATTTCACAACTTGATTTCTGAATTTCAAGAAAAGAAAACAGCGTGTTGTTTTGGGAATATTTTCCTTATACGGTGTTCTAAGAATTAGTTTTTTTCAAATTGTAATACTTTTGGAAAAAATGGTTGTGTATTCTTCAATCTATCCAAATCTTATGAATATCTTTAATTTGGTCTTTGGATTTTAACTTCAGAAATTGGATTAAAAAGGACGAATCCAAAAATATTTGTAATAATAAATTATGGTAAAAATTACCTTGAAAATGTTAAAGGACAAAAGTACCCCTGAAACTGTAAAGGTATATCTAAAATACTCATTTTCTTTTCTTTTTTTTTTATTATCCTCTTTCCTTTAAGTAGGAAGGGTGATTTTTTGGTAATTCTTGGTCTGATATCACTTATCTAGTTTTTTTCAATAAAGTGGTTATTCCATTGAGATCTATAGATATGGGTTTTCATTTGGTTTTTTTCGTGAATTCGTCGTCATCTTGTTGTGACTCAAAATGCTACAAAATTGAAGTCATGAATATTATAGTTATCATAATAATATCAAATGTACATGCTCAACTATCAAATGTGTAGACTTTCACTATAATAAATAGGACTTTAGGTCACGGTCACAAACCGTCACCAAATCATACAACTCCGAAACTAAAACCTATTGTCGTGGTTATATAACCGTGACCAAGCATCACAATTGTAGGCGCAATCAAAGGTTTTAGTCATGGTTTCCTATGTGACCTTGACCATATGGTCCATTTTTTGTGAGGGTTATGAGCAAAATCGTGACCAAAAGGAGACCTTTTGGTCACGGTTTTGCTCCTAACCATGACCAAAGGGTACCGTGACCAAAGGGTCTCCTTTTTTGTCACGGTTAGTAGCAAAACCATGACTAAATGTTGGCCAAGATATACATTTTGGTCATGGTTTTTTGCATGACCGTGACTAAAAATTGTTACGTTTAAACAATTAGTCTTTTATAAATTCTCATTTTTCAAACCTATAATAAATAATTAATCTTTTAGACCTATGTATGCAATTAAGCAACTCAACAATTCCGAAATTCAAAATTTAAAATAGTACAATATATCATGATAAATTATCTCAAGCTATATAGTTAAAAACTAACATAATATGACAAAAAAACAATAAAAGATATACAAATTTAGTTTTACATTATAACATATAATGTAATAAGTCAACTAACTAATTATCACATATTAGTCGTCATAAAAAGTCCAAAAAATGAAGAGAATGTATCATATAAAATGTAGTATAATGTAAGTCTACTATTGCATTTGTTTAAATTGTTGCATCATTTGCATCATCTGTTCTTGAAGTTGTACTTGCACTCTTTGCATTTCCATAAATTTCTATCAAACTCTTTTTTTACTTCTTCTCATATCTTCCTTTGAATCCCTACCAACTTCTCTTCAAATGTTTCAGTTGTTGTTGTAAACTTTTGTTCTGCAACTCTTAGCATCTCCTGAGCATTTGCAAGTTGTGTTGACAAAGTAGATCTTGATTGTCCCATACTATTGCTACCAAAGACTAAGGTAGGAGTAACACCAAATCCATAGCCTCAAACACGTCCATGCCTCTCTTGACCCATCACTTGAGTATATATGTCATCTACAGATGTAGATGCTACATGTGATGCATAAGCAGTAGAAGCAGCAGGAGAAGAAGAAGACATCCCTTCAAGTTGGGATAGTAACTACTCATTGATCCTGACATTACAAAAAACAAAAATAATTGTTAGACTTGTACAAAAATTTTAGTATGTAGCTATGATTAAAATACAAGTATATAAAATTTAGATACTTTATTACCGTAGTGCGCTTAGAGCGATCATTATGTTTCCCTTTTTTTGTGGTTAAGACAAACATCTCAACTCTATTAGGCTCAGTTCGATCGTCCATTTTTTATACATATTCTTACAAGTAAAATAATTAAGTTATTTTTTATGAACTATTGATGTACAAGCAAATATTATTAATAATAAATTTTCTACATGTTTATGTTGGATTTGAGTATAATTTTTTGATCCCGATGTATGTTTTATGACTTGATTTGCCCTATTAGCTTTGTTTTTTTCCAGAGATGTCCTATATTAATTAAAAAATAGCATATCACCTATATAGCTAATAGAAACATAATAAAGGTACTATAAATAAAGTATTAAATTAGATGTAACTAATAAATATGATCTTATTTGAAGACGAGTATGAAAAGATACACTATATGGAAAAAAAAATCATTATGTTTACCTTTGCCTTAGGTGTGCCCCAAAAGTTAATGACAACCTCCATTCAACATCTGATAAGTGTGAAAGTTTGTGGCACAATCTCTCTTCATCTGTATTATAAGGGTCATAATACTTGGCCTTTATCTTATTTTATAACCTGAGCAGTTTCCCTGATATTGAAGGATGTAGCTTTTGTTATGTAAGGCAGAAAATTCCTAATTTTAAAAATGTCGTGTTAATTTCGGTCAAAATCCGGAATTTTTCTAGATCTCGGATGATGAAACAAACTTCACCGTTGGAATCATCTCACGAAATCTAACTACCACGTCGAATTTCGTCGAATTTTAAGACAGTCGGAATTTCACGTTTTTCGAGGCAATGAGGGTAGTGCGGGACACTTGACACATTTTGAGTGGCTCAAGATGAGACAAGTGTCAGTGAAAACTAGTCGAACATGAGCTCGAGTGGGACTATGAGAGCCAGCGTGTGGCGTCGTCTTGTGGAAGGAAATCCATAGTAGATGGATAAGGGATGGAGTGTGATCAGGTGCCCAGTAGGGGTGGACCTTGGCAGAAGTGAGAGGACACCCGATCTTGACTATCTTCTCCCAAATCGGTTGGGAGGGAAAGGAAGAGAGAAAGAGGAAGCCCAGAAAGAGAGGGAGAAAGAGAGTTTAAGTGAGAAGCTCTCACTTCTCTACAGATTTTCGGCGTTAGACAGCCAGTTGTGAAGACAAAAAGACAAAAGTTGAGTCAGCTGTAAGACCAAATTCCAATTTTACGGAATAAGGCAAATGTAAATTCGATTCTGAAAATGTAATTTGGTTAAAAATAGGAATTTATTCTACAGATACCGGATGATGAAAGCAGTTGCGGTTGGAATTGTCTCGAAAAATCTAGTTAGCACGTAAAATTTCGTAATATTCAGGGAGACGTCGGAATTTGGCGTTTTGAGCGTCGGCGTTTCGAGTGTCGTAAAGCGATTTTGACTCACTGGTAAGTCACCTATATGAAGTACTCATGTACCATAAGTGGTATGAGTAGATAAATGACTGAAAATGGGCCAGTAGAAATAAACCCAGGAATGTCAAAACTAGGAAAGAAGGCGTAAATGTCATTTTGGAATGTTAATGAGCTAAATGACAAGAGACAAATAGTGCTCATCTTCTTCCTCAAATTGGAGACAAACTGGGGAAATGAGAGGAGATCATTAGCTCAGTTTTGGAGATTTTAGAGAGAGAGAGCCTTTCTCTAGAAATCTGCGATCAACGATGGCGGTCTTGGGACGAAACAAAAGCTTCTTCCACGCGAGGAGAGGGGGCAGCGTGGAGTGGATTTGGGAGTTTGCTGAGCTAAGAGAGGTAGGGGTTCCTCTTGGTTTTATTCATAACTTTTAAGCGTTGTGTGAATGTTTAGGTCGAGATGGCGAGTAGAGGCCATTTGATCGGTTCAATCATGGGCAGAGTTGTTAGATTTTGAAACCCATGTGGACCCGGTCACGCGGTATTTCATCCACCCGGACTATTTGGGTTGCTTATTGTGTGAAGTCATGTGTTAATGTATGCTTTGATTTGAAAAAGTAGGGAATGGGTGAAATGCGAGTTCACGAAGTGGCAAATTAGATGATGAATGTTGGAGCGTAAGAGCCTAGGGTTTCTTGTTCCTAGGAATAGTGTCACGAAAATATATTTTGTGTGAATATGTGTTTGGGTCGAGTGATTCAAATGGAATTGCTCGTGTTTGATCATTAGCCCAAGTGAGCTAATTTTGATGTATGAGTTGTATAATTACATAACATGATTGTGTGATTTGAATTATGCGAGTATATTCATGTTTATATATTTGCATGTGATTAGATTGTATTGGAACCTTATGCATTCATATGCACTTTGGAACACCATAGGATTATAGGAGTGAGTGCATGAGATGAGTCACAGAAAAGGTTCGGAGGTTGTCAAAAACATTAATTATGGAGGGTAGTCGAATTTAAAAATATCGATCGTCGGAGGCTGGCAGGTGATATTCGTCGGAGTGATCCTGGAACAAATAATATATATCAATCGTCGGAGCGGCCCAATTGATATATATACACATCGGAGGGTTGTCCACAAACAAAAGAAATAATAACTTTCATATGAGGCTTAGGCGAGTGTGATGGAGTCGGTGAGGACTCGGGATCTGAGTTAGTCATGTAGACATTCAAGTAGGATCATGCATTTGTGAATGTGTGTTTAGTGGAACATTACTGACACTTAAGTGGTGGTAGCCCACTTAGGGGCGGTCTCTCTTGAGCATTAGCTCACCAGTCGTGGGATGCCGCTGGCTGCAGTGCAGGGAGCGTGCGAGGGGACGGCTCGTCCTAGAGGCTAAGATTAGAAGAAAAGCCGGATTGTGGCTTTGGCTTTGTGATATTTACATGTATTAGAATTTGAAAAAGGTATTTTTAATATATGTTGTATAAGAGTAAAACATTTGAACTCTTGTAACTATTGGGTATATAGTTGGATTCATAGTTGGTATGTGTATTGAGTATTGTTATGGGCCCAAGTGGCCGTATTACTCATATGATTGGATATATATTGGATTATATTGCACTGTTGGGACAGGATATGCAGGTATTGTATTTGGGTAGAGCTCCCAGTCTGAAAGGGGCTACGCGATTTTGAAGTGGCGTCGATAACTTGGGCATCCGCGTATTAAAGCGAGGTTGACGAGGTAGTCAGCGGACCCCGAGGATTGGGCGTCCACGGCTTGGTATCAGAGCTTAGGTATACGAATACCTAGGGAGCTCGGGTTTGGGTAACCATCACCACTAGGTGGTTTGATGTGGAGTATAGGTATATGGAAACCTATAGATTGAGGATTTGGGGCTTAGGCCTTAGTCGAGTAAGAACATCACCACTAGGTGTGGTTCGATGTTCGGTTTAGGTATGAAATTACCTAGGAAAAATCACGGGACAAAACTAGGACACTACGTACGTGTGTTGGAAGTGTTTGTGTGATTTGTTGGATTGTGTGTTTGGTGTGCATGACATGTTTCATGTGTTGAGATTTTATGTGTGCTTGGTGATTAGCACATGGATGTGTTAAGAAAATATTTTAGAAAATATTTTGGAGTGGTGCGATGTCAAAGCGGAAATGAATAATGAAAAAAAAAATGTGTAGTCTGGCTTAGTTTTTAGACTCGCCCCGAATAATATTGTGAGAATTGTAATGCAAGGTTCAGATTGTATTGCAACTTAAAGGGCTTGAAGGGTTGGCTGGTTTAAGGGTTTTTATGTTGCAATACAAATTGTATTATTAATTTAGTTTGAGGGTTTTCGATATTGCAATACAATATATGTATTGCGGGAAAATTAATTAATATTGCGATAGAGGCGACGGAGTTGGCTAGGTGTATTGCAATACACTTCTTGGAAGAATGTTCACGATAGATATTGTATTGCGGGAGGATTATATTGCGGGGAAAGAGCGCGAACACATCTGATTTGATGGATTCCTAGGTTGTATTGCGATTGGCTAGGAGATTTTGGAGTCCTGTCCTAAAAATTTTGTATTGTGACAGTGGTGGAGGGGTTTGGGTGAGCGGCCCAGGTGTCCTGGTACCACGGCCGGCCCGGGCGTACGATCTGACATTTGGGGCGGTACGACACGGAGGTAGGGCTGGGCGTTTGGGCGCGCGGGCGCGCAGGCTGGCGGCCCAGACGCAGGTATTGCGACCTGACCGAGAGGGGGCACGGATCACGATACGTGCATCTCTGACAGCGGGCCGTACGATCTGGCCGGCTGTGCCAGGCCACGACACCGACCCGAGTCTGTGGCCGGGTCTTTAGTGGGCAGTTGGGCGATTTTGGTGCTGTTTTTGGCAGTTTTGACCTGGTTTTTCGGCCTGAAATTATTTTTCTTGAGTCACGAATGAACTTGTTCATTGTAAAATAAATTTTGAAAAAAAAATATTTTAAATTTAATTAAAATCAAATCAAATCAAATAATATTTGATAAAATTTTCGAAAAAAATAAAATTTTCAAAAAATAAAATTTTTGAAAATAAAGTACTGTCGAAAACAATAATATTTTAAATGCAAAATGAAATTGCCTTGCATTCTTAGTAAATGCAAAAGGACAATGTGTATACAACGATTTATGTGTATGATTGGTGTCTGAATTTGTGTTTATGCCTTAGAATCTTTGTGTGTATATAACTACCATTTGGAAATCGTGATTCTTGTGGTAGTTGCGTAGGAAACTATATGCAGGGTGAAATGTGTATAGGAAAAAGGGTGAATGCTAAGGTTAGGAACTATGACCTTAGGGATTTGGATACTGAAATGAAAATTAAATTATTCTTATTGCCATGTTAATTGTGTAAATGGCTAGTAGAGGACGAGGACGTAGAGAGGACGTCCGGGAGCCTTGGTCAGGCACCGCAGACAATTGACAGGCGCCCAGACGGTGTCGACGGGCCTTTGGAGGCGTAGGTGTTCTTCAGTGCTATTGCACGGACTAGCATGCGGTGGTGTGAGGAGATCCTAGTAACCCACCGGAGGTTTAGGATGCATCATCCTCAGAGCATTCACGGGAGGAGATCCAGATGGTGGCGGAGCCATTGGTTTATGCGGTCAGAGGTGTTAGAGGCCATGGAGATTACCTCGACACGACCAGATGGAACTTCATTTGTGTTCTAGCTAGAGAATGAGGCCCAAATATGGTGGAAATGGGCAAGGACCTCTAGAGACCTTAGAGGAGCCGTTGTACGTGAATTCTCCCCTAGGGATTAGGGCGAGAATAGGGATGATATGTCGAAGTTGCGAGTTGGAGATCTCGGGACTCACACTCCTGATGGGCAGGATTATGGATATGTCGAGGAGTTCGATGTGCATCCACGGGGATGGATGTGACGACTTACGAGTTATCGATTGTGGCGTAGGAGGTTCTGCTTTATGCGCGGGACGGTACTCGTATGGTAGTTCGGGGAGACCGAAGCAGCGGTTTGAGACGTTATCACAAGTCCAAGTGTCAGGGACAGTTAGCGGGTTGGCTAGAGAGCCTTACCCTAGAGGACGAGGAGAGACCAGACTTAGATCTACCTCGGATAGTGTGTGAGTATGTGGATGTTTTCCGGATAGGCTACGGGTACCTCTACATGGGATGTAGACTTCGGTCATCGAGTTACACCTAGTACTTCACCCATCTCTATGACTCACGCAGGATGGCACCGATTGAGTTGCGGGAACTTCGAGTCGATTACGGAGATATTGGGCTGAGGGGTTCGATAGGCCAGAGCACTTCACCATGGGGCTCGGTTGTTGCGAAAAAGGAAGGAATGAGACCCTTCATTTGTGCATTGACTATAAGCAGTTGAATAGCGTTACGATTAAGAATCGGTACCCATTACTGAGGATTGAAGATTTGTTTGATCGGTTAAGAGGAGCGCGGAGTCTACTCGAGATAGACCTTGTGGTTACCATCGGTGAGGTTAGAGACGGATATCACTAGGCAGTTGGGACTCGTTATGGGCACTTTGAGGTTCACGGTGATGCCTTTGGTTGACAGTGCGCCAGCGTCATTCATGGATCTCATGCATAGGATATTCGACCCTATACCAGATCGAGTTTATGCGGTAGTCTTCGTGGATGACATTTTGATCTATCGGTCGAGTGGGGCATAATTATCATTTTGAGGATTGTGTTCACGAGTTGCGAGAGACCATCAGCTGTATGCTAAGTTCAGTAAGTGCGAGTTTTAGCTTACTGAGGGGAGATTTTTGGGACACGTGGTGTCAACACCAGGAGTGTCGGTCGACTAGAAGAAGGTTGAAGCGATGATGAGTTGGGAGGCAGAGATGTCGATCTTGAATGCGTGGTTTTTCTTGGGATTAGTTTGGGTATTACAGGAGATTAGAATGGGGTGAGTTGTCCATTCGGGCGGGATTATAAGTTTCACCTACGGGACATGGGCGCATGGTTGGGGCGGCCCTGACCATAGAGAGAGAGAGATGAGGATACTTGGAACATTCGGGATACGGGTGTTGGTAGCAAGAGGGAGATCGGCTCTCCTAGTTCGGGGAAAGGCGGAAGACTACGCCATGAGTTGGGACTAGGGGACCGGGATTGGGCATGTGAGGCCAGGGTTGACCCCGAGAAACGGGGATCCCGAGTTTTGGGACGGCGAGTCCCGAGTTCGGCGTAGAGGCGGAGAGTACAGTTCATTCCTCCACACCTGAATGCAGATTCGGAGGAACCGGTTCGGTTCGGGGTGCTATCTGGCTGCTCAGACCTGAGATAGGCCGGAGGGGCCGGAGTGTGGAGTCTAAGTCGGGGGACGGTCCCGGAGTTGCTCGGCGAGCGTGAGTGGATAGGTGGGGTGGTAGACTATTGGTTGTTGATGTCGGGGATTGACATGGATAAGTCGTGACCTTCGGGTTGTCGGTAATTAGGACCTTAGTCGGGTGATCATACTTTCGACACGGCATTGGATTCGGCTTAGAGGTTGAGCCTTTAGAAAAGCCGGTATAGATGTTCTTCCCTAGGATGTAGGGTGAGAGTCGACCTGATAGGTGGGATTACAGTGAGAGATCTCAGGATTACGCTCCCGGTGGACCAGGATAGGGTGTGTCACGGTGTAGCATTGTGCGTTCGTGTTACTGCACGGTAACATCGCGTCAGTCGGGTGTGGGTGCACGGGACGGTCATTCTACTCTTGGTGAGTGAGGGTTGGTTTGTCTTTGAGACCCATGTCGATGAGACTCTTGGATTCGATTCGGGAAATGACAGTAATTAGAGTGTGTGGAAGCGAAAGCGGGGCTCGTAAATCCCCTCGGGTGAGAATCCACAGGTAGGGTGTAAGGGCAGGGAGATATCTGAATCTACGTGTGAATGTAGCAATTTCGAAGTGTAGCCCAGAAGAATTATGTTTCTGAGATGAAAACACCGGGCAGTTATACGTGTAGACTTAAAGTTATTAGAAATTCGAATGACTCGAGATTTGGATACCCATTGGAAATCGCGTTGGGTGTTGTTGAGCTGGCAAGGGCTTGATAAATGGATGTCATTCATGACATGGACTAGATTGACGGTCCATTGGATTGTCAGTGATTGTGACCTTGGAGAGGTTAGAGTTTACACACCAAGTAAGGGTTGTGTAGGGTTACGTGTTGTATGGATTACATACGGGTGTTAGAGGACATGCTGTGAGCATGCGTCCTGGATCATAAGGGTAGAGGATTAATTACCGCCGTGGTCGCTACAACAAGCGAGTTACGGCGGTATCTGAATGTGCCAGTATGAGGCATTGTATGGGAGCCCGTGTAGATCACCTTTATGTTGGGCCAGGGTGGGAAGGCTCCATCGCTGGTCACGACTTGATAGAGACACCTGCAGGAGGTGGGCTTGATGCGGCGGCGTCTTCTCACGGCTCGGAGCGGCGAGGAAAGGCTATGCGGATGTCACGTGACGTCGACCCTTAGAGTTCGGATTGGGGATCACGTCTTCTTGAAGGTAATGCACAGAGAGGGTGGTCGGGTTTGGCAGCATGGAAGGCTATCGCCCAGGGTTTATTGAGCCTCGCCAGGATGCTCGAGGAGGATAGGCTAGATTGCTTCAGGTTAAGCGTTGCAGCCTAGCATGTCAGGTGTCCACGAGGTATTTCAAGTCTCCATGCTCCGGAAATATACTCCAGATCCAACTCATGTGGTGGATTGGGGACAGATTGAGGTTGACACGGATGAGACCTTCGAGGAGGGACCAGTGTGCATTGTTGATAGCCGTGATCAGGTTTTGCGACGCAAGACCGTGAGGCTAGTGAGAGTGCTATGACGGCCTTGTATGTTGGAGGAGTCGGCGTGGAGCCTTGAAGGACACAATCTTGAGCCAGTACTATCATTGCTTGTTTAGGGATGAAGGTACGTAGTTTAGTCGTTTAAAATTTAAATGACTGTTTACATGCATGGTAGAGTGCGCGTGCATGTACATGCGTGATTGTGATTATCACGAATTTCGGAATGAAATTCCCTTTAAGGAGGAGAATGTAAGACTGAAATTCCAATTTTAATAATAAGAGGCAAAATCACTGATTACAAAATGTAATTTCGGTTAAAAATCAGAATTTATTCTCTAGATCGGATGATGAAACGGATTGCAGATTGGAATCGTCTCGAAAAATCTAGTTAACACGTAAAAATTTAATATTGGGCGTCGAGATTTACACGATTTTGAGCATCGCGTTTTCGAGTGTCGTAAAAAGCGATTTTCAATGCGACGAAAGTCGCACATAACAAGTACTCATGTACCATAAATTAGTATGAAGTAGATAAATGATGAAAATGGACCCGGTAGAAATGGCTAGAGATGTCAAAACTGGGAAAAGAAAGGACGTAAATGTCATTTTTTGGAATGTTAATGAGCTAAATGACAAAAGAGCAAATAGTGCTCATCTTCTTCCTCAAATTGGAGACAAAAGCGGGGAAATGAGAGGAGATGCGTGGCTCGATTTTAGGAGATTTTAGAGAGAGAGCACTTCTACAGAGAAACACAGCGATCAATAGTCGGCGGTCTTAAAGACGAGAAACTAGCGCTCGCGGAGAGGGCTTGTGATGGGTTAAGTTTACTCAAACTCCGAGAGGTGAAAGTTCTCCTACTTGGTTTTATTCTCTTTTAAGCATTGTGCAGATGTTTAGGTCGAATGAGGCGTGAGGGCCATTTGATCGAGTTCAAATCATGGAGCGAGGTTGTTAGATTTTGAAACCCATGGACTGATGTGGCTGTCAGTGTTTAGGTTGCTTATTGTGAAATCATGTGTTAATGTATGCTTTGATTTGAAAAGTAGAATGGCGAGTGAAATGCGGGTTCAAAGTGATAGATAGTGAATGTTGGGCCGTAAAACCTAGGGTTTTACTGTTCCTAGGAATAGTGTCACGAAAATATATTTTGTGTGAATATGTGTTTGGGTCGAGTGATTCAAATGGAATTGCTCGTGTTTGATAATTAGCCCAAGTGAGCTAATTTTGATGTATGAGTTGTATAATTACAGAACATGATTGTGTGATTTGAATTATGCGAGTATATTCATGTTTATATGTTGTAACCGGTCAGATTGTATTGGGCTGCATACATGCATTCCATATCTAGCTGGAACACCCTAGGATTATAGGAGTGAGTGCAGGATGATCCCAGAAAAGGTTCGGAGGGTTGTCTAAAAACATTAATTATCGGAGGGTAGTCAAATTTAAAAATATCAATCGTCGGACGGCCCAATTATTCATCGGAGATAATATATATCAACTGCCTGAGCGCCCAATTGATATATATATACATTCCGGGAGGGTTGTCCACAAACAAACGAAATAACTTCCCCACGAGGCCAGGCGAGTGTGATGAGCCTGGTGAGGACTCCTGGATCCGAAGTTAGCTCGTCATGTAGACATTCAAGTAGGATCATGCATTTGCTTGAATGTGTGTTTAAATCGAACATCGCATACAAAGACTCTAAAAAGTAGTGCAAATTTCACTTGGTACATTCTCCCATCGAGCATTAGCTCAGTCTCGTCGTGGGACCCTTTATTTGCACAGAATATAAGAGGACGGCGTCATTCCTAGAGGCTAAGATTACAAAGCCGATTGTGCTTCTGCTTCTGACGATATTTCATGTATTAGAATTTGAGTATTTTAATATATGTTGTATAAGAGTAAAAACATTTCAACTCTTCAGATCTAATGGGTATATAATTGATTCATAGTTGGTATGTGTATTGAGTATTGTTATAGCCCAAGTGGCCGTATTATTCATATGATTGGATATATATTGGATTATATTGCACTATCGGGACAGATACGTGTGTATTGTATCTGCAGAGTTCCCTGCATGCTGAGACTTCGCCCGATTTTCAGTGGCACAGTAACCCGACATCCACTTGTATTCTTCATGGGTTGACTGTAGTCAACTGACCCGGGATTGGGGAAGGCCACCCACAAAGCAAGGGCTACGCGTACGGTGGAGTTTCGACAACTCCTGGAGGCAGGGGGTTTTCTCCTCTACTGCTTTATTCTGTCTAAGAGTCATTTGAATGTGGATGGGGGATATCTGAGGCCTCGATGGCCATGTTTTCGCCCCAAAGATTGGGACTGATGTAGGAAACCCTAGGTGGTCGGGATAGCCTCGAGACCGTAAGGCTGGACCGCCTACGGGACCTGTGTGTCAAGCAGTGCCATTTGTGTACTGGGTGGGTCCAAGATGGACTACCGAATTGTTTATTAGCCCATGTGAGCTAATTTTATGTGTATTGCTATGAATGAATAACATGTTGTTGTGTATTAATTTTAGTTAATATATGCATGTTTGATATATTAATATGTGTTGTATGGAAATGGCATAATGCATTTCATATGCATCACATTTTAGAACAAAGAGGGTGGGTGAGTGCACGACATGAAATAAACGGAGATCGTTCAAAACAATAAAATTATATCGAGTCGTCAATAACAAAGGAAATCGCCTAACACCACGTCTGATGGGCCTATGAATTGTTTCAAGAGTTATCCAACAAATTTCTCACACCTCGCAGGATTGTCCAACGATTTATATCTGAGGTTGTCTACAAATAAAACAAATATTTTGTTTGGAAACGTGTTTTCATACATGCATAAGTTAATGTAAGGAGTCGTGACAGACTCGAGACATGGGATCGGACATGTAGACATTCGAGTAGGAATCATGAATTCACTTGAATGTATGTGTTTTTCCATTGCATGAACACTTAGGTGGGGGGTAACCCATGTAGAAAATATCACCACTGGGCATTGCTCACTCCCGTCGTGGGATCCCCCTTTTAGGTACAGGGAGTATTCAGGATGATGGCGCTCACTAGAGGCCGCTTTTGAGAAGAAGCCGACATGTGGCTTTGATTTTATATTTTTGTAGAACATGTATTGAACATTTTAATTGATGCATGTTTGTATAAGAGTGTAACTAACTCTTGAAACTATTGGGAATATAGTTGGATTATATTTCTTGTGAGTAGATGTATGGGTCCGACGTGGCCATTTTACTTCATAAGGGTCTCACAGATATGAGACACACAAAAGTGTTTCAGAGGTTGACAAGCGCGGTCGACAGACCCAGATTGGGCGCCACAGCATGTTTCATCACTTGCTTCCTATATTTCATGAAAATGTCATATATAAGTAAGATGTTTCATTTTTAAACAATAACATTACAATTTAGATGAATGGTAATTGACATACCAATATTAAGGCTTAAAGCTTTTTCTTTACATCTTTACTAACATGATGTCAATTCGACTGGATGCGTACATTGTGTCGAGATCGTGCAGTACTCAATGTTCCTTTCATAACTAGAAAGTCTTTTCCCCTTGTCATGATAAACAACTTGCCTTTTGTATTGAATTGTGTTGATTTTCTTTCGACTAAAGTTTCATGCCAAGTAAACCTAAGTTATGTTGTCAGGTCATCGCAAGGCCTCTTTTTCTGTAGAACCTTTCTAAAAGTAAGAATAAAATTATAAGAAACATAATTCATTATCTTATATAAAATTAAATAATCAATTTTCATTATTTGAGAAATTAAACATATGTAAACACAAATATCATAAGTAAAGCTAAGCAATTATCTTAAACATACCAGTAGTGGACGTATCTAAAAACCAAAAAGCACTATAACTAGTAGAAGTAGTCATAAAGAGGTTGTGTAATCGCATGTTTTGTTGTGTATTGTTCAAGTCATCCTTTCGTAGACGCTTATTTCGTATTCTCTCTCTTTTTCTCTATTCGATGACATTTTTTTTTTTTTTTTTTTATATAATAAAAGTACTTATAAATGAAATATACACATCTGCTTCGACGCCTTCTCCTACAATATCATTTCTTTCTCTCCCAATTGATTAAATCCTGCCTCAACTAGGTCATGCACATCATGTGCCGACTATGAAGTTATATATGCTATTGATATGGCTCTGGATCATTAATAGATACTTCTTAATTCATATCATAAACCCCTCAAGTTTGTATATCTATAATAATGTGTCAATTTTCCACATTTGAATTTTGAACATAGAAGACTTGTTTTGTTTGAGATGAAAGTACAAATGGTTTATCTGTGCATATGATATGTTCAAAATTCAAACACGTGAATTTATATTCATCATTCTTTACCCCCTTTCGAATATTGATTACATCCCATCAGTCACACTTAAATAAAATAACTCTATTTCCACTAAGGTAATGTAACTCAACTCTGTTAGTTAGCACACCATAGTAAGAAACATGATCAAATCGAAGCCTGTATTTCTCGCACTCGCAGCTAGATATCTTTACGCTACAACAACTCCACTATATCGAAGCTTTTTTTTCCATTTTTCTCGTTCTCTTTTAATCAACCCATTAATGATATATCCTTTATAACATGTAATCGAGGTACTTGGTCCACGAGACGTGAGGATAGTATGTGTTTAGAAATGGCACCTTCATGTCGCATTTGTATAACCTATCAATTCAAATATAAGATGATAAAACATATATGTTTATTAGATAATATGAAATGTATATAGTGAATGTACTCACACGTTCTTCAAACCAACTAATGAATTATTTTTTGTGAATCAAATCTACATCTCGTGCACAAATACAAGGCTTAGCCCTTATAGATTTGTTTGTGCTATCTGAAAAATAAAGATTTGTAATTATGATGCTCATAAAGACCAAACTTACACTTTTACATGATAATTGAAAGAAAGTTTTATTCAAACAAGTATCTTACTCAATAAATGACGTCACTTCCTCACAATTACTTAGTACATATAAATGTGCTTAGGACCACTCTTATGTCTTAAGAACACAAGATGTTGATTTTCCTATTACACGTCTCATGCATTTGAAAATGCTTAACCCTTCATTTGTTATGTTATTTGCAATGACAGAATTCCTTTCTTCACGATCATGTTTTGTTTCAACATTATGCAAATATCTTGAACAAAATGTCGCATTCTTCTACCTGCGGTGGTAAATTCTCCGTATTAGAAACCTTCTAAACGACTCTTATTACGCATATAAGACTTTAATGTGCGTAAATACCTGTCAATCTATAACACAATAAATTTGTAATATATACATATATATGGGCATCAATGATAACATACCACCTGCCAATATGATATATCTATCGAGCACAGATCAAGTTCAAGAATCTTTGGCCTCATTTGCAAGATGAACAAAAATATACCATAACATCAAAAAAAATGAAGGAGGAAATATTTCTTCCACCCTTCAAAGTGTGACTATTATGTCATTTGAAGGTGCCTCTAATTGGGATTAGTCTTTAACACTTTGTAGAACACACCAGCGAAGAAACTATATAATTCAACTATAGGAGCACAAACATTCTTATGTAGAACTCCACGAATCACAAGAGGAAGGAGTTGTTGCATGAGAACATGATAATCATGAGACTTTAATCCAAAAATATTTCTTTCATTCACTTGTATACACCAAGCGATGTTAGAAGCATAACTATTCGAACTCACTTCTTTCAAAAAATTTACGTAATTCTTTTCATTCGTTAGTGAATGGCATACAAAGAGTACAGCACCTTTTTATAGGGTGAAGTTGATATCTAATACCCATATCTTGCAAGTCAAGACAACTATTCATATTGTCCTTCGATTTACCATCAATACTCAATAAGGTGTCAACTATACTATCGCATATATTCTTTTCAATATGCATTACATCCAAATAATGACGCAGAAAATAAGGTTTTTCATCAGTGTAATGGAAAATGCTTTTTCCAATCGCTCAATTTAAGATGTTCTTTCTTTTCATCAACATCTTGTTTTTACGTCTTCCCTAAATAATATGTTTCATTTCATCTAGTCAGATGTGCACCATCTTCCCCGTGACAATTGTTCGAGTGCTGCTCTATGCTCCTCATTCATCAAATGACCTTTATCACGTCGAAATCTAAGGACGGTGGCAAATCGACATGACCCATGTAACATCATTTCTATCCGTTTTGTAATCGATAGCGACAAACAATCCTTATTATTACAAATAGACAAGCAAATTACCCTTAATACTCCAAACTGTAAAGACTTACTATGCGTGAATATCATTGATGGTCCATAATATAGCTGCACACATACACAAATTTTGTTTTTTTAAAGCATCATATGTTTCAACTCCAACCTCTCATAACTCATTCAACTCATCTATTAATGATTGTAAGTATATATCAATGTCATTCCCAGGTGCAGTTGGACCAAGAATAAGTAGTGACAACATGAAGAATGTTTGTTATTTCATACACATCCAAGGTGGTAAGTTATATGGAATAAGAACCACAAGCCACATGTTGTATGAAATTGACATATTTTCAAAAGGATTGAACACATCACTTGCTAAATTGAGCCTAACATTTCCGAGGTTCTTGTGCAAATGAAGGGTGTACCTTATCGAAGTTTTTCCAAGCTAAAGAGCCTATTGGATGCCTCATTTTCTCACCTCTCATGCAACCATCAACATGCCATTTCATGTGAGACGCTGTCTTCGATGACATATATAAACTTTGAAGTTTTGGTTTTAAGGGAAAATAACGCAATACCTTATCAAGAATTTTCTTTTCCTTTGATGACCTATGAACCTTTCCATTCATAGATGAACATCACTGATTTACCCAGAGACACCACACACAATACATCTATCTTCGCATTTTCTTTGAATACAAATATACAACTGGCAGCATGCATCATCTTAATATAATGGATAGCCAAGGTCACGAGTACTTTTGTTTCGTAATACCATTTACATAACAAATCTCACCCTTAAGAAGTGTCTTCTTCAACAATTCAAGTAACATTGTAAATGACTTATTGCTCCATCCATTAAGACACTTTGTAAGACCCGAGAAATTTCAATTTCTGAAAAAATGGTAAAATCGTAATTTCGGTAAAAAAATTCCGAAATTTATTCTCTAGATCTCGGATGACGAAACGGATTTCACCGTTGGAATCGTCTAGCAAAATCTAGCTAACACGTCACCCTCACAAATTCCAGAGATGTCGTAATTTACACGTTTTTTCTCGAGGCATCAAGTTTCAAAATAAAAATCCATTCTGAGATGTGACAAAGTCACATATAAATATGTACACATAAGTTATAAGTTACATGAGTAGAGAGATGATGGAAATGGATGGCCGAGATAGTGCAAAATGTCGAAAATCCAAGCTTAGGGACATAATGGTCATTATTTAAATTCTTAAATGACACAAAAGACAAAAAGAGGAATAGTGTCATCCTCTTCAAATATCAAAAGACCAAAACGTGAAAAGAGGGTGAAGGACCACGTTATCGGAGATTGCTTGTAGAGAGAGAGAGAGACTTCTCAGATTTCCCAGTTATCCAACCGCTCTAACGCCGAGACAAGCAAAGGAAAGCTGCTCTACGCATCGCAGGCCACGCTGCTGGCTCCGTTTTGAGGAGTTGAACCCGTGAGGTAGGATGGTCTCACTGCTGGCCAACTCATTTAAGTGCTTGGCAAATGCCCTGGCAAAACAGGCCGAGGTCAATACCATTCCAAAACGCACTGTCAGGAATTGGGATCTTTATATGGACTGTCCGTAATAAAGGCAAAAGAAATGGATTGGGTTGCTCAGGTTGGAAATTATGCATTAAATTGTATCAGGTGCGGTGTGTATGAGATGGAACGGCAATGGAATTCGTTTCAAAAAGTGGAACCGAATGACGAGTGGGTCGCCCACGGATGTTCACTACTGGCTTTTGGGGACTGTTAAAATCGCCCGGAGTCAGAATCGACAAAATCGTCCATGTTGTGTGCTTGAATTGTTGAAATTAATGGTTTGAGTTGTGTGAAATAGATATGTTAATAATACATGATTTAATATGTTAACATAATGACATAATTATAAAATATAATTGTGTTCAGAGGCCATTGAGATGATTTTACATGTTAATGCATAAGCTTGATGGGTTAATTGAGTCACAAATTATATAGAATATAATTGTAGTAGGCAATTGGAAATTTTTAATGTATTAGCCTGGGCTTGTTAAATTTGGGGAGTCAGGTCGATATTGTTTAATTACACTGCAGGATTCTAAATTTGATAATATATGCATATTGATATATTGGTTGAAAATGATTGAAATGGTATAATGCATTTCATATGTAATCAAGTAGCCTAGAAATTAGGTGAGTGCATGACATTAGGGAATTGAAAGAAAAACGAAACGCTTTTGAAAGGAATTTTATAGGATGAATGAGAATCTGGGTTTCCGGGAGACTAGCCCAACATAATACTTTCGATGAGGACCATGATCAAGTTTCTACAAGTTCTCCAACACATTCGCTGAGGGTAGTCCCATATTTTTACCCTCCTCGACACTTTTGTAGGGTATAGTTTCAAAAACAAACAAGAATTGTTTTGAAAGATGTTTTACTACATGGCTTAGGTAAGTGTTAGTGGGAGCCTGGGTGAGGACGGATGTGGGTTGGAGTCATTTAGATATCTGGGCAAGATCACGAATCTGCTTGAATGTGTGTTTACTTCTGGAGCATTGCATCCAGACTTAGGTGGTGAGGTAACTCACTTAGGTGATTCCAATTATCGAGCATTAGCTCAAATTTCCAAGCCGAGGGAATTATATTATTTCAGGTACAGGGAGCACACGAGGAGACGGCTCATCATAGAGACCGCTTTAGAAGAAAGCCGGATTTTGGCTTTGGTAGTAGCTTGTATACATGTATTAGAATTATATAAATTTTAATATATGTTATATAAGAGTGATGTACTAACTCTGAACCATGTGTGGTATATTTTCTGTTGGGATAATATAGCTGTTGTGAAAGTATTAAATGCAGTGGGCCCATGGCGCTTTACTCAATAGTAATTGTACTACAGAGACCTCAGTAGTCATCAAGTTGCTTGGGACAAGTTTTGCATTGTGCAGAGCTCCCTGCATAAAGGAGACTCTCGCCTGACAGAGAGGCTTCCAGGCACAACTCTGATATCCATTTAGTATTCCGCGAGTCAGACGATAGTCACACACCCTGATTTGGGGCGTCACACACTTCATATGAAATAGTTTTATGATAAAGACAACTAAAATTCTTTTTACATTCGATATAATTCATGTTTCATTTCAACAAATTATAAAATTTGTTAGTATTTTCATTCAATATCGATTTAAACTCCTCATGAACATGTGGACTTCATTCCTCATTTGGCATTAACATTCCGAATGCATCATTTAACATTTCTTTCATCTCATCATGTCATGCATATCAGACTCATTAGTGACACCCATTGCCGCATTAGAGTAGTCCAAACTCACCATGCATTAACTATCGCACATAATTTCTAGCTATCTCATAGTCTAACAAATGGTCATACATAGTTTCTCGCTTTTGTTGTAGACAATTATTATAATGAATGTGCTATATGGAGCATTTCTTACCCAAAGGATTAAAGGCAAAGTTCAAGAACTATGAGACTCTATCTCATATTCATCATAATTCCTTTTGACTTTTTGCATCCAACTCTATCTATTGCATTTTTCTCGTACTTCGCAAATTGAACTTCAATCACATAAAATGAATCTTCCTATCGTCTTGCAATGAAATGTGATATGTTTTGTATCATCTTAAACTCCTATATCAAGTAGTGAATTTATCCCATTAGGAAATATCTAATTCCTATGAATCAATCACCAACATGCTTAGTTCTCATTTTTTTGAGGATTTCAACAAAGATTTTCTACAGCTCTCTAAGTACAGGAAATGGACAAGGTATAAACATATTATTAGTTAGTTTAACTAAGTTGTTAATACATACAATTATTCAAATATGCACTCCAAGAGAACAAGCAGGGAATTATCATGAAATTTATCAAAATGATAAAACATAAGCTTAGTGATTTCATAGATAGTTATGTATTTAAACTGCTCCAAACGGACAATTCAAGCGCATTATTTGTAGATAATTTCACTAATCATATGCAAAACAAGCTTAAGTCGAAACTTGAGTATGACCACAATAAATAATCATTTATCCATACTTTCTTTCAACTTATATGTTTTCGTGATATGATCAAAGAGACAACTATCATATAAGAATGTCAATCTGATTTCTAGGGTTTACTAAATTGAGAATGAGTGAATGATAAAATGAATGACAAACAATATTAGAAAGAATTACATACAAACACACCATGAGACTAACATATCCAAGAATGGTTTATAATGAGAAGATGGAGGGTTTTCACGATTAAATCAATCGATAAATTGCTTTCGCCATTTAACCCAATAAGCTTAAATGGTTGATCGCCCAATCACCGAGTTTAAACGGCCGAATTGTTTCAACCGGCCGAGATTAACTGTCAATCAGCTTTATGACGTATCGACCGCTTGCTGATCTCATTGTCTTCTCGCTTTTCTGTACTTCAACCGTTGATCGCTTCAACCGATCGACCTTCGTCTGCATATTCATCGATACGATTTTCTCCGATTTTTCACTAAAGCTTCCTTAAGATATTCGAAAGATTTCAATAGTTTGAAGTGATTTTAATTACAAAATTACAAAGTACAAATCTCTAATTGCATTCTAAATGTTAATGAATCGTTCCTCTGCTAAGGGTTTTGTGAAAATGTTCGCAACTCGGGTCCCCGCCTACAAATCTCAAGAAAGTCATATCCATCTTTCAGGCATGATTCTAAGGCAAATGATGTCTAATCTCTATATGCTTTCAAGCATTTCAGAGTGTTGCACGGGGTTCTTTGATATGCTAATGACACTTGTGTTGTCACATTTTATAGGAACATGAGAATATGTTAAGCCAAAGTCACTAAGAATTTGTTTCTTCCAAAGTACTTGTGCACATCCTAACCCCACACGGCAATATATTTAGCTTCCGTAATTGACAATTCAACCGAATTTTGTTTCTTGTTATGCCTAGACTCAACTGAGTGACCTAAAAAGTGACATGTTTCACTAGTGTTTTTTCTATCAATTTTGCAACCACCAAAATCTGCATCCGAATAGCATACCAATTCAAAATTATGACATTTTGGATACCAAAGACCAATATCAATAGTGTTTCTCAAGTACCTAGAATATTATTTTAACCGCATTCATGTGAGATTCTTTAGGACATGCTTGAAAGAGCACATAAGCATACACTGTTAAAATTCTTAGTTCCATGGGTTATACATTTGGGGAAAATAATTATTGGATTAAAAAAATAATGAAACCATATATTAGTAGAAATAAAATTATTGAGAAATAAAAAAATTTGTACATGAAGAGGGAAAGTTTAGGTTATATAATTTTAAAGCAACATCTAATATTTCATTTTTAATTAAAATCTATAAATTTATATAAATTTTTTATAATAAGAAATAAAAAAGTTCATACCGGCCCAATCACTCCGCTATTCCATCACTAACCCCCCCAAAAATCTCATAATTATAACTTCATCTCTACCATATCCCTTCACTTGATATCCAATCACTGATCCCTTAAAAATATCTTATACTTATAATTTCACCATATATGTCACACCATGAGCTTTCAAGACAAAACTAAATGGAATTCAAGTCATCATACACTAAATATAAACTATATAAAATAAATAATCATATTACTTAATTTTAAAAAATTAAATTTCTTTTGTTATACACGTGCAAAAAAAAATTTTAAATGTGATTTAAAATATTTCTCGTTTTAATAATTATTATTTGCGAATGTACAAACAAATTGCTTATAATCCAAATATATATATATATATCACAAAACCATTAATGTTGAAATCAAATTTTTCTATAAATTATAAATAATGTAACAAATATTTTTTCACTATTGATCTTATCTCATTTCAATTTTTTTTTTTTTGCATATAATATAAAAGCCTTAATTTTTATAATATATATAGAAAAATGTTTTCATTTTTAAAATTTTAATAAAAAGTCAAGGTAAATTTTTAACTAATTAGTTTAGTAATATATATATATACACACACATGTGTGTGACTAAATTATTGGTGTCAAACTTTCTTACATATTACCCATATAGCTTTGGTCACGATTTTTTTTAAAACCATGACCAAAAGTCACTCATTATACATTTGGCCTCAGTTTTATTTCACACCGTGACCAAAACTTGTTAACTTATAGATTTGATGACAGTTTTATTTGAGACCGTGACCAAAATGCATTCATTATATATTTGGTCACGGTTTTATTTAACACCATGACCAAAACTTTACCAACTTATAGATTTCGTCACGGTCTAAAATAAAATTGTGACCAAAAGTCACATTCGCATAGATTTAATCACGATTTCCAAAAAAACCGTGTTTAAATTATTCACGTCAAATTTTCCCGTTATTCATTTTCATTTTTTTATGTATTAGTTTCCAATAAAACCGTGATCAAATTCCTCATCACTTTAGGTAGATTTGTTTACTTATGACTCTCAATAAAAAACATATTTAGGGATAGTATTTTGTGGTCATGACTAAATATTCGTTACTAAAAACTTTCTTTTTTATAGTGTTTGAATCAATTTTGTTTCATCCAATATGATTTTTAATGAATTTAATTTTATATTTATATGATATATTGTTATATCGATATATTTCTAGTTTAAATCATTAAAAAAAAAATTTCTACAAAAAAAATCATTATTGTCTCATCTCCAATATTATAATTATAACCTCATAGCAAATTTATCCACGTAATGTCTCTTTATCCTCTTTTCGGATTTTCAAATTATTATCCCTTTTAATTTTGTCGAGTTTGATTTGAATCACTTTAATTTGGGTTGATGTTATCTCGTTGTTTGAGCCAAAATCTACCACGTGTAGGGTGAGATTTGTAGAACATTGGAATGTTCGAAAATATGATAATTAAGGGCATTATAAAACAAGTAACGATATTTTAATATTTTATAGAATAAAATTTTAAATTAACTAATTTGATAAGATAATGTAATAGAATATAATTTTAAATTAAACTAATTTGATAAGATAATATTTAATAAAATATAATTTTAAATTCAACTAATTTGATAAGATAATGTAATAAAAGTGATTTTATTTTTAGAATAAGCGAATACAAATATATTAAGAAAATTTAAGATTTTCTTAAACAAATCTGACAAATATTATTTGATTTTTAATATAGGTTTGTTAAGATAAAATTTAATTCTTAAAATATTAGTAGTTTGATTTAAAAGTCAAATTACAATAATTTTAAATATATGATGAAGATTGAAAATTGTTAATGACTCGAAATCTTATTATGAAATAGAATCCAGGCCAATAATTATATAATTATAATATAGATTTGTTATTAGGAAAAGATTGTAATAAATCTTATTTAGAAAAAATATTCTTCAACAGATTTATTTTAAAACTATACATATAATGTATTCAAATTTTAAACTAAAATACAATATATTCTTCTATTAAATATCATTTTTATTCATATTAATATATATATATATATATATATATATATATATATATATATATTATTTATTTTGTTTAGTAATTAATGTGGATTATCGACGGATTTGACTGATTTTTCAAAATCCATATCCGATCCTAAATAAAAATAATATATCCATATCCATACTACGATAAAAATCTAAATCCATATCTCATCCATCTATTTCGATATTCTCCACCTTGATATCGTAGATTTATCCACGCGACATCGGCATATATATTACTAACCTACGACACCGCTATAACATCATGATTCATAAATTTAGAATATAAACCAAAGTCTAAAGTTAATAAACATCACAAACCAAAATATTTGTAATAAGTGACAAATTCAAAATGTTTTAATATCTAAACAAAGTTTGGTAGACTTCATCTTCACAAAGTTGGGATGTTAAAATGTTGTCATCGATCACGTGTAATCTCTGATCCTACAATTATAAAAAAAAAAAAAAAACTTAATATTTGAATACTTAAATTCAAATATGAATTAAAATTTATTAGTTATAAAAGTTAATACATTCATCATGCACGTAACATTTTCTTCATAAATTGATGCATAACCATCTCAAACAAACAAGTCATTCTCCACCTGTAGAAAATATATAAAAAGCAAACCAGATATTAAAATTTTACAAATATTATGAAATTTCTAGGTAAATAAAAATAAATAATCAATAAATAAATTTACCATCATGTTTTTCACTCACCCACACAATCAACTTTCTTGAGCACACATCAATGCTTCTATCATTCTATTTAGTCGATTACGCATGAGGCTCACTATCTCCACCAGAACTAATACAGTCTAAAGCAACAAAAGAGATACCGAATCGCTAATCATGTCTCTTGCAATAGTTTCGTAAGACAGATACTTACCCTATTCAACTTCCACCATAATAAAAATATCAAACCTATAAACTATCAGCAAAACATCTTCCTCCAAGTAATGGGTCCAATTCGCCATGAAACTATTAGTTTTATTAGTCTTCATCCTTCACAAACAACTCGATAATCACTATCACCGATAGTCAACTCCTTTGAAGTTGAAGGGATTGCCCATGTACCGCAGCATTCTCAGACACTCCTTTATACATTCTAGTATAATATTCTCCACCAACTCATAACAAAGTCGTGCTTAATGTTGCATGAAATTACTAAAGTCATTTGGATAAACTAAATGAAAGAAAAGTGAAGCAAAGTCATCTTATACTCAGTCCAATATCAAGCAGTTGAACACCCATCAATTTATGATCACATGCCAATATGCATCAAATTTTGCAACCATATCACATGAACACAGAACAACCATCATAAAATAACACATTTAAGTAAGTACAAGGAACTTTCATTTGCTGTCGCACAAACATCCTCAAACCTTTGTATTCTTTCTCTGGGAGATGTTATCCAAAAACTACACTGCCTCGACATTATCAATGCATGCTCGATCACATCTAAACCAATCCTAACAATAAGGTTCGATATGTGTGTAAAGACAACGATATGAAGTAAAGACCATTCAATAAGCAATCAACACTCAATTTTGCTTCTTATCTTTACCAATCATATTGTCATTAGTAGAGCAATTATCCATTGTGGTCAGCGGATGTAACCTTGAGTCCACATTCCAATTTCAAAGATAGCATCTATCAACACCTCAAGCACACATCACTGTATTTATGGCAAGGGACATAAATATCCCTGTAAAAATAACAAAATTATCAATTGCTACAAACAATGAATAAAAATTATACTTACGAAGAAAGAACATATTAATTTGTTATACCAGGATTAGACTATGTAATGTCCAAGATTTATCAATGAAATGTGTCAGAACAAAACATGAAACCCTTTAAGTTACTAGAAGTCCATGTCCGCTAGGCACAAGAACTCTACTATCATCAGTTTCTCATCAACTTCATGACTTTATCCCTCTCTTCCCCGTAAATGTTCAAGATATGCTTCTTCACAGTATTACGACAAGGACACTTGAAAAGAGGTTGAATGGTAGTTGTGAAATCTCTAAATCCTCTATGCTCCACCATCGAAAGAGGATAGTCATGGAGAATAATCAAATCTTTCAAGCACTCTCTATTCCCCAAGCTTTTCATTAAATGCAATTAATTAATATTTCCTTTCGAATCGCTTCAAAATCATTTGCCTTATGTCACCCCTAAATGCTTCTAGACACCTATCAAAATGTTGCTCAAATGCGACGTACCATAGATGATTTACCCATAAAAAGCCTCTTTACAATAATTGCATCAGCCTTCTCTTCATTATTAACAAACTGCATGAGTAAAGTGTTTCCCACATAGGACTTCCTCAAAGTCTTACCATTTTTCCTTGTTTCGGGATTCACAATCAACCGGCACCGATTGAGGAGAGTCCACCAGTTTCTCCCTTCAATTGAGCTGATTTCAGTACAGTAACACTACTCATGCTAGATTGTGAATGTGCCATATTCTATCCAAAAAAAAAAAGAGACCACAATCAAACATACCTTAGATGCCGTAGTGTATGCTATTCAAAATAAGTTGTACTATTCAAAATAAAAAAACAGAGAGCCACATAACCGATCAATATTAAAGTAATCTATTTATCTTTAATCCTATGCACCCTTAGCTTCAATAAATAGTTCAATTACTGTGTATTCCAAGAAATGGGAATTTTCTGTAACTAGTATGTTCATGCAAATACGTAAACATATCAAATTTGTCAAATATAACCTAATTAACCCACAACTAAGTAGACAAATAAAAATTCAAGGAAAATAACAAAATTAAATTACCTAATAAAATGCAAAAGATAAAACAAAATTTCGATCCAATTTTCACGAGCAGTAAAAATTAAATAAGAACAAGACACCCTAATTCAATGACCACTTCATGAACAAAAAAAAATCAAAAACACATTACCAGAGAGAAGAGCAATGGTCAGAGGAGGAGTTAACACTTGACGCATGAACGGTTATCGAAGACGCTGACTGTATGGCACGTAATGCCGGTTAGCTGTAGCGCGACGCTAAGCAAAGACGTAAGAGGAGAGCGCCAAGGAGGGAAGATGAAGAGGAGCCCAATTCCTTAATTCAATAATCGTTCTCGTGACTTGCGTGAAATAGCCTATTATAGTGTTACGGGTTTTTGGGCTTTTAAATGGAATTTAAGCCATTTTTAAATGGAATCAAGTGGTAGGTTAGTATTTTTAAATGAGATTATACTAGGTTAATATGGTTTGCATGATTGATTGTGGTCTTCAGTTAAGTTATAGTTAAAAACTTAAATTTACAAGATATGGATTAAAATTTGTGGTATTAGATTAAGATTTATACTTGACAAGACAGAAATAGGTTAGTGATGTTTATTAGGATTTTGGCAAGTTAAAATTAAATTTACAATATTAGAAATTAGAATTTGTGGTGTTACGTTAAGGTTAGATTTAGGACTAAAAATCCAAACATGCCCAGATGATCATGCCACGTGACGCCCCCAACTCCTAAGACAGTGTCAATGAGGGGTCATCATTTTTTTTTTTCCTTCACGTATAAACTTTAAGCTAGTTATTCATATAATGTTAAATAATTAACTGTATTACATCTCCACATAGGATTACAAATATATATACAAGCTCCATATATGGAAATGTTCAACATTTACAATATTTACATCGTGGCTTACAACCATATACAAAAGAGACTCCAAAGGTCTTCCAAGGCACCTACGACAGTGTGGCCTTGACTCCGATGCTGATTGTCCCAGTCCCTCTCGGTTTCCTCTTCGTACCTACACTATCAACACCTGCTTTACGCCAGTGGGAATTAATACACATGGATGACCTATTATAGCTTTCTTCACTACTCTCTATACAAATGCATATAAATATTACTATATAGCATTTAGCGTATTCTTATCATTTCTCATATATATACTTTTCATAACCGCCATTTCTTATCATCTTCCATATATGTTTTCATGTCATCTTCGTATTTCTTACTTCTGTTCTTGTAATCGATACTATGTCATCGCATACAAAGACATGCCTCAGTATCATGTCATATTTCTTACATTTCAAGCCAGATATACCAAGTTATTTTCTTTGATGTTTCATGTCCGCATAAACCTGTGGCTCGATACATGAAACCATAAGGGCCTGGCGCTATACCTCCACTGCACGTAAACAAAGGGTCCATGAGGGCCCGACATGCTTGTGTATTCACTCCAGACGTAAACAAGGGTCCATGAGGGCCCAAAGGCGCCAGGCAGGATATATTATACCCGAAGGTATCATCACTGTACGAGATAGTGACCATCCATGAGGGTCGAGGCGCTGTGTGGTGCATCTCTCTTTCGAGGCCACCGTGATCCAACGATCTATGTCATCGACCCAATCCAGGCTCGATATCTCAACTTGTATGCCGTAATTTGTTTTTCTCCCTATCAGCATGCCCATCTATCCTCTACCAAAGGCTCTGCCATAAATCACATGATGAGGTTCAAGATATATCTCATATTCTAATAATTATTGTCATTCGTAATCATATGTGATATATATATACAATCATTTATTCATATCTTTAAATTTTCATATCTCAATATATGCATAAATAACTATGTTTACATCAAGATACTTATGAGCTATTTGAATTCAATAGGCATTCATACTATAAATAACTACGGTTACCCGTAAATAGCCTACTGTTTTTCATATATATGGCAAGCTGGAATCAATATGAGTTCCAATTTGTCGTTGCATATAACGCACTTGACTCAAGTTCTTCCATAGAGTCCAAGAACACCCTAAACTGAAATGACGTAAGGAGTTATTATGACCTTCAAGTCGAGGTCATACGCAAATAAATCCCGACCGATTTACTGACCGACCTCGGTGAGCTCGACCAACACCCTTGTCCGACACATTCTATCTTCCCGTGCATACATGAATGGATTCTCTGACTCAATGGGCTTTCCATAGAGTCTCAAGAACAATCGACCAGCTCGACGAAGAGTTATGACCTTCCAAGTCGAGGTCATACGTAGTCAACCCAGACGAGTCGAATTCTTAAAATCGACGAGCTGACTCCGACCTGGTGAGTCGGGGTCTGACACATTCTATATTCCTTATGCATATTAATGGATTCCTGACTCAATGGGCTTTCCATAGAGTCCAAGCACATCCAAATCGGAGTTCGACTACAGCTATGACTCCGAAGTCGGGAGGTCACACATACAAATCCCGACGAGCCGACCGAGCCGACACGAGTCGAAAGGCTTCCTACAGACGAGGTCTGGCGACTTACAGGATGAGGTCCGCTGACTGCTGTACGAGGCCCAATAAATCTTCCGGCCATGAGGTTCACACCTCTGCATGAGGCCTTCCGTCCTTCGCCGCATGAGGTCCGGGACCCTCCGCTGACGACCCCATGGCCGACCTCTCGCCTATCTTCGACTATTCGTGTGAGTAGAAACATCTAACTGCTCCATGGGGTCCGACCGAGAAATTAAAACCTAACATCAAAGCTCATTGATGGCTAAATTTCAGAAGGACTTACTTCCAAATTCTCTTTATTTATGACCCAAAACTCGTTCTAGTGTCCGACCCGAACTGATGAACCTAATTCGACTGCATCTAAATTGGCCGACCTTCCTGCAAAGACCACAACTGTCTACATAGTCCAAATTGAGAAATTAAAAGCCTAACATCAAGTTCAGCTGATGTGGCTACAAGCTACAAGAAGGACTTACTACAAATTTCTTTTATTTCAATTCAAAAACCCATTCTGTCCCAGACATGATCAAAATAAAATTTTCTATTTCAACTTGCAACTGCACTCCTTCAAACACATATCTGGGGAGCTCTGTGAGCTCTCCCCAACTCAACCTCTACACTAAATGAGTTTCAGAGTTCCCAAACCCAAACCATACACAAGATGTAGGTTCTAAACTATGTATCTAAACTTCTAGACCAAAACTAGACTTCCATACACACATAGTTTCATAATTAAGGCAATGGTAAAAATCGATACTTTTCCATACGTAATCCTAATGTCTCCATATAATTTGCTATATAAAATCCTACAAATACTATAGTTCCATACACTCCAATAATATGCCATCCACAATTGCGATCTTCTTTCTTCTTCTTCTTCTTCTTCTTCCTTTCTTTCTTCTCTTCTCTCTTATTCGCTTGCTCTCCTTTCTCCAAGACACTCAAAACGGCAGTATATTTCTTTTACCATCCTATTCGATCTATCCCCTTTTCATTTCACTTAGCCTTCTCCAACTTCTAATATTTGCAAAATCAATTTATGTTATTTTTACAATAGCCTCAAATTTTCTTTTTATTATTTGTACTTAACTTATGGTTAGTCTTGTACTTTCTTTGTTTTTATCTTTTATTTTATTCCCTAAAATATATCACATTTTTATTATACCCTAAACATGTTATAAACCGTTAGGGTATAATTGGGTGTTACAATCCTCCCTTAAAAAGTAAATTTCTCATCCTCAAATTCATACCCGATTCAAGACTTCCAAGTGACATCAGGCTCTCAGTTGCTTCGCCCAAGCAGCTTCTTCTCTACCGTGGTGTTGCCATAGCATCTCACTAACTGCATTCTGTTTGTTCCGCAACAGCCACCTCTCGAAAGCAAGACGGTTCGCTCCTCATCATATGACAAATCCTTCAGATCAGATCTCTGCACCGATAGTATGTGCCACTCCATCGTAGCTAAGACTCTAAGCATCGACACATGAAAACACATCGTAATTTGGCCAACCTCGAGGAAGTGCCAACGATGCTCACAGTGGCCAACACGCTCCAAAATCCTTCATACTACCTCACGAACCCTGACCAACTTGCCTTCTGCATCAAACTCCAGAATTTTCCTCCACGGTGATACCTTTAAAAAGACCCGTCTCCCACGTTATATTCAATATCTTCCCTCCTTAGGTCGTGGCATACGACTTTCAATAATCATCAGCCGCCTTTAACCTCCGCCACAACTGCACTTCTTTCTCTTTCTCGTATCTTTTACTAAACCTGCATCTACGCTTTCTATGCTCATTCAATTCCGTCCAACACACAGAGTTCTACATTTCCTACCATAAAGCTTCATATGGTGCCATACCAATGCTTGACTGAAAACTATTGTTATAGGCAAATTCCATTAATGGAATATACCTATCCCAACTTCTCGAAAATTCTATGACACAACCTTGAAGCATATCTTCAAGCACCTGAATCAATCTCTCTGACTGTCCATCTGTTTGCGGATGGAATGTCGTACTAAAATTCAGCCAAGGTCTAAATTCTGACTCGTGTAATTCCTTCCGTAACCTGACGTAAATCACCGATTCTATCCACACAATAGACAATCCGCACACCATGCAATCGCACAATCTCATCCATAACTCGCCTAGTCAATCCATAGAATAGTCAATCCCGACCGGTATGTAAAATGGCCGACTTTAAGCAGCTCATCTATAATCAAATTTATGAGTCATGTTTTGTTATGTGAGGGGAAAACCCGACACAAAATCCATGGTATCAAAGTTATCCCATCCCATCGAGGAATGGGAAGGATTTAACAAACTGGTGGGCACTTGGTGTTCGGGCCTGACTTGTCGATTACGCAAATACTTAGGACACATACTCAAAATACATCTCTTTTCTCATTCCTTTCCACCAATAAAATTGTTTCAAGTCCCTGCACATCTTATTCTCCAGGATGGTTGTACAATCAGACATGAGCCTCAAATAGCAACTTTTCTTTAGCTCTATCATCCTGGCACACATAATCTATTCGAAAACACAAACTTCCAAATTCTCTTCTCTAAAACTCGTCTTGTCACCATCTCTAAACTATCCGTAACTTTTTCCTCGTATTCTTCATCATTTTCTTCTCTGCCAAAGAGGATCTATACAATCATTTATTTTAACACGTCATCGCGTTTAATCGAGCAACATAGCTCCATCATCCTGCATAGTCTCCAATCATTGTACCAAGAAAGCGACATTGCTACCATTGTCTTTCGACTTAAAGCATCTACATGCTACTATATATTAGCCTTTCGTTTAACGGCATGCGCCATAATCCCAAATAACCTCTAACCACCTCCGCTGTTCTCAAATTAACTCTCTTCTCTGCTAGTATAGCATTGAGACTCTTATGATCGTTGTAAATTTACACTTTTCCTCGTATAAGTAGTGTGTCGCCATATTTTTAAAGCAACACTACCATTTAACTCTAGTCACAGAGTGGGACATTCTTGTCTACGTGGCTTCAATCGTCTCACTATGCTTGGCTACTTTCCCATCTGCAATAACACGCATCCAAAACCCATGCCCCAAGCATCACTATACAGTATACTCTTTCGAAGTAGGTCAAGGTCATCATCGGTGTTTCCCCAACCAGCATTCCTTTCAACCGTTCGAAACTAGCTCGACATCGTCTCGTCCACTCAAACTTTATTCCTTTCCCCGAGTAACTTGCAGGAGCTGAGAAGCGACAAGAAAAGCCTCCATAAATCTTCTAACTCGTTAAACTCCAAGAAACTTCTCACCCTTGCTATATTTGAGGTGATTTCCAATTCACAATCGCTTCAATCTTAGCAGATCAACTCTATACCCTCACAGACACAATACGGCCTAGGAATGAAACTCCTTAATAAAAAATCACATTTGGTCGAGCTAGTATATACATATAACTTCTTTTCTTAACGTCTC
The DNA here is from genome assembly GCA_016808115.1 of Tetrastigma voinierianum. NCBI lineage: Eukaryota > Viridiplantae > Streptophyta > Magnoliopsida > Vitales > Vitaceae > Tetrastigma > Tetrastigma voinierianum. Next base: position 359,081 of record JAEQBH010000022.1, read on the forward strand.
TAAGACTCATTCTCAGTGTTGCTCATGTTCCTGCATCCTTTAGAATACACCCAGATGTCATCAATAAAAACCACAACAATTGATCCACATGTGGTCGGAAAAACCCTATTCATCAAATTCATGAATGTCGCCAGCATTAGTCAACCTGCAATGGCATGACCAAAAACTCATAATGGCCATATCGTCTCTAAATGCAGTTCTACATCTTCTCCTCCTTTTTACTCTCAACTCCACATTACCCCGACGCAGTGCCCATCTTCAAAAGACATCAGCTTCCTCTCAACCATCAAAAGATCTTCAATTCCTGCAATGAGTACTTGTTTTTCATCGCCACCTTATCGATCCGATAATCGATGCGCATCCGTGAGTGCCGCTTTTCTTTTTCACAATAAACTGTGCACCCTAAGGGGGAATACACCGGGTCGATAAATCTTTATCTAAAAGTTCTTGCAATGACTTTGCTTTTCAAATTGAGCTTTATCTCGCACGGCTCTAAATTTCAAGTGAAATACTGCAACTCTTCGGGGGAATACATCCGAAATTCCCTTACTACCGGGATCTTTACGTCAACTTGACCTCTGGTCAAGTATCACCGCCAAGAATGTCTCACATCCTTCCCCTCATAAATCTCCTACTGCATAAAGGGAGAGAGATCACATCGACATTATACTGTCCAATGTCTTGTACTATTACCCACCGACCAAAGCATCTCAAAATCAAATGCTCTTCATCCACAATCAATGATAGTTTCTGCTTGACAAATTAATCCATGCCTAGAATTAAGTCAAATTGGCAATGGTAAGGTTATCAAATCAATAAGAAACTCTCTTGTTCAGAGCAACAATGGGGCAATTTCTATATATGCTATTCACAATAACACTATGCCCCAACTATCAGTTACATTCATGTCATATGCTAATTTCTCCATTGTCGATACTTTGTCAAATACATGCTCCATGCACATATGAATGAGCAGATCCGTGATCAATCAATGCATGCATCTCTATATCATATAAAGAAAATATACCACCTATAACCCAAGACTCGATCCTCACGAGCCTCTTCATAGCATATGCTGCATGTGGTGTCAGTGCATAGACGATCTACTGTCTCCGAAACTATGCCTCCTCGTCCTCTATGCTGAGATGGGCTACTACGACCCTTACCACGATCACGAGTAGAAAGTGGTGCCGCCGATCTTCCTCTGCCACTTCCTTGTTGGCTTCTATTATCCCCTAACTCTCGGGGACTCTGTGCTTTCAAATGCTCAAGGCTTCCACACCGAAAACACCCTCCTGTCAACATTCTGCAAACTCCCAAATGCCTTTTATGGCAATGAGGGCGTATCTTGAATTTCTCCCGTCCGACTAAAGCACCTCTACCCGTACTACGTGCTACATTGACCTGCCTTCTACTCCCCTCGTAGCGAACCTATATTCCGATTGGAGCTTGAGGTTTCCTTCAGCTCTTTTCCGAGGAGACTAAGCCTCTGGGAATCCTTTCTTGGAAATCTTTCTTCATTGCCGCTTTCTACTTCAACTTTCATTGCCATTGACCAATCGATAAAATCCACCGTCGAGAGAAGTCATAGTGGTGCCAAATATCTCTCGATGAATCATTACCCATCCTTCAAATTGCCTACATCAGCCAAAGTTTCTAAGATTCACTCGTGTACTTGCTAAGATTGCTAAATTCTTTTTCATATTCAGCCACCGATAAGCCTTTCGCTTTCAAATTTAGGAATCAAGTTTCCCCACTTAAACTTTTTATACATCTTTAATATACTTTGCTCTCAACTTGACACAAAGAATTCCCAAGTCATGGATTTTGGGATCTCGACTTAATGCTAGTTTCACTAATCATATGCCTCACTGCAATGAAGAGATCGCACATGATACTCTCTCCGACGGAGGACATCCAACTCCTCTCCTAATTTTCCTAACTCCTTTCTCTAACCACTCATTTTCTCCCGACCTCTTTCCATGCTCGAATCTACGTGAACTCCCTCTCCGCTCTATGTCTTCATCAAAGTCTACTGGAGCTTTGCAGGAGAGTCAATCTATCCAAAACTCGGAGCCTTCATGTCTCGCGATATTCCGCCAGTTAGCTTCGGGCTCATTGTACATTACTTTCCGAAGGCGTTCAGGTCGATAACCCTTGTTCCATCGGGTTAACACTCTCGCCAGCCTCTCTTCCGGACGCATCCACCCATACTAAACACAAGGACATCCACATCAACACATTACTACACACAGCTTTTCTATCATATATACTCTATTCCAGAGTCGTTTCTAAACCTAGAGCTTTTCTTCCAGAACGCCTAAACCCAGGCTCGATACCATCAAACCGTGACGCCCCCAACCTCGGGCATAAGGTGTCAAGGCGAGGGGTCATCATTTTTTTCCTTCAATGAGTAAACTTTGCTAGTTCATTCATATAATGTTAAACAATTAACTTATATTACATTCTCAGAGTACGGATTACAAATATATATACAAGCTCCATATATGGAAATGTGTTCAACATTTACACACATTTACTGGTTTACAAAATTTCATATACAAAAAGATGTAACACTCGAAATATACTCCTAACAGCGACTTGTTTAGGTATATTAAAAGTTAAATGGAATTGTTCAAAAATAAATAAGCAAGAATTTGGAATTAATACAAATGAAGCATGTGGTAAATTAATAAATTATTTCAATTCATGACCTAAGGGTCATAATAATATAATAAGTTCATATGCCAAAGTAGGAATAAGATAAGTTAAATCAAGAAGAATAAAAGAAGATATTAGAATAAAATACAAGAAAATTCATGTGAAGAGACAAGTGGCTTCAAGAAAGAGGGAGTGAAGTTTCCTCCTTGGAAAGTGAAATAAAAAGCGGATAAGATCAATATGATACACTAAAAAGAATATCTCATTTCAATCCGGGAGAAAGTGGAGTAAAATACGAGAAAGAGAGTAAGAAGAGAAGAAAGGAAGAAGAAGAAGAAGAAGATCACAGTATGGATACGCTTTGTCATGGAAACTATGGGAGTATGGGAATTACTGAATTTGAGTATGTGGGTATGGAACCATGAATATGTGTATGTAAACTAGGTGCGTACGTGAATCGCCGTATCATTTCGTAATACGAATACACATGTCTTGGTCGTATGGAAGTCTGGGGTTTTTGGTCTGTATTCGCATGGGATACATGTTTCAAACCTCTATCTTGTGTAGTGGTTTGGGTTTGGGAACTCCTAAACTCATTTCTTGTGGTTGGGAGTTAAGAGCTTTAAGGCTCCTAAATATGTGTTTGAGAAGGGTCTAGTTGCAAGTTGAACCCAGAAAATTCCCTATTGTCGCCCATATGCAGTAGCCGGATCTTAGAACGGGTTTTTGGGTCAGAAATACAGGGAATTCAGAAGTAAGTCCTTCTGTGAAATTGTAGCCACATCAATGAACTTGATGTTAGGATTTTGAATTTTCATCTGACTTTGTAGACCAAGTTATGGTCTTTTACTCTGAACAAATGGGGCGAGGTCGCCAAATGCGGTCGCCAACAAGGGTCGCCCAAATGCTGGTCGCCCAATGCTGGCGGTCGCCCAAATGCGCCGCCAAACAAGACTTCGCCAAATAAAGGCCACAAACGCCACAAACAGCCATTGCCACTTCAAGAGGCAAACCGCCGCCGCTGGCGTCGAGATCGCAGATGACCTTCAACTAAGGTCATAACTCTTCGCTTGAACTTCCGATTGCGTTCGACTCACAAAGTTCTATCGAAGTCGTTAATACATTCATATGTCGTATGGTGATGTTGTATGTCAGACCGAGGTGTTAGAGGTAGCTCTTCCATGCATAGCTCAGTTGTCACCCAAAGTCGCCTGTCAAGACTGATCGCGCACGACCTTCAACTTGAAGGCCATAACTCCTTCTGCCACTCGATTTGGGTGTTCGACCTCATGAAAGCCCATTGAGCCAAGAATACATTCATATGCTCCGAGAGGATAAGATGTCAGACCGAGGTGTTAGAGCGAGCTCTTCCATGACAGCTCAGCTCGTCGCCAGTCGCCGTCAAGATCGATCGCAGATGACCTTCAACTTTCGTGGTCATAACTCCTTCAAGCCAACTCCGATTCAAGCGTTTCTGACCTATGGAAAGCCCATTGAGTCAAGAATACATTCATATGCCTGAGGAAGATATTAGATGTCAGACCGAGGTGTTAGACTGAGTCACACTTCAGTGCAGCTCGTCGCTCAGGTCGCCGTCAAGATCGAACAAGCAAGATGACTCTCCAATGACTCTATGGAAAGCCCATTGAGTCAAGAATACAGCCATACATGTGTATGAAAAAAGGGGAAACCCATATTAGATCCAGCAGTGAGAAACAGTAAGTTATGATAATCATGGTATATCATGCATAATATAAGATAGATAAAAGTACAAGTACGTGTATGTTACCCGTATAGGTATAAGTTCTGTAACCTCATGGGGAGTTAAGACGTGTCTAATAAAGTACAAGTAAACTTACAAGTATAGAAATGTATAAGGTATATGTCATAAGATATGACAATCTAATAAAGCACATGAAAATATAAGTTAACAAGATATAAGATGTTACCGTGAATGAGTACTGTGACACTAATGATAGGCATGTATGAATATAAGAATGAGTAAAGTATGCATGATAGATAAGTCAGGTGCAAATGTTATAGGCTAATATATGAGATAAAAATATGATAGAACATGAGATATGAAATACAAGAGTGAAGAGATGAAATATGAATAGCAAACATGAACGAAATGCGTATATGAAGGGGTAATATTATATGAAATGATATACATGTATTGTAAAAGAAAAGAAATAGAGGCTTAAGTAATGAAACTCTAGATATGAAACTTGAATCTGAATTAAAGTAATGATAATATATATTGCATATACTGTGTAAATTATATGAACATATATAATGTGGAGTATATAATGAAGTATAGAATATGACATAAGTATATGATCGATTATATGTAAATGTGTAAATGATATATGAGATATGAAAAATGCAAAGATATGAATAAATGAAAGTATATATATATATATATATATATCACATATATGATTAGAATAACAATAGTATTAGGAATAATGAAGATATATACTAAGCAGAAATACACATTGATTATGCGCTAGGGCTGGTAGAGGATAGATGGGCATGCCTATTAAAGACGAGTTCTTTGCGGCATACATATCTGAGATATATTAGGCCACGTTTGGGTCGATGACATAGATCCGTTTGGATCAGGTGGCCCCGAAAGGGTCACCACAATGCCTCCGGGCACTCATGGATGGTCAATGGCTCATACAGTGATGATACCTTCGGGTATCATATTACCGGGCACTCATGGATGGTCACTGGCTCATACAGTGATGATACCCTCGGGTATCATATTACCGGGCACTCATGAATGGTCATTGTCTTATACAGTGATGATGCCTTCGGGTATCATATTACCGGGCACTCATGGATGGTCAGCGGCTCATCTGATAATAGTACCCTCGGGTATCATAATGCAGAGCACTCATGGATAGTCCTTGTCTCATACGTGATGACACCTTCGGGTATCATATTCTAGGGCATAATTACATTGTCTCACACAATGATAACTTACCTTCGAGAGCCCTCATGGTTTCCTTTATCCACTTCTAAGGTTTATGCAGGCATGAAACATAAAAGAAATGAAATGTAGAGAATACATGACATGATATGAAAAACATAGCTCTGCTATGTGATGATAGTATACAATTACAAGTACAAGAAGCAAAGTGTCAATGACACGAAAAGTATATGAACAAGTACGGTACATGAACGAGAAAGTAATGAAGGTATAGCGAGCCGAAGGGTATAACGGGGAAACCCGATATGTGAAAGCGATTACATGAATCGGTATATGACAATACATGATAACGATTGTAAGCTTGATACATGAATACAGTATATGACAATACATGATAACAGTATGTGAAAACAGTACATGATCACAGTATATGAAAACAGTACATGATAACAGTACATGAAAATAGAACATATCAAATGATATAGTATATAAGCATGAAAGTAATATATGTATAAGAATATGACATACCTGACATAGGTTATATGATATGAATATATGATAGACATATCTAAATGAATAGAGGGGAACATGCTATGAACACATGATAGAAGGCATAAGTGCTAAGAAACGATAGAGATAAGTAAAGATAACAAAGCACGGGAATACGATAAAAGTATGGATAGGAGATATGTAAGGGCCCAGAGAACATGTGACATGCAATAGGAATGTAAAGATGATAAGTAGCAAGAAAGTTATATGAGATATGTATAGATATATGAAATGTATATGTATAAGCAGAGATGGTCACCATTGGTGGTTGTCCATGCTTATGTTCCCACTTAAGCGTAAAGCTTATGCGTGTCCAGTGTAGAGTCTGAAGCGAGAAGACAAGGATAGAGGACGAGGACATCCCACATCGGCGAGCGGGCAACTGAGAGATGAGTGCTCCCTTGCCTTCTGCCGCGATCTACGTGTTTTGCGATAGAAAGAAAAAAGCATTAAAGGCAAGCGAGGATATCTGTGAGTCAAGGTAGTGCTCCTGGTGACCAGGGGGCCTTGACAATAAAAGGCGCCTTTATTGTCAAGGCTGGTCACCGGGAACCTGCTGACTCACGAGGTATCTGTTTGCTGGCTGATTTCGCCTCCGTGGGTATCGAGACACGGGACCATGGCTTAGGTACTTAAGAGTGACACCACCCCACCTGGCCAGGCTAGTGGCTGGGTTGGTAGTGAAGGCCACTTGGTACCTGCTTCATGGTCCCGAGTCGGCTTACGGGCGAAAAAAAACTATTCTGAGCAAACAGGATATCCTGTGAGTCAAGGTAGTGCTCCTGGTGACCAGGGGGCCTTGACAAAAGAGACCTAAAGGTCTTCCAGTGGGCACCTATTGATGTGTGGCTTTTGACTGCTGATGTGGATTGTCTTGTCCTCTGGTTTCCTCTTCTGTACCTACACGGATTGAACACCCGTGTTAAGCTTTACGCTTAGTGGGAATTAATACACATGGATGACCTCTATTAAGGGTCACCACACTTCTATACAAATGCATATAACACATATAGCATTTACAGATTCTTATCATTTCTCATATATATATACTTTTCATAACCAGTTTCATTTCTTATCATCTTCCATATGCTTTTCATGTCATCTTGTACTTTTACTTCTTGTTCTTGTAGCGTATACTATCATCGCATAACGATTACTATGCTTCCATATCATGTCATGTATTCTCTACATTTCGTTTGCATATATTGTCATTTTCTTTGATGTTTCATGTCTGCATAAACCTTAGAAGTGGATACGGGAAACTATAAGGGCCGGCGCTATACTCACTATACAGCAGGTGGTCCATGAGGGCCAAGTATTTGTGATATATTATACTGAAGGTATCATCAACGTCGCGAGAACTGATGGCCGTATTAAATCCATTGAGGGCGAGATGTTGTGGTGACCCTTCGGGACCATAGTGATCAAAGCGGGATCTATGTCATCACGACAAACGGGGCCTCGATATCCCCGAACTTGTATGTTGCGAGACTTGTTTTTTCCCTAATAGGCATGCCCATCTATCCTCTATAGGGTTCTAAGCAGACCGATCAATATGTATTTTATGTTGGTATATATAAATATTCTCGAATAATTATTGTCGTGGTAATCATATGTGATATATATAGACAATCATTTATTCATATCTTTACATTTTTCATATCTCATTATATGCATAAATAAGCATGCTTGCTTGTATACTATGAGCTATTTATGAATTCATAATGAGCATTCATCTTATAAATAGCCCATGGTTTGTGGTGCCTACTATTTTTCGTGTTTTCTGGAACTAATATGAGTTCCAATTTTGTCAAGCTATCTATGGATGAATTCTTGACTCAATGGACTTTCCATAGAGTCCAAGAACACCCCAAACGGAGTTCGGACGAAGGAGTTATGACCTTCCGAAGTTGGAGGTCATACGTAGTCAAATCCTGAATTGGACGAGCTGACCTGACCTATGTGAGCTCGGTCTAACACCTTGGTCTGACACATTCTATCTTCCTCAGGCATATGAATGGATTCTTGACTCAATGGGATTTCCATAGAGTCCAAGAACACCTGAATCGGAGTTCGGACGAAGGAGTTATGACCTTCCGAAGTTGGACGTCATACGTAGTCAACCTAGACGAGCTGACCTAAACTGACGAGCTGACCTGACCTTGGTGAGCTCGGTATGACACCTCGGTCTGACACATTCTATCTTCCTCAGGCATATTAATGGATTCTTGACTCAATGGGCTTTCCATAGAGTTCAAGAACATCCAAATCGGAGTTCGGACGAAGAAGTTATGACCTTCCGAAGTTGGAGGTCATACGTAGTCAAATCGACAGGCGGCACGGCGACAGGTTGAACTCTACGGGACGGAGTCTGCGGCCTCTACGGGATGAGGTCTGCTGACCTCTGAGGATGAGGTCTGGCGACCTCGTTGCATGGTCTGGCGACCTGGCATGAGATACGACCTGCATACGTGGTCTGTGACCTCTGCGACCTCTGGCGTATGGTCTGGCCGGCCTCTGTTGTATGGGGTCTGGCGGGGCCTCTGGCGCATGGTCTGGCCGACTGTTGCATGAGGTGCATTTGACCTCTCTTTGCATGAAGTGCAGGGACTACGTTGGACGGCACTCGCCCATGGGTAGGCCTGCTTGGGTTTATTTGTTCGAGGTAGAAGGCCCAGTAACCCAGTGGGGGTCCAGAATTGAGAAATTCAAAAACCTAACATCAAGTTCAGTGATGTGGCTACAATTTCGAGAAGGACTTACTTCCAAATTCTCTTTATTTATGACCCAAAACCCGTTAAGGGTCGGTGAATTGACCGGCTGGATGGCTTGACTTGACCAGGATCTAGCTGGGCTGACCTCCCGAGTAAAAAAGACCATAACTTGGGTATACATAGGTCCAAATCGAAATTGGCAACATCAAGTTAAATTTGATGTGGTACACAAGTTACAAGAAGGACTCACTACCAAATTCCTTTTATTTCTGACCCGAAAACCCATTCTAAGGTCCGACTACTGCATATGATCAAAAATAGGGAATTTTCTGGTTTCAACTTGCAACTAGACCCTTCTCAAAACACATATCTAAGAGCCTTAGAGCTCTCCTCAACTCAACCCTACACGAAATGAGTTTAGAGGTTCCAAACCCAATAATCACAGCGAGATGGGGTTAAACCATGTATCTAAACTTTCTAGACCAAAACTAGACTTCCGTACACACGCGTAGTTTTAATGCAGTTGTGAAAATCGATACTTTTCCATACAGAACTTAACAAGTTCCATAATTTGCTATATAAAATCTACAAATACTCATAGTTCCATACAACGAAGATATGTATCCATACTTGTGATCTTAGCTCTTCTTCTTATTTCTTCTCTCTTCTCTCTTATCCGTGTTTGCTCTCCCTTTCTCTAGACGAAATGAGATATTTCTTTTGGTTTTATCCTTATTACGATCTTGTCACTTTTCGTTTCACTTTGGTCCTCCGACTCTTAATATTTGCAAATCAATTTTATGTTATTTTACATGGCCTCTAATCTGTACTTTATTATTTGTAATTTAAGCATGCGTATTACTCTTTTGTTTTATCTTTATTTTATTCACGAAAAATATCTTGTACTTTATTATACCTAAACATGTTATAAAACCGTTAGGGTATAATTTGGGAATGTTACAATCCTTTTGTGGAGCTTTCCTCTGCTCAAGAGGAGATTAATCGGCTAAATGCCACCGCAGAAGCAGATAGAGCCCGGTCATTCAAAGAACGTCGTCAACTTGGCTTTAAAGAGTTTAAAGAGTCACATAAGTTTTAATTAGCATCTGTGGGAGGAGGAACTTGTATGAAGCGACTATCAAGTGCGGGTGATTAAGTGTTCAAGGCTCAAGCGTCACAGGAAGAATATGTCAGTCCATTTGGAAAGGATAATGAAAGGCGTGGATCGGTATGGCTGTATGAAACATCAACAAATTAGGGTTTGTGGTGTTATAGGTTATGAGTTCTTGTGTTAGGGTTTACAATGTTAGCATTAAAAATACGCTAGGGTTTACAAATTGCATACTTAGGACTAGATCCCCATAATTTATAATGTTATTGAGCCAGTTCGGGGCTTCACATTATTATATTTTTAGTATTCATTTCTAACTTTACTAGTTAGATTTTAAAAAATTAGTCAATTAAATACTGAATTAGTAATGTGAGATCATATCATATTATATAGTGTTAAGTTTGTATAAAATTACAAATTGACCATATTATATAAAAAAACCATACCTATCGGGATGTAATTATAAATTTATAATGTATATAAATATATTAATGACATTAATTGTCGGCATAATTGTATATATGGACTATATTATATATATGTGTGTGTTTGTATTGCAGAACTCAGAACGGATATAATTGACGGACGGATATCCGCGACGCTGGATCTGGACGGATATTTGAGCCAGACGGATACGCCTAAATCCATATCCAATCCGATATCCATTCAAAAATCTGATTTTATCCTCATATCTCACATCCATTATCCGGGCCAAACGATTTTTTTACTGCTTGACCTGGACGGATTCGCCCGAATCCACTATTGCCGCACAATATTTTTCCACCCTAGTACTGACATCAAAAATATGTATACACATTTTTTGGATATGTTAATTGAAACTTATTTTTTTTACAATTGCCTTTATTAAAAATGAGGTCCACTAGAGTTTAGCTCGTGTTTATTATAGCATCCATACTAACACTTATTTAGGGTTTGGGATCTATTTATCTTTAAATCTCATCCTCAATTTTCTTTACAGAGTAATAATCGGGGGACGTTTGTTTTTTTACTTAATGCTAAATAAAAGTTTTATTCGATTGAATGTTGAATAAGGCTTAATAATATTAAGTACGAAGTTGTTTGTTTATTTAATATTATATTTTTATTAAATATTAAGTTAGTTTGTTTTTTTATATGCTTAAAATTAACATCTTAATTATATCATGAAATCAATTTGTTTATTTTTATGATAAAATGAAAAATATTTATATAATATATAATATATGTATGTAATTGACCTAACATACATTTCAAAAAATCTTAACATATTAATAAAAAAAAATTAAACAATAAAAATTAAAAAGTGATAAAAATATTTATTATTATCATTAAGCTAAAACAATTATGTCATATTTATCTATTTTATATAATTTAAATATAATATATAAAAAAATTAATAAAATGGGGAAAATAGATTGATTACGGTATTATTCTTTTAAAATATCCTAATTGTCTCATATAATACCAAAGTAACATAATTAATATATAGTAGAATCATTTGCATTTTGGCACAAAGGTTCACGGGGATGCAAGCTTTGGAAAGTCTAAATAATTTGCTACAAAATCAAATCAAAAGGGTTCCATTTCCAAATCTTAATCAACATTAAGCTGCATTTGTACTTCTTTGAATTTGTGAGTTTTTGTCGTTAGAAAGGGTTTTTTAACCTCGATTCAAAGCTCGGTCTAGCTCATGTTCCCTCAAGTAGGTATTTCTAATAATAAAAGTGCATTTGTAATACACAAATAAATACTATATTTATATGCCCTATAAAAAATAAAAATATATAAATATATTGGCTTATTTAATATATTATTAATTACTTAATAATAATATATTTTATAGTTTACTTATATTTTTTATTAGTACTTTAATTATCAAAATGTTAATATATTTATTGTCAAAAAGTAATATTTTGCTATTAAAAATGAGTAATGTATTTAATGGATTTAATTACACATGAAATTAAAATAAATTTTTAATAAAATTAGAGATAATGAATACCGAGCCTGTATTACAAAACCAAAATTGATTTTTAATTTTATAGGTTTTAAAATAGGAAATAGAAGATGAAAAGTATTTAAAAAATGATTTTTTTTTTTCAATCTATAGGTGGTTGTACGCTTATATTGCACTAATATGGGAATATTTTTCCCAAAGAGCATCAGTGCACCAACCTTTTGCTTTTTTTTGTCTCATATCCGAGGTTGCAGCGCCAAGAAACACGATATTGGATAATGACAAAACCTCCAATAATGCATGGCTGTTATATAGTCTTGTTTTCGGCCATATTCAGACGCACCCCGCTAAATACGTTTATTAACGGTCATATTCTGTACAATAATTCAACCTAACACCTAATTTTGACTCGAATTTCGGACCTCGTTTAATTGGCTTGAGGTTAATCACTAACTAAGTTTTAATGTTATTTGTGCCAAATATGGATTATTAATTATAATTCTATGAATTTAAATAATAAATTAATATACATGTTAAATTTAATAGGTTATTTGTGTTCAAACATGCATGAACACTAATTATAATTTTTATTATTTTAAATAATCAAATTAAATGGCCATATTCATGTTTAATCGGTTTGCATCTAATAATAAATTCGCCGCCGCAATAACGCGTCGACACGCGCGATATTCGCGCCGAAGCTCGTCGGCTAATAGATACTACCCGTATATCGACATCGACACTAACACGCAATTCCATCTACACTTAATTGTCACTCCCCTCTCAGCTACAAGTATAATTAAAATAAAATTTTGTGTATTTAAATACAAAAACTTTATAGTAGTGCATATAAATAAAAATCATTGAAGTTCAACATTTTCTTGCCGTTCTCTCCCTCTTTGAAATTTTCTAAAACTCAAAACTTTCTCGTAGAACTTTTATATATTTAAAATTAAAACTATTTTCAAAAAAATAAAACGATGTTTAAATACCTTTTTATATAATTCTTAAGAGAATAAAAATATGGGAATATTCGAAAATTTGCATTCTCAAGTAAAAATATATTATTTCCAGAAAGAATGGCAGTAATATACTGGGCCTTTATTGTAAAAAATGTGTAATATTTCTCTTAGAGCATCTTTAACCATAAATCTTCATTTCCAACTCCAAATTAACATCGTCTTCATATTTGAAGATAATGTGGTTCTCACATTTTAAGCTTTCAATTCCCCAACCTAACACCCTATTTTTAACTATAAATCATTATTCATTCTTCAAATCTTTATTTTATCAAATTATAATATTTTTAGGAATATGATATATGAAATATTTGTATTTTTATTTAAACATAAATATGAAATTATATTAAAATAAATAAAATTCTGATAAATAAAAATATATTAAAAAAACCTAAAATACAGCCAAACTACAAATATTATATTATAGAACATCATATATAGAAAAATAAAAATAAACAACATTAATAAAAAGCTACATAATAAAATTACATTAACTAAAATGATAAAAATACAATAAAAAAACTGGCCACGGTGGTATATCACTACACTTACACCGGCATATTCATTCAAATTACTAAAATTACCATTATTATGACCGCTTGATCCACTTGCTTGGATTTACTAGTCATTTTTTTAATAATCTTCATTTTTTTCAACTTGAAATATTCATGCTCGAATGGATCAGATATAGAATCAAGAATTTTTTTCCTTGATTTATTTTTCTTGTCTTTTAATTTCTAACTCATATTTGTTGATGCTCATTTTCAGCCAGAAGATAACAACTAGCAAATTTTCTCCTTGGCCATTTCCAGTAAACTGCTTATCTCTTTTATTTTCCTATTTTTAATATCTCAATGATTTCATTATTTCCCATGCTGGTTTGGCTCTTTTCATTCCTCTCAACCATTTTGGTGCAAGAAAAATAAGACAATTGAAGACTTAAATTTTAATGTCTTATATTTACTATATAAATAAAAATGTATTATATCATTATCAAAAAAATAATTCTAATAATGAAAATTTTTAAAATTATTCAATTTATTAAAAATAATTTTACTATATGGGTGCCACAAATAAAAAATAACATATCTTAAAAAAATAAAATATGTTATGTAAATATTATTAAAATAAATATTTTATTATTATAAGAATAAAATAATGAGAGAATAATAGTATACTATTAAAATAATAGTAAATACAGCTTATTATTCACATCTCCAAATATGGAGTATGAAAATGGAGTATTGTCAAGACATTTTTTCACTTCAAAATCTCTAAATGTATTTGAGATTGAAATAAAAATGGAGAATGGTTGGAGATACTCTTATAGTTACTCATATTCTTTAAGGAGGGGTAATTTGGGTATTCTTAGTCTGAAATCACTCATTACACTTTATTTATATAATTTTATTTCTTAATAAAATGATTATTCACATTTAAGAGCACTTCTTTACTTATTTTTGTGATTTTTGTCTTGTTAAAGTCTTTTATTGGTGATATTTGAAGAATTCGCACGGACAAAAGTGTAACAAGACGACAAAAATAAAACGTCGTAATAAAACAACACAAAATTAAGCGTCATAACAAGAAGACAAAATCATAAAAAATAAAAAATAAAACTCAAATCTATTAGAATAATCACTTTATAATAAATAAATAATAAGTTGATAGAGAGAAGTGTAGATGGTAAATTTGGGCAAAAAATGGCCAAAAATCACCATTCATTGCTTAAGAAGATGAGTGATTAAAATAAAAAGTTGAGAGTGTTAAGTTAGGTTTTGAGTAAAAAAGACTATGACTTTTGTTTAAAATTAAGTTAATAATTATAAAACATTAAATAGATCAATTAATTTTTTTAAAATAAAAATTTAATTGATTCAAATTAAGAATACATCCGACAGACATAAAATCACCTCGCTTAAAAACACACGACGCGCAATATCTAGATTAATAGCACCAACACATCGACTTGACATAAATTATATATATTTGAAAATTCTACGATGATTAGAGTTCATAAGATTCTGGTTCAAATTCATAAGATTTGAATTTGAGTTTCCATCATTTCAATTCAAATTAAAATTCATGCAATATTATCACAACACTTAAAAAATAGAAAAAAGGGAAATTGACATATTATTTTTATTTCTAGAACTATTTGTAACTTTTATAGAGAAAATCAAAATAATCCAACTCCAAAACCAAGCCCAACCTCAGTTGATTTCTCAGTCATGGTTTTCTTGGGCCTATGAGGGAATTGGGCTTATAATGGGATGGGTCATGGCCGGGTCGGGTTGTAAAGGCCCAATCTGAAAGACGTTTCGAAACTCATCAGGACGTTTATGTGAAAAATTCAGAAATACCCCTCTTATACCCAGAAATTCCTTCTGCGTATCGTGTTCTTTTCCCACCCTTTTTCATCTTCAGGAAAGCCCTAGGTTTCTGAAAATCGAAAATCCTTACGAATCGTTGGCTACTTCTGAAAATCTTCGCGTTCTCCCCCGAGCGAGGAGAGCCAATTCAAGGGAGTGACTTAAATTTTCTGGCAGTATTTCAGCAAGGTCGGTTGATTTGGATCCTTCCATTTTGTTTTTCCTGGCACCACTTTCCTTTTGATTTAACTGGTTTTTTTTTCCATTCCCACCCATGTTCTCAATTTTGATATAGGGACCTTGAATTTTGAAACCCTAATAAGTGACATGTATTCCAAAATAGAGTGTCTGAAATAATGGACCAACAAGGGTAAGAGTACGATAGACAGTTGGGAGAGCTTAAGGAGCTTAATTCGTGAATCTGAATTTTTTTGTCAACTGTGTGGAGTCATTTTTGTCTCCAATGAAAAATACTGCGTAGAAGGAATTGATGATTGCAGATACTTTATTTTATCACTAAGCAAGATATAATAGTCTTAATAGTTTTTGATTCCTTTCATCTTTTTGGTTGCGCATTTGAAGGATCACCCAGAACTATTTCTTAGGTTGCAATTCTGTGAGAAATGCTGATAGTGGTTGACTAAGCTGTTTTTGCCATTTGATGATTGAATGGCAAAGATGATGTTTGATAGCATTTACTAAATTTCAAGTGCAAGTCCGTTTGTTCAAAACATTTCTGAATAATTTAAACTTTCCGGTAGAAAAAGTTTGAGAATAGTAAGCCATCACATGCTGGGATTGTGTGGTTGTGACCCCATTTTTGGCTAGGTACTTTTTAACACATGATTTATATTTGCCTAATAAAAAAAGAAAAAAAAATGTAAATAGTGAGAGGTTTCTTTGAGCTTGTTTTTATCTCATAGATTTGCTTATGTGGTTCTTTTACTCATTAGCAATGCCACATTCTCCTCAATATGGCCCATCTCAGTTGTGATTAAAGAATTAATGGATCTTCTTCTTCTTGTTCTTTTTTTTTTAAGTATGGGGTGATATGCAAACATGTTTCGATTCTTGTTTCGGGTCCTTTGTCAAAGAGCATCTGACCTCTGTACTGGAGTTTTGATCATCGGGGTTTTGAATCTGCAGTGGGCTTTTAGAGGACTTCAGAGAGATGCTTTATGCCTGAAATCCAAAATTAGAGTATTTGAAGGCTTAAACAAAACAAACTGAGCGTTAAAATGTGTTAAATCTTCAATTGGGATGTAACTTACAGCATCATTATAAGAGTGAATCTAATCATGGATTGAAGTGATAAAACTGCTTTTCTTTCTTCCTCTTTTTTTTCTTTTTATGGGGAGAGATATCTTTTAGTATATATATGTTAGTACTTTTAATAATTTGGGCTCTTTGTCTTGGAGCTCCTTCAGAAGCATCTCACTTCCATCCAATTGGTCGAAACTATAAAGTTAAAATTCATCTAGTGGTCTAAAAGGGTTCTATTATAGTAAAAAAATGTGCCTAGTGGGACCTAAGTTTAGAGTCATAAGACATAGCTAGAAAATTGCAACAAGAGGCATGAAAAATGGTTTAGAAATATGTCTAAATCCAGACGATTAGAAGATTGAATGAAAACTTAAGTGGCTCCTCTTAATCCTCTTGCTATCAGACGGTTTAGAACAAACATTAATCCTAGAAAATTAAAAAACTAAGGGACAGTTTGGAGAACACCTTTCTGACTACCTCTCATCATGCTTCTCTCAAGTCTCAATATTCCCCCTCTTGACATGCTTCACTTAGTTGATTTACTCCTTTCAAGCTGAGAATTCTGATGCATCTTTGTCTCACTATTGGAAAGTTGAATCATCAAACCTTTTGTATACCTCATTACCTATGACTAGGACTCTATAACTGCGAATTTTGTGAATATGAAATTCTCTGCTCCTTCAAAGTGGATTGGTGGGATATGTCTGAGGCTTTAACTATATCCTTCAAAGAATGCCCTTTAATTGTATCAAACTGTGGAAGAAAAATTTTCCATTAATTTAACATTTGTTTTTTTCTTTTTCCAATCAGGTTATAGTGAGCTGAAGCAATTATGTTAGCTTCTAGAGTTTCACGAGTTGGAGCTTGGATGGTCAAAGAGCTCTGTAAAGGTGTGCCTTTGTTTACATCTTTTCTTGCAGTTGATTTTATGTGGATTTCACCAAGAAATAGCTGGTTTAGTGAAATATTTTCAACTACCAAGTTCTTCTTTATCCTTTGCTGTTATGTTTCCTTATTTGAGATTCAACATGCTAAGTCAAATATAGCTATTGCTTGTGTTGTTGCTTTTAGGATTCATATGTTGTAGTGATTTCTTATCCTCAGAAAATATGGTTACAAATCAATAAACACTGTCTTAGGATTTCTAAATACATTTTCTTACTTATTAAAAAATATATAAAAAGGATTTCTAAATACATGGCTTTTCTGTAAATACATCATTCATCTGTGGAAGTTCTGAATCATTAATTCTCTAACTGAAAGAAGCAGCTAATCCCAAATATCAATCATAGGTACATACAACCACGGAGACACAAGCTAATATGTGATATCCAACCCAGAGAGAGATAGAGCCTCACACTGTGACACTACTCAATTCTTCATTCGTGTGAACCTGCCACTTGCTTGTTTGCCTTAGGTGCCTCCTTGGAGAGTTGACTGTTAAGCACTTCCACCAAGCACATAGTTTTAATCGGAAACGGAAAAGCAGCCATGTACTAGCTTGTTTTTGATGGAAATAGTCTTTGTGCTGATAAACCCACCAACTCTCCTGCTCGTGCCCTCGGGAGGATTTGGATTTAATATGAATATCATGCCTTTAACACCCTCCCTCACGTGCAGCTTCATACCCGCACGTGGAGAGTCAAATAAACCAAATAGAGTCCTATGTGGACTTTCAAATCAACAAATTGAGAAGAGGTGGCTCGAACTCAGGACCTCCTGCCAAACCAAACTCTAATACCATGTTGAATCCATCAATCCTCCTGGGCTCAAGTCAGAGACTCGATCAGGGGGCATGAATATCATGCCCCTTGCAAATTAAAGCTACACGCCCATGATGCTTCTTTGATTGGTGTCGGCTAAAAACTATGTCACTTGAATGGTTATTCAAAAAGAGGATTTCACATTAAGTGCACTACGTTTTTCTTTGCTGGCGGTCTCACTTTATATCGTATGAGCAACGCGTAATTCCCTCCTCACACTTAAACCTCAATGAGCAATTTTTTTCGTGAAAATATAGCTCAGCTGCAAGAATGGAATATTTGTATAGACCATATAGTCATTATGTACAACCTCTGGTTAGTGCTCTTTCTTCAATTGCAAGGATTAATTCTAAATTTTTCGCATTCGTACTTGCTTTATGGAAACATCTTTTTTATATGCAGTAAAGTCATATATGATCATGCTTTACAACAGCTATATGGCAGAGCATCAAAGTTTTTAAAGAATAGTAGTCCATACAAGCATCAAAATTTCTATGTTAGACCTAGGTGTGAACTGGAAAACGATGAAAATCATGTTTGGAGAATGGAGTATGTGGATGGTTAGTTCATCTAATTAACCTGAACTTGCTATAGCCCATATTCCAATCCCATGTTGGATCCTAAAATACATAACAGGATGTGCAATTGGGGGGAAAAAACAGGAAGTGGTGGGGTCCACCATTTCTGCCATGGTAAACTCACGGTAAAGTAAAGGCAAAATGAAATTGCTAATTGATTTTGATGAAATCTTGTGTCGTGGATACCTTTTGTATGGAAAGTGTGTTTCTCATCATGCCCCTTGACTTTATCCCCAAGTTTTATTATTAACTAAATTTCTTCTTAAAATTAGAGGGAAAATCATAAAAACCATAGCTTTTTTGCTACCACAAGCTCTGACTCTTATCACAGTAGTTTGAGTATTGGCTTTAAGTATTATTTTTTTTTATAAGTAAGTTATATTTCATATTAATGAAGGAGGTGCATATAATCCATGACAATAAATTCAGGGAAACCTGTCACAAAATTTGAATTGTATGGGGTACTCCTGAATTGTGCAAGTATCTTTTTGTTTGTCAAGTTCTCCTCATGTGCGTTTATGTAGTTCTTATTGCACAAGTTACAATCAGCTTTTTTTAAATACGTATGTATATTCCTAGATTTATGTTTTCCTCGCTCTTTTGAAACAGTTCAAACCACAATCAGGGACTAAGATTTTCCTTAAGATGGCTCTTTTTTTCTCAAAAATCATAAGTTACCACAGCTGCTGACAACCATTCTGGGAGTGTAATGAAGAGTGAAGCAGTGTGTGCTTTGTTTCTGCACGATTCACAAGTTATCGCGATGTGAGCCACATCACAAAAACTTCAATAGAATGTCGCCAAGTCCTGAAAAGCACACCGGCGATGTTCTTAGAATTTAGAATTTGCATTGCTAATCACGAGAATATGGGATGTTCTATAGTTGTAAGAGAGATCAATTTCTGCAATCCTTAATAAACACTTCGCTACCTCTCTTAAACTCAGTTCTGCATTTAGTTTACCCTTGTCTTTTGTCTCGTTCATATATTTAGTTGTGCAGGATATCCGTGACATTTGTTGATAAGGATGGAGAGGAACATCACATTAAGGTCCCCGTTGGAATGTCCATGTTGGAAGCTGCTGTTGAAAATGATATTGAACTTGAAGGTGTGTATTTTGATGCATTTTTGTTGTATTTTGCACATTTTTCTTAACCTCATATTGTTTTCTTTTATAATTATTATTCTTGGCATAATGCCCAATGTCTCTGAAATTTATTACGGGAAATTTGGATACTTCCATCTCAGGGTTGTGCTCATAAATGGATGCATGTTTGCGATTAGCGTAGTTGACTGCTTTTAAAAGATGCATATGTGCAATTGCGGCATGCCTCTTGTTTTTAATCATAAGATGAAGCCTTTTCTTTTATGTGTCTGATTCAATAGCTGTAAATAAATTGATTAATCATGTACTGATCTGATTTTAATGTGATATCAGGGGCATGCGAAGGTTCGCTTGCCTGTTCCACATGCCACGTGATTGTGATGGTATGTTATTGTCAAGTTATGGCATTAAATGAATGTTCTTCTGGATGTGGAATTCTTGTTCTCCCAGGAGATCATTGAGGCAACGTATCTGGATTTCACCCTAACTGTTGAATCTCGTTGTAGGACATGGAATACTACAATAAATTGGAAGAGATAGCTGATGAGGAGAATGACATGTTGGATCTGGCTTTTGGGCTTACACAAACGTGGGTCGTTGTCAGCTTGAACCTGAAACAAATTCTTACTCACTGTTCAAAACTAAACTGTGTTCTGTATTTGGGACTTTGCAGGTCGCGTTTGGGTTGTCAAGTGATTGCATCGCCTGAAATTGATGGAATTCGCTTAGCTCTTCCTGCTGCCACCCGCAACTTTGCAGTCGACGGATATATTCCAAAACCACACTAATACGCGACACCATCTAATGGCTGACCAGAGTGTTAAGGATGCTTTCATCCCAGTTTTGTAGTGGTCCCGTTAGAAAGATATTCAGGTATACGCTCCTAGTCAGTTATATTTAGCATAATGATCATTACTCCACATTCTGTTGAATAATCCTGGTATAGCATCCAATTTTTACAGACCAAAATTTATATTGCTTTATTATGAGTGTTTGTTTCATTACATTGTGTAATTACCTGGCTATATGGAAACAGCAGTCTTTTTTCTTTTCACCACCAAATCTCACAGCCAGCAGTTTAGTCATTTTCAAAGCATAGTCCAATCGCTGCATCCCAGATCAAGCCAAAACAGTAGTGGTCGCTGTTCACTTGCTATAAAGTCAGAGTCACAAAGAGCTTCGAACCAAGAAACACATCAGGTGGCAACCAGCCCATTAGTCAGTGCAGAGCTAAGATGTATGGTGGTAAATCCTCAGAAATTTGTTATTAAAAGTCTCTCACTCATATTTGGTATGGCAAACAACGGTGTACCAAGCTCAAGAGTTCTCCCATTTATCGACCGATCTTTCAGCCGACTCTTATCGATTTGGGGCATTCTACCATCGGGATGCTTCTTTATCGAGAGATAGTGCATAGTGGAAATGGCTACCCGGGTGCCCTAAGAGGGCCGGAATTGCTGGTCCGTGGTCCGGGAAATATTCATGGATATTCTTACTCTGTGGTTGGGTAACAATACAATCTCACATCGGTTCTACAAGAAATTATGAATAACATGCCAAGCTGCTATGCTCTTTCACCTATCAAAACCTGCTCCTTAGCCGACACCTATCGGGCTTAGTACCTATCATCGGGCGGCCTATCAAAGCCGATGTGTAGCAAGAAAGATTATTTTACGCCCCAAGATAGTAACTAAATAAAAAGTTTCATTTTCCAGAAGATGAGTCATCTGTAGACGTCCGGCTTTCAGTGCAGTAAATGACATCATCCCATAATAAATTGTGGAGTGATACTTAAGTTTAAAAGGTTATCTCATCTATCATACCGGCCTTTGGTACTATATGGGAATTGGGGGTTGAAAACAAAGAAAGAAATGATGGATGAGGCAAGAAACGTCTAGAAATAACAGGTTTGACAAAAGTCCCAGTTTTAGTTTTTTGCTTGGCTGTGAAGAATCCACCCAACACCTGGCTTGGCTCTTGTGTTAGATTTTGTGTCCGTCTCATTAGATAAAGTTTGCTTGGATTATGCGTGACCCATGCCTTCTGGGACTCTCAAACGAGAGAGACGATTCTAGAGAGAGATAGAATAAAATCCCTTTTCATGGGTTATGGTTTGATAATTGATGTGCTGGTTCCACCTACAACACTAGAATGTTGCTTAAGAAATCAATGCCCACACAGTACAATCTTCAGTACAGCCTCAATTGTACATCCCCTTAAGCCCCCACTAAGCCTTTGAATCTAATTAGGTGATATTTTCAAAGTAGATAATTTAAATTGTTAGTGGCATATAGTAATAGAGCGTTAAATGTTAAAACAGGTAAGGGCGTGGAGAGGATAGGGGTCTCGGGTTTGAGTCCTGGTGGGAACGGTTTATTACAATATAACTAAAAGTGTTTCATTGTAAAAAAAAAATTGTTAGTGGAATTTAATTCCAAGATATGTGCTCTTGAGTGAACGTTTTGCTCCTCGTTGGTGTTACTTTATAATACTATTAATGTTTTTCTAAAAATTATTATCGTTTTCGATTTATTGTCTTTTTAAAGTGCTACCGAACAGTAAAAATTGAGCTCAAACATGTCCTACCTTGTTTTCTTTGCTTTGAGAATAAAAAAAACATAAAAATGTGGTTAATGTCCTAATGTAAGATGTCCTTTAGCTCCTAGTTCAAATAGTAAAAGGGTAAATGAGTTTTCTGAGGAGGTCCTAGCTCGTCCGAGTTCCTTGTAAGAACATAGTACTAGACTATCTCCTTGGAAGAACATAGTACAAAATTGTGTTTTGAATTATTTTTTAAAATAGTCATGTGAACTTCCTGTGTCCCTCTCCCTCTTCATTCCTCAATCTAAAAAGCCAATAAAGTGATGGGAAACGCCAACACCCGGATTGAAAACGATACTAAACTCTTAAATTTAAAATTAGTAAAAATTTGGATTACCAACTAAAAAGTATTAAACAAAAGGAGAAAATGAAATTAAAGTGATAATAGTAATAAAATAAAAAAAATAAAAAAAAAGCTCTAGAAGAGTGGTGGCCGCCTGAGAAATCAAAATCCACAATGTGCTTGAAATGACCAGAGACTTTCATTATAGAAACGACAATAGCTCGTCGGCTGTGGCTTTCAGGCACACTATGGTAAGTCTTGGGAGTTGGTACGTTCTAATATAAACCACATACCATTTGAAAAATTGAAACCATGCATCTTTTTAGCTGTCCTTTAAAATTATAATCTTTTATTACTCTCTTCTCTCTCCACTCTCCCTCCTCAATCTATTCATTATTCTTTTCAAATTTATTATATTATTGATTCTTCTTCTTCATTTAAATATACATTAACATGTCATCATTAGAAGCTAAAAAACTTTTAGTCCCGAGATTGAGTAATAATATTAAAAATAGCTTCTTTTTTTATTTTTTTTTCACATTTCTTTACTTTGTACTATATCGATGTT
The DNA here is from genome assembly GCA_016808115.1 of Tetrastigma voinierianum. Taxonomy (NCBI): domain Eukaryota; kingdom Viridiplantae; phylum Streptophyta; class Magnoliopsida; order Vitales; family Vitaceae; genus Tetrastigma; species Tetrastigma voinierianum. The sequence continues at coordinate 382,562 of JAEQBH010000022.1, forward strand.
ATAATATTATGTTCTTATAGACGCCGTTAATATAAGACTCCGAAAGACACTAATCCTCCTTACCACCAGCATGACCTCGAAGGGGTAAGATTTCTATATATAACAATTATTAGCAAAATGCAAATACATATAACCAGTGTTTTAAAAACCGAGTCGAGCCAATCAATTTGATCAGTCTGACCATCGATCGATAGCTTTTTTTTATCTCAGTTTAATCCAATTCGATCATCGATTTGACTCGTAAACCATGAATCGATAATTTTTTAGGTTCAATGACTGGTTTGATTTTTAAAATATTACATATAACATATGCCAATACTGTAAATTTATTTTAAAATAATATTTTAAAATTTTTTTTTTCTAGAACTCTTATTGATGGGTTTAATCAAAGCAAGAATATCCATTGCATTTTTGTCTCATCACATTGAAATAAAAAAAAATTGTGAACCGCTCATCAAGGAAGAACTTATTGCTATCATTGGCATAAAGACCTGAAGGAGAATATTTGTTATATTTTAGAGAGTCAAACTTAATGATGAGAGAGGTATTGTATAATTTTATCATAAGAATAAGAATAAGAATAATGATGATAATAATAATAACAAATAACAAATAATAAATAATAAATAATAATGATGATGGGAGGGGTGGATTGCGGCACTGGGAGGGCAGGGGAGGAGACTGGAAGTTCGAAAACGGTGATTCCACATCCCATCTGCCATATCAGCAACCTGGCATCTCCATTTAGTTTGGCTGACCCATCCTCACCACTATATATATCCATTTTCTTAATCATTACCCAATCTTGTTCTTATGCTGTCTCCTCCCATTCATTTATTTCATTATCACACTTCCTTATTTATTCATATTTTAACATGATCTAACATCTATCATACAACCCAAGAGTTTCATCATTTCAAACTCATTTTTTTCTGATTCACTGATCTGATTCTTCACACTTCTCCATCCATTATTAATTTAAGATATTTTCTTGTTTATCAAGAAAACTGAAGTCTCCAAGTTTATTTCTTCTTCTTATACCTTAAAGTCTCATCTTTTTAGAAAACAAAACCTTTTATTTGCTTTAATTGTTAACACTATTACAAGAATATCATTTTGAAATCTAGAATGAGTCACCCAAATGACAATGGTATTGACACAATTCATGTAGAATTCAAAATAATTGTTTTAGAAATATATTTTGGGATTAATGAAAGTAATTTATTTTGAAAATAAATTATTTTTATAACACTCCTAATGTGTTTTTTTTTTTTAAGAATATTCTGTTATAGAAATATATTTTGCAATTAATGATGTAATATTATGTTGTCAAGAAAACTCGAGCCTAATTCTCTTAAATTTACTATTACTATTACAAGAATATCATTTTGAAATCTAGAATGAGTCACCCAAGTGACAATGATATTGACACAATTAATGTAGAATTCAAAATAATTGCTATAGAAATATATTTTAAGCACAGCACAAGGTTGAATTGTGCAACTTATTTTGAAAATAAATTATTTTTATAACTCTCCTAATAAAAGTTTTTTTTAAGAATATTCAATAATATATGTACATGTTTCAGTTTTAAAGAGAATTTTATTCTTGAAAATAAGTAATGATAATAGTTTAAAGAATTTAAAAAAATTTAATTGTAAGAATATTGTGAAATACATTATAATCTTTTCTTTTCTTTTCTTTTTTTATGTTCTTAATTAAGAAAACGTAAAAACATATGCATTTTAGTTTGATAACAAATTCTTGTAGGAGTCTTAGTGGGTAAGGAGACAAGAAAAGATATGGTGATGTTTATAAGTTAAAAAAATAGGAAAAGACAAAAAAAACCAACCGAGAATGCCCCTTCACGCAATAATCGTACATTCCAATTTCAAGGGCTTTACTGCCCTTCCATTTGTACTTTCACCTATCAACTTTGTACTTTACACATTTTTAGGGCATTATAATTACTATATTAATATTATTATTATTACATGGCCTTCAAAAAAACATACTTTATAAATTCAATTTCGAAAATTTGACTTTTATCAATTTTTGCTATGATTTTTATAAAAATATATATTTTATTTTCTTATGAAAGTAATATTCTTTTAAGATATACCGTAAATATATGAAATTAAAATAGGTATTCTTATTCAAAATATATTATTTTTCAAGAAAAAACATGAGATTGATTAGATTCATAAAATTTGCATTATCTTTTTTGACCAAATATTTCTAAAATAAATTCAGACTTCACAGCATAATACAAATATAAAGATAGGGATTTAAGATATTTAATGATGATTTCTATCTAATGAGATTTTTAGTTCCATCGGTTAAAGAGTTGGACGAAAATTTTACAATACGAGGGCATATTCAGATTTTAACATAATTATAATACGAGGGCATTATAATTACTATATTAATATTATTATTATTACATGGCCTTCAAAAAAAATAAATAAATGGTGATTTGATTGAAACATCCTTTATAAATTCAATTTCGAAAATTTGACTTTTATCAATTTTTGCTATGAATTTTATAAAAACACATTTCTATTTTTTACTAAGCAATATTCTTTTTAAGAGATACCGTAATATAATGAATTAAACATTTCCTGTTCAAAAATATTATTTTTTAAGAAAAAACATGGGATTAATTAGATTCACAAAATTTACATTATTTTTTTTGACTAAATATTTTTAAAATAAATTCAGATTTCACAGCATAATACAATACAAAATATGGAAAGTTTTACTTATTTTTAACATGATTTATCTAATGAGGCCTAGTCCAACAATTAAAGGGTTGAACGAGACATAAAAAAAAACTAGGTTCGAGTTTCCACGGGAATAAATTAACACAACTTTAATAGTTTGAGCGTAACAGAAATTAAGATGTTGTGTTTTCCTAAATAAAACTCAAAATCAAAAAGATTAAAAATTTAATAGTTTGAGTAGCTGTATACAATTTGGAGGGAGTAAAGTAGGGGTTGTGGATATAACACGAGTAAGAAAGGTGAAAAGTTGTGATGGATCTGCTGGATTGCTTGGGAAGGGTTATAACTTATAACTTATATCATGTAAGAAAGGAGGGGTATATTAGTAAAATCATATAAGGAAGACTTTGTCCCAGTTCTAATTGTAGCCTGTAGGTAGAGGTAGCTCCCCCCACCCCTACCGGAGTGCTACACACGAACGCAACATGATCAAAGCTGGCTGTACAAATATATAATATATATATCAAAATGAGGTTTATATATAGTATAGTATAGCTGTATAGGTCATTTACGCGTCATTCACATCGTTTTCAAAAGCAAAATATTGTTTCCAAAATCAAATATCATCCATCGTTGTAAGAACAATGTACTAATTTGGTTTATAGAAGTTTCATCCCTTTTCTTCTTATATCTTCTGGGTTTAATGTTATCATTATATTTAAAAATAGTAAATAAAAGATGAAGGATAAGGAGATAAAAGCTAGATTTAAGGGCAGTTTTTAATTGTGAAAAAAAAAAAAGAATGTTTTACTGCATGTAGTAGTGCATGAGGTTAGTGAAGCGGAAAGGAAAAGGAGGGGATCGATGACGTGGGTACAGTGGTTTGACCTCAAACAAACTATATATCAATATATGAAGTAGAGTGGCTGTTGTGTTGTGTTGTCCTTTGTAATAAGAAAATAACAAAGGAAGGGAAGGGAAGGAAAGAAAATAAACTAAGGCACGACTCTTTTGCCTCCTTATTCTAAATTTCCCAGGACAGCCAACAAGACAGCCAACAACAACTACTACTACCACGGCTGTTCTTGCTGTTCTTTCTGGGGACTCCATCGGGAGAGAGAATCAAAGGCTCTTTCTCTTTCTCTTCCAACATCCTACTACGTAAATCTTTTTTCTTACAGGGAGGGAGGGAGGGAGGGAGGAAATGGCGGGTGGGAAAATATTGTTTGTTCTGAGAAACAAACGAGGATGAATGGGGGAGTTGGGTGGGTGAATTGTTTAGGTTCTTCTTTGGAATGTCTAGGGACTGACGGGTTTTAGATCAAAATCTCAACTACTGGGCGCAAGCGTTGGAATCGTGTGTGGTGATCGGTTGGGAGGTGTTTGTTTCAACTTCGTCCTGTCGAAGCGTGTGAATAAACCAGGCGCCATCTGTGTTTTTCTTTTTGGAAGAAGAAGGAAAATAATAACAATAAAGTGGAAGAAGACTGTGGAGGAGGAGGAGGAGGAGGAATTCACGTGAGAGATGAGGACGCCGTCGTTTGGAAGCAGTTCCAAGAGGTCAGACGAGCAGAGGCCGTGGAAGACCCTGAGAGTGAATTCAGGATTCTGGCGAATACGTTGTCGGTGAGCACGCTGCCTGTCTTTCAAATGACTCAGACTAAATCCATCTCGGCAAGATGAAGGAAGTGATTGGAGCTGGAAGATGATCGATTGTCTCTAGCAGCCACTGATCTCGCGACACCCATCCTTCCTGGACTGCGACGAGCACAGTTGTTTTCACTCGGTTTCCTGGAGAGCATGCCGGCGACTTCGAAACCTGCCGGTTTCGGCTGAGGTCGACATCGTCGCGGGCGTCGTCGGAGGCCGAGGACCCTACGATCTCCGCCCGTGACGCTCGGAAAATGACAGCCAAGCTTCAACGGACGAGATCCAGCGTCGTTAGCTTCTCAAGCGACTGCGATTCATCAGCAAGCAGAATACTGGGAGATCAGATCGCAGAGAGGTGAGTTTCCTGGGAAGAAAAGGCAGAGTCAAGGTTCGAGTCTCTGGAGAAGGACGGCCTTCTCTCCAGAGAAGATCTCTGGCGAATGACAGGTAATGCAGCCATAGCCATGCAGCTCATCCCACAGTAGTTTTCATCACGCCTCGCAGTCTACAGACGTAGGCATCATCATTCAGCACCGGTGATAAAAGCGCCAAATTCTTCGAATTAATGCAAACAAACTCCTGATCATAAATTGAACTGTGATAGTCAAACGATACTGTTGTTTATTAATGTTCAGGGATGGTAGAAACCAAGGAGTTTGCGGTCGGGATCTTTGATGCATTGGCAAGAAGGAGACGACAAAAATTGGGAAAGATTACCAAAGAAGAGCTTCGCGATTTCTGGTTACAGATTCAGTATAAAGCTGATGCCTGTCTTTCTGGCGATTATTCCTCGATGCGCACGTTTCTTCTCTCTTTTTTCTTTTTCTTTCCTTCTCCATTCTAAATCATTAACTCATTCATACGTATTTGTTTCTCTCTCAGGGCTGATAGCAATGGCGATGGAAGAATCACCAGGGAGGAAGTTCAAGAGGTAGGAATAATTAATTTGTTTACAGAGAACCAATTTCACCATAAATGGACTCAATCATCAATTTTCCTTCGTTTCTCTCTGCAGCTCATAATGCTCAGTGCTTCTGCAAATAAGCTTTCCAAGTTGAAAGAACAAGCCGCAGAATACGCCTCCCTGATAATGGAAGAATTAGACCCAGAAAAATTCGGTTACATCGAGGTAACGAATCAAATCTCTACAAATAAAACAATCAAAATTTTCAAAATTTCAATTGGAGGGAGGGAATGCCGCCGGTAAAAAAAATAAAAAAATTCAAATTCCAACACTCTATCATTCAGTTAAGTGAAAGGGAATGTTTCCGCTTAAGAAAAGACACCTACGAACTGGCAGACAGCTGAGCAGCTCCAGTACTGTAGCATGGAGTCCGAATGTGAGCCCCTTCAAGGCGATGAACGTGATGCGTAGCGTCGGCTTAACCGTGAGGTGTGTCCTCCTGGAAAACTGGCAACGGACTTGGATCTTATTGTTGTGGGTGATGACGATGGGCGGTCTTGCTGAATGGGAACTAAATTACAAGAAATAGGGAAGCTTTCTAAGTGATGGTTATTGCTGGCTGCTGCTAAAGGGGCGGTTGAGACTCTGAAGCTCAATACGGCTTCATCCTTCAAGCAGTTTGCTGAACATGCTGACCTGGCTTCGCTCCACTTTGTTACAGGCTCATTCCTTCGACGACACATCACTCTCTCACAAGGTACAAGTCGTTGCAGTGTTTTTTTTTTTATCAGTACACACATGAAATGTGCTTTTAACTTAATCCGACTAATCACATGAGGTCCGAAAATGATCACCATCATAAAACTATGTTATATTCCAAAGACTCCGAAAAACTACTAGTTAAGATAGGAGAGAAAAACACTTTTAAATTATACCACACCAAAACTAATTTTACATGGTAGTTTCTATATTTTTGACTCATTGTGCGCCAAAGATATAACTCTAACATGTATCACACCATATTATCAAGCGCCAATTAACTTATCTACATACATTTCGCAGTTCTTTCGACTACCGACAATCTTTCTTGACAACCAGTTAATTGCTACTTATTACAACAAACCGCGTTTGGCCGAGATTCACGTGAGTGACCTCCTCAACCTTTAGCAGTCGATCAACAAGTTTAACATTTTCTGACCTGATTTCTTCCTGGCTCAACTTTAATAAGACAATCGCACGTGCCATGTTTACTGAGTTTACGGCACACGTGGGACCCACCTTGGCTTGTGATTTCCTCGTTCCGGAGAACTTCCTCCCAGGCCCCAAGCTTCCACATCCTCCATTTCAATACAAAACCCACTTTTACAGCAGCCTTCTGGGGGCGTGGGAAGGAGGACGTGGGGACGATGGCAGTCTTAATGGCCATCTTCTTCATCGCCAGCAACACGCCACTTCCGAAGAAATATGGTGAGGCTGTCCGCACCCTTCAACCGGCTGACTGGCTTTAATGCATTTTGGTATTCTCATCATCTTCTTGGAGTCGTCTACGTTTTGTTACTGGTCCATGGGACCTTCGTGTACTTGGCGAACGGTGTACCAGGCGCCTGCACACTTATGAAAGATCTATGATTTATACAAATACAACTGATCAACCGAATCAATGAGGCTTTGATTAGTTTAATTCATTGTTGGTAGATATTTTCGTGGATTTTGCAGATGGATGTATTATCTTCGTTCTGTTTTGCTTTTACGTGTAGCTGAGTTGTATTCTCAGAAACATGCAGATCGGATATTATTCGTTAAAACAGCCGTGATATAACCTTCTTCTCCATATCAGTATTCTTTCTTTCATTTTAAATTTCCTTTCGTTCATTTGTCGGAGTCAGTTCATCGCCTTTTTGAAAAGAGACATAAATGTTTTCTTTGCAAACTGTTCTTGGCAACACTGGTTATTTTAAAAAGTAAAAATAATTTTTGAAGACATTGATTACCTATACTAAAATATAAGATTATTTTCGCCATAGCCTATGTTAAGAATTTTGGGACACCTAATAAAATATCTAAATCTGCTTTACCACAAATAGAATTGTTCATCATACTGCTCAGTTCAATGGGCTGAGCGTTCACTACCAAAATAGCTTAAAGGGCGTAGGAAAAGGGTTTCAAACTGAGTTCCCTGATGAGGATATTTACTGCCTTGAAATCTAGAAAGGTATTAAAAAATCATTAAATTCAGAATTTAATTCAAAAATTATTTATAACTGTTTCTAGTTATATATGTTGAAACTACAATTTTAGAAATTTTAACAAGGCTACTCTTGGTCTTTTAAGTATTTCTGGTATTACTAGGAGATGTATTTCAGTTTAATTCGATGTCTAAGCTAAATGGGATTAAGATACAAGAGTGGGCATTACATTTCTGTTAGCTGCCTGCAAATCTCACTTATTTGGAGTGGGTGAGTGCTTATCTTTCCATCTTTCATTCCTCCATTTTAAGAAATGTCTTTCGTATTTCAGAGAGCACCTCAGTACTTTCATCTTCCAGGCACTATCTTTCATTACTTTCTGCCTTATGGAGATGACTAATTTCAGTGTTCACACATTCCTCGACAGTCGGAGACTTAGACCCTGTAAGAACTGAAAAGAGTATTCACAGAGCAGTACTCCAGTCCGCGATCGAAGAGCCAGTTTCACTAGGCTGGGCACATTGATTAAGAGGGTAATTTTACCAATTACCTTTACATCTATCTGACATAAGATATTTACTTGGTAAAACCATGCAGCCTACCCAGATTAAGCGGTTGATGGTCTCTTAAGTGGAGTTTCCACTTAACCACGATGCTCTTACTTCCTGGTAGGATTCGGGGAATTGGGCTACACCTTTTATAAGCATTCAAGAGATTTTTTTAAATGAACATTAAAGAACAGAAGAATAAATATACTTTTCTAATCTCGATAATGCAAGTTTCACTTGTTCCATTGATTTGTTAAAGCCTGTTGAACTAGGACTCAACCCCAGATATGAGCAGATCAGAGGATAGTCTGAATAGTTTTACATCTTCAAACTCGACATTCGGTGGGAAGAAGAAATCACAGAGGACTAAAAGTGCTCATTTCTACTGGGTTACCAGAGAACCCGGGTCATTTGACTGGTTTAAAGGAGTAATGAATGAAGTAGCAGAAAACGGATCTCGCATTGCCCAGGAATATTACTGCTGTCACTTATGGTTATAAAGAATTATTACTCGACACATGGAGGCTCTCCATTGACGATATAATCCTTTTTTTTTCTTCACTTACTTAAACAGGCCAGATTTGAGATGCACAATTACCTCACCAGTGTCTACGAAGAGGGTGATGCAAGGTCAACCCTACTCACCATGGTCCAAGCTATCAATCATGCGAAACATGGTGTCGACATCCTATCAGGCACCCGAGTATGACATTTTCTAGCATTTTTTTCTACAACTACTAATTAAAAGAAGATCCGCAATAATCTTCAAATGCAAATTTTCTAACATCTCTAGGAAGACCTAACCACCAAATATTTGAATTAATATTACAAATACCTTTCTTAGCTAAACAATCTATTGTTCTAATCGCTTCCCTATAAATACGACAACAACGGTTTCTAGCATTGCTACTACCTATTTTTTTTACCTCAAATCACAATCGAATGTCAATGTTTTGCAGGTGAGGACACACTTTGCTAGGCCAAATTGGAGGGAAGTGTTCACAAAAATAGCTTCAAAGCATCCAAATGCCACAGTAGGTAATAATTGATACATACAAAAAGAACTACTATATTAGAGTAACATTAGCATGCGTAATTACAAACGAGTGATATTTTTTATCTACCTGGATCCAAGGTTGAACATCAGAGAAACAGGCTCTGCTCTCATTGTTAACCATCACATCACCTGATTAAGACATTGAATCATGTACAAAACACTCCATATTAGTCATTGTCCCAAACCAATAGATCTAGAAAAAGACAGATCACAAAGATTGACTTAGTCTATGCCAGCTCCAATTATAACTGAATTGATTTAGAACTTTGTAACAATAAAGTAATTAATAATCTAAGAGAGGGTCAGATTGTTGAGCGCAGCGATGGGTCTAACCAAAGGATGGATTTATAAAATGCAGGGGTGTTCTATTGCGGGATGCCAGTGCTGGCAAAGGATCTAAAGAAGCTATCACAGGAGCTCACTCATAAGACATCAACACGCTTTCAGTTCCACAAGGAGTATTTCTGAGACAAGAGGACACTCGTTAAAGTATCAGGTTCTTATTTTTTGTAATTATTGGAATGATCCTGAGGAAAGAAATACATAGAAATATATATCTTCATGATAATCACTCAGAAAAGTGTAAATGCAACTTATATACAATTCATATATGAATGTCAACAAAGTAGAGATCTGTATAAAATATACAAAAGAAACTTAAAGATTCCTAACCACTTTGACACAGTTTGTAACAACCTTTGACAATAGACGCGTAAACATACAGATCAAACCCATCATCTAAAAACACCAAACATGCCTTGTGTTGACTTTGCTAATATGCCTTAAAAATCAGTAAACACATGAATAATTAGAAAGAACAGCTAATGCAAGAAAAGATTTCCCAAGCAAGAAATGAAATCTTCAAGTGAGGAATTTGTTTTACTCCCAGATGCATCTACACATGCTCTGGCTATCACTGATCTTTTCCTGCAGCAATGAGCCATTACCTAATCAAATTGAAGATACAGATTAACTCAATGAGCTCATAAGATTAAATTCAAAGCTATAGCGATTCAACTTCTAGCACCATAACAGGGCTCACAAATGCAATGAATTACTACAACTAATGAGCAATTCGTCAGGAGATGATTCCTTGCTGCTTTTAAATGAATTTCCATTTCAAAAATCCATATATAGCAGCAAAATTTTCTATCCCCATCATGCCAAAGGATGCTTTACAAGATTCTATTGATTCACCAATACCTTGAAACAAAACCATTCAGCCAGAATGAACAGTATTAAATGTGAGAACAAAAATTTTGATCAATGAGATGAACCCCCATTGCATGTTTGGGTGCCAGGAACTTCTCCATACTGCAAACCACCACCCGAAAATGTTTAATTGATGATTAGTATAACTCTACTGGCTGGAGCTACAATCATGGAACAATTTTTATCAAGAAGATATAGATGATGAAAATGCAACTGGCATATAAGAAACAGAGCATCAAGCACATCAGTCATCCTTCAGTCTTCTGAGAAGCTTAGATGCCCAGCGACGGACACGTTTCTTCAGTGTATAACCAACAACAACTCCAGCAACAAAGACAACTGCACAAAGCTTTGAACATGTCCAAACTGACACCGCCTGCCTGCAATTGAACATACAGTAACAGAAACTCATTTGCAAGTAATAAGAACGTTGATGGAGAAAACACAGTTCCTACAATTACCTTCTAAAGGTGAAAATAACAAGAATATAAAAGCAGAAGTATGGGCAATTCAGCAGTAGGCCCCATTTGGCTATGCCTCTCCTCACGAGTGGTAACTCCACTATGAGATTTATTTTAGTAGAACCCAGTGGTAATACACATATTAAGTAATAAGTGTTCCTTATACATACACAATTCGGCATGGGCGGGTTTCACTGAACACCATGATTTGAAGATCACTTTTTCACACTGTTAATTAGGTTCTGCTCAAACAATACAGTTTTTGAAATATCATCTGAAGCCAAATTCTCCTAGCATGTATCTAATCAGTTTACACGTTCATTTGAATAAACTAAAATATGCCAACAGTACCTTTTCAGCTTTCTAGATGTTTCAACTTTCAAGTGAAACACTGAAATGAAGAAAATAGCTTTTGGGAAGTTGATGGATCAAATTTCCTGGATTTATTAATGCTATATATGTTCTAATGGCCAATCAAAGCACGTTTATCAAACAGACACTAATAATATGGTTGTCACTGTACTCAGCCTTTCAAATATCAATCCAAAGAAAAGAAAATTAATAGACTCCAAAGGCCTTGTGATTTGCCGGTAACATCAAAACCCATTACATCTTAATACAGGTAATCTTGCAGACAGAGATTGATGTACTACGCTTCGACATTACACAGTCCAGTTACTGATGCTGAAAAAGAAATTCCGAGATGGCACTAAGCAACTCCAGTTTTAGAAAGAGACAATTTATTTCAGATGCTCAATTAAACATGGAGATGAAATTGTATACAGAACCTCAGTGCGAAAGGCCACCATTCACAGTGAACAGGATACTACTAAAATCAAGATCTGCACATAATGAAGATTTGTGAAACTAAAGTAAACATGCTAGACCACTTTAATAGCAATGTATATCACCATATTGCACTAAAAGAAGAATCAAACCACAGCCAAAACTCTAATCACCAAAGAAACAACATTATACTGAACAACAGAGTTAGGAGAAACAAAAACACAATATAGCAATAGCATCCAAGCATAGATATGGCTACCAAACGTAAAGGCAATATCAATGACAAATAAGTGAGGGAAAAGGCCAGTAAGTCTTTGATCACTGTCTGACATTTATGGTGTATGATTCATGGAAGACAACATGAAGGGAACATAGCAGAGAACAAAATTGACACAAAGGTACCTCAGCGTCGCAATATTATCAAATTGCTTAGTATGAAAAATAAATAGAATATGACATGATAGAACACATGTCATCACGCAAGCTCCACACAGGCAACTTCACTTTAGAATTAGAATGGTCAATGATTAGGAACAGTTAAAACATTGTCAGAATGGTTTGGGGGTTACAGGTCTATTAAATCCTTTATTCACGAACACTCTGTTGAAAATTACTTCTTCCTGCAATTCTTCAAGTATTTAAGATTAAATCTTTAAAGAGAGAGAGAGGGAGAGAGATTTGGGGGCAGATCTCAAGAGAGTATAAGAAAATTCATATTTCAGCTCTCAATCCAAAAGAAACAAACAGCCCCCTCAACCAAAAGAAACAAACTGCCAAGATATACAATCAGCCAACCCCCAGATAAAAACAATCAGACATAGAAAAACCTTACAGAACAGGCTCCATACAACCCTTAAAACTTTCAAAAAATCTAACCCTCAATGAAGCTGACTACTGTTGAAGGAGCATCCTCTATGCACAGCTTGGTTTCCAACCACAGAAAATAAGCAAGATAGGTTTAATTTTTGGATGGACAACACATCATCTTCAAATGCAATTCTATTTCTCATCTTCCAAACCCATGCTGATGGCGGGACCGGCCCACTTCCCTCTTTTCTGACCTAATAAAAATGGCCATTCGACTCATCTAATGCTTTCGCTTTTCAATTCACAGTGAAAGACTTATTTGCATTCCAGAAAGGAAAAGAATCTCCCCATAATGACTTTCATTTAACATTAATGGAGTAAAATATGGTTTATTCTACATTCCTCTGGCACAGATTTCCCTCCTTTTTGAAGCTGGTTCAAGGTTGGAACTCTTTCTCACGATGCTTCCCAAGTGAAGAAACACTCTTTATGCTCCACCTTAGACCTCCACATGATATTTGCAGGAAGGTCCCAGGGCCTAAAGAGTGACATAACTGAAAACTTCCCATTTCTCTCCTCCACAGTTGACAGTATTTTTTTCCTGTTTCAACATCATTTTGAGCCACCCACCCATTTTCTCTGCAGTTAAAAAAGAACAAAGAAAAGAGAAAATGAGGCCTGTTTGGTTCCTGCTTTTGAAAACTGTTTTTTATTCTGAAAAAACACTGAGAACACTAAAGATTTGTTCGGTTCCCATTTTTTGTGTTCCGGAAAGCACGGAGAACACCAAATTAACACAGACAACACCAAATTCTGAGAACACCAATATAGTTTTATCTGTGTTTTCAAAAACTCTTTTCTATAACAGCTTTCATAAACTGAAACCAAACAGGCCCTAACTAACAAAAAACAAAGTATCTGGCCACACCATCAAAACAACACAAGAATTTCATGTAGTGGAAACCAATTTGGATAAGAGATTGCTCATTGAGATGAGTTATATGTGTTAAAAACCGTAAACAGCTGTCGAATTTACATACAATAAAACTAAATTCCTTCTCTAAAAAATTATGCTATGAATTATACATTAAATGATCCGTCGATACAATACCAAAAATGCAAGAAGTGAAAGAAAGAAATTGCACTTAAAAATCGTTTGCATACGGGCAAAGCTGCAAGGAGATTTGCTATAAATATAGAACGGCAGAAGATCTGGATCTAAATATGAAGACTTCACGAATTTAAACATTGAGGAATCTTCAAAATGAGACTACACTTCAAGAACTCAAGCATCCTTAAAATGTAAATATAGAAACATTACACGAAGAGAAAAGCAGAGTCATGCGAAGATCGGGAATCTCTCAAACCAAAACCCCAGACTGTTCAGAAAGACAGCGAGAAACTTCCTTCCTCCTCGTCGTCCACTCTCAGATAAAGACCGGGAGGCGGATTCATACTCTTTGGAAGCCTTACTAATTAGTTTCTGCAATCCCTCCATTGTTCAAAGCTTCATACAAAATCCACAGGAGAAATTCAAATCCTGAATGCTTCAACAATCCCTCCACCTTCCTTGATCGGCGAAGACGATAGTGATCAGATTGGAAAAGCTAGGGTTTTCTGCGTTGCGAAAATAACAAAAATTAATCTATAAGGTTTTCTAAATTTTATATATATGGGTTTCTCGATAAAAATACAGTAGCAAATGGAAAGATATATAATCTTTTTATTTTTAATTATTTCTTTTAAATATTTAATTACGAGAAAAATCGTCTAATATATTGAATTTTTCTCATAGTAACCTTATAAATTTTTAATATAAGATCAAGATATAATAATGTTGTATGTCTTTTTTTTTTCGTGTGAAGTAATTACAATTGAGCACCATAATTTTTTTAAGTTTAATTGGGGTTCTATCCCTAATCTCGAATCCCTTTTGTCCTTATTTTCTTTTTATTTCTATCTAATTAAAAATTAAAAATTTCTTATAAAATTTTGGTCCATCATGAAATTGATTCTTAATAAATGATTGAAAAAAAGAAAATGTATTTCGTACATGTTTTGAAATTGCATTGTATGGACTATATGGTGAGAGTTAGGGGGTTGATAGAGATTAACGATAATGAATCAATGTTCATCATCCGTTTCTTCTTCTTTCTGTGCCCTTCGTTTTGAGTTGTTTTTGTCATTCTGCAATCTCTAAAATTACTCATTCAATCATTTTTTCCCATATATTAATTTATTTGCCAATAAAATGATTTTTTCTATATCGATATGGGTTTAATCTTTGTTTTTTCATATTTTCGCTTACTGTCTACAGAGGCAGCCATTACCACTGATTATTGACGGCAATGTGACGCTTACTTGCTAACTTTATTCCGCTGTTCGATCATAAAGTTCGATCTCGTTAGATTATTATATCAAGTTAGATTTATTTTGTATTTTCTGTGATCAGAATTTATATTTTCCTTGCATCAGACAAACAGCCTATAAGGGCTGCCTCATCTGCATTGTAATTTACGATTTATAATATATATTCAGCTTTTTCTTCATTTGCACAAAGCTCAAACAACTCTTCCAACCTTACGCGCCCAACGATCCGCCCGCTCGGTAATCCCGCACAACCACCGGGCAGAGAGCGCTGCAGTAAAACCGTGCTCGCCGAATTACCCAAACATGTTGCATTATTTATGAAATGGTGAATTGCAAGATGGGAAGGCGACAGTGCTTCAGATAGAGATTACTAAGACGAGAGACGATTGCAGAACTATTTGCAGTGTATATGGTGAGATAAGAAGTTGCGTGAAGCGTACAATGATTGTGAGAGTTAAGTTTCATATGATCGCAACAAAGGTAATCGCTAAGCTCCATGCAGAGAAGTACCTGATATCGTAGAAAGAGCAGTGTTGGATGCATTGGAAGATGGAAGATGGAAGATGAATCTGATTAACCATATACTGTAGATCTGCTATAGAGAGAGATGAGGCAGGACCAGACTTGGAATAGGAATCCATAGCTAATAATTCAGACTTCTACAAAAGAAAGAAATAATTTGAAAATACGCCGATTTGTGCTGTAACAAGCCTCTAACAGAATGACCTTTGTTCTTCTATTAGGAAATCCAGAATAAGAAGAGATTTCTATTATTATGCTTGCTCGACATTATTCCATTTTGCCTTTTGGAAACATAGGTGTGGGAACCGACAGAGAAAATAAGATTAATAAAGATGCGAACAATGGCCGAGGGCAAGAATCCACGATCTCTGGATAAACGAGCTCAGCCGAAGACGGTCTCATTATCAACTAACTTACGAATAATCTCAAGTGAGACTGCTTGCACGATCATGACTTAATATGATCTTTATTTACGATCTGTAAAACTCACCATAGTTTCAAAAAACCTGTCAGCCGTTTCGTTCATGATGAAACAATCCACCTGTGTCAAAGATAATTGAGAGAACTGTTCAGATGCAATTAATTGATCCTAAACAGATTTTGTACCGCCGCTGACATACAAATGATCTCGCTTACTCCTGTTCCCTTTATCAACTGATAAAGTTCGCGCAGTGAGCTTGAGTTTGCAGTACAATTCACTCTGGCCCAAAGACAATTTATGACAAAGCAAGTCCTGAAATCTCTGCAATATCAATGTTGCCACCCATCAACAATTGACGAATAGATGTATTACGAAACCAAAGTGACGATCTGATGATTAACACTTTCCTAACCAATCCGAATTTGGCATGCGGCAATTCAGTTTTTCGCTCCACTGCTTTTAACAGATCTGGCCACTACATTGATAATCTTTATCAATTGTAGACGGAGATAACTACGCATGGCTTCGAGACTAATTTCTATAAATATTCTAATATTTGTATATTATAAAACAAAGAAATTACAAAGTACAAACAGAGCCTTATATAAAGCAAGCCATACAACCTCAGAAAATACAAATTATATCTTGGTAGTGTCACAAATTACATCATAGAGTATCACAAAAATAAATCTAATACATCTAACATCTCTTTTTCAAACTTCATGGTGGTTTCAAGCAGAACCACATGAGCTGACAGAAGTTTTAAAGCTTTGAGAGCTGCTTATGAGGCCGCCAACTTATTTCCTAAGAGTAGTCAGACTCTAAAGGTGAGTAGCACTTTTCGAGTTGAGATTTACGACGACGAGTTTCTATTGTATTCATTTATTGATGTTAGCATGCTTCATTTGCCACACATGGTTATTGGCCAAAGACTTATTGCCGGTGCTGGCAGAAGGTAATAGCCAACACCCAAGATTCTTGGAGAAGAAGTTTACATGATTGCAGCAAAGATACACCAAGAAGCTAAGATTTTGGCTAAGCGACGTTTGACCGCGAATCTAAATCTTTCACGCGATAATCGCCGCTATCTAAATTGGCCATAATGATCTTCTTTCCATGAACGCATTATTTCAAACATACTGAGAATGATTGCCACTTCACTTCAAGACATACGCTTCAGCATACTCAACACTTTTAGCCTCGTTTCGCTCAGATCAGCAAATGATATCTTTCACTCAAACTACTTCTTCTGCGAACTTTTCGGTTGGTTCGCAAATCAATGGCTTTTCAAATCCATCTACGAGTTCGAGAGGATGTTGTGATTATTACATCGTTGCATTTATTGGATTTTCCATAATTGTAATTGCATTTTCCAGGTCAGATAGCCTCTAATCCTACATAAGGTCTTCTGTATCAGACTTGCGCTTATAACATGCCAAAAGATCCGTTTTTCTAAGATCTCGATAGAAGTTTACAGATCAAACCTATTCAGCCAACGCTCATATATCCGAAATCCAAGTGATTTTAAACATTTTATCAAAACGATGCTTCCAAGCATAAATACTTATCGCTGCCCGCATACGTTTCCCAATTCAAGGCTGTTATTTGATTGTATTTCTCACCTCAATCAATACATCTATATAAAAGGTGCAATTGTTTTTAAAAGCGAACAAAAACAAAAAATACAAATCTAAAGATCTAAACTTAAAGGAAGGGATATTTTTTACTGATTATTTTTACAAATTTACTTTTCTAAATACCATACAAATCTAGACTAAGTTATATTAAAAATTTAGACTTAACATCTTTTAAGTTTATTTAAATACTAACTTAATGATGCAAAGATGTTAGATTTATAATATTTTTTAAATTTAAATATGTTAAGGGATAATTTTATCATATTTTAATATTATAAAAGTATAGACGATAATTTTATCAATAACTTTTATTTTTATGTCCATCAAACCAATTCCTCGTACATCTATGTCCAAAAAAAAAAAAAAATGATGATAAACTTTTTTTTTTTTTGAATTGACAGAAGATGTAAAACTTAAAACTTCCGTACTTGTGCATTGCCAGCATTTCCACGCTAAAGGCAATTGATTTTATCTTATCTCTATTTATCTTTCTTCCTTCCTTCTTTCTCCAAGCTCCTCGTCTCAGCCTCCATACCCTTTCTCCGGAAACACTTCCAGAAAAATCCATTTTTTTTCTGCTTCATTATATTTTACTCTCGTTTCATCTCTAATGGCTACTCTCCTCCCCAGCCATTGCTCTTCTCTCTCCTCCCCACTCAAATTCCCAAAACCCCAACTTTCAGTTCTCTCCCACTTGTCTCCAAATCATCACATTCTCAATTTTATGGTCTCACATTCTCTTCTTCCCCATCTCTCCCTCTCCCTTCTTCTTCTTTTTCCTCTCCAAAGAAGTCTTCCATTGTTGCTAAGGTAGGCTACTTAAACTTGAAGATCTTTAGATTTTATGACTATCTGATGTATTTTATGTGGGTGTGGTGATATCTGTTGGGTTTTTTTTTTTTTTTCTCTTAATTTTCAGGTATCCAAAGGGCAAGTGCCACCAAACTTCACATTGAAAGATCAGGATGGGAAGAATGTGAGCCTCTCAAAGTTCAAAGGGAAGCCTGTGCATGCTCCATTTCTAATTTCTGCTGATGAAACTTCCAGGACGCACTAAACAGGCATTCTCCCTTTTTTCTTTCTTCTCTCTTCTTTTAACAAAATAACAAAAATTGTGACCACTTAAATATTCTTCAAGAACAGCACGACACTATGCAACATAATGAAAATGTCTTACTGCCATACTGGTCCAACATTCGACTGATTCATGGGAGTGAAACTTCTGACTTTGTTTTTGAGTGCATTGACATCACAGTCAGGCATGCGCTTTGGCAGAAAATGTCATAGACCGTTTTGTGGTTAATACCTTTATATGATAAAGCAGAGAGAAACTAGATCCAAAAGACAGGATTTTTAGTACAAATTTACTATCACAATTGTGTTAAACAGAGTGTGAATTGGTTAGATTCCATTGATACTTTCCGGGCTAATGGGATGTTGAATTGATAAGACCATTCCATAAAGAATTTATCTGTAGTGTGATGCTAATTTTCGATTCGTAACTCCGACTCCGGCGCTACGCTCGATTTCCGAAAGTCCATTTACGCGATTCTCTGAAAAAAGAATTCCAGAAAAATAGGATCTATTGTGGCAGCCGCCCAACTTCTTGCAGCCTACAATTAATCCTCTATTAAGGGCTTACTGGGTACTTTAATATTAACATTACATTATTTATTCTTTTGGACTTTGGGATTTCGTAATTATCTTCATTATCTTTATTGAAGTTTTCTTCCTTTTTCCTCGGCTTTTTCCACAAGGGTTTAATGTAAAATGTTGGTGTTTTTCTGTTTTTCGTATTTTGTTATTGTGCTTTGATTTAAAATCTAACTTGTTTATTCTGAACCATGGCATGTATTCAGGACTCTATGAGAAATCCAAGAAGCTATAAAAGGAGGTTGTGGGCATTAGCGGTGATGACTCATCATCACACAAGGTAAAATGGAAGTTTTCTTGCAGGCCTCAGATTGAATCCCCAAAATAACTAGCCGTTAGTCAGTGGATTCTCATTCTCTCAAGGAAAAATTTCCCATAGTTTTCAGTAGTTAGTTTCAGAGTTAACTGGTAGGTGTAGCCAAACCTGGTTGTAGTTAAGTTAACAGGGTTCTTGAATGTATCGATGTAGGCATTCGCAAAAAAATACAGACTTCCATTCACATTGCTGAGCGATGAAGGAAGCAAGGTGAGGAAAGAATGGGGAGTGCCAGCAGATCTGTTTGGAACATTGCCTGGAAGACAAACTTATGTTCTTGACAAGAAGGGAGTGGTTCAGCTCATCTACAATAACCAGTTCCAACCCGAAAAGCATATCGATGAGACCTTGAAAACTGCTTTCCAAATCTCTTGGAATTTTTCCATTGCAAAGCCTTTTCCATTTCATATCTGGATTCTTTTTTCTTTTTTTTTTTAAAGTTCTATCTCTCTTCCTCTCTGAGATTTGTTCTTCTTACAAGCTGAAACTATACAGATAACTTTTCATTGAATCTTGCACTCTGTCTCACAAGGAATGAAATCTTTGCTGAAGCTTTGATTAATTCTTTCTGGTGCAAAATCATAATTTTCTCTCTTCTGTTATTTGTGAATGGAAGAATACACTTTCTTATGAAGGCTTATGCGACAGGTCAAGGCCTTCCAGGCATATTATTATTTATTGTTGTAACATTCTAGTGACATCAACTAGTATTCTTGCATACATATTCTTATTTTTATGCACGAAATCCAGACATGTAAAATAACATAAAATCCTGATCTTAAGCCTCATGTTCTGATCTTTTAGTAATAGCATAAAAAACCCTAAACATTGATTTTTTGTTGCAAATGGAGGCCAGATTCTGGTTGTTGAGACTCAATTTTCAATAATAAAAAATCAAAATTCAAGGTTTTTTATGCTATTTTCAAAGTTCAGGCTTTATATGCAAAAAAAACTTGATAGTTATGTTATTTTGCTTGACAAATATCATAAAAAGGTTAAAATATAGGTGTCAATATGCTTGCTAGATATTCATTTCAGTTTCCTCCTTGTAGTCTTCACTGTTGTAAGGGCTAAATGCTTCTGACAACCAGCTTTTCTTTCTCCATGAACCCCATCCCATTTCTTCACATAGTTCATCACTGTGGTTGATACTGTAAGTGGAAATGCAACCCCTCTTGTAGAATCTGGTTGTCTTCTTCATAATTTCAGTTTCTTTGTTTGTTTTCTCTATCATCTGCTCCACACTTGGAGCTTGAAGCGATCGTCCACAAGTCGCGCCAGCCATTTGGAGCGAAGCTCTGCTGTCTGCAGGTTTGCTACACTCTCGACATAACCCACAAAAGCCATGTTTGGAATCAAAGGATGGATGGTGCTCCTGTCATAGAAAGAAAGTTGATAAGTATCATGTTAAATGATCTTCTCTTCGTATAAATATAGTGATACAATCCATGATACAGGCGAATTTGTAGCTTTGGATAAGCTTTCGACCCCAATAGCTCTTGGGGCATTAGGTGGCCATTTCCTACTATGCATTGGTTCTCCAATTCATTACCAATGCGAGGGATTACCTGGTATTTCCCGATAGGGGCATTAAAGTGGTCTATGGTGATCTCTTTCAGGCTTCAAATGCGTGCGATTTCTTGTGGACAGTGTGAATCATATCATTTAATGGCAAGAAGAAGCCAAAGTTATGAGCCGGCTCGCGTACGGATAGTTTGCACTTTGGATGCTCTGGGGCCTTGGTGTACTTTAAATTACGTATTGAGTACCGATGAAAGGCCGATGGTAAGTAAAAATGAATAGAAGAGCCACGACACAGACTAGGCTAGTGGGTGGAGAAGCACCAACCATCTGTTTCCACAATTTAAAGTGTGGGTCGATGTAGAGATAAGTATCATATAGATATAGATATACAATTGCATATTTCTGCTTTAATGTTAGAGATGTACCTGTATAAGGGCATGACACCGGAAGGAGATTCTATTAAGCTACGGAAAGGCTCATGCAATATGGCTTTGAGCTTTTTCTTGCCATCAAAACCAGTTGCCAGAACTACAACATCAGCCTCCAACTTGGTGTTGTCATCAAACTGAATTCCTCCATCCCAAAACCACCATTTTGAGGCTCTCTTAAATTTGATTTTTCCTTTATCAGCTTCCGAGAAGAAATTATCAGGCAGGATAGCCATTTGACAGGATGCATAATCTTCCTCAAATGGGTGGTCTGGTTTCAGTCCATACTTATGAAGTGGAAGCTTCCACATCAGATAGGACTCAATGAACTTGGAAACTGCTCGTCTCTGCCAATAATCAACCATTAATTAGCAAATATTCATTTTAAATAAATAATAAGCGTGGGTAATTCACCCCATGAGTGAGATGAGTGATTCTATTGGGAAACCTTACCAAAAGGCTTTAGATCAATTGAATATTGTTTGTTTTTATTAACTCCTAATTCTCCTTATTACTAATCAATGTGTCGATGGGGGACTTTAAGTATATGCCCAATAGATTAGTAGCATTATTTTGTTCACTATCTATCTATACGGTTAAACCTAAACCCAACCATGATACCACTTTTTAGGAAACCGTATGCATCCATCCTTCTACATTGGTACGATGTTATTTATTTTGGAGGCCCTCATGTTTTATTTTTGGGCTTCTTCCAATTAGATATTGTTCGTTTTTAACCCGATGTAGGACTTAGGTTCAAAGAGTTACCATTGGAGAACAAAGGTGGCAAAGGAGACTCCTGAGCATGCCTTGATCAGGCCTTTCATGGAGGAACTGAGAAAACCTTGTTGAATAGAACCAGGAAAATGGCAGACCCCAAACCCAGTAATGAGGAACGGTCCAATGCAGAGTCCTTATCACCATGGTGCACGGCTGCCCTTCTGGCCCTATAAAGTTATAATAAATCAAATCCAACCATACAAGTCAGTATACGTGTCATAGGCAGGATTAAGGAATCTCTCCTTCCAATGAAACTTCTCCCTAAGAAACTATAATATAAAATAATAATAATAATAATAAGCCGTGGAAAAATGGTGAGCTTTTGAATTCAACAGTCATAGAACGGTTGAATTGAATTCATGTCTGCTCCAATTTTGGAATAAGATGCGGAAAAGTTAAAAAATGGACAGCATCATATTCCTATATTTGGTAGAATGACTTGATTAAAAGACCTTTAAGAATTTCATAAATCTAATATTTCATCAATTTTTTATCATATTTCCATAAAAATACTCTCAATTTTTTCTTTGTAAAATCAACCCTTCTTTTATTAGAAACATGCAAATAACTTAAAAGGGTAAAAGGTATTTTTGTATATAATAAGTTATTTTTCAAGAAAAAAAATAATATAAGAAGGGGTAGATTTGTAAATTTTAGATTATTTGGTGTAAGGAACCATGATTCTGTTTTCTACCAAAAAGTTTTCTTCGTCTAACGTTGGAAGAGAATATTGGAATTCGACCTCGTGGTATTTTAAAAACCAATGGAAACATGAAGAGTCAGCAAGTCAAAAGATAGAATTATAGGCTCGATGGTCAGCTTGACACTTTTTGCACGCCATGCATGTATATGAATATTCATATATACTTTTATCCACTTTCTTTCCCTCTTGTAACCAAACAAAACCATGCAAATTCACCACTTTTGACGTAGAACTATCAATGCTTCCATTTTTGGTTTTATCTTATATGAGACAAGGATAAAATAATATATTTTATTTTAGATTTATATTTCATGGGATGCCTATATATATTCTTATTATAGATAATATCTTTAAAAAAATAAAAGCATTTTTCATCATATTTGATTTATAAGGAAATGATGATCCTTAATTTTTTTTTTCTTTTTTTTTTACCTTGATTTGCCTCTGCGCATTCAACAGCTACATCAATGGCGGATTTCTTGTAGCCAACTACTGCAACCTTTTTTCCTTTGAGAAGATGAGTAACGCCTTCTTTGTCGAGTTTGGAGTAATCAAGAGAATGCAAGACCTGACCTTGGAATATTTCAGGACCTTTGTTGCGAGGAAAAACTGGCAGTTTGGGTATGTCACCATACTTGCCGATGCACACTACCACAAACTCGAAGGAATACCACTGAAATAAGACGAGAAAATAAAACAAAAATCAGAATAATAATAATAATAAACAAGCTTTTGACAAAAAAAATTGA
Source organism: Tetrastigma voinierianum (assembly GCA_016808115.1). NCBI lineage: Eukaryota > Viridiplantae > Streptophyta > Magnoliopsida > Vitales > Vitaceae > Tetrastigma > Tetrastigma voinierianum. The sequence goes on from JAEQBH010000022.1 coordinate 405,999, forward strand.
TGAGATTTTGTTTTTAAAATAAGTTATTTAGAATAAATGATAGTTCTAGTGAACTATATATCCTGACTAACAATCCAAATTTTCAAAAATAACATGATAACTATTTTTACCATTTAAAAAAAAAAAAAACAATGCTTATTCCATAATATTTTTGAAAATTGACTAACCTATGTGATACATCCACCTTTTTTATATTAGAGGAAAAAAAAAACTACAATCTGACATGCAAAATTACATGCATGCATCCTTACGTGTATATATCAGTATAAAAGAACCTAGAATATTATTGCTTTTGCTTCAGAAAAGCTGACTAGGGTTTTAATTCTAGAATTCTCAGTAAACTTTCAAAACTTCAATAAATTGGTATAAAATAAAAAAATATAAAGGTAGGTAGAAAATTTCCTGCACATTATTTGATTTCCTGTTCAATTCCTCAAGAAAATTGAGCTTCTTAGGAAAAAAAGGCAGGGAAAAGAAGAACGCGGGTCATGAGACTAAGTTTTCTTTCCACGAAGCCAAACAGAAATTGAGAGGAAAAAAAAAGGAAGAAAAAAAAGTCTTTGTTTGAGCACGAAAGGAAAAAAGAAAAAGAAAAAAGAGGGATAGAAACCAGTATGTGCAAGAAAAATGACCTGAACATCCTGAGATTGATCAGTCTGAACGGCGACCTCCCAAACCGGCCGTCCGGCCAACAAACTCCCATACTCGCCCGGTTTTCCGTCAGCATCGGCGGCGTCCCGGTCCCCGATGAACCGGAGCTCCACCACCTTCGAATTAAACCTAACGAACTTGAGCAAATCAAAGTTGGTAGCATAAGAATGCAAGTACTCCAGTATCTGAATATGAGAAGGAAAGCTGGAGTTATCTCTCTCAGGCCAAGAGATAGGAAGTTAATCCGACAAGGCTTTGAAAGCATTAGGTGTAGTGTAACCGACCCTCCAATGGGTGTAGCCTCAAACAGTGGTTCTTGGGAGGAAGGTGTTTGGCAGCTATGCCGCTGATACCGCCCCAATAATCCCAATTTGCAGAAAATGACATGTTTTTTTCTGTAGCTGTTCACAGAGAGAGAGAGAGGGAGAGAGTGCTGTGTGTGGTGGATCAATAAAGCTGCGTAATGCTAGTATTTATAAGGAGATTTTCATGGGTGGGACCGGCCGGTAGGCTGGAGGAGCACGTGATATGGACCAGAGGGAAGAAGAGAGAAAGAGAGAGAGAGGGAGGGAGAGAGAGAGAGAGAGAGAGAGAGAGAGAGAGAGAGAGAGAGAGAGAGAGAGAGAGAGAGAGAGAGATTGGAGTTGTGAAAGTGGCATATGTGAAAGTGGTTAATTATTTTATTGATGATATGCTCATATGTGAGATTGGAGTTGTGAAAGTGGAGACTATTTCTGCCTTGGTTAATTATTTTATTGATGATATACTCATATGTGAAAGTGGCAAGTCATGGACGGGAACTTTCCTCCACATGCGCTGTGGCTTTCTTATGGTTCAAGAAGGTGGTTGTTGAATTTCTCAGTCCCTTCAAACCCCCATATATATTTATTCATTTCTGTTTTAAACTCATCCTTCTTCAATAATAATACATGCCCACATCACCCTTAAACACCAACACTCTTGCTTAATTAGTTTACTTTAATTTGTTTTCTCTAATCCAAATGTAATTTATATATAATTATTATTATCATTATAATAATATATAGCTTATGATTAAGTCAAAGGTTTAACTAATGAATAAGATCAACAATTAATACATCTCCCTTTATTAATTTTAAGCATAACCCAAAATTGCTAATAATAAGTAGCTCAATGATTAAGAGCTCAGAATTAGAGTCCCAATAAGAATTCCAAATTTCTATTTGAATAGATATAAAAAAATATAACCCAAAATTTTTCATTGATTTAAATGGTAAAAAGGTGAGATGGGTTTAGAGGACATCTAAGGTTGGAATCCAAGAAGAAACTATAATCATAGAATTCAAAGTGAATAGAACTAACAAAGAAGTATAACCCAAAATTATTCATAAATAAAAAAATTAAAAAAAAACTATTTTTAGATAACACTGGGTGATATTATGGACGAGGATTATCATGAATAAGTTCTGCCCATCAACAGCCTGATACAATTGACAAGTTAAATTCTGCCTGTCAAGACCCTAGCTACTGCATACATTAATTGACTATTTTGAGTATCACTCCTCCTGTTTTGTTACTCCACTGAATGAATTCATGTGTTTTTTTTTTTTTTTAAATTTCCATACATATTGAAAAAATGACATAGCTAATCCGACAACTTAATTTGTGTTTTTTAATGTTAAATTCAAGCCGTTTTCCTCTCCAACCCAAGAAAGAAGAAAGAAAGAAAGAAAGAAAAACGAAAAACGAAAAACGCGTAGTTAGTTTTAATTCAGAAGTTGCAGCTCCACGAGTGAAGACGGAATAATCCCATTCTAAATATGTGGTTGGTAAGGCATAATTAAATAAGAAGATCATATAGATATCTTCCCAACTGTATAAAAGTTGTTCAGTGGGGATGAAGATTAAAGACCCCGTGCATCGTTTTTCAAATTTTGACCTTAAATAAATAATCATTTCCCTAGTCCGTAGAGGTCACTTGTACAGACTCAACCATTCTTTATTATATTGGATATAATTTATATAAAAGAAATAACAAATCAAAGTGCTTGTTTGTTTGTTTATCGTTTTTAAAAATTGTTTTGTTTGAAGAGAGAATAAGACAAAATAAACTTCATGTTTGATTTAGATAAATATTGAAAACAGCTTGATCAAATTTAGATATGGTTTTTGTTGTTACAGGAATTTGAAGTGTTTAGTTTATATTTTAAAAATTATTCTTGAGAATGATTTTAAAAATCTGAATTAATAAGGTTTTAGTGTTTTTAAAGGGTATTACCGTTCTCTTGATTTAGTGTTTTTATGGCACTGTGAGTAAAAAACTGAAAATGAGATTTTATTAATTCTTGCCATGCATGGAGGAAATAAATAGTGTAAGGATCATTTGTTTTACCCTTTTTAATATTTTGTTAAAAGTAGATAATAGGAAAAATAGTTTTCCAAGAAAAACATAACATGAAGAAAACAAATTAGATAATAAGATTATTTTTAAAATAACACAAAAATAATATTTTCTATATTTTAAAAAACTATCTCAAAACTGATTTTATAAAACATGAATCAAACGCATCCTAAGTATACATACCAATCCCCGTATTTGCATTCGTGCATGAATCTTTAGGTTCGTTTGGTTCTGATTTTGAAATTAAAAAGGCAAGGAAACATCCAAGAAAATAACTCGAAGGTTGACGGAAAAAAATAAAGGCAGTGGATTGAAGAAGAAAAAAAATATAGATAATGAAAATTGAAGAGTACACGTCTCTTGAAATCAAAGTCATTTCCTTTTGTGGCACAACTAGAATACTGTGACCCCATCTTCTTGGTTTAAGGTTTTCGGTTTTCCATTTGTTTTCCTGGCAAGATTAAAGTTTTGTTGATTAAGACCAGTGTTTATGGAGTTTTTTTTTATAATTATTTTGATATTCATATAAATACACCTAACAAAGTAAGGTTAGCCTTTCTACCACGGCAGTCAACTGCCACGTCTTATCTGAGTTTCATACAATAAATTCCGGTCAGAGCGCCTAATATAATTTTTACCCGTTTCCTATGAATTTACTGGACATGCATATCATGACCTAGGGCCACGGTTTTTGAAAACTTTTTTTTTATTCTTAAAAAACAAGTAGCTAGTTTGCTTTCTTTCTTTTTTTTTACAGCTTTCAAAATAGTATATTCTGTGTTTTCAAAAACAATAACAAAAATGGTACTTAATGTTTCTCCGATTCTTAAAATGGTTTTGAACAAAAAATAATAATAACCCTAGCTGCTTTTTTTTTTCTTACTTAATAAAATAGTTATTAATGCATTTGTTTATCTTTGCTTTTAGTATTTGTTGTTTGTTTTATTTAATAGTTTGATTTGTTATCGAACTTGTTTGGGTATTATATTGTTTATCGTTTGTTGGCATTTTATCTCTGTATAAAGTGATTGAATAGTAAATGATAAGTCGTTGAAGAATATTAAATTATAGTTATCAGTATATTGAAGCTACAAAGTCACTTGATATTCAGTTCTTATACTATCCAATTTTAAAACTTGTCTTTATTTATTATCTTATTAAACTTTGATGTTGTTATAACCCATGTATGATTTTTAGTTGTTGTGCTCGAATATATCGATCTTTTATAAGTTTGAATCAATAATACTATTCAGCAAAAAAGTTGTTTGGTTTCTAAATCAACCATAGTGTTTATAATAAATATATGGATCCATTTTGCAAAAACCAGGAAGTTGTGTTAAGAACTTGTTTTAAAGTTTCTTTTAAAATATTTAATTTTCATTAGTACTCTATTCTATACCTCCTTATCAACTCCATTACTTTTAAAAGTTCAAAGTATTAGGACACATGAATTACCATACTGGCAAATGGATTTTATTTGGCATATTCTCTTTCATCTGATTTTTAAAAAAAAAAAAAAAAAAAAAAAAAAAAAAAAAAAAAAAAAAATTAATGTAAGAAAAATGAAGACAGAAGACAAATTGAAAACCACCAGGAAAAACAAGAGAAGACAGACTGAAATTGACGGCAAAATGTTAATTGCTTCCAACTAGTTATATATACCATTACCAATTTATTTAGCAAATTTTAGTTTAGATTGTTTCCACAAAAAAATGATATATCGGATTAACAAGAGCTTCAGAAAGATCGATGGGTCTGATTGCTTTTGCATAAGAGAGAATATAGTGGACTCATAGGAGACAGCAGCCGGGGGCTGGCTGCCAGAAGAAAGCAGATACAGTGCATTATTCCAAAACAAACCTATGATGACTTGGTCAAATTATAACTTTTAAAATAAATTATTTTTTTTATCAGTGACTTTTAAAATAAAGCAAAAAATTAGTATTAAAATCTTAAATTTTTATGAATTTTGTATTTAGATCATGAATAATAAATTTATTTTTTAAGTATAACAATTTTCATGAATTTTGTTTTTATATATATCCTCACAAAAACTTTGAACCTTTACATTGTCTGATGTGATATGACGAATTAATGTTGTTTTAATATAAGAATTATAATTAAAATGAAAGTTATGATATAAAAAAAAATTCATAAAAGTTGTTATATTTAAAAATAAAAATTTTCTTTATAATTTAAATGTAAAACTCATAAAAGTTTAGGATTTTAATGCTAATTTTCTCTAAAATAAATTATATTTAATTTATTTTCATTACACATTAATTTGTTTTGAAACGAGATTTAAAATCCGAATAGAAAATGTGTAGACCATTCCAAATAAAATATTCAAGTCATGCACTTGAACAAACCCAACCCCTACCCTTTTGTAGTATATGTAATGTCAAATAATATAAAGTGTTGGATGTGCCCTTTATAAATATTAATCGATTTAGCTCATAATTAACTAGAGAACAGGCTTGAATCATCAATAAGTTATTATTGATTACAAAATTTCAACAATTGAGACAACAAAAATATATATAGAATATTTTTCGTATTTTATCACTTTCTCTATGTCTTGATTGTATTTGTTTTCATTACCGAGTAAGAAATGTCAAGAAGTAGTTAAACATTAAATAAAATTTTGAGTACTCACTTAATTTCTTCATTTGAATACCCTAATTATATTTTTCATGTCTTAATCATTTTAATATTATACTTAATTACTCTGATGGTATATCATGTGCATTTAATTCATTTGTTTATATATTATAATAAAAAGGGCAACATGGAAAACGGTAGTCTCAGTTTCTCTCAACTTTTCATTCACTAGCATTTTTTCTTTTAATCAAGGAAGATGGTGATTTTTTTATCATTCTTAACCTGAAATCACTAATCTACATACATATGAATTACTACATAAATAAATCAGTGATTTATTCATAAAATGAGTTTTTGTTTATTTTTAGTGTTTTCAGTCTTACGTCTTGATCGATGTTTATTTGTCATTGTTGTTTTGGTGCTGCGTTTATTTGTGTGAGGACGATTTAGATGAATAAATGTATTGATCAATGACAATCAAATCAAATCGATAGTCGTCGATATCTTTGCAGTAAAAATATAGGTATTTTTAATTCATTAAGCCATTTTGATGTGCTCAACTATCAAATATATGGGCTTCATAGATTAATTTATCATAATACTTTGGATGTTGTTTAAATCATTTATGATTTGCCAGTTTTGATAAAATGTTTTTACTAATGTATAATTAATTTGAATCAATAAAATTAATTTTCTCTAAAAAAAATCATTGTTTATATATTTGCCCAATATCTTGACAACATTAGTAGTATTTTTAACAAATTTTCTACATTATGGGTGTTTACAAATCTCTTTCTACCATTTTCTCTATATAGCCTAAACTAAGATTTTTCAGAACAAACTAAACATTAACAATTGTTGTATACATTATTCATATATATTTTTCAATATAATCTTGGCTTTACATGTATTTCCTCATATATTTTTTTACAAACGGCATTATTGTGACGTGAGATGTTAGATCAAATCAATCAAAATCTTTTTTTTTTTTTTGGGATATTATATCAATTCTCAATCCAAAGAACAAGATAAAACAAAAGCTTTGATTTTTTTTGATAAATTGATAAAAATGATAAAAGTCTTTAAAACAAATTCTAAAACATCTATTTGTACCATATACATAGTATAGGTTAATAGGAAATAAAATAATATCCAAAAACAAAAGAAAATAATACTCCTAAAATAATATCTTAAAATAACCAAAATAATGATTTTTGTTGACTTGATCTAATGCTTGGGCATAATGTCTCAAATATTTACTATCTTTTGTGAGGAGATGTAGTTGAAGACATTTTTCCAAATCTCTTAATGTGAAAATTGAAAACCTCTCACCAAGGGGAACATTTAAGATCTAAGATAAATTATTTCAAAATGAAACTTAATATCAATTTTTAGTCTAATGGTTCTTTACATCCACCGACTAATTTCTTTTAAAAGTTAAAACTTTGAATATTTTAAGAAAAATCGAAGAAAATGAAAAAGAAAAAAGAAAAGGTTTAGGCACTTGTTTAGTAGATTAGAAAATTTTATGTTTCTTTCTATTCGACTTTTGAAAATAAGACGATTGGATTACAGAATAAATGAAAACAAATTTTGTAACAAGAAAATGAATTAATATTTTGACATTTATATATATAGGATGAGAAAGCAGGTAAAAATTTGTTTTAAATTGTTTTCAAAAGATCAAATTAATGAGATTAATCAAATGGGTTGAAAATGAAAGCGTATTTTGGTAGTTGATACGAAGCGTATTTTACGAAAGTAAATGGATTAAATCTGTTAGAAAATTCGTACGGATTTTGGATGGATTACAGAAAATTTGATGAGCCCAAGCTGAGGCATGGTGGAATGATCTTTGGGTTTAGAATAGAAGATAATATCTTCTGATAAGAGAGTCAATATAATACAGAGCTACATATACCCCAAAAAAGGTATTCGTTTGTCTGATTTTACAATCTCTAATGACTTAATAAAAATGTTTGCCTATGAAGAGATGTTTGTCACATTTCGAATAAATAAGAAAATTACTCTCACTCATTTTATCTCATATATTATTTATTTTATCCCTTTTTTCATTATAAAAAAGGGGTAATTTTTTTGTTATTTTTGTCTTGAAATCATACATTTACATTTTTATGATAGTGGTTTTTAATATGTTTTATATTTCAAATTAATTTTTTCGTGATTTTCTGTGGTTGTTGTAGCATATGATTGTATGATCTTGTCGATGAGCATTGATTTTCGTTTTCTTGTTTCAACATTTACTAATGTGTGGGTTATTCGAACGAAAAAGCATATTCGATCATACAGAAACAACTAATCAAATCATGATCGTCAATATGTTATAGAACTTGGTCAGTATTAGTTATTCATAGATTACTCAAATATGTAGGTTTGAGTTGATTTGTACTCAACCTTAACTTCATCTTTATATTAACAAAGTTTTATAAAAATTTGATAATGTGTTTCTATCGAATAAATTGCTAATTTCAATAAATAAAATTATCTCATCGATACATTTTAAAATCACGATGACACTTTTAATCTATGAAATATAAACTAGCTTGATTTACTTATGAAATTAAATGTACATTAATCTTTCTTTAGATTATCTTAAATGTGTGATTTAATATACAGTTATACGAATATGACTTTTTTTTTTTAGGTTTTTTATGCCATGGGGTGTCACGGCGGGTCCGTAATATATCTGACGACTTAAGCGTATCAAATCTTGTCCGTGTCATAAGTCGGGAGAAGGTGCAGAGCGTGAGGTATCTTATCTATAATACAGTTGTATTTTCAAGATTTGAGCTCAACACTACTAATTAAGATAGAAAAGACATCATATATCTCGCCTAGATATTCAATTATAAGATTTTCTATCATTTACATTATGTGTAGCCATTTTTAGGCTAATATTACAAGTTAAATAATGATGTAATTAAGATAAAAAAAACCCATATATCTAAATCTGAATTATTCAATGATAGATTTTACTCATTTTACTATGCATAGCCATTTTTAGAAAATTCAAGTAAAGTATCAGTCCTTCTGCAGTCTCAATATTGTGGGACAGGGTTGATAGTGGAGGACATAATATAGCCGGCACACATGGCCTAACATAATTGTTTTTTTCTATTTTATTTTATTTATTTTAATTAATTGTTAGGTCCAATCTATTCATGTTAGCCATAGATTATTCCTCTAATTTACAACCGACATCCTTGAATGTGAGTTCAAGAATCTTGACCCTTTATTTCTTTGAGTTGGAAATTTCATCACTTTTCTAGAATTGATGACTTTCTTATAATTACTTTTACTTTTTTTTATAACTAATTAAAGGCAGGAGAAATTTGAATAAATACAATCTTGAAATCAAATGGTTTTATACCTTCCCATTAACCTAAATAATTTATTTTCAAAATTCTTCATTTAAACATATGTAGCATATATTTTTTTAAGTCACTTTTACTCGTTATTTACATTGGACTTGTATTACAACTTCTTTTTAATTTCAATCAATATTGAATTTGAAATTTGTGAATATATGTAAGTCTTTTGAATCAAGGAATTGTTAACATATTTCATTTTAGTATAGTCTAAAGTCATCAAATTCTGATATCCTTCATAATAAAGTCATTATAAATAATAATAAGAGGAAGATAACTCTTTATGTTACATAAAATAAAAAGATAGATATTTGGTTTCAAGATAGACTCCATTGAAAGGCATATAAAGCTCTTTGAAAGATTATCAAATTCCACATATGACATGAAGGCCAGTAAAGGCAAAATTTTAATTAACATCAAACAAAGAAAACAATTTCGTGAAATTATTTTTATAGCTACTGTGAAGTGTGAACACCTCACATAGTTGGTAAATGTGATATGAACGTGTAATATCACATATTAACTTTTATTTATTTATTATTATTTAAATTTTTCTATATTTTATAGTGACCAGTATAAAAAATCTGTTTCTTTTGTTTTTTTCTTAGTACTTTGAAGTAAACAGAAGCCTTTGATAGTTTGACAGCAAATATTAAGAAAAGAAAATAATGAGAAAAAAAAAAAAGAAAGATAATTTTTGGGAAATATCAAAATAAGTTTATTAAATAAAATTAATTCAATATGTTTTATTAATGTTTTATTTTGTTTATTTATTCTAGAAGTTTTAAAAAAAAAATTTAAAAAATATATAAAATTTTAATTATATTTTATTTTATTTTATATTTTCCACTTTTATACCGAGTATAAAACATTTTTTATAGGAGTTTCTGGTTCCATAGACTCAATATTTTCCTGGTCATTGATTTGATCCTTCACTTGAACGTTTGAACACTTGAATCTGAAATGGAATGCGATGCAGGACCCGGATTTTGCAAGTAATTATATTATGAGGAAAATTATCATTTTCTCATGGAATGTATTAATTTATAAAATTATAAGAAAAATTCAACCTAACCATTTTCCCTTATGGAAAAAACTACATTCAAATTTTAAAATCTTTAGGATATTACGTTTGACTTTTATCTTCAAAGCAAAACACATTATCTTCAAAGTAGGGTATGGTCTTTCCATTATTTTTTAAAATGAGGAATTAGAGAATGCTGTTTGTTATTTATGTTTATTACATGATTTTGAGTGAAATTTAACTGTTTGACAAACTTTTCAGGACCATTTTTCTCTCATTTAAAATCACTAACAATAAACATAGACTATAACACGATTATCATAATTAATTTATAATTAGCTATCAATTAAGTTATCAATTACCTACATCAGTTGAACAAAACATAACCTATATCTAGAATTGTTGAAAAATGTGTTTTTAAATCATGAATTGTGTTTCACTATGAATTGCTAGAGATTCAAATGAAACTATAAAAATGGTTACAAATAGATATTTAGGTATAATTATTTAGAAATAATATCTTAAGTCATAAAAAAAATTGCTGATCTAAAAAATTATATATAATAGTTATAAATTGTTATATATAAAAAAAGGAGTAGTATTCCTAACTTTATTATTTTATACATGGAAAATACTTAAAAATTATTTGAAGATGTATAGAAGAATCTTTAACAAAAGTTTGACTTCAAAAATTATTTATTATTTATTTTATATTTATTCATTTTACATATTACAATGTAGTTTCTATGATCATAATTGTATCATTTCCCAGTCCCACCCTTGTATCACTTTGACGTACGACTTTAAAACTTATTGTTACCAATCTTTCGATGGGTTCACTTCTTCATAGTCAACCTCCGTTAAAAAGTATTAAAAAAAGGACTGAGGAACTCTGATTAAATCTGCAGGTAAGAATTTACTTTGACCTAGTCAAAACTTTTTTTCTTTATTTTAATAAAATCTTTTATCAAAAGAATATATTAAGAAAATCTTATAAATAAAAAATTAATATAAAAAGTGAAATATATATATATATATATAAGTTTTACTTTGACCCTGTAGAAAGTTCTATGGACTTTGAATTGATTTTAAAAAAAGGTCAAAAACCCTCCTTTAAAGTTTAATAGAAGTTTTTATAGCGAATTAGATAATTTTACCAACTAAACAAAATAACATAGTAAATAAGAAAAGATTACTTATTCTCAAAAAAAGAAAAGAAAATATTACTTGTCTGATTTTGACTTATAAAAGTATATATTCATAAATTATCCTTTAGAATTAAAACTAAAAAATCATCATAAACTATCACATTTAATATTAATACAATATTAATACAGTTCTTATGCCCTTAAGGCCTGAATCCTTATAAAAATATAATATTACAACTGATTTAATGAAAAACAAATAGAATCTAGGTGTTAAATTTACTTTCTAGTAAATTAAAAGAAAACATAAATTAATCAAATCTTAAACTACTTAATATTGACTTTAAACACGTGTACGCACATGCACATATACAACGTATATATGGATCATTTCATTAAAACAAAAGGTCTCAAACTTACAGTAAATAATTTTTTCTTAACATTTTTTTTTCTCTTTTTTAATATTTTTCGGGTTCAAACTGAGTAATAACATCCGGAGGCTGTAGAGTGATTGACCACTGGTCAAATTTTTTTGTTCAATATGAATCAAGTGGTCACCATTTGAAAAACATTTATAATAGAAACGAATACAGGTTGGTTGTGGAAGACAACTGATACGAAGGTAAGCTATAATTTATTTCTTCCATACTTCTTCAGATCACATTTTCCACAGACCAAAATATTACACGAATTTGCATGTACATGTTTGAAGAGGACCTTTGAAATTTTGCAATATCTATTCTCTCCGTATACCCACTCACAGGGCATTCAATTGATAATAGTTCATTCTCAACCTTGAATGCTTTTATTCACAAGTTTGAATTGGAAGCTGAGGTCAGGAGACCAAAATTTTAGTTGGGTTGAATTTGGACCCACATTAAATGCTTGTCTTAACTGGGCTAGCCCAATCTGACTGGTCTTAGGGTGGACCCGATTTCTTACTTGGCTGCTATCTACATCTCAAGCCAACACAATAATAGAAACTACAAAAATAGATAATCTTACAAAAGTTATTGGATAGAAATCCGCTATAATCTTGTTTGTTTGAAAAGAGAATTTTTATTGATTCATAACAATAAAACATTACATTTAAATACAGAAACTAAAGTGCTAAAAATATTAGATGACATAGTATCTAAAGGTTAATAGCAAGAATAAATGACTCAAGGCCTACATAATCGTTGTACGATAACATAACCACAAGCCGAAATAAATCGGCGATAAAAACACAAAAAATAAAAAAAAATCGAATGAAATTCATATCGGGTGAAAGAAACCACTTCATTGAGAGAGAAAACACATATCTAAGTGGATGAACGATGAAAAGGGTGATTTCAGGTCAAGGAAGGCTAAAAAACCACCCCTCATTTCTAATAAGGATGAAAAGAAAGAACAAAAGGAACTAGGGTTTTCAGAGAAGGAAATATGAAGAGATGGAGAGATAAATTTGTTATAATCTTCAAAGTTAAATTTTGTAACATTTTGAAGGAAATTTGACCACCAAAAATTTGAATTTATAATACTAGTACTTTTCTTGGTCAAACTTGTCGCGTTACTATGTTGATGCCCAAGATCCAATCTTTGTTGTTTCATCGGTTACATTTTCTTGCTTAAAGTCATGAATGGAACCATGTACGGGAACCATTATGTTTCACAGCACAAATACATTGACTTCATGTTTCACAGAGAAAACAAAATTCATTTCGCTTCTCCCCTCAAATTCTCACACCCACTCCCTATTCTTCTTTCGGTTCATCCTAGTCATGAAACATGGTATTTTTATAAGGTAGTGCTTTCCTTGGGAATCCTATTGGTCACCTCTCGATCCATACAATAGGACTACCCGGACTACACTTGGATCGGTCACCTCTTGGTCCATACGATCCTCACATAATGTTGAGATGGTGCTACTCCTAATGAAATCCATCTAGTACTAAGCATTCCTAATTTCCTAGACTTCTTTGATTAAGTTAATTAGTATTTCAATTACTAATTCATACCTTAAGAGACCCGGGACCAGATTTTATAGCGTAATCCAAGCGTCACCAAGGATGCCTTACTATGGGGATTGAAGACCCAACTCTCAGTATAAATTTAATTAAAACATAATAATCCTAAGAACTACACCAACTAACATCCACACTAGCATGAATTCACAAAACCATCATAAAATATATATATATATATATATATATATATATATATATATATATATATATATATATTCCAAACATCAACTTCCACAATCAACCCTAGAGGATGTTTAGTTACTTATTGCAATCAGGTTGTAATGCCCCAAATCCACGGGGGTTTTTTTTTTTTTTTAAACAGTGTCCAAACAGTAGCTCGAGAAGCGATTATGCAACCACGGTCGCGGCTGTTGAATTCTTCAGACAATGCAGCCATGACAGTCGCCGGTTACTTGTGGCCCATGCGTAACATCGTGCGCTCGCTATTGGCGCTATCGTGCTCATTTAGCCAGGTGTGTCTTTGCACAGGCCCTTGTCATGCTTGACTCTACTCAGACCGAAAAGTCTTTGCTCCTTGTGAGGAATTCTCCGCTGCGGCCAACCATGTTGCGACATAGAGTTTTCCATGTCGCGATAGAAGCTGTAACGCCCTAAAAATACCATAATTTGTTTATGTTTGGTGTAAATAAAGTAAATGAAAATTTTCAGGTAATCCTAAAACGAAAAATATACAACTCAGAAAATTTATAGGAAGCCAAATAAATTTGGTAAAAATGTCAAATGGGGACTTAAGGGTCCTAAATAAGAAGTATAAGTGCAAAAGTGTAAATGAAATGAAATGAAGTGTTAAAATGGCAAAAATGAGAAAATGAGATTTAGTGTGAAAGCCTAACAGGGCCTTGTGAATAGGAGACATAAATACCATATTTTTTTTAAACAGTGTCCAAACAGTAGCTCAAACAGTGTACAACACAGTGCACTGTTAGTTGCTGGACAAGTCTGTCGCGACAGAGTCCCTCGGTTGCACGCGCTGTGCGCTTGTCGTGCTCGCTATTGAGCGCCTGTCGTGCTCATTGTCGTGTGTGCTGGGCCCTTGTCATGCCCAGCTCTATCGCGGCCGAAAGTCTTTATGTGACAGATTCTCCTTCTCTTGTGACCGTATTTGCGACATAGGAGTTTTCCATGTCGCGATAGAAGGTACATGCGCCCTAAAAATACCATAACAATGAATTTCAGAACATGTTTAGAGATTATAAAATAAAGTAAATGAAAATTTTAAATTTAAATCCTAAGAAGCTTGAAAAAAAATATACAGCTTCAAGAAAATTTATAGGAAGCGAATAAATTTGGTAAAAATGTCAAATGGGGACTTAAGGGTCCTAAATAAGAAGTATAAGTGCAAAAGTGTAAATGAAATGAAATGAAGTGTTAAAATGGCAAAAATGAGAAAATGAGATTTAGTGTGAAAGCCAAACAGGGCCTTGTGAATAGGAGACATAAATACCATATTTTGGCCTTTGAGAGACATTCCTCTCATTATTAGGCATTTCGTTTTTTAAGAAAAAGGGAGAGCTAGGGTTTTGAATGGGAAGATTTGTGGTGCTCCATGAAAATCAAGGCTAAAGTGATAAAAAATAAGGAGAGGAACCTTGGTAGTGAAGTTTGAAAGAGATTTGATGGGCTGAGCCATGAAGCCCCTTTATTTGTGTTTGAGTTGGGGAAAACCCCAAATGTGGATAAAAAAAGTTTTGTTTTGGTTGTAAATGAGTTTTGGGGTTGTGTTGGGTTGAGTTTTGAAGAGTATTGTTAGTTGGTATTGGTTTGGCTTGGTTTGGAGGAGTGATTGTAAAAAGAGAAATGTTTGGTTTTCAAAGGAAATGCTGTCCGAATTTTGTCATAACCCCTGTTCTTGTTTTGGGTATAGATTAAGTTATAATCATCCAAATGAAGTGATTCAAATTGGTAAAGAACCATAAGAGATAAAGCTACAAATGTATAGAAGGGACCAAGAGCAAATTGTACCACTAAAGCTCCTGAATATGGGATTAAAGGGGGTTCGAGATTTAGCTCTTAGGTATGCCACCAGGTGTAGTTGTGGTGTTTTGGCCATAAAATGAGTTTCACTCATCCAATTTAAATGATTCAAAATTCTGGGTAAACTAGGGCCTTGTTTAGTTCACGAAAATTTTCAACTCTATCCAAAATTCAGAATATTAAAATTTTCAATGTATTCTAATATTTAGTTTTCATTTTTAGAAAATACGTTTCGTACTTAAATTTGATTGAAAATAAAGAGCCAGAAAATCCGTTTTGTAAAACCATTTCCCAAAAATGAAGTTATAAAATGTTGAAAATAAAATCCTTTATTTCGATTTAATTCGAAAACAAAGAGCTAAAACGATTTTCTAATTCATATATAAAATGTTGAAAATAGTGAATTCATTTTCTTTGTTTTCAAATGCATTTTGTCTAATTCTAAGCAATAACTAAACGTGTTTTCCTTGTTTTCAAAAAGTTTGAATAGACAAAACAGAAAATTTTCTACCTACTAAACATGGCCTAGACTTTTAGGGAATAATTTACTTGAAGAAAGTGTATGTAAATTGTAGCAAGTCTTAGAAAATCTAGCAAAGTGGAGCTATGTACAGAATTACATTTTTACCAAATTAGAGTAGTCTAGATGTAAAATGCAATAACTTGAGTTTTGGTGATCCAAATTGGGTGATTCCAATTGGAGAAGAAACCTTAGAACCATAGCTTCAAATGAGTGAAGGAACCATTACCAATTTATAGAGTTAAGACCCCAAAAATCGAGAATAACAGTAGGTGATCCAGTGAGCTAACCAATTTGGCATTAAAATGTCGTAACTTGAGTTTGAGACTGTTTTGGCTAAGTGTGTTTTGGAATTTATGAGAATAGATTGTTGGAATGATTAAAGGTTTTGGGAAGGAATATATGGTCTTGGAAATATTAACTTTTCTGCTGGACAAATTTATTTGGGAATTTATTTGATTTTAGAAAGTGTTTTGTTACAAGTTGTCAAAGTGGACAGGTTAGGGTTTTGGGATGTTAAAGTTAAAAATTGGACCAATTGATTTATAATATGGTTTTGGGTGCTTGGGGGTTGGTTAGACCTTGGTATAAGCTAATCAAATCAACATTTGAAGTTAATTTTGGACAACATTAGGATTGGTTTTGGTGAGACGTTTTAAAGGTACTGTTATTTAAAAAAAAAAAACAACATGTTTTGTCTTATTTGTGTTATGTGGTTGAGGGCCTTAGAAAATGAATTTTAAATTGAAAATTTTCAGAGATATCATTGGATATATAAAGGACTAAAATGGAGAGTTTCATAATTTTTGAAGACCGTTTGAATAATTTTTGGGTAATAGAGTTTAGAGAGTACAAAACTAGAAAATAACGGTCCTTGTATGTGGTGTTAGTGTATGTTTAAGGTTTTTGACTTAATCTTCCTTTGGGGATGGTTTAATTGATCAAGAGTACTATTGGAAAATGATTAAAAGGCAGGGCGAAATTTTAGTATTTTGGTTATGTGATGGATTAAAGTTGGGAAACTAACAACCATACTAAACATATCTTGCCCTTATTTGCTAATGAGATTAAAATCTGATATTAACCTCAGAAAATCAACCTTAACCAAAATCACTAGTATACCACGAGATCATATTATTGTTATAATGAAATAAAGTGACGAGGAGGAAAGCTGAATTGGTCGAGATTATGAGGATTGGAATCAAAGTGTAAACTTTTTAGTTTGTTCTACACGCTCTCTCATTATTTCGAATCTCTATCTCCAAAATGTTTGAATTGCATATTGAATTGTTTTAAATTGATTTAATACAAATAAATTGTGAAATGAATTGCAAGTTGATTTAAGTTAAGAAATTTGAGAAATTGATTGATTACGAAATGAATGATATGAAAATTGCATGAGTATTGAAATGATTTGTTTGTATAAAAATACATACTATATTATGTATTTACTCTACATAAATGATTTGAATATACATGGAATGTTAACCATTAAATTCCGTTAAGGATAGATTGACATACTAATAAAAGATCGAACAAACGTACTATTGTGGCATACGATCCGTGGCCAGTAGGCGTGTCGATGTGTACACCATGCGAGTATATATTTTTATAAACGGTGTTTACACTTGGGCCTGCGACCAGCGGGGCAGGTGCGATGATTCACTATCCACATTGCACGAAAGCATAGTTAAAATTGATAAGGCCTAAAATGTGAAAATGATAATGAGAATGAAAAAGTGCATGATTTATGTTATGAATGATTTGTGCACATGAAAATGCATAGTTTAGAGATGACCCGATGAATTATAATTGATTAAATGGAAATATATCTTTTATATATGTATTGTCTTTGCATTGGTCATTTAAGAAAGTATGAAAATATTGTCTTATGAAATTGCATGATTTGATTTAAACTTAAATAAAGAGAAAATTGTATAGAGCCACTAAGCATGAAAATGCTTAGCGTGATTATTATGTGCGGTCAGGAGTGAGCGACGAAGGACACGATCGAGGAGCGTAGAGTCATCAAGAAAGCTACGGAGTAAAAGTATATACTCCGTCATATGTATCCATCATACTTTTGAATAATTGATGTTTTGTCATCAAAAGAGTTAAACTCTGAAGCGATTTTGTATATCATTTTGAATGGGCATGAAATGCCTTCATTGTAAATGCATTTTGTTAAATGTAAATGTTTATGAGCCTACGAAATTGAAATCGCTTAAGCACATATTTGAAAGTGTTTATACGAAATGGAATGTCGGCCTAAATAGTTATTTTGTTTTTGTATATGTTTTGGTAAATGAACTCGGCTAGTACCTCGGACTCGGTTCGGATCCACCAATTGGGTTGAGAAATTTAGAGATAGGGTGCTATAGAAGCCCCCTCTGGGCTTGGCGAAACCACATGTGACATAAAACAATCCGTCGACAAAATCACGCCCCTAGCTAATACATCACGACATGAAAAGCTACAGCCGATAGAGGACCTAGTCCTTAGCCAGTCTCCGTTGTGACAAAAAAATCCTGTCGCAACACAAATCCTTTCCCCCAAGCCAAACTTTATCGCAACCCTGGTCTCCTCTATCGCCTTCTGATCCGATAGAGAACCCGGGCGTTATCATGTCAGAGAGAACCATGTTGCGATCGTCTTCAAGGCCTAAACCTGAGAACTCTATCGTGACACGAAGAGCTATGTCCGACGCTAGAGCAAGGGAGAGCTCTGTCATGACTGGGTCTTTGTTGCAACCCCTAGTTACCACACTTGAGCCAAATCCATTGCAACAAAACTCAGCTGTCTTTGACAGGTAGGAAAACTGCATTTCGTGAAGTGTAAAGGGCGGTAACCCCCTCTTCTTCCCTTCCTGCTCTTCCTGCTCTCTCCCAATGCATTCCCTTCAATACTACTAACTCTATACTTACCCTACATGCAGTATGAATTCTAGGAGAACTATCCAACACCATATTGAACAAATATAAATAAGTTTTTATTACAAAACTTCTTACATGTACATATCTGGCTGATGTTCTATCGGAAAATTACATCTTAGAAATAAGCGGTATCGGGCTTCTTCTTCACTATCATGGTCTCAAATGAATTCCTTCACCTGATGGACCTCAGGATTTAAAGTCCCTTCGAGTGGGGCCTCCCAATCCACGGGTTCGTTAACTCCCGCTGCCTCCTTAAGGGTAGAATCTAAAATGGGACATAAGTTGGGAGGTGGAGGGGTGAGCACCAAGCTCTGTAGGAAAATCCTCCCAAACTCTAACAAGGTTTAGAGAAGTATGGAAAATAGTCGGTCTCATTTTTCTTTTAACATAACATAGATATACACTTGACTTAAAACATGGACTTTTCAAGCGGATCTACGATTTGTATAAAAACAACATAAATTGCATTTTACAAGTGAGCCTTGGCGTAAAAAAGTGCAACCAGTTTCGCGTATACAATATCAACCATTATTTTGGCGGGCGACATACTTAATGTAACCTCACTACCGCCGGGTTCTCTTTTAATGGTAGCATACTGCGGTAACCTCTCCCTCAATATTATCTTTGTTACTCAAGCATCCTTACCAGGAACCTTTTGAGAAGGAATTGAGCATCCTTACAAGGAACCTCTCACTCATCATAGTAATGTTTATCAAGCATCCTTACAAGGAACCTCTTGAAAATGAATTGAGCATCCTTACAAGGAACCTCTCACCCATGTTCCTTCCAACACCACATATAAGAACCGATCCTACCAACAATCCCCACCCATAACCAATGATTCCATAAATTCTCAATTTACAAGAAAATCTTCCTTATGAGACAATTTCCATAAACAATTAGGAAAAATGCAAGAGATTGTAACCACGTTATTATGCTACTCAACACAAATCACTATTAGTTAGAAATCAATCCCAAAGAACACATTCAAGAAGAAAACCCATCATTTTCAAATACTAGGGTTTTTAAGACAAGAAAAGGGATTTCATGGGTATTCAACCCTAACTTTGCTCAAGCATGTAATGTTTGCAAAAAGACTAAGAGATGATGATTTCATATCGTAAATATATAACATCGATAGCCCAAAACATACATATATAAATACCCTAGCCTCAATGTAAGTGAATGAGAGAAAACCCCTACCCGAAATTCTTGGTTGGGATGAAGATCTTGAGCTTTGATCTTTAATCTACCCTTCCATCTCCGGTTTTGCCCTTCCTTTCTTCCACTCTAATGATTTCTAGGGTTCCAAGAGGTGTGAGGTGAGAGTGGAGTGAAAGAAAAATGAGGGAAATGTAGTGAAAGGGGATTTACATATAGCAGCCCCGAAATTTACTGTTCATGGGTTGTTTTAGTTTTCTCAAAAAATTACGGTTATGCCACTACAATCTCTAATTTGCTCTATATGACTACCCTAAGGTTTTTCGACGTTCTAGGTTCATTTTTCATGTTATTTTAACCTAAAAACATTTATTTTTATCTTTTATTATTTCTCCTTTTATACTCCTTATTCTTATCATTTGATTTAGGATGTAAATGGGAACGTCAAAGGCAAAATGAAATTAATTAGACGATTGCTGATAGTTTAGACATGTGGGGGTTTACAATCCACCCCCCTTAAAGGAAGTTTCGTCCTTGAAACTTACCTTAAGTAGCTAATAAGTGCGGGTACTTCTTTTGCATTTCTAGTTCCGGTTCCCACGTATCTTCTTCCACCCCATGGTGTTGCCACAAAACTATGGCCTAATTCGGATGATTTTGTTGCGGGCACCTTTCATGGCTATCAGAATCCTCATCGGTTGTTCTTCATATGTTTCTCCATCTTGAATTTCTATATCTTCCAAGTCTACGACCGGCGTTGCATCCGATTGACACTTTCTCAACATTGACATGTGGAACACGTCATGTACCCCAAACAACTGAGCAGGTAACTACAACTGATACACCACTTTGCCTACCACTTTGATCACTTCAAATGGCCCAGTATATCTTGGCGTTAACTTTCCTTTCTTGCCGAATCTAAACACTCCCTTTTTAGGGGACACCTTGAGGAATACATAATCCCCCTTTTGAAATTCCAAGGGCCATCGTCGTCGATCCGCATAGCTTTTCTGTCTACTTTGCGCCATGCGTAGCCTCTCCCGGATGAGTTGAATCTTCTCTATAGTTTCCCGAACAATCTCCGGCCCAAACAGGCTATTCTCGCCCTCTTCAAACCAACATGTCGGTGATCGACATGGTCTTCCATACAATGCCTCATAAGGTGCCATCCCAATACTTACTGATAAATTTGTTCTTGTGTAGTTCCACAGCGGAAAATAGTTACTCCAGCTTCCTTTGAAGTCCAACACGCAAGCACGTAACATGTCTTCCACAATCTGTATCACCATTTCGGATTGGCCATCCGTTTAGGGACGAAAAGTTGTGTTGAAATGTAACTTTTTCCCCATTGCTTATTGTAGACTTTTCTAGAACCGTGCCACAAACCGGGGATCACAATCCGACACGATAGAGAGTGGAACTCCGTGCAATTTAACAATCTCACGGATATAGAGCTGGCTTAGAGTCTCGGTTGTGTTCGTGGTCTTCATACCCAAGAAATGAGAGGACTTGGTGAGTACATCAGCGATAACCAGTATTAGGGTATGCCCTGGTAAAGTCAGCGGAAAACCATATATGAAGTCCATGGTGATGTGATCCCACTTCCGCTCACGGGATAGGAAAGGCGCGTAATCCTCACGGGCCTTTGGTGCTGAAATCTTCAATTCTTTGACACACTTGCACATTTTAAAGCGTATCCTTACATCCTTTCATTCAGCTACTTGTCTTGTCGCTTCATGTCCACATGCATTTTGTTACTCCCCGGATGGATGGAGAACTTGGAACGATGGCATTCGCCCAATACTTCCTCCCTAACTTGATCATGGTCGGGTACACATAACCTTCCTTAAAACCGTAACTCATCATTACTTATTGCCCAATTCTCAACCATCTCACTCCGGATAGCCTTTAACTCGCTGCCTCTTAGTTGCAATGTCACAATCCTTTGTCGAAGCAATGGTTGAGCTACAAGATTGAATATGCATGACGGGATCCATCTTCTCCAATCCATAGATCAAAATCTCCGAGGGCCTCCTTCAACTTCCATTCACCTATGGAAACATTGAGTTCACCCAGAGACTTTCTGCTAAGTGCATCGGCCACTACATTTGCCTTTCCTGGATGGTAGTTGAGTGTGAAATCGTAGTCTTCCAGGTACTCAATCCACCTTCTTTGTCGGAGATTAAAGTATTTTTGTGTGAAGATATACTTGAGGCTCTTATGATCCGAATACACTTGGAATTTCTCTTCATACAAGTAGCACCTCCACAACTTAAGAGCAAAAACCACGACGGCTAGTTCCAAGTCATGAGTGGGATAGTTCTACTCATGAGTCTTGAGTTGCCTCGAGCCATAAGCAACTACCTTCCCCCCTTGCATTAGAACACATCCCAAGCCTCGTAGCGAAGCATCGAAGTACACATCGTATCCTTCCCCACCGCTTGGAATGATGAGGACAGGTGCTGTTGTCAATTTCTCCTTCAAGGTGCGAAAAACAAGTTCACACTCTTGAGTCCACAAGAATTTTTTTCCCATCTTGGTAAGGCTAGTCATTGACATCGCGAGCTTGGAGAATCCCTCCGTGAACCTCCGGTAGTAGCCTGTTAAGCCCAAAAAACTACTTACCTCCGTCACATTTTTCGGTGGTTCCCACTTCATTACTGCCTCAATCTTAGCGGGGTCAATAGCTACACTTTGTTCTGACACCACATGGCCAAGGAATTTGATTCATGTGCCAGTAGGTATCCCGAAATCAACAATATTTATAAACCTAAATTCCTCCATTAGTAGGCCGAAGACTCTTTGTAGTATAGTGGCTCTAGGGTCGAACACAGGGAGATGAGTTTTAACTGCCTGAAGTAGTTTACCAGTTTAGCTCAAATGGTGACTTTCAATTTGGATTTGGGGTTTTGATAAAAACAGTGAGAGTTGGTGGTTTGCAGATTGAAAATAAAATGAAGTAAAATGTGAAAAGAAGCCTCGGGCCACTGGGTTTGAGATTCTAGGGCAACTAAGAGGTCCTCGGGTCTTTTTCCTCGTGTTGGGGAGGATGACCTATAGTCATTTCCCGAACCGGATCTTCATTTGGCTATAAAAACTAAACCCTAATAATTTTCCTTTTGAAATATAGCATTTATTGGACATTAATGCTCCCCGGCAGTGAAAACATCATCACAGCACGATCACCTACGGTGGCGAATAGATGTATTCGCGAATCTCGGTACAGATGCGGAAATAAGCATCCAGCGAACCTTAAGATTGCCAAATCTTGGTCAATCAAGGTAGATCTAAGGGATTAAACCTAGAATGAGAGATAGAAACATTAATGAAATAAATGCTTGAGTTAAAAACGAAGAACCATCGTTTACCTCAGCGCCTTTAGTAGCCCTCATCTTCGAGGATAAAGGAGGTTTAGCCAGCCATCCTTGAGTTTGTCATCCTCGAGGTGTTTGGCGACGAAAAGTGGAAGAAGGGAGAAAATAGAAAGAAAGCGGAAAGAGCGGGAGCTGTGAAGGTTCCCGCCGCAAAACACATTCATGTGAAAAGAAAGGTCTACTGTTATAATGCTTATGCGAGAGGCTTTTATAGCGAGCCTTTACAAATACCAAGCCAAAACAAATACTATTACAATGGGGGCACATTAGGGAGAAAACCAAAAAGTGACAAAGAAGTCAAAAAGTCAAAAGCAGGAAACATGAATAATGGCTGGAAACTTGAACAGTGCGTAGGAAATGGCAATTTCGCAGGTTGCGAAAATTTCGCAATCCTGCCAAATTTCACTACGTCCCTTTTTCTTCTACTTTCTGCTCCTCTTTCCTTTGGTTTCTAATCTGCATTACTGAGTTCAACTTGGATCCTTCGTGCTTGGATCGAATAATTTTTTTTGGCATAAATAGCTTGCAAAAACTACAAAATTAGCCACAAAATGCGATCAATAGAATAGCAAGGACCTTAGTGTGCTAATTAGGTTAATTACGCTGATTAGTACACAAAAAGTGCTCAAAACCTACAATAAACAAGGTTCAAAATAGCACTTTTTGAGCACTAATCACGCCCCTCAACCGACAATTCTTGAGTCACATGGCAATGAAAGAAGAAAACAATCAAAAGCAATATTTGCTATATATATCCAAAAAAATGATGTTTCAAAAAAATGAAGTGATAATTCCCAACCTTCAACAAGAGTAATCAAAATTCTACTCAATGACAGTCTCAAGAAGAGTAAGTGCTATGCAAAATCAAATATCAAAACGATTTCAACTCTGAAAGAATAACTTTGACACCTTCCACAAAAACCTAAGTGTTTGATTTGATTAGGTTTCAAAAATAATATGTCAAACTGTCCTCTCCCCCCAACCTAGCTCTTGTCTAAACTTACCAGACTAACCAACCTCAATAGATCAGGACCCACTTTTATTCCTTAACACCTTTTTTTTTGTTGTTGTTGTAGGGGTGCAATGTTGATGGTATGGAACTCACAAGTGTCCATGTAACAGGGGTCCACCGATGACTCCTAACCAATTAAGGTTTAGGGCGTCGAGTCTGTGATCTTTGGAGCCACTAACTCTTGATTTCACCGGACTCTTAATGGGGTTCAGAAACTCCAGCACTCTGAATTTGCTAAAGCTCTACTATCCACCCATGTAACGAGCACAAAGTCGGTGGCTCCATTTGATTAGCTTAGGACACCGGGCTTTAAAAGACTTTCGCCATATACCTTGAATGGCTTTCAGGTTTCAAGGCAAGCACCCACAAATTTTTCTTTTTTTCTTTTTCTTTCCTTTTCTTTTCTTTTCTTTTTTTGAAAGACTCATTTGGTCTTTTTATTCGAGGTTCTTATTTAGTAAAGGTAGTGGTACTAGGCAGGACTTTACTTGAGGCTTAGAAGGCAAAGAGTTTTCAACCTATAAGTAAAAATCTAATGTACCTTTGTGTGTGGATTGAGTTCAATGTGAAAGAAAAAAGGTCGAATACCATAAGAGTTTCAACATATTATCAACTCAACTAAGCATAACACCATTCTAACATCAACAACATTGGAACAAAATTTCAATTTCTCACACTACAAATGGGCGACTAAATTTTTTCTTAAAAAATGTCGAAGCAAAGCAGCATGAACTAGAAACTAAAAAAAAATGCATTATATTGTAAAAAAAAAAGAAAATAACTAGCAAGCCATTAAACTAAACAAAAAGACTTGCTCAAAAACATAAAACAACACTTCATTCTTAACTCTCCCCCCAACCAAATTTAACATTGTCCTCAATGTGGCTATGGAATGGAAATTTAAGGGAGGAAGTGATACCTCCTTGATGAAATGTACCCGTTTTTGGATAGGAGACTTCACAAGCTTTCCACCGAGACCTTGTTCCTCCATTTGAGCTTGAATATAGACAAGTTGGAAGAAGAAAGAGAGGAAAAAAAAAAAGTGACAGGGGTTGGAATTTTGAAAATTTCACCTTTATAATAATTTCAAAAGTGTTCTTTATGGTTATATTTAGATTCTATACTCTCTAAGCTTTCCAACGATACTAAAATTATCCAAAACGGAGTTTAGATGAAAAAGTTATGATAAAAAAAAAAATATTGGGGTGGAGAACCTATCAAAAATTCGCAACCTGCGAAAATTTTGATTTTTTTTTTTTTGGAAAAAAAACAAATTTTTATTTATTTATTTTTTAGAGACAATTTTTTTTGAAATATATTATTTTATATATATAAATAAAAGAAAAGATTTTTTTTTTTACTAACACTGTTCCTGCTACAGTGTTTCTATTTTGTCTTCTTTTGCTTCGTACGCTGCTACAGTGGGGTTGCGAAATTTTGCAACCATTGCAAAATTTTCTTCTGAATTCTCTGCGATAGAAATTTAGCACAAAACTGCAAAAATAAGCCAGGAAAAATTAAATTTTTTTTAGAAAATTGAAAGATAAAATAGAAACATAGATTAACTTAAGATTAGAGAAAATCTAAAAAGAAAAATTAAATAAATCAAAATAAAATAAAATAAAATAAATCAGGAAAATCAAAACAAAAAGTGGGGGAGACTGAGCCCCCCAAACCAGTTTCTCAAGCCTTTGAAGGCTGCTAGAACTGGTGGAGCTGGTGGAATAATTGAGGTCCAGGTGCTCCAAATCTGAACTAGCACTGAAACCATCCGCTGTGCCATGCAGTATGAGCAATTGCCAATGTCTTTGATGTAGTGGCAAAGAGATTCAGCCTGAGCCACTAACTTCCTAAAGTTTTGACACGGCGATGTGAATGGATGGCCTTAGCTGTGAGTCATTTCAGAATTGTTGGGCTCATGCTCAGGTATGAGCGGGATGTGCACTAGATTAGGGAGAGGGTCGCTGTTTGAGTTGTGTGTGATGGACCAGGCGGTAGCCTTAGGATTTGATACATGGGAAATGGTTGAAGGATAAGCTTTTGGAACTCTTCCCATGCTTCCTTTCCACTGCCTTCCCCTCCTTCCCCTGCTGGCAGTTCCTTAGAAGCTTCTGCTGGTTCCTCTATCAATTCCTCCCGAAGTTGCCGCAGTTGAGCCTGTTCACCCAAAATGGTGTCAATTAGGCACTCTTCCTCTGGATTCTATTCCTCTTGATGAACATGCTGATTGGTGAGCCTTGACATGGAGTATTTCAGGATGTAAATTTTCTGATCAAGGTCACTGTGAACCCCATCTAACTTTCGGTTTAGAGAGCTCTCCATAGTATAAATTTTCTCACTTAATTAAGCATTGATCGTCTTACCTTTTCCGAAAGTCACCACTTTGAGCTTGACCAGAGTTCGAATGACTTGTTCCTGGAGAGGTTGGCTGTGGTGGGCGGAGATAAAGCATGGTGGAGAAGCGGGGAGGTGCATCTTTGGCGAGTCTTGGTTCCCATGAGAAATTTGGGTGGTTCCCCCAACCCGGGTTGCAAGTACTGCCATATGGTGCATTAGTTGGAGGAACAATATAGGAGGGTGCACTCACCCATGGAGGGTGTCTGTAATCCCTCATGGACCTATATGTATTAGGTTCCTCTCCACTCCCTGTTGGCTCTACTGTTCTTCCTGTGGAGGCTCCATTTGATCTAAATTCAGGCTTGATTCAAAATATGCTCCTTGTGGAATACTAATTCTCACCAATCTTCCTTCTAAGTTTCTAACCCATTGTAACATGCACCCGTGTTGGAAAACGAGGCAACACGGATAACAAAAAGCGATCCTACCTAAGGTTTTGCTTTTTTTTAACGATGAAATGAACTAAAAAAAGCGGCAGTAAAATGATAAAGAATTCACGGGCGATGAGGATCGCAAAGTGTTCATGACTCATCAAATGCACTAGGCACCATCCCGACAGCAGCGCCATTTTGATTACGTGTGCGATAGGTATCCCCGGAATCAACAATATTTATAAACCTAAATTCCTCCTATTGTCGTAGCCGAGCTACTGCAGTATAGTGGCTCTAGGGTCGAACACAGGGATGGGTTTTCTTCGCACAAATGATTTACAGTTAGCTCAAAATGGTGACTTTCAATTTGGATTTGGGGTTTTGATAAAAACAGTGAGAGTTGGTGGTTTGCAGACTGAAGATAAAATGAAGTAAAATGTGAAAAGAACTCCTTGAAGCCTCTAGCCATTGGGTTTGAGATTCGGGGCAAGCGAAGTCCTCAGATTATTTTTCTATAGCGTTCGAGGAGGATGACTCTATAGTCATTTCGAACCGAATCTTCATTGGTTATAAAAGCTGACCCTAATAATTTTCCTTTTGAAATATAGCATTTATTAGGCATTAACCATCTGACCAGGTGAAACATATCTCCTTGATCTACCCCTGCGTGTGAATAGATGGCGACTAAGCGAATCTCAATGGATCTGGCAATAAAAGCCAGACACCTAAAAGATTGCCAAAATCTTTAAATTAGTCAAGGTAGATATAAGGGATTTGAAACCTAGAATGAGAAATACTTAACATTAATGAAATAGTGCTCATGTTAAAATAGAGAATCATCGTTTACCTCATAAGCGTGTGATAGCCTGTCTTCAGGATCTCTAAAGGAGGTTTGTAACCCTTCCCTTGAGTTGTCATCCTCAAGGGGTGTTTGGCAGCCGAGAAAGTGGAAGAAAGGGAGAGAAAATGAAAGAAACTAGAAAAGAACGGGAATTGCTAAAAGGTTCCCGCTCAAAATTTTTATTCATCAACAAAGAAAGGTCTTTGTTACAGTATTTGTTTGGGGCTTTTATAGCCAAACCCCCTTTACAAAATACCAAAAAAACCAAAACAAATACTATTACAATGGGGGCAAATTAGGGAGAAAACCAAAAAGTGATAAAGAAGTCAAAAAGTCAAAAGCAGGAAACATGAACAGTGGCTGGAAACTTGAACAGTGCGCAGGAAATGGCAATTTCGCAAGTTGCGAAAATTTCGCAATCCTGCCAAATTTCACTACGTCCCTTTTTCTTCTACTTTATGCTCCTATTTCCTCTGGTTTCTGATTTGCAATACTGAGTTCAACTTGGATTCTTCGTGCTTGGATCGACTCAATAATCTTGGCATAAATAGCTTGCAAAAACTACAAAATTAGCCACAAAATGCGATCAGTAGAATAACAGGGACCTTAGTGTGCCAATTGGGTTAATTACAGCGGTCTTTGCAAGTGCTCCAAAACCTGCAATAAACAGGGTTCAAAATAGCACTTTTTGAGCACTAATCAGAATTTCACCTCCTTCATTCAAAACTCACATTTCCTCATCTTAGCATATAACTTATGTTCCCTTAAAGTCTGGAGCACAATGGTGAGATGGCGTTCATGCTCCTCATGTTTCCGTGAATAGATTAGTATGTCATCAATGAACATAATGACAAACTGATCTAGATACGGTCGAAACTCTACATTACGTAAATCCACCAAAGAACTTGGTCGTAGATAATCGAAGCGACATTCTGAGTACCCTTTCGAAATGACCATACCAAGTCGCGGCTTAGTCTTGAAATATCCTCCTCCACACGATCCGCAATTGATGGTACGCAATGGAAATTGATATTAGTGTAACACTTAGAACCCCTTAACTGATCAAATAAGTCATCTATTCAGGGTAAAGGGTATTTATTGTTCACGGTCACCTGATTCAAGCGCCTGTAATCCGTGCATAACCGAAGTGTTTCATCATGCTTCTTTACAAAGAGAACGGGAGCTCCCTAAGTTGAAGTACTTAAACGGATAAACCCAATATTCAACATGTTGAACCAAGCGCTATATCTCCTTTGGTTCTAAAGGTGCCATATGGCAAAGGCAATGGATATCAGGTTTGATTCCCGGATAGAATCAATCGTGAACTCAATCTCTCTTTGAGGTACCACAGTAGTTCATACGGAAAGACATCCGGAAAATTCGATACTACTAACGCCTCCCTCGTAGGGTATTTATCCCTCTCCTCTCCTATCAAGCTAGCTAAGAAACTCAAATGGCTCCTGGCCTTAGTTTTCAAGAATTTACTACTCATGGTAGGGAATGGATGGAAAGAACTTCGATCATTAATAAAACTGAAAACTACCCCTCCTTGTAATTGGAGTGTAATTCACTTGCGAAAACAATCCATTACTGCCCAAAAAGTGGACAACAAGTCTATTCCGAATATAACGTCATGCCCCTTCAAATCTAGAGCAACTAAGTCCACAATCAATTCGTGCTCCTCGATACGAAGCACATAACCCTTGTAGACCCGACTGGTACCTAATTGTTCTCCCGTAGGCAAGTCAACGCTCGATGCCTGTTCTAGCTTTTCAAAGTTAAATCCCAAATCAAGAGCATATATGGTGCGTATGAATGAATAGATCGCGTGGGATAAAAAAATTAGACCCATGAATTATAAGAAAATGATACCTTCACAGCTTGCATTGGGTATCCTCCTTCGGTTGTGTTAAAGCAAACACTCTCCCTTAGGTGGCACCGCTTGGGACAGAGCCCCAAGCGACCTTCTGTGCGATGACAGCCTGGTGAGGAGTGACATCTGCTATCTGGAGTCACATTGTCGGAGTATTCCTTGGGGGCGGATAGATTGGACAATGCATCCAAATATGACCCGCACCTCCATATGCAAAATGAGATTGTAGAATTAATTTTATTCCCTTTAATTTACCTCCAGCTTCCAGGCTATCACAGCGAATCTGGGTCCCCTTTGTTTGGTGGGCGATGTTAGATACGCCCTCTAAACTCTCCCCTTTGCCGCCCGCACCGGCTGGATCGGATCTCACTTCAAGGCTCTATCGTTGGCGGGTCCTCTATATCCCTTTCCACCCGGTGCGGCTGGAGTCCCATGGCATATCCCCCTGGTCGTATCTTGAGAGCCACCAACTTCTCGGATGAAGCGGCCTCGGGCTGCTCAAAGTAGCGATACTGTGGCTTGAGTAGAAACAAACTCCATAGCATAACGGGATAACTCATTAAACCTCCTCTCGTACTCAGCTACAGTCGTGTTGCCCTATCGTAGGGCAAGAAAATCGGCCTTCATTCTATCTCTGACTGATTCTGGAAAGTACTTATCCTGGAAGATCTGATCAAACTCCCCCCAAGTAAGTGCATCGGTGTCCCTTCTTCTCTTCACTGATTCCCACCAATGATCGGCCTCTCCATCAAATAAATATATTGCCAAGCCAACCTTATGGTCCTCGGCAACTCCTATGCCGTCAAATACCTTCTTCACCCAGCCGATCCACCTATCCGCATCCAAGGGATTTGAGCTTCCTTGGAATGTGGGTGGGCTTTGCCTTAGAAACTCTCAAAGAACGACCATTCTTCGATCCTCCTCCCCGTTGCCCGGTTCTTGGGTTAGTGGATGAGCCCCACCAATGTGGTTGTTGTTGTTTTTGTCTGGTGTTGCACCAGAGTGGTGAGTTCCCTCAAACATTGGTAGATGCCATTCATGGCATCAGGAGGTGGTGGCGGTGGTGGGCTTTCTTGACTTCGCGACCCGTACGCCCGCGTCCACCCCTCGTCAGTCCATCTTGCACATTGATTCTGTTTAACATGATGTACTTAGTCTAATCAACGATCAACAATTTCAATCACCCTAATCCTATCTCTCCAGTGGTACTCCATAACCTACAACTCCCATGTAAGACCTAAAGCCTAGGCTCTGATACCAACTTTGTAACGCCCCAAATCTAGAGTGCGTTTTTTAATTTTTTGGGATGTATCCGAATAGTAGCTCAGGCAATGAAACACGATTACCTTTATTGGGCTCAGCTGAGACCGTCTGTTAATGACGAGTCCCTCGGTCACGCGCGCTATGCCCTTGTCATGCGCGTTGTTGCGCGTCTTTGAAACTTGTTGTCTTGCCTTTGTTGTAGAAAGTTGTCACGCCCCTTTAGTGCCTAGCTCTGTTGCGCCGAGAAAGTCTTTTATCCACGGCAATTCTCCCTTATGCTAGCCAACCATGTGCGACGCGCATAGAGTTTTTCGATCGCGCGGGAGCCCTCTTGGCTTGGCTGAGCATTGCGACATAAAACAATCCGTGCGGCAGGAAAATCCACCTTTCTTCTTTCTGTCGTGACATGAAAAGATCTGTTGCGACAGAGGACCCATTCCTTGGCTAGTCTTTGTTGTGAAAAAAAAAAATCCTTTAGCAACACAAATCCTTTCCCTCAGGCCAAACTTTATCGCAACCTTGGTCTCCTCTGTCGCGACAAAGTCACGATACAGAACCAAAAGCGCTGTCGGAACAAGGAAACCATGCTGTGACCGTCTCCAAGGCCTAAACCTGAGAACTCTGTCGTGACACGAAGGAAACTATGTCACGACATAGAGTAAGGAGGCTTTGTCATGACCCAGAAGTCTTTGTCGCGACCCTAAGATGCCCTGCCCAGGCCAAACCTGTCGCAACAAGAAACTCACTATCGCGACACTAACAGAAACTTTGTACTTATGAAGAACTCTGTCGTGACCAAAGTCTAAAAATGGGCGATGCTTCCCTATTCCTTCATACTTCTGCTCTCTCCCGATTCCTTTAATATTTCTAACTCTGTATCACCATGGTGTAAATTCTTGGATATCCAACACCATATTGAACAAATCAAAATAAGTTTTTATTACAAAACTTCTTCTATACATATACAAAACTGGATATTCTATCCAGAAAATTACATAACCAGAATAAGCCAGTATCTGACCTTCTTCTTCACTATCATTGTCTCAGATGAATTCTTTCACCTGATGGACCTCGGGATTTAAAGTCCCTTCAAGTGGGGTCTCCCAATGAACGGGTTCCTCAACTCCCACCGCCTCTTCAAGGGTAGAATCTGAAATGGGACATAAGTAGGGGGAAATTAAATTTGAGCAGCTGCAATAGGAAAATCCTCCCAAACTCTAACAAGGTTAAGAGAAGTATGGAAAATAGTCGGTCTCATTTTTCTTTTAACATAACATAGATATACACTTGACGTAAAACAAGGACTTTTCAAACAGATCTCAAGTTTATGTAAAAACAACATAAGTTAATGCCTGGCTTGACGTGCGTAAAAGAAGTTATAACCCGTTTTCACGCTACTCTGATATCAACCATTATTTTGGGTAAGCGGCATATAGCAGTGGCCTCACCCTCAATATTAACATTTACTCAAGCATCCTTACTAGGAACCTCTTGAGAAGGAATTGAGCATCCTTACAAGGAACTTCTCACTCATCATAATAATGTTTCTCAAGCATCCTTACAAGGAACCTCTTGAAAATGTATTGAGCTTCCTTATAAGGAACCTCTCACCCATGTTCCTTCCAACACCACATATAAGAACCAATCCTGCCAACAATCCTCACCCATAACTAGAGCGGGGAATATGGATCTAGCCCGATGGGCTGGCCCGATATTTTAGGGGGCTGGGCCGTGAAATTAGTAGCCCGAATAAAATCCGGGCCTATTGGCCATTTCGAGTGTGGCCCGTAGCCCATCAGGGTTAAGTGGCAACTTGATTGACCAATTTTTTAATTTTTTTATTATTAATTTAAAAAATGACATATATATATATATATATATATATATATATATATATATAACTTAATGTAATTTTTCTAGAAATCTATATTGACCATACTAATGAAGATGAAGATTAAGGACATAGTGGATTTCATTGAAACTTTAGTTTGTAGTTTTAAGATATCATTTATTTGTCACTTTATTTTTTTAGTACTTTGAATATGAACATATTTGTAGTTTTCTTATTTTACTTTGACATATTTTATGATTTGATGTTTCATTTTATCATGAACTTTGAACTTGATTATGGTTGGTACTTTATTAATTCTAATTATTATGTGATTGTAGTTAGATTTGCTTAATAGCTACTAGTTAGTTTAGTTATAAATTTGTAATGATGGTTTAGCATTATTCACGTTTATTTAAGACTGTATTATATTGTCCCAAGCTCCATCATTTATGCATTATATTATTAAACACTTGTGTTTTGTTTTTATTTGAAGAATGACAAAATTAAGATAAATTCTGATTTTAACGTTTTTAAATTTTGGCGTTTTAGCCTTGGCAGCAGTGAAAGTGAGAATTTGAAATTTAGTCAATGGCTCGAAAAATATGGGGCTAAAGCGGCTGCGACCCATTTTGGCCCGTGGCCAGATGGAGCTAGGCCATCAAATTTAGACCTTTGTTTCTACTATGCCCATAACTTGATGATTCCTTAAATTCCCAATTTACAAGAAAATCTTCCAAAAATCCACAAAACCTTTATGAGGCAATTTCCATAAACAATTAGGAAAAATACAAGGGATCGTAACCACTTTATTATGCTACTCAACACAAATCACTATTAGTTAGAAATCAATCCCAAAGAGCACATTCAAGAAGAAAACCCATCATGTTCAAATACTAGGGTTTTTAAGACAAGAAAATGGATTTCATGGGTATTCAACCCTAACTTTGCTCAAGGATGTAATCTTTGCAAAAAGACTAAGAGAGGATGATTTCATATCGTAAATATATAACATCAATAGCCCAAAACATACATATATAAATACCCTAGCCTCAATGTAAGTGAATGAGAGAAAACCCCTACCCGAAATTCTTGGTTGGGATGAAGATCTTGAGCTTTGATCTTTAATTTATCCTTCCATCTCCGGTTTTGCCCTTTCTTTCTTCCTCTCTAATGATTTCTAGGGTTCCAAGGGGTGTAGGGTGAGAGTGGAGTGAAAGAAAAATGAGGAAAATGTAGTGAAAGGGGATTTACGTACAGCAGCCCCAAAATTTACTGTTCATGGGTTGTTTTAGTTTTCTCAAAAATTACGGTTTTGCCACTACAATCTCCTATTTGCTCTATATGACTACCCTAGGTTTTCGCGATTGGGGTTCATTTAATGTTATTTTAACCTAAAGCCATTTATTTTTCTCTTTATTATTTCTATTTTATACTCCTTCCTTCTTGCTCATTTGATTTAGGATATAAATGGGACGTCAATGGCAAGTGGTGGACAATTGCGATAGTTTAGACATGTGGGGTTTGAGTAATCCAACAAAATCATATTTAAGATAAATATAATACTGAAATATTTACAAATAGAGTAGAGTTTAGAGATACAAAACAAATGAGAGATGAAAATCGTCTCTAACTCTATACTACTGTTGCAAGAGCTCCTCTAATGAGCTAGATCTTCAATATAAGCTCCAAATCCAAAGAAGAAATAAACAAAAATCACAAACCCTAAATGGTTCAAGAAGAAGGGAGAAGAAACCCTAAGAGGGTGTTTCTTGTCCAAAAACCGAAACCCCCATTAAGTCTCAAACATATACATTTATAGGAAATGGTTGGCAAAATCTGGCGTTCTGCTGACAGGCATTCTTTAATCGAGGCGAAGGGTAGTATCTTCAATCTTGGATAAACCTCAACCGTAGCACAGCGAGGTATACCTTCCGTTAGTGAGGTTTGATTAAGCCTTGGAGAACTTGAAGCTTGGTTTTGCACGATGTTCCCCCTTCGCCTTGGCGAAGGTGCAACCTCGGTGGGCGGTGCCTTCGAAACATAGCTACTTTCTCTTCTCTCAGCCCTTTCTTTGCTTTCCTTCGAGTATATGCAAAACATTAGAATGAGATTTAGTGTAATACTTGTAGGTGGTCTCTAGCATTTAGGTTACATAAATACATGAAAATCATACTACAAATGCTAACAAGATTCACACTTATCAACGGTCATGCATCTTTGAAAGGTGGCTGGAGCATTGCAAAGCCCAAACGACATTCTTCTGAAGGCGAATGTCCCATATGGACATGTGAAGGTTGTCTTCTCTTGGTCTTTGAAAACTACTTATGTCTGGTTGTATCTCGGATTGTGACTAAGGAAGCAATAGTGAGTATCCATGAAGTCGGTCTAGCATATGATCTAGGAAAGGGAGCGGATAATGATCCTTCCTAGCTTCCTTGTTGAGCTTCCTATAGTCAATGCATACTCTCCATCTCGTAACTGTACGAGTGGATAAAAGCTTGTTTTTCTCATTCCGAACCACAATCATCTCTCATCTTTTCAGCACATATTGAACGGGACTCACCCAAGGGCTATCAAAAATAGCATATATGAACCTAGCTTAAAGCCATTTTAGAACTTCTTTTTTCACGACTTCCTTCATTGCGGGGTTTAACCGCCTTTGATGCTCAATGGATGGAGCATGATCTTCTTCCATCAAAATTTTGTGCATGCATATGGAAGGACTGATTTCCTTGATGTCTTCTATTAACCATGCAAATGCCTCCGAATTCCTTTCAAGCACATCCAACAATTTAACTTCCATATCATTGTCCAGCTTTGAAGATATATTTACCGGCTTTGTATCATTGCATTCCAAAAAATGCATATTTGAGGCATTTCGGCAATTCTTTCGGCACTAATTCATCTAGAGTCTTTCTCTCTTCTTCTAAAACCGATTTGTCTTCATTTTCTTGAAGAGCAAGTAATGTTTCGATCAGTTCCGGAATAAGATGATAGATCTTCACCACCTATGGCAGCTGTGGTAAGTGATTTTGTCAAGCATTGCTCAAGTGGACAACTTTTTCCAAAACATATAACATGTCCTCTTGCGACGGAATCAAGGCTTCAATCCTCATGCAACTTGCATTTTCAGCAGTTGAGAATTCCATGCTTTTATACAGATTGAACTTCACATGGTCTTCACTCACTCTCAGTGTTAATTTCCCATTCTTCACATCGATGAGTGCTTGCCCAGTGGCGAGAAATGGTCTTCCTAAGATTATCGGTGCGTGATCTTCGCCATGTAAAACCATAAATCACCGGAAGATATCAGCCTTCAACTAAACAACCGATAATGCCCTTCAGAAAGGTCAAAGATCTATCAGCCATTTGAAGTGATAAAGCTATAGGTGTAATTTCCCCTAAATTCAACTTTTTAGCCACTAAAAATGCATTAGATTTATGCTTGCCCCAAGATCAGATAGTGTCTTGTTAGATGTGTGCTCCCTAATGATGCGAGGGATAGTAAAACTA
Source organism: Tetrastigma voinierianum (assembly GCA_016808115.1). NCBI lineage: Eukaryota > Viridiplantae > Streptophyta > Magnoliopsida > Vitales > Vitaceae > Tetrastigma > Tetrastigma voinierianum. The sequence continues at coordinate 442,282 of JAEQBH010000022.1, forward strand.
CCCGGATCTTTGAGTTTCTCTAGGAGCTTCCGCTGAATGATTGAGCTGTAATTTTCAGTCAAATTTACTGTCCTATATGCTTCTAACTTTTTCTTGTTGCTTATTATCTCCTTCATGAATTTTACATAGTTAGGCATTTGAGCCAACACATTGATGAATGGGTGTTGATCTCGAGTTTCTTAAACATGTTTTGGCTGAGCAAAACTCTCATCGACAGGTTGCTCAAAACCTTTGGGGAAAAGATAAAGTGGAGTATGCAGGAGGTTATTTGGAAAAACCATTCTTTCCGAGATAACTTTATCAAATTTTTGTTCCTTTCCCTTATTCCAATTCCAGCTCAATTCCACTTGTTCTTCTCAGCTTCTATCTTCTTCTAGACAACATGCTCCACTTGCTTTTCAGTTTTCTCATTCTTCTTGGGCTCATCCAACTCTTTCCCACTTCTTAGTGCTATAACCATGCATTGCTTCGGGTTTTTTCTCTATGTCACTCGAAAAGGATTTTGGCATATTCTCTCTCAAAGATTGAGCTAATTGTTCCATTTGATATTCCAAATTTTTCAAAGATGCTTCCAACCCGACCTAATTTGTCTCCATATTCTTCATGCATGTGCCAATATTTGTTTGGTTGTGCTCCAAAATTTTCATGCCTGTCCCCATGGTTGATTGAATACCTTCCATGCTTTTCATTACATTTCCCATCATAGCTTGACCATTTTCCAATTGGGTGATTCTAGTGTTGGTAGACTTCTTCATATCATTTATCATTAGCAATAGTTCATTGAATCCCAACTGCCTTATGTTCCTTGGTGGGCGACAACGTTTGTAGCTTCGAGTGCCATGGTTTGAATTTATGAGGCTCATGGGGAACTATGGCTTGATTGTTATAAGAGAAGTTCTCATGATTCCTTAACCTTGGATGATAATGGGATAGTAAGTTGTTGGATCAGAATGTGTAATTTCTATTATTCACATAGTTTGCATCCTCAATTTACAGCAGAGGATTAGCCATAAGAGCACCTTGTGCTTGCATATATGCGATCTCCCCAATAGTCGGTTCTTTTGGAGCTTGTTGATTTAATCTTTCGTGAAGCTTCACTTTGCCTCAAAATAGCATTCTATTTACCTCATTCCCCTTTGTTTTCTTTGCCTCAGAGAGAGTTTGTAATTATTTCTTTGATTGCCCCAAGATATTAAGTTTGGCCTCCTCTTACGGTTTCCTGGTGGTGATTGAGCCTCCGCCCAGTCCACCTGGTGCCTGGTTGGAATCGTTGAGCCGGCTGCCAGAATCTTTGCATGACAGTCAGCTTATATCTGCTGGATATTTGTAATAATTTACCCCAAATCTCACCATCTTACAAGTGTCTCTTAGTCTCCTTGTCGAAATTGTGTGATTACGCTCTGAATTGAGAATCAAGCCAGATGGAAAAAATCCCAAATCAAGATCACACCACTAGAGCTCCCAATGTCGATTAGTCGACATTATATTATGGAACCAATTTCTTGCTTTATCCCTTAGAGAAAAAGGAAATAACTTCAGTTTAATCACGTTATGGTCTACTCCATTCATCTTGATATTGCCACACAATTGTAAAAAGTTTGATGAGTGCCTATTGGGATCTTCAGAAGGACTGCCACCAAATTCTTATTGTTGGACCATCAAAATCAACGTAGGTTTCAACTCAAAATTGTTAGCACCTATGGGTTGATGTCGAATCCTTGAGTAGTCTTCATTCATCATAGGCCTCCAACAATCACCAAGTGTTAGTTCCCTAATTCTAGGCATTTCATTTTGGTGTGAATGAGCATCATTGAATTTATCAGTGTTGTGAAACCCCGGAAAAATTCGAATTTTTAAGAAAGGGTAAAATAGTAATTTCGGTTGAAAATCTGGAATTTTTCTAGGTCTTGGATGACAAAACGAACTTCACCATTGGAATCGTCTCGCGAAATCTAGCTACCACATTGAATTTCGTCAAATTCCGAGACAGTCGGAACTTCACGTTTTTGAGCGCAGAGGGTCTGGGACGCGTGACACGATTTTTGAGTGGCTTAAAGTGGCGTGTCAGTGTGAATGATTCAAACAATGAGCCCAAGAGGGCTTACATAGGTGTGGCATCATGCCATTAGGAGGAAATCCATGGTGGATGAGAGGATGGAGTGTAATCCTATGAAGCCATAGAGTGAATGAAGTGGCTAGTGAGAGGGCTCGCCAGCTTCTATCTTCTCCCAACCGGTTGGAGAGAGGAAATGAGAGAAAAGGCCAGCCAGATTTAGAGAGATTTTAGAGTAGAAGCTCTCACTTCTCTCTAGATTTCAGTCGGACCGGTGATTCGGGCGGAGCAAGAGGAAAGTGTCATGCGGCGAGGCGCCGGGACGGAGTTGGGGAGTTTATGTTAGTAATAGTGCTCTAGGCCTATTGTATGGACATGATATTTTGACTATTTGTAACACCCTGAAATATACCCTAGCAGTTTTCGGACTTGTGTAGGGTATATTAAAAGCTAAATAGGAATTTTCAGGAAATAAAACGAGAGACCGGGTTATATGAGGTAAAAGTGGAACTTATCCAATTAGGATATATGACATAAGAAGAATAGATTGGATGCCCAAAGTATAATGAGAACAAGATAATTAGTAATTGAGCAAAGGGATATGAAAATCAAAAGTGTAGTGTTCAGTAGGAATAACAAGAGTTGATTTGCAATATTAAAAAGTTGAGGTGCAAATCTTGAGAGATGAAAGACTAACTTATAATTAAAGGGATTTTAAATGAGATATGAGACAAACAAATTCATTTGGTCTCAAATTTGGCTAGGGCTCCATGATTGAGAAGAAAAGGGAGAAAGAAGAGGGAGAAGAGAGGAAAGAGGAAAGAGAAAGAAGAGAGAAGAAGAAGAAGAAAGGAGGGAAAAGCAAAAGGTATGGAGACTAGATGAGTTTTAGTATAAATGCTTGTATAAAGAAGAAAAGAAAGTTTGAGGCATAAATGTTTAAGGCATAAATGAATTTTAATTGTATAAGTATTTATTATAAAGAAAGAAAGAAAGTTTGAGGCATAAATGTTTATAAATGTTTAAGGCATAAATGGATTTTAATTGTATAATTATTATTATAAAGAAAGAAGAGGATTTAGGCATAAATGTTTAAGGCATAAATGGATTTTAATTGTTTAAATATTTATTATAAAGAAGAAAAGAAAGTTTAGGCATAAATGTTTAAGGCATAAATGGTTTTAATTGTATAAGTATTTATTACTTTGATATATCTTGAAAATGTTATCTTAATGAAAATGTACACTCACTGGGCTCTATAGCTCATTCTTTTAGTATGTTTCAAAAACATTTTCGGGACCGAGGCAGTGCTTGCCGAGTAGAGTACCCTCATGTGCAGTGAGTCGAGCCATTGAGAGCGGCAGTTGTGATTTCATTGTATATACATTTTGCATATGTATATATTGAATAATTTGTCAATAATATATATCATATATGCGTCTCCTTTGAAAGGAACTACTTAGGCAATTCGGCTTATGTAAGGCTCAAGCCCAATCTTTTTATAAAACTGTGCATGGAATTGAAGAAGTTTTGAATGTTTTGATGATTGAAATGGATAAATGTATATGGTATATATATTGTGTTGATTGAGTTATGGACGAGGAGTCCTAAAACGGAAGTTGAGAAGTTGAGTATTGAAAGATTAGAAGTGTTTTTAAATGTTTTAGCAGATTTTGTAAATTTGGGAAAGTCCGAAAAAACGGAGAAACTCTTATTGTTTTCTGAAAAAGTCCAGTGTTTTGAAAAAGAAAAAAAAAAATTTCAGCAGCTTTCCGCATTATTTTTAAAGATATTAAGGATTGTAAAGGGGTTGTCATGGTTTATTTATTGTTTTACAGGAAAGTTCATATCCATTTGGTGCAGGATCCCCTCGGTTCATAAGTTAATAAGGTGGGATCTTTCTTCTTTTTTATTATTATAATGATTTGCATATTTATTATATATAATGTCCTTGAATAATATTATTAATTATTCTAAATGTCCCTAATCGGTTATTATTATGGGATAACAATGAATTAAGATTGAGTATAAAGAAGTTTGATTGATATTCATGGGATGAATATGTGTATAGAATCTGGAAATTAAATTTATATCTATTTGTTGAGAACAAATATTGGACCAGGACTGTCTTGAGATTAATACATGGATCGAAGTCATAAGTTAATCTTTAATGGTTGTGTCATTAAATCCTTTGACACAGAGATCATTTGTAGTTCTCAGCATGGGAATAATGTGTGTTTTGATAATCAAAACGTTGTCTTTAATCGGATGACTATAAGGTTATACTAGAACATAATAAAATTATGTAGTGAGATATGAGCGATTAAGATGAAATTTATCCCTCTTATTATAAAGAGATATCTACGAATTACCTCGACAATTGAGGCGAGAAATGCGTAGCCGTGCTCAAATGAATTGATGGAGATCAATGTCATTTGTTTAATCGATCCCCAATTGGGTTTGATAAACTCAGATAGAGCGATATAAGGTTGATTTGCCCATGCCTTATATTCTATCAAGATATCGCCAAGGACAAAAGAATTGTATCATTAGCTATATTAAGGTTGTCTCGGATCATGAGCTTTTCATTTAACCCAGGTAGTCATAATGTCTTGCTAGAGGGTTACTTGGGCTTGTGAGGATCAAAATGTGATTTAGGCACTCTTGTAAATGTTAATTGAACTGCTGTGATCGCATTAAGAACAAATAATAACGAGTTATGGTTTTTCACTCTACGCAAAAGTAATTTAAAATAGTGAGATTATTTTAAATTACAAATAACAATTAGTTGTTATTTAAATTCGAATTTAATTTGAAAGTTTAAATTCGTGATTTAAATTATAACAAATAATTAATTTGTTATATTTTTTTTATTGGATAAGGAAATAATCGTAAAGAGGGTTTTTTAAAGGAGTTTTAAATATATATTAATATAAATAAGTCGTTTCCTTATCGATAAGGATTTGAATTTAAATTGTTATTATTTAAAAGAGTTTTAAATATATAATAATATAAATTAGTTTCCTTATCTGATAAGGATTTGAATTTAAATTGTTATTATTTAAGAGTTTTAAATATATATTAATATAAATAAATTCGTTTCCTTATACGATAAGGATTTGAATTTAAATTGTTATTATTTAAAAGGAATTTTAAATATATAATAATATAAGTCGTTTTCACTATCGATAAGGATTTGGATTTAAATTTATTATTTAAAAGAGTTTTGAATATATAATAATAATAAATTCGTTTGACAAAAAACCACAAGGAGACTTATATATATATATATATATATATATATATATATATATATATATATATATATATATATATATATATATATATATGTGAGACATATATATTTTGGTGTGGTAAGTCTTTTACTCGAGAAGAACGACCAACACGAGAGAGACCCAATTTCGTTTTTGAGGAAAGCGAACTTTGAACTAGCATTCAACAAGATCGTTCATTATTTGTTCGTGTGTGTGGATACTTGTAGGGTGGTCGCTTTTGAGGCGACACCTTTGAAGATCCGAATAAACCAAGGCGAGACTTTGAGGCTTGGCCCGAATCGATCTCTGGTAAATTGCGTTTACCTTGTCGGTTTATGAAAGCAGCGTGATCCTTGAGTGGGTTAAGGATAAAATTTTAAATTCGGTATATTTATGTTCCAACTTGATTGAATGTGCTGTAACCCAACGAGTTTAACTCCAAGAGGTAGGGGTTTTTCTCTACTTGGTTTTAATCCCTTATCCACAAAGGGCCATTCAAATGGCATGGGTTGTGTGAAGCGAAGTAATTAGGCGTGAGCAGTTTCGAACTTTGAGACTGGTGTTGGAAGTGCAGGACTATTTTCGGACGATCCAGAGGACTGATTTTGGGTAAGTAATTGTCCTTGTGTACTATTTTTATGTGTTAGAGTTAAAATGAATAATGGTATTGGTTGTCTTGCCATAAGGGGAATGTTTGGTTGTGTTTTGAACCATAGGAAGCTGTCACATTGTGATAGTACGCATTAATCGGACCTTAGAACTGGTTTTTGGGTAGGTAATAAAAGGAATTTTGTAGTGAGTCCTTCAGGTATATTGTATCCACATCAGTGAACTTGATGTTAGGATTTTGAATTTCTCAATTCGGACCTCTGTAGATCAAGTTATGGTTCTTTTACCCCCCAGTGATGCAAGTGAGAAAGCTGCAGAGGTCGATTTGCTAGAGGTCGGCTGCTAGAGGTTAGTTTGCTAGGTCGAATGGGGCGGAGGAGTCAACTCAGCCCGGTGGCTCGACGGAGGTCAGCTCCAGGTAGAGGGGTCGGCTCGGCGGGGAGGGTTGGCCACCGGCCCGGATGTCGGCTCGGCTGGGGTCGGCTCGACGGGGCCCACGGCTCATCACGGGGCCTCCCGACCCGGACAGGCCATCTTGCCGTCCGAACTCCATTAAATTTCTTGGACTTTATGCAAATCCCATTAGTCAAGGATCATTCATATGCCTGTGGAGGGCGAGTGGGTGAGCTCGAACGGTGAGCTTTCCCGAACGAGGTTAGATCAGCTCAGCTGGATTTAGGTCATCAGCAAGGTCGAACCGTCATTTGCCCGGATTTGACTACGTGTGACCTCCAACTTCGGAAGGTCATAACTTCTTCGTCCAAACTCCGTTTCGGGTGTTCTTGGACTCTAGGGAAAGCCCATTGAGTCAAGATTCCATTCATGTTCATGTGGAGGGTAGTAGGTGATCTCATCCAGGTCAGCTCAGCTCGGCCATGTTAGGTCAGCTCGGCCATGTTGGACTACGTGTGACCTCCAACTTCGGAAGGTCATAACTTCTTCGTCCGAATTCTGTTTTGGGTGTTCTTGGACTCCATGGAAAGCCCATTGAGTCAAGATTCCATTCATATGCCTATGGAGGGCATTAGGTGAGCTCATCCAGGTCATCTCAGCTCGTCCAGTTCAGGTCATCTCGGCCAAGTCAGTTCAGCTCGGCTGGGTTTGACTACGTGTGAAACTTCGGAAGGTCATAACTTCTTCGCCCGAACTCCGTTTCGAGTGTTCCTGGACTCTATGGAAAGCCCATTGAGTCAAGATTCCAGCCAGGTTCATTTGGATGGTAGTGGGTTCTGGGGCTGGCCATCTAGGGCAGGTCGGCCAAGACAGGTCGGGTAGGTCAGCTCGGGAAAGGCTAGCTACTCATGTGACCTCCAGCCGGAGGTCTACTTCTTCGTCCAAACTCAGTTTGATTGTTGACTCCATGGCCCATTGAGTCACAATTCTATCCATGTTTCTGTGGAGGATAGTGGATGACCATAACCTTTCTGAAAACCTATGTTTTTCACCAAGTGTGCTGGTTGCTTGGTTGTGTCAATGTAAATAGCCGGGTTGTGACATGACCATTGCATGGCATGTTGTAGGCTAATGTATTGGGTAGGGGATTTTCCTACTCGGTTTATTTAAGCACAAGAGGCTTTAAAAATGAAGCCTCAGGCTGTCTATGGGAGGTAGCGGGCCGAAACGTGGTGTGTGTATAAGGCCATAAGCTATGTGCGCAAGTGCACGCGTCGCCCCAAGTAATATAGTGTACCAATGGTACGGATATTGATCCACGGGGACAGGTGTGTTGAATACAAAGGTTTTGCTTTTTAGATAATATCTGAATAAACGTATTGTAAGAAAGAAGTTGAGTGTGTAAATTTCAAGTAAGCTATTGGTTCTAATGAATTACTGGTATTGAAGACTAGGGTTATGTCTCCCCCTGTCACTTTCGATGGATTATTACTTAAAGATGCTATTATTCAATGTATTTATAATTTGTTGATGAGGAAGTGATCTTGCTTACGAGATATCCTCTCTCGAATTATATCCCAGCCTATCATCGAATAGAGTTGGAATATATCTCTATCCTTCCGGTATTTCAAAATCTTCAAATGTTACATTACTCGAGTGCACTTGGATCGAATAACTCTATTTGCAAGATCAACTAAAAGTTTGCTCTACTAAGATCTGGATATCCTCATCTCTGAATCTGGGATCTCGGTATGGATTTGTATACTAATGTTGGCCAATCACCCATATAATTAGTTATAGATATAAGCGAGGGCAGAACAATTTTATAAACCAATGAATAATATAATTATGATCTTTAATCCGCCCGAACATGTGGGGTTCAACAAACATACGATATAGATCTAAAACCTCTTTTGAATAAAAAATTATCGATATTAAATATGCAAAACATCATTCTATTATCCGAAGCCAGGAAAACAATACAAATCCACGGGCTGCTCTTCGAGATTGATGTCATTTCTTTTGCTACGGATTTTCGTACTTACTAGTCAAAGTCGCCTCGGAATATAGATTAGACCCTTGGTGCTTTTTAATGATGGAGGGGCAGATCTCGCTGACGTCAGCGGCGTTGCAACATCAGCGGCGTTGAGGCGTCAGCGGCGTTGCTGCTTGTTGACTTCATTGGGTTGACCCAGCGTCGCGGCGTTAGGGCGTCCGGCGATGGGGCGTGACCTTAGGGGGGCGTCGCGGCCATTGGAGCGATCCACGACCTCCGGCGGCGCCGCCATTGCTTTCCCACTGCTCTAATTTGCTTCAAAGTTTACTCTTCACCCCTTGTTGCACTGCATTCACGAGAACTTGCCATACTCGGGTAGCTATAAAAATACATATTTAAATGTAAAATAACGCTAAAACTAAGATGAAACATGTGCCTCTGAGTGTTTTGGAGCTCATCACCCCCAAACTTAATTTCTTGCTTGTCCCAGCGAATGGACTCTAAGCAGGTTACACTCGACATACTTAAGTCTAACACTAAGATAGTGATGCATGCCCAATAAGTAGAGGATCCAAATTGGGCCCGAGCTCATATTCTTTCTTTGCATGTTGTTCGAAGTTCACGGGATCATCAGGGTGTTTGACTGGAAAAAGCTTCCGGTTGAAATAGGTAAGTGACTAAGTGCATAATTAGCTGGTATTCAATAGCCTTTTGAGGGGATCCTGTGTGCGTCGAGATAGGTGACCTCTGGTGTATGCCTGGATTCAGACACCCCAGACAGGCTCTGACTCACCTCTTTAGAAGAAGCTAACTAGGAAAGGATAAGGCACCCTTTTTATTTCATACCAAAATATCTAAATATTTCCTAAATACACAAAAAAAAGACCTAGTGCGAAGTTTTAGATGGTGTTCTGGCGGGGATCCCATTGGTGACTCCCCACCAATTAGTTAAGAACCTTAGGCATTGAAATTCCTTCAAACTTCACCCAGAACACTCAAGCCAGCTCAAAGGCCCTAGGTTGGAATGATCATCTTCACATCCCATGTGATGATATAGTAATGTCCCGGCCCGATTGGCTTAGGGCATTAGGCTTTGAAAGGCCTCGGGTGTGCAGGAGTTCGGTGGATGACCCACTTATTCTAATTCACAAGCCTATATATATATTTTTTTTAGTTGGGGCTCAATGGCAATCCTCTTTTGATTGGGTGTCCCATCACTTAGATTGTTAGAGACTCCCAAGGTTTGTCTAGCTTTAGTAGTTGGTCGGCACCTGCCATACCACAGAGTCATTGGTGTGTGGGTGATAGGGTCATTGGAATTAAGTTTTCTTACGACTGCCGAGGTGGTTCACTAGCCTCCCCACCTATTCAACCTAATTACCAAGCATCAAACATCATATGCATACGTTCTTCCATGTCAATAGTGAATTCGGTCCAAGCGTCTTGACTCAACACCAGCACACATACACAGGACTATCTACACTTAGAAACTACTCATTATAAGAATGACCCTAACACTGCATGAAGCAAAACTAACACATGACTCATGTCAAATTAAATTGAAAAAGTAGCTGGAAACTAAGCGAAACACAACTAACATTGCTTCATGAAGAAAAATGCTACACAAATCGAAAGAATCAAAACACAACTAAACAAATCTAGCCAAACTCGTCGCACACACACGAACAAAATATCCGATTGTCCTCGGCGGCAATAAGCAAACGATGGGGGTAAAGAGGAACTCCCTGGTGATCACTGCGGTGGAGGTGGTGGCGGCTGGTGGTAAGCGAGAAGCTGTGCAATCTGGGCCTGCAAGGTTTCTTTCTTTCTTGAAGAATGGTGGCTGATTAAGCGTACAGTCTGTAATCCCGGCCGCGGGAGTGCACTCCATATCTTGTGTGATGAGGACTCGGTGCTTCTGGGTCTCGATCCCGAGAATGCATCAAAGCTCGATAAGTGAGGCACCGGGTCCTCGGGGTGGAAGTGAGGTGGAGGGGGTGCCTCGTGAGGCTGCGGTGGTGGTGGTGGTGGAGGTGGATGGGACGGGGCGGCCCGATGTCCTCCGGGGGGATCGCGGTCGAACGGCGGGTGGTCGTGACTGATCCTGCGATCCGGGCTCGTGGCCGGAGGTGGCGGACCCCCTCGGGTCGTAGCACACCAGTTTGTCTCAACCAGTGATATGAAGCTAATGGGATTGTGGCGACGGGCCCGAAGCCGCGGTGTATAAAATGAATGCCTCATCTTGTAGAAGTACTTGCGTAGCCCCAAGTAATATAGTGTACTTAAAGTACGAATATCGATCCACAGGGAAAGGTAAATTGAATACAAAGGTTCTGCTTTTCAGATAATATCTAAATAAAGGATTTTAGGATAAAAATCAAATAAGGAAACTATAACTTCGTGATGGGTTCTAATGAATTAATGGTGTTGGCGCTTTAGGGTTAAATCGCCCACTATCACGTTGATGGATTACTTTCTAAAGATAGTGTTACTCAATATATTGTAATATGTCAATTGTGAGGTGATCAGCTTGCATTCTGAGATATCCTCTCTCGAGTATCATATCATTTATCTAAGTGAATGAATCAGGTATATCCTCTATCTCGACTCGGTATTAGAAATGCTTAAATGTCTGACCCGGATACACCTTTAGGTTCGGAATATCTCTATTAAGCAGAGATCGACTAAAGGCTACTCTACGAGATCACTGAATGGCCTCATCTCTCGAATCTCGGATCTCCGGTGTGCTTATGCTAACATTGGCCAGATGTTATCATATAATTGAAATACAGGTATAGAGTAGATATGACAAATTAATAACAATTGAATAACATGAAATATCAAACTTAATCCATTGTTCGTGACCCGGGGGTTTTGATGTAACCTAGAAGAGATCTAGAACATAATGAAATAAAGATGAAAGCATTTTAATAAAGAAAACTGCATTTATTTCGCAGATCCGAAAATATCGAAAAATGAAAGCGTTTACCTTCCGGGCGCTACCAATTGGTGTCACTACATACGACGGTGCCTGCGTTAGTGCGCTTCCGATCTCCGATTTGCGAGCCACTAATTTGCTTTTAATAGGAGTGCATATTTTGGTGGCGGTAAGCGGCGTAAGGCGTCGCGGCGTGGTGGCGTCCGCAGCGATAGGGGGCGTCGCGGCGTGAGGGCGTCACGGCGTGGGGGCGTCACGGCGATGGGGCGTCGCAGCGTCGGGCGTCAGCGGCGTGTAGTGCCATCGCCTTGTTCCATTTGCTCACCGTCGCTACGTTCTTTGCTCTTTTCACACCAATTATACGCATTCACAAAAGGCATCTACTCGATATTCTAGTCACAAAAACTATAAAATTACTCTAAAATAAACGTTAAAATGTGTGGCGAGTATAATATGTGATGTTTAAAGGGCCTCATAGGTAGCCACGCCTCATTGTCGTCGGGAACCGAAGCTCGTTTGCATAAGCGAGATGAGGAAGGTTGCCACAGATTCCATTTTGGCGTCCGGTTATGGAGGATGGCATCATATAGCCTACCCATCAAAGGTATATCTTGTATGGTGGCATAGTTAGGCGGGGCCACGGCAGGCGTCACTTCACACCACGTTGTCGTCGAATAAGGCGCGACGTGATGAAGTGATGCGGACTGCTTAGGTATAAAGGCCCGAATATTTGGCCTTAGATGAACTACATATTTCCTTTCAATGGCTTCCTCACCCAGGCCATTAGTCAATGCCCAGAGATGACCTCGGGGTGGTCGGGAGTGCTTTCGTAAAGCCGTCGAAGCGGCCGAGAGGGACATGATCTAGACTATAATGGTATTGATGACTCCACGCTGAAGTCGGCTGATACTCCTGCACGGGACTTTGCTGGGAGCGTAGGAGCGGAATTAGCACTCGAATTCTTACACCACTCATCGCCCATTTGGATGAGGTGGTTGACAAGAAGATCACTGCCATCCAGCAAATGCATAATCGTCTTGCGGAAAAAGAGAGCCATCGAGTGGTGAGAGCCCTTATCATGTCCTTGAAGCTTGTTTCTTGCAAATGGTCTTAGAGCCGTTCAACCACCCTCATTCACGAACCGTGTGACATCGCAAGTCAGGTGCGGTCCTTGGGACCAACCGAAGCAGTAGGCAATTTAGTTTGCGGTTTGATAGAGGCGGGGCCAGGGATTTGGTGGGACAAATCTCACGTGGTGATGACTGCAGGGTGGCTGTGAGTACAGGCCTAAACAAAGCTCTGAGCACTTAGAGGTGCACTAGGAAAACTGAGCCGACTAAGTGTGACCCCTCAGGCAGGACTGAGCACCTAAAATGACCTAATGTGACCTAGATGTGAACCTAAAAGACTAGGACCATTGTGGATGACTATGCTAGTGTGAGAAATTTGAGTCTTTGTGCAGATTAATAATGAATGATTAGGCAGCGGTGGACCGGTGTGTGATGATAATCAGGTGATGTGTGCAAAGGGAAGGTCGAAGGGGCAATATATGAGACCTCAGGCCGATTGTAATTATAGCGCTCAGGCAAGGAATGACGATCACGGTGGTGGGCGGAGGCTGAGGTTGGGCGAGGGGTGATGAATCTGAGGTGAGAAGAGCAAAAATGGCGTGTGGCGCCAGCGAGGCGGCGTAGCGCGCGGCGTTAGGCGGCGTTGCGGCGTTACCACGAGGATATATACACCAGCGTTAGCGGCGTTGAGCGTCGCTGGCGTTCCGAAAAGCGGTACTAAATAACGTCGCGACGTTGGATATCAACGTTGCGGCGTTCTGAAAACTGTATTAATCAACGTGGCGGCGTTGGATCTCACGTTCACGGCGTTTGAAGTGTAAAATTCAGCGTCGGCGGCGTTGGAAATCAACTTTGTCAGCGGCGTTCCAGAGACGCACAAAATCGCGTCGGCGGCGTTGCAATCTCGTGGCGACGTTCGAGAGAAGGCTTGTTACGGCGTTGCGGCGTCTGAAGCTTAGCGGCGTTGCGATGGCGGTAGCGGCGTTCTGAAAACTTAAAAATTTACCGCATTCGTAGCCACGTTTCTGAGACCCTCCCCTGCGCCATGTGACTCTACGGACTTGCCATACTCTGCACTCATCGATCCTCCCGTACACTGCGTTACGCCGAGTCGGTAAACGACCAAGAAGAATGCAGATTAGATGACGACAACTGATATCGAAACAAACATTAAAAAAATGTCACTTTAGAAGGCGGAAGAAGTCTACGAAAACTTGGGTTGCCTCCTGCGCTATGTTTAATGTCGTTAAGCTCGGCGACCCATGTCTGAGTGTGCTCGGGAACTCCGACTCTGATTGCACTGCCCTTGAGGTGGATCAGTTCAGGAATGATGCGGCATGCGAGACTGTAGCCTCAATCGGCTGTCGTTTAGGTGGTGGCTTTGTGAATATTGCCTTTCTGGGATGTATAACCTCTTGCCCCACCATGGCTTAAAGACCTTGATCAGCTGTGAAGGCCGGACCATCTAGACTTTAATTTCCCGAAAGGGCTTTAGGCGAAATTGAACAAAGAACTTGTTGTCTGCTGTGAACTCACTACGGTAATGTGTTTATCGTCACGGAGCTTTTGTTTTTCCTTGTGTAAAAAATGCGGGGCGTTTTCATAAGCTGTTCTGGTGTCTGGCGTTCTTTGGCATAACGATCGGCTTTCTCACTGCTAGTGTCACGTACATATTCAACTTTAAAGTTGCCAGGTGGGCTCGATGCAGTCGATTCCCTTTGGAAGATGGCGTGTTTGCCATGCATACAAGTCTGAAAGGCGACATACGAGGGTTTTAAAAACGTGCGGTCGCCCGGAGTGCATCCTCGTTTTGACCAATCCTTCACCAGAGCCCCATTAGCGGTCTTTCCCAAAGGAATAGACTTAATTTCTCGATTAAGGCACCTCGCAACTTTGCCCATTTATTTGGGTGGTAGCAAAGAGATGTGCGATAGCGCTACCAATACTTTTGCAAAACCTTGTCAATTACCTTGTGCAAAAGTAAGTACCATTATACCTTGATCGGTGCTCGAGGGTTCATCGGGAGAATATGTTCTTTGCAGAAGGCGAGCCCGACCTTGCATCGTTGGTGCGGGTTGGATTGCTCCACCCACTTGACCGCAGTGCGCGGTAGAATGTACGGTTGTATCGGATGTGAGAAATGGTCTATGAAATCCATCCCCAAAGTGAAATAACTACTTCGAGAATGGTGCATGGGTGGTTAAGTGCTTTCACAATCTCCCATTGACATTTGTCACATGTGGATCTGAAATGATGAGCCTTCTCACTGAATAATTTAGGCGGTGGCTTTGATTAAGTGCCTTGTGCAGTTCGGCCTGAATATCCACCATGGTAGAGAGTGGCGGTGGTTTAGTATCTTTGTTCATTTTCATCTTGGGCACATCTAGGATCACTGATCGCCTGATTAATCTGGCAAAAAATTGCTCACTCTGATATTTGGTGTTTGGATATCACGGCAGATTTTCTGTTGATAGTTAAATTAAGGACTGCAGCGGCTGCCGAATAATTCACGTAATCTGAACCATGGAGCTGCCCTCTTGTATTTAATACTAAGATTCGCTCATACGGAAAGTCATCATTCACAGATAATATTAATGCCCGCTCGATCGTGAAGATGATGCCTTACTGGGTTCGGTGCACTTCATGGCCTTTAATCTCAACATCAAATTTCGCGTTGAAAAGAACCCACCGAATTAATCGGGGTTTGGCATCTTTTTTAGTCATCAAGTACTTAATGGCAGACGATCGCAGAACTACCTAATCTTGTTGCCAATCAAATATGGCCTGAATTTTTCGAAAGCAAAGACGTATAGCCAATAGTTTCTTTCAGTATGGCATAATTCACAGAGCATCATTCAGGTTCTACTTGTATAGTAAATTACCCGAAATATTTTCTCAGTTTTGCCCCCTTAACACTCGCTCTCTAATCAACGCTTAAGGGCCACACATGTTCAATGGAAAGGACTAATCCTGAGCCACGACAATAGAGCCGATACCAACTTATCCTTCAACATCGAAATGCATGCAAACATTGTGAATCAAACTAAATGGATCCCTTGGACTAGAAGGTTAGACAACTAAGCCAGAATCATGAAATCCTTGATGAACCATTTATAGAATCCAAATAAGTGGCCTAAAAACTTTGGAATTCCTTTTTTACTAATGAGGGTGGAGGCACTTTTCAATTGTTTTATCTCGCCTCTATCTACCTCTTATCCCTCTTGTCGAAATCCGATGCCATGATACGACACCAGACTCATAAAATGGCACTTTTCCCAATTGAGTACTAAGTCAAGTCTCCCTACATCTTGCCAAGATGTACCTCAAGTTTTCCAAACAGTTGTCAAATGAATTACCCAATACTAAAAAATCGTCCATGAAGATCTCAATTGTCTTTTCAACCATGTCAGAGAATATGGCCATCATACATCGTTGAAAAGTGCCCAGCTGCGATCAGACAAATTTTCAAAGGGCATCCGCCTAAATGCGAATGTTCCATAAGGACAAGTGAATGTCACTTTCTCCTCGATCTTTTGTGGAGCTATAGCAATTTGATTGTAGCCTAATATCCATCCAAAAAAGCACAAGATTCATGACCTAGCTTAATCCATCTAGCATCCGACGAACTAAGAATGGAAAAATGATCTTTCCGAAAGTGGCTTTGTTCGCTTCCGATAATTATTACAAATCCTCCACCAGAATCGCTCGAGAAGGCAAAGAAGATGTTATTTTCTAGCTCGATGACGCTTGTTCCTCCTTCTGGGAGACTACTTGAATGGACTTTACCATGCACCGCCCGGGGTGGGATAAATCACTCAGTATCTAGCCATTTTAAAACTTCCTTTCGATCACTTTTCATTGCCTGATTCAACCTCCTCCGTCTAATTAAAGGTTTATGTCCATCTTCTTAGCAAAATTACGATGCACGCACATAAGGGCGAATCCTTTAAATCTGGGCTAGAGACCATCCGGAGCTTTATACAGGATCTCTAAGGACCTCAATAATCTTTCCTCTAGTTCAAACAAAGATGATGATCACCGCAGCAGTAGATGCTACTCCAAGGTATCTACTAAAATGGCTAGGGTGGTGTTTTTTCGGGTCCAACTTAGGTGGCTTGCTCAACCGACGGACCGGAGTTTTAACCCTTCAACTAGAGATTGGAAGTATTTCCTTCTATCAGTCCGAAAGAGTCCATCCATTTAACATATTCTTCCTCGCCGTCTGTGCTCTCGCACTATTCTCCACTAGGCTAAATTTCTCCATGGGTCAAGAAACCACTTGCCAGACACTATAGCCTCTACTATTTCGCCATAGCGCATCACTCTGATGTTCCACTGCCTAAACACGTCAACTTGATCATCTTCCGCACTCTCAATTTCAGCTTCTCCTCTCTAGACATCAATCATTGCTCACACAGAAGAAACTACTTCACCCAAGATTATGGGTATTTCTTTATCTTCTTCCATATCTAATACAATGAAATTCAAGTGGGAAGATAAACTTGTCAACCCTTTACTTAGGACATCTTCTATTACTCCTCTCGATGCTTCAAGATCTATCATGTTTCGGAAGCAGGATCAGAATGCAAGGGCCTCACTCTAATCCCAAACGCTTGAAATGGATAAGGCATAAGATTAATGCCGCACCCAAATCACATAGGGCTCCTCTCAAAGATAGCATTTCCAATAGTGCACTGATAGTGAAACCGCATGGGTCCTGCTTTTCTTGCGGCACTTTTCTCTCAAGTATGGCACTACATTCTCGCTTAAGTTAATCGTTTAAATCAGCCACCTTCTCTTCGGGACAGAATGTCTTTCATAAATTTTACATAATCGGGCATTTGCTCTGGGGCATCAAAGAACGGATATTGATGTGTAAACTTTTCTGGAACACGTCCATGAATTTAGTGAATCTCTTATCCAAACTTTATGCTTCTTTAGACGCCAGGGGTAAGGAATCGTAGGTCGCCTCGCTTCACAGTCACGACCGCTTTCATTGTCGTTCTTATCTCGCACTATTCCGACCGGCCGGATGACTTTCTCAGCCTCTACTTCCTCTATAACCGATCGCTCGTCTCACCTCTACCACTTCAAAGATAACCGCTGACATGTCTATTCCCATCTCTTCTCGTTTACTCGAAATACTTCGTAAGGAACCCGCTGCCTTCTGGCCAATAAGTTTGCCATTCGACCCATTCATATCTAAATTTCTCACTGCGGCCGCTTTGATTGTTCAATCGGGTCAGACCGGTCAGATATTCGCCTCGTCTCATTCATGAAAGCAGAGTGGGAGGTTAACATCCTGCGGCAAGAGCTTGTTCTAAGTCCACTTTCTGGGGAGGTGGTTCACTAGCCTCTACTGATGGCATATTGTTCAAGTTATTCCTCCATCCATAAATTCTCGATCATTCGACCGCTCGAGCTCGACATTACGCCCACCCGCCTTGATTTTGATTCCATAATTTCGTTTCCATAATCGTCCTTTTGCCGTGATTGATTCCGATTGAACCTCGACACATACCGGCCTCGCTCTACTATCGGGTTTCGACCGACATTCCCAGGCTATTGTGCCATTCCTCCGCTGTGAATTCACACAACCTCTGTGGGCCGGGTCTGTATGGCATTCGCGGTTCCTTGTCGCCTATTTAACCTGCTTAGTCACCAAGGTAGCTTACATGATTAACCGCATTGTCGAGGACTCCTACGCATCCGTACACTCCACGCTTAATGTGTAACTCTTCTCTAGGCCAGCTACTTTGTATTGGCTGCAACATCTTCTAAGATTTCATAAGCTTGTCCAGGGTTTTCTTCATCGTGATCCTCCAATGAGGCGCCAATCACTGCTTCAGTCGCAGATTCTCAAACCATTATAAAAAGTGTGAACTTGCATCCATTCGTCACGGCAGTGGGCATTTTCTCAATGGGGTCAGGAATCTATCCCACGCTTCGCCGCAAGTTCTCCCCCCAATCGGTCTAAACGATGGATCTCTGCGTACGTTGTGCACTTTCGGCGGGAAAAACTTAGTCGTAAATTTCGCACTAAATCGCTCCATGAAGTAATGGAATCCAAGTGGTTGACTCGTTAGCCAACGTCAGCTCTACTACCTAGAGAGCGGGAATAATCTCAACCCGAAAAGCTTCAAGAACCCCATTGTACTTGATCGTATTGAAACTTCATGAAGCTGGTTAAATGCATATTCGGTTCCTATGGGGTAGTCCATGAAACAAGATATTCTCGCGAAAGATCTCGTAATGCTATCAATTTCATTTCAAGTTGCTTCGCTCAATGGTGGTCGTTCGATAGTCAGTTCAATCCACCGTGAGGCGGAAGTGCAACCTCTAGTAACATGAATGGACTATCCGCTGTATAAACGTCTGGTGCGGAGTCTGGCGGTTCTATTTACTTCGTGGTTCATTCCGCTCAATGCCAAGATTCTGCCTCTAAAGTGCTTTCCATGATTGCTAGGATTTCTGTTATGTTCTTCGCTTTTCGTTTCGCAGATTCTCGTGTAAAGTTCTTTCTGGCTCAGGATCAAACAGATGTTGGTCAACTTGATCTCGACGTCGCATATACTTACTGAAATCTAAACTGCAATCACACACGAACCAACAATACCAAATTACCAGCACTTGTAAAAACAAATAAAAACAAAAATTTCAGAGTAATATCTAATTGCTTTATTCTCTATATCAATCTAAATCTGTCCCCGGCAACGGCGCCAAAAACTTGACAGGCCGAAAACGTGGTGTGTAAAATGTACGCCTATGTGCGCAAGTGCACGGCCGCCCAAGTAATATATGGTACCAATGGTACTGATATTGATCCATGGGACAGTGTTGAATACAAAGGTTTTGCTTTTAGATAATATTTGAATAAACGCATTGTAAGAAAGAAAATCGAGTGTAAATTTCAACTAGCTATTGGTTCTAATGAATTATGGTATTGAAGACTATGGTTATGTCTCCTGTCACTTTCGACATGGATTATTACTTTAAAGATGCTATTATTCAATGTATTTATAATTTGTTGATGCATGGTGGTGATCTTACTTACGTAGATATCCTCTCGAGGTATATCCGCTCACCCGTGAATAGAGTTGAGTATATCTCTATCCCAACTCGTATTTCCGAAATGCTTAAATGTTTTAACCTCAAGTGCCACCTTCAGGATCGGAATATCTCTATTTACCGAATCAACTAAAGGTCGTTTGATGTGATCTCCGATATCTCATATCTCGAACTCTGATCTCCAAAGATGGTTATGCTATCGTTGGCGACATCACCATATAATTGAATTATAGATATAAAGCAGAGCAAACAATTTTATAAACCAATGAATAATATAAATTAACAATTTAATCCATGAACATGTGACAGGTTCAACAACAATTCTGCATATAGATCTAAACATAATCGAATACAAAATTATCAATATTAAATATGTAAAACATCATTCTATTATCCAAAATGGAAAACAATACAAATCACGCTCTTCTTCGATCGATGTCACGCCCGATTTCCTCGCCTCAGTCCGCACTTCGATACTTCACTCAACCCTGGTGCTTTTAATGATGGAGGGCGGTGATTCCCCGCACGACGTCGACGCTGTAACGCCGCGACGCTGAGACGCCACGACGCTGAGAAGTCGCGAACGCTGTCGCTTGTTGACTTTTTCATCGTCGTAATCTAACGCCGCGACGCTAGACGCCACGACGTGGGGACGTCGCGAGGTTGGAATGTCGCGACGCTCCAGCCACTTTCATGCATTGCTTTCCACTGCTCTAATTTGCTTCCAAAGTTTGCTCTTTTCACCTCATTTGCACCGCATCACGTAATCCTGCCATTACCTGTGTATCGAGCTATAAAAATACATATTTAAACGTAAAATAACGCTAAAAACCTAAGATAGGCGCAGGTATACTCTGAGTGTTTTAGGCACTCATCAGGAGGCCATAAGGTTTAGTTCCAACAACTTGGGACTGAAGGATAGAGGATTTCTATGACCAGTTTCACATAGTCCAAGACTGTGGTGGGTTGGGGTTTGAACCGGAAACTAAAAGTTTCTAGGTTTTATGGTTGTTTGATGTTGTATGGATGATTGGAACCAAACTGGTTCATGATTGTGAAGGGGCAGTGAGGTACCCTGTTGTAATGGGTAGGAATTACTATGAGTTAGCTTAAGGAAGGCTATATGACATTATGGTTTAGTCATGGGTTGATGAATGCTAATATGTTTGACATGATGTATATACATATTGGCATGAAGTATATGGAATTTATATGCTTGTGATATATGCTTGCATGGTATGTTGACATGAGTAAAATAATATCTGGAATTTGTATGCTGTTGATATAAATTTCTTAATGATGCATGTATTATGCATGGGTTAAATGCACATATAGCACCTAATATACGATAGCATGTTATGGAGGCAATGGCATGATTGCATCAGACATGCAATAGGACATCACATGACATGGGTGTGAGTGCATGGTGGTGAGACCTACAATGTGTTTGGTGTTCGATCGTATGTTGTGGTGGTACATGGTTGATCGACACTATGCTCGTGTTCTACGCGGGTTTGGTAACATTGACAACATCCAAAATGAGTCGACGATTTTGAAAGAAATGAAAATAACATACGTAGAATGGTGTAACAAGATGGGGTAGATCCCCCCAAGGTAAAAGACCCAAATTTATTGAGGTTAGACATGATCACCGGCGATGAAAGCCTGTCAAAAGTGTCAGAAAGGTGCGCAGCATCCGACGGTGTAATCCTGAAAATCCGTGGCTCATAAATGCATAAACACATGAAATTTGATCAAATCAAATGAACATTGGGGGTTTGTCCAATGGGTTACTAGTTTTTTTTGTTTTAAAAAAAAGGGGTCATTGATGGAACAAAAATGACGGTTGGTTTTTCACACTTCGCATTAGCATGTGTGAGGGAGTTAGTGATGACTCAGACATGGATAAGCACAGTCACATTCTCATCCATAAGAGATGTAGACATTCGAGCAGGAATGTGTATATTTTTACTTGAATGTGTGTATGTTTGATCATTGCATGAGAACTTAGGTGTGCTAACCAGAGGAGATTATCACTACTTCAGCTTTGCTCACTCCGTCAGGATCCCTTCGTGCATGAAGACGACGCCCTTCGAGGCCGTGAGTAAGAAGAAGAAGGCCGAATCAGGCCTTGAGAAAACATTTTTGTAAAATATATTAGAACAATATAATTTTATATATTTTGCATGTAAAAGATGTACATCAAACTCTCAGATGAAAAAAAAAAAAAATGACCCCCGAAATTTAGGACTTCACAAGTGTTTGGATCGTCCATCTTAGCTTTATCGACTTTGACCTTTTTTTCATCTGAACAATGTTTTTTTTATTTTTGGATCAAACGACAATAGATTAGAGTTGGACCTTCTATGCATAAAATTTGGTACCTAAATTAGAAAACAACACTAGAAAAAGAAGTAAACAAACTAAATTCAAAATACAAACAATAATAAAACTAAACAGAAAAATGAAGGAGATAGAATAAGATTCCTGCACAAAAAGAATTTTTGCTTAAAGTAGAAAATTTCCTTTGCCGGAATAGCGCCATTCCACTTAAACCTGCTTCCTGAACACGCTAAAACTTGTTCAGCTTGTTTTCTTGTTTATATAAAAGTTTGGTTGTGCCAACCTAATCCACAAGTAATTCGATCACAAGTAATATAGTGGCTTTCAAATTAAAAAACCTAGTATGTCGAACTCCACAAAGAAAGAGATGGCTGGCGGGGATTAAGTAAACTACCACTAAGAATTTACTATTTAAGAAAATTAAACTGGCTGTGATTGATTGTTAACTAAAAAATGAAACTAAGTTAAACTAAAAGTCTACTCTAAAAGAATAGCAAATAGTTGGATTAAGTTGTAAGAAAAACTTTACGGAATAACATTAGAGTCAGTTGTTTCCATTGGTGCATTTATGGCTTATATTCATTAAGTGCTAATTAAGTGAAGATACTCTTGTGCTTACCCAAGGAACTCTGTGCTTAGTACTTATTCGTATGCTGAATTGTATTCCCAAGCGTAGGAATTAAAGTTGTCTAGCATTGTAATACTCGTGGAGTTCATGTGTCATCTCCATGTGGAGTGGTCTAATTCGTTGATCCCCTTAGGAGCTATTCTCCAAAAGGTGTGTATTTGAAAAAGGAAATTATTGGTCAGGTCGGGTTGATTTAAGGATTGATTAAATTGACTATTTTAAAATAGAAAGATAATTACTGGATTCTTAGGGTTTCACTACCATTACTCATGTAATTCCCACCCTTAGTTTATAGTCCCATCTAAGAGTCATTGATGAAGCCCTAAGCTCTATGGAAGATTTTGCTTTAAACGCCAATTAGAATGAAAACTATCGAGGAATGCTAAACACTTGTTCCACAATTAATTCAGATTCCAGCTTGCATTTGAAATCAAGTACAAGCCTGTACCGAGGGCCTCTCGTCACATGTTGCCAAGAGATGCCCAATCAAGGTTTTACAAAGTTTCTCTACAAGTGATTAACATCACACAATCCCATTGAAGTATAAAAGAGGAATTGAGGGATATTACCTTGATCAGAGGTGAGTTTCCGCAGTAGAACCCCCGACATAAGTTTAGAACTCCACCGTATAAAGGCAAATTATAATTGAAGATTTATTCATAAAGGAACTTTGAGAAAATCATGAATTCAATTGCAAAACCTAGGAATGAAAAATACAAAATGCGAGAGAAAAGCAGAGATGTGTGTTCCTGCGAAAGATTACATATGCTTGAAATCGTGATCTCGGAAAATAAAGTCTTGACCACACAATCTATAAAAACTTTGCCAAACTATGGAAGAACAGCCTCCACATGAAAAACCTAACCCTCGGAATCAAAAGCGCCTTCTCCTTCTCTCATTTAAGCTTTATACTTTTCCATTGTGATCCGCATTATGGTTACGAATAATGACGTGCCCTTTCATTAGGGCGAATTCTGCTCGAATTCTCACAGTGGGTCAATAGGTGCGGAGTTAGTGGTGTCTGGAGTGCGGTTTAACTCGCCACTACGCATAGGTGTCTTGGTATGGGTTGGAGGTGTCTTAGGTCTGAGGTTGGCCCACTGGTGCTTTTTGGCTTAGGTGTGTTAGTGCGGGTGAAGGTATGCCGTCTGAGTTCCTCTGCATTTGTTTCCCAGCTTGTTTGCACTTCCCAAAACTTCACCAAGCGGTTTCCATCATCCACAATAATCCATATTCGCTTTTCCAGACACGAACCCTTGTAACAATTATGTATGAAACAAAGAAAAAAGCACATGCGAGTCAAAAGCAAAACAATTAAAAGTACCTATTCTTATGTAAAATGTGAAGCGAGTATGACTTGAGGTGCTAAATTCAACATAATTATTGCTCTTTTGTGTATTCAACACACTGACACCGCATCTTGCTAGTCCCTAGCAAGATTTAACTAGTACCTATTGGTAATGATTTCCAACAAATACGCTAAGTGTGATCAAGCTTTGCAAAGTTTCTCAAAGAGGCGGAAATTAAGCATAATGCTCAACGTTATAGTGTGCACCACTTAACTACGATGAAAACCAAAACCACAATCTCAGCGATAACATAACAATAAGTTAGCATCACAAAGCCGAAGCTATTCAAATAAAGGATCATGGAATTGAGAACGAAGAGTGCCATGCAAGCAGAAATGAAATATGAAGCGATATTATAGAAACCTGATTTAACATAACCACTTGACTACTATGCGCCAAAAATCGGAGGAACCTTAACCTGATTGAAATCAAAAAAGGTCTTTAAGGTTTGCCAGCTTGATACAGGCTACACAAATAGGGCAAAATGAACAAAATGGGTGTTGGCATGACATGGCTAAGGTCTCTACCCAATTGCCAACACTACCCTAATCTAGCCTACTATGCTACAACACAATGTCCTCCTCATCGTTT
The DNA here is from genome assembly GCA_016808115.1 of Tetrastigma voinierianum. NCBI lineage: Eukaryota > Viridiplantae > Streptophyta > Magnoliopsida > Vitales > Vitaceae > Tetrastigma > Tetrastigma voinierianum. The sequence goes on from JAEQBH010000022.1 coordinate 466,595, forward strand.
GTCGAAGAAAACGCATCCTCATCGACGTAGTCATCCAGCTCCTCCGAATCTCCCTCAGTCGGAGGGGCATCATAAAGCGGGCTCACTCGGTAAATATGACTCGGTACAGAGCTGTGGTGTTTGTTTACTGTTTCCACTGGAAATGCATTTTTAGACACCCTTTGATTCGGCTCCATTCTTTCAACGAGGGATGTGCTCGGAGGCGCGAGTCTTTTGTAGATGAAGAGACCAGAGACTCCTTGCTTGGGAGTTGTGAAGGTACAGGTCTAAGTAGATCACGACTGACTCTTGAGCCTCCTGTTTGGTTTATAGGCCCCGACTTAGGAATAACCCTCTTTTCTTCGCTCCACTCCCCCTCGTCGCGGCTTCCTGGGTGTCAGGGATGGGAATGGAATATGCCTACTTTCGGTCGAGAGCTGAGAGGTCTCTCATAATGCACCATATGACGAGGGCATGGTCGATGAGCTTCGGGTCTTAATCATATAAAAGTAGTTTCCTTCTTTTCTTTTGGGATATTTCTCGTTGCCCTTTGGTGGAGTTCTATCATGAATAATCTTGTTCATCGATGCATATTGACCCGAGCTTCCTTGGCATAAATTCCTTGAGTCTGAAACCACTCATGTCCACCAGGGATGAGTGCACATGGTCTCGGCCAGACAAATGGGCATTGAAATGGTGATGGCCCCAAGGGGATGAGTCGATCGAGAGCGGTAGGGCGAACTATCTTTGTAAGGAGTGAGCTATCGAATCATGGGTGATCTTTATCTTGCACCCATCACGGAGTGGTCTCTAGTAAGGTCTCGACCGTGATTTTCTCGAGTGGTGTAAACTCCCAGAACGAGGTGGTAGATGCCACGAACTTTAGTGCACACAAGCGCAAATTACGTTCTTGAATAACACCACGATGGGATGGGGTGCAAATGTCAGCTTCACACCTACCTCCCACGATGAAATCCACACAGGTTCATGTCGGCGAGCCCGTTTTCTTGCTCACGAATCGAAGTGTGGCTGCCCGAGCAGGTAAGATTAGTTGACTACTCGTCAATGACGAGGAATCTGATGGTTGTCGGGTTGCAGCGCCACTTGAGACAATCGTGCGAGGAATACTCCTTTGTACGGGAGCTCTGCCGAATCATCACTGCATGAAACACATCCCCGACCAGTCGATATAATTACAACATAAAGTAAGCGGCCACTTGGGCCCATAAATAGTACTCATAAATACATACCCGACTATGAATCAACTATATCGATAGTTCTAAGAGTTGAAATTTTGCTCTTATCTGACATATGTTAAAATCTAAATTCTAATACATGTGGTACATCCAAAGAAATCAAAGCCCTGACTCGGCTTTCTTCTATAGCGGCTTTGTGATGGCCAAGTGTAAAATCTTCCACATTACTGAAATAATAAATTCCGACGGGTGAGTTATCTCTCGAGTAGTGGAACCTTTAAATTGGGTTTATTCTCACGCTAAGTGCATATGTAATGCTCCCAGAAAATAAACACACATCAGTAAATGCATGGTCCTGCTTGAATGTCTGTGACTGACTAGGATCCAGGTCACTCACGACTCTCACACTACTTTAAGCCTCGTATAGGGAATTATTATTTTGTTATTTGTTTGTGAATGACCCTCAGATGTATATATATTAATTGGTAGCTCATTATTGATATATATTTGTTTGTGAATTTCTGCTCCAGATGAATATCGATTGAATGCAAATTTCCGACTGATTGATATTTTTAATTTGAATTTCTTATAGATAATTAATATTTTTAGGTAATGCCTCCCGGCAGATTTCTACAGGGCTAAACTCATGCGCTCACTCTGATCCTAGGGTGTTCCAGTGCATATGGAATGCATGTATGCCAATTCCAATATAGTCTAATTCACATGCAAATATATATACATGAATATATTCACATAAAAATTAAATCACACAATCATGTTATGTAATTTCACATTTCATAACATCAAAATTAGCTCACGTGGGCTAATGATCAGAAACCGCAAACAATTCGATTTGAATTACTTGACCCGAACACATATTTTCACCAATTTATTTTGTGAAGTCATGTTCGAGAACGATGAAAACCCTCGTTCTGTTCTATCAAACCTACATTATCGATTCACTTAGTGAACGTGTTTCTCGGTAGATCCAGGGCCTCACACAAATCATAACACAATCCACGGCATGAATCCACCATTAGACACCCAAGCGATTACGTGAGCGATCCACGAGTTTATCATCTGGGATTCCATAAATCAACCGATTAGGTCGAGTTTTGGGACCGATCGAAGCCCCTCGGCCTCAGCCAAACTCGAAACGCTCCAACATAGTTCTTAAAAAGAATAAGCCAGTAGGGAGAAACTCCACCTCTCGGAGTTTGTCAAAAACCCATAAATCGGGACCTGGCGTAGGCCTCGTCGTCGAAGCGGCTTGCCTCTTGTCCGCGTTACTTGGCGGTCGGATCGCGTAGAAACTAAGAAGGAAGGCAACGGCCTGCAAAATGAGATCGAGCTTCCTCTGCAAGCCCCCTCCTCCCTCGCGTTTTCCTTTTTGCTTTGAAGAAGACAAGTCACTGTGCTTCTTTTGTCCTTTAGGTGACCATGATTCCAAAATGCCCACATTAAGTCCGCCCATTTCAGTTTGATATTCGGCATTATCTCGGCAGTCCATTTTCATCATTTCTGTACTCATACCACTTATGGGACATGAGTACTTGTTATATGTGACTTTCGTCATATCGAAAATCGTTTTACGGCATCCGAAATGTGATGCCTTGAAAAAGCGTGTCCTTCCGTTGTCTCGGAATTTCACGAAATTTTCGTCTTGGTAGATTTCGTGAGATGATTCAACGGTACAATCCGTTTCATCATCAGGGATCTAGAAATTAATTCGGATTTTAATGAAATCCGCAATTTTGTAATTGAAATTACGATTTTGCCCTTATTCGAAGTGGAATTTCTCGGGTCTTCACGTACTCCCGCAAATATTTAAAAGGAATTCGTCCGAAATTACGGACAATCACAATCACTCACACATCTTTATCTGTGTCTTGTTTCTACCCAAATGCGTGTAAGCGGTCGTTAAATCTTTAAGCGACTAGCAGCGTACCTTCGTCCTAAACGGGAAGGGATAGGTGGCGCATCGTGTCCTCGCGGCTCCCAGCGTGAACTCCTCCCACTCGTAGATGCCTCCATGGGTACCTTCACTAGCCTCGCGGTCTTGCGTTTACAAACCCGATCACGGCTATCAGCAATGCACAGCGGTCCTCCTCGAAGGTCCGTCAAATTGTCAGCCTCGATACGCCCCGATCCACCACGTGAGAAATTTGGATCTGGGTATATTCCGAGACATGGAGGCGTGAAACACCTCGTGGACACGTCTTTGGGGCGATATGTGCGCCGTCTGACGATTACTGCCTCTCGAGTATCTCGAAAGGTCGATGAACCTCGGCGATAGCTTCAGCTTCAGAACTGACCACTCCACTGCCAGGCATCACCTTTAGAAGGCGTGATCTGACCTCGAACTCTAAGGGTCGGCGTCGTACATGCATAAGCTCTTACCGCGGTTACGAGGCGGTGAGAGGCTGGCTGTCTTATCAGGCTCACCTTCTTGGAGGTGTCTCTAATCAAATCAGGACCAGTGATGGAGCTCTCTCACAGCCTCGGTCAGCGTAATGGTGACTGCGTGGCTTCCCGTCTGATTACTCATACGGTGCCACATACGTATGCTCGCACGATACTTGTTATTGTAGAGGCGAATTCCACTAAAATGAGTGCTCTTCGACTACCCTTATAATCCGGGGACCCAGCGTGCTCGCGGCATGTCCTCCCAATACGTATAGTCCTCTCGGTGATCGTCTACGAGGGTGGAACTGTTGTACTCATCGTCGGTAGGTGTGCCCATGCCTTTGGAAACTCGCTTCCAAAGTGCGCCTTAAACCTGGGTCCTGTCAGACACTATGGATCTTGGTACTCCATGTAAGCACAGGACTATCTCTCGAATGTCTGGCCGGCGGGGATCTCTCAGCGAAGGTCATCGCAGCGGCAGAAAATGTCAGGCTTAGTGGTAGGTCCGCTATCACCCATCTTCAACGTCATGCGCCTGGCTGTCCGAGTGGCCAGTGGGTCACGATCCGCGTGGCGTGCTCCACTTCCACTCGGCCCTTATCGATGGTGAGTAGTCTGGCGGCCACGGTGTTCGACCTTAACCTGGCGACCGTGAGACATCGTCGACAAAGTCTCGTGTCTCTTCATCCTCAGTGGTATTGGCGGCGAAGATCTGGTACATCTTCGTGCCACGGATCTGTGAATCGAGAGCGGTGGAAACTCCTGAGAATCTCTTCTCCATTCGGTCAAATGGGGCCACTTGCGATCCCTGCATCGCAGAAGGCTACCATGTATCTGGATGGTCGACCATAATCTGTTTTGTATGCGGTCCATGATGGACACTATCTGCAATCCACATATTTGGGACTCGATCACTCTGCTCATAAGATGGTGCCCAGCCACTAAACTCCCCAGGTACCACGAAGTCTTTCTCGTTGTCTTATGTGGCTTGTCGATCTAGAGCATCCGCCTCAGAAGTTATACTATCCGGCCTTCATCGTGACCAGGCCCGGGTGCATCGACCACCGCATTGCCCTTGCTGGGATGTTAATGCAAAGTGAAGTCATAATCCTCTAGAAACTCCATCATCTAAAGTTACCTCATATTGAGGTCATTAGCGTGAAAATACTTGAGACTTTTATGAATTACGGTACGCCTCGAACTCCTCGCCGTATAAGTGAGTGGCGCGAATCTTCAGTAGAGACTACATTTGTATGACTCCATGTCGTGTGTGGTGTAGTGCACTCGTGATTCTTGGTGTGAACCGTAGCCTCTTGCCACTCCCGAGTTGCATCAAACACATCCCGACCCAGGCCTCCCGGGGCATCACGATCTACTGAACCCATGTCCCCTGTCGGGACTATGAATGGGGCCCGAGTAAGTCTCTCTTGACCTCTGGAGACCCAAGCTCCTCACATCGGTCATCCCGATCAAACTGACCTCCTTGGGTCTGACCTAGTCATAAGTGCTGCTATCTTGGAAAAATCCTCAATGAATCTCCTGTAATACCCATTCGATCGAGCTTCATTATCACGAGAAAGGCGGACTTGACTCTGACTCATCAGCGCCCACCGACCTTCTACGGGTTGTTGGCCTCACGATCTTCGACCTGGCGTGTGAAAATCGCGCCTCGATGGCAGAACTCACACTTCTTGAACTTGTCACGGTGATGAGTCTCGACAAGCGTAAAGCGATCTTGCTTAAGTGATACTCATGCTCCCACTGGCGGGAGTAGTCGAAATGTCATCCGCGAAGACTATGACAAGTGATCTAAATAGGGTTGGAAAACCCTATGCATAGAATCCATGAATTTGTGGCGCGATGCGTCAGCAGAAGAGAACATCCATGCGCTCAAAGTGCCCATAACGCGTCGCGCTGTTTTAGGGATATCTGCTTTATCCTAACCCTCGGCCCGATGGTAACGGTCTGAAGATACATCTTGGGGTAGACTCGCTCTCTCGTGTCGAAACAAATCGTCGATCTCGGTAGTGGATCCCAGATTCTTGATCGGCTCTGTTCAGCTGTCGATGGTCAATGCACGGTCGAGAAGGGTTGTCCTTCTTCTTCGCAAATAGAGCCAGGAGCTCCCCATGGTGAAGTGCTCGATTACAATGAATCCTTTGTCCGTTAGCTCTATGGCCCGGATACGAGGTTCTTCTTATTTCAATGATTGCCATCTATCTCGGAGTCATAGAGATGGGTGAAGTACCAGTGTAACTTCGATCTGAGTCTACTACCCTGCGTGGAGCGGTCGGTCTTTCGTCGGAAAAACATCCATACTTCGCCAAACCCGCTCGGTGAATCTGATCACGGTCTCGCCTGCGTCCTCTAGAATGAGCACCATTGTGACCGTGCATCACGACACTTGGACTGGAAATATCGCGGCCGGGGTAAAATATCATCTTGTCATAAAATACCACCGCGGTACCATCCTGCGTGTGAGCGGTAACTCTCCTGGCGCTCATAATCGATAACAACCTTGTAATTTGTCATTGATCCATCCCCGAGGATGACGCCGAACTCGACATGTCCGTGATCCTTAGGTCAGCTTGTGAGTAGAGTCCTGAGGATCTCTAACTTTCATGACCTCGGCAATATAATCCTATTCTCACTAATCCCTGGGGAGAACTCATATAAAAGGCTCCTCTAAGGTCTCAACTAAGCTGAGCTGAATCCTGTGGAGTCACCTTGATGAGAGAATGCGAAGCACGAAATCAAATAACACTCTAGCCCATGGGCGAGATATGCGTGCCTGTATAGTGGTGCGTCTGGCGGCTCGGCTGCGGTGTCACAGCGTAGACACGCCTGGACCCTGATGTCCACACATGGACCTCGTCCTGCGCTGCCGTACTACGGCCTCTGGGTACTTTGTGAAATGTGGGGTGCCGTGTAGCTCCACAGCGAGGCGGCCCCTACGGCCGTCTTAGTCTTGTGGAGGAAGCGTCTTTGTATCCTCTCTGTCCACCCGCTCTTGTTGGGTTGTGATGTCCCGAACCACAGGATCCCTGTTTCACGAGGGCGATCCGTCTCATGTCCAGTGCGACAATGGTAACCTGTCTGTCGACTGGCCGTGACTCGTCGTCTGTCGACCAACAACTCTCTCCGCCATCTGACAGATGGTGGTGACCTCTGAGATCCTCGCGGAACTAGGGCTCTCTCTTGCCTCTTCCTCGAACTAGGAAGGCGGTACAATCCTTCCTCTTGCCTAACACTCGCATCCCAGGTGTTCGCGCATCCTCCGTATCTCTCTATGGTGAACCGTCCCGACCATGATCCATATCCTGCCAGGCGTAATCCTACAATCCTGGCACAAATGGACTACCTCAGTCCATTCTCGAATCCCAACAGCGAGTGCGGCCCGCGTGATCATCGGCGAATCGGCTAACTGCGTAGATCTAGCGTAGTCCATCACGGTCCTTGGCCCCACAGCGACTCTGGAACTCCACAGGCCTTGGCATGCCTCGCCGATGCGTGATCTTACCCATGAACAACTCACGAAACTCTCTTGTGTCGCAACCTCTAAGTCTCTAGAAGTCTTAACCACGTCTCCCACACGTACGGGCTCGCCCTCCCAGCTAGAATCTGACTAACACGATCCTGGTGCGTATCGGAGGTGATCCATGCTAGCCTCCGATGCGTTTTCGATCTGCATAAACCAATGGTGCGCCACCATCGGGTCTCCTCCCCTGTGAATCGGAGGTGGTGCGCCTGCAAATCTCTGGGTTACTGGGACCTCCTGACTATCTGCCGCACTGGCCGGGTGCGATAGCGGCCGCTCTGACACCCTACTGACCTCTCTGAGGCCTGGCGTCAAATGTCGGCGGCTGGTCAAATATCGATGGTGCCTGACCAGTGCCCAGTGGACGTCCTCTACGTCCTTGTCCTCTACTAGCCATCTACACAGTGCGTAGCGGTTAAATCTGTCACGGTATCTCTAAGGCATAAGCCGGCCGAGACACCTAATCCTTACCGATAAATGCGGTGTATACATTGTGTACATTTCATATGTGCAAGACAATAAATCCCCATTTAAAAATATTGTTTCCATGAAAATTTATTTTCAAAATTTCATTTTGAAAATTTTATTTTATTTATTTTTTAACGTCTAATTCTGAGTTTAAATTCAATAGGTATCTCTGAGACATAAACACAGCCTCGAGATACTATTCACACACCGGAGAAATTTTTTTTTTTCACACACTATTTCAATGCATTTATAGTAATTACTATATGAATATCTCATATATTAAATCACCCCCAAGAAAATTTTAAAAAATTTTGTACTTTTTTTTTTCGTGAATAGTATTCATGAACAGTGATCCCAACGGCTGAGCGATTGCGCGCACTGGAATTAGGTCATGTGCCTTGTCGCTGCGCGCGCCGCAGTCGCGCGCAACCTGCGCGGTCGGCAGCGCGCTAAGCGCCCGAATTCGTGGGGCGCATGTCCGCGACCTCCACGCTGCCCGTATGGCGACATCAAAGCCGATGTAGCGACATCAACTCCGCCCAGTACTTCTGCGCCCGTATCATGACATCCAATTCTGTCATGACATCGAGCCGGCCTGTACTGCCTTAGCCGACCTCAAGATGATGCGGCAACGCACCACGAGCTATTCCATGTCGCGACATCCGTCGGTCTTCGCGACATCGTTTCTCTGCCCGGCCGAAGCAGTGGCGACGCCAGGAACCGAATTGACCTTCACAAGAGCGAACTATGTCGCGACATCAATTTCATATCGCGACCTCCCCTCAACTGACCCATTAGCCGGCGACGCCAGATCCATGTCGCGGCGCCATTTCTGCATCAAAAATGGGCCAGTGTGACGCCACTTCTGTAGCGACCTACGCATGTCGCGACCTCGAGCCCAAATTGCGACCTAGTCTTCAAAAATTGGCGGTAGCCATTCCGATACGCGCTGCACAAATTTTTATTTTATTTTTTCAAGCTCCTCCATTAGCCTTCCTTGCCTCTTGCTAAAGATCTGGTAAGCTTGAACCTGCTGCTCTTTACCCATTCAAAATCTACAGAACTTAGTACAACTCTTTACTTATCCCGAAGCTTTGGAAATTTTTCGAATTCCTAAATCCCCATTCTTGTTCATGTTAATGAACCTTGTCTAGAAATTTTGTTTTTTTTTTTTTCATTTTTTTTCCACTCTCAAATAAATTTATAAAAATTTATTTTCTTCAATTTTCTTCAGTTTTACACTGTAAAACCCTAGAAAAATCATTTCTTGATTCTAGCGAATAAATTTATTAAAATTTATTCTTTATTTTCTTTTCAGTTTGTACCTTTGTACAACTCAGAAATATTTTCTAAAATGTTTTCTAACACATCCATGTGCTAATCACCAAGCACACATACAATCTCACATGAAACATGTCATGCACACGAAACACACAATAGTGCAAATCACAAAACACTTCAGCCTGCGTGTATGCGGTGTCATAGTTTTGTCCGTGATTTCTAGGTAAATCTCATACCTAAGCGAGACATCGAGACCACACCTGAGTGGTGATGCTCTCACCTAACTGAATTTAAGCCCCAAATCCTTAATCTATAGGTTTCCCGCATACTCTGCTCATCAAACCACCTAGTGGTGGTGGATACCCAAACTTAGGAGTTCCCTAGGTATTGCATTATGCTAGCTCGTGCACCGTCTTGTGTGGCGCCCCGAGGCAGGAGATTAGTTGACTATCCGTCGACAGCGGAATACAAGTGGTTGTCGGGTTGACCACCCGGACAATGGACAAAGTCTCCTTTGTACGGGGAGCTCTACCCAATACATCACCTGCATGAAACCTGTCCCAGCTTGATCCGATATAATTCTTATGAGTAAACGGCCGCCAGGCCCATAAGCCGATTACACATAAATGCCTTACCAGCTATGAATCCAACTATATCGATAGTTACAGGTTAATTTTACTCTTATAAAACATATATTAAAATCTAAAATTCTAATACATGTAGTACATCACAAAATCAAAGCCACAACTCGGCTTTCTTTTATAGCGACCTCTATGATGAGCCGTCTCCCCATGCGCTCCCTGTACCTGAAATAATAAATTCCCACGACGGGGTGAGCTATCGCTCGATGAGGGAATCGCCACAGGTGGGCTGATACTCCACTAAGTGCATATGTAATGCTCCAAAATAAACACACATCCAAGTAAATACATGATCCTATGAGGAATGTCTACATGCCAACTCGGATCAGAGTCCTCGTGACTCTCTCACATAAGCAAGCCTCATATGAGAATTATTATTTTATTTGTTTTTGTGGACAATACTCAGATGTATATATCAGTGGGCCTCTCAGACGATTGATATTTTAATTTGGACTACCCTCCCAGATAATTAATATTTTTAGACAACCCTCCGAGCCGTTTCTCTAGACTCATCTCCTTGCACTCCTCCTACCGGTCCTAGAATTGTTCCGGTGCATATGGAGATACATGTATACCAATTCCAATATAGTCTAATTCACATGCAAATATATATACATGAATAACATTTACATAAATTAAATCACAATCATGTTATGTAATTTCACATTTCATCCCATCAAAATTAGCTTCAGTGGGCTAATGATCAAACAGCAATTCGATTTGAATTACTTGACGAAACACATATATTTTCACAAAATTTATTTTGTGAAGTCATGTTCGAGCATTAAAACCACCGTTCTTTAATTTCTATCAAACACCATTATAGATTCACTTAGTGAACTTGGGTGTTTCTCGACGATCAGGCCTCACACAAATCACAACACAATCCACGGCATGAATCCACCATTAGACACCCAAGCGGTCATGGGCAGTCACGATTTGTAAATGCGGAGTTCCATAAATCCAAACAATTCGGTCAGTTTGGGGCCGTCAAGCACAAACCTAGCGGCCTCGATGACTCAAACATCAACATAGTTCTTAAGCAAAGAATAAACCCAGTAGGGGCTCCCCTACGTCTCGGAGTTTAATCAAAAACCACATAAAATCGGGACCCGCAGCGTAGGCCTCGATGCGTGGAAAGCGGCTTTGCCTCTTGTCAGGCGGCGCCAGCTGTCGGTTCGAGAAGCAGAGAGAAAGGAAGACGCTCTCTGCCAAAATGAATCGAGCTTCCTCACGCAAGCCCACCTCCTTCCCTCTCGCGTTTTTCTCCTTTTGCTTTTGAAGAGAATGATCCACTATATCTTCTTTTGTCCTTTGGTGAGCTTAGCTGATTCCCCAAGAAATGCCCGTTAAGTCAACTTCGTTTCGATTTGATATTATTTATCTCGGCCGTCAATTTTCATCATTTCTGTACTTATACCACTTATGGGACATGAGTACTTGTTATATGTGACTTTCGTCGCATCAAAAATCGTTTTACGGCATCCGAAATGTGATGCCTTGAAAAACGTGTCAACTCCGACTGTCTCGGAATTTTATGAAATTTTACGTGCTAGCTAGATTTCGCGAGATGATTCCAACGGTACAATCAGTTTTGTCATGCGGGAATCTAGAAATTAATTCGATTTTACTTGAAATCACAATTTTGTGTCGAAATTACGATTTGCCCTTATTCAGAGAGTGGAATTTCTCGGGTCTTACAAGAAGCCTCAACAAACATGGCCCTGGAATCTCCTCATCATCACTCTCAGTCTTCCCCACTCTCGAGAGAAAGATGAATCTATTTGCTTTCCTTTTCCTTTCTTTATCGGAATTTTGTGAGTGTCGGATTCCTTTCATATTGCAGCTCCATAGAGAAAATTTGGCACCTTCCACTCTGTGTTTTTAGATCTTGCCATAGATATGACAAGAATAGCAATGATGGCAAGGATGGCCCAAACACATGAAACAATATCGATATTCTCTCGTAGAAATGTAGAGTGCCCTTTGTGCACATAAGATAAACATATACAATACATTTAGCTAAAGCCCTAATCCACAGAGAGCAAAAGACTACCAATCCGAACCAACCAAATAAATCCATGGAGATCCAATATAATGCCACAGAAATAACTCTCTCAAGGAATTGCAGGATGCTTACCACGTATGTCTGATGGTATGAGAGAAGAATCAGAAATTAGAAGCGATCGGCTCTTGTGAGGAACAAACAAACTTGGGTTTGCTTGTGTGAGAGGGCAAAAAGGGCTAGGGTTTTGTCTTTTAGAGAGTGAATGAGATTGTGAATGACAAAAGGTGCAAAAATGGGGTTAAAAACCCTAATTGCCATGCCAGGTATCTGGGTGCGGGTTAGCCTCTGCCACTTTTTGCCTGACACATGCCCAGAGTGCGGGTTGAACCTCTTAAATTTTTGTTCCAATTTTTCATCATTTTTTTTATATGGTTCTATCTTCATATTTTATGCAAATTGGGAACAGTAGTGCCGATGTAAAATTTATCCTTAATGTTTGCCTTCCATCAGGTTTTCCATTTGCATGCTCCACCTCCCTGCTTCGTATTAGACGTGTTTGCGTTCGCACGACACTTTTAACGCCCATTGCTCATTTTCCTTTGCCTTATTTTGACACTTTCACACCTACCATGGGGCCCACTACGTTTCTTGCGATCAGGGTTCCTAGGGTTTGAACCAAATTGTAACTTTCAGGCTCGAAAGTAGGTCTGAGGTTAAGTTAAAATGAGTTCACAAGGTGTAATATAGAAATAATGGCCTTAAATCACTTCCCAGTTATGCATAGTGTTCCTCAGAAAATATGATGCATGTAGTTAACATGACATGCCAAATTAATGCACAGATGGGAGCACAAGCAGGTAAGACAAGAGTATGAACAGAAGGTCTGTGGTTTGTGTAGGGAATTGGAATAGAATTCGGAGGAATAAAGTCCAAAATATGAACATAGAGATTTTGTGCATGCTTGTTATTGTGTAAATGCATTGAAATGACGTGGAGTGTGTAAAATGTCATGTGGCTACACACATTACAGGTCAAGTACTATACCCAACAGAGCCACAATTCAAAAATTTTTGCCATACATTGGACATGTAACATGCGCATAGTCATGTAACATGCGCATAGTTGGGTTCGACCAGTATATGCCCACCCCCACAATAGAAACAAGCAGTGTCCTCAATGCACATAGGTGTTACCCCGAGAAGGTGGCATCATTTAAAATAAAGAAAGCAATTAAAATAAAAAAAAACAAAAAGAACTGCAAGAAAGAAAAACAAAAGAAAATGAGAATTGCTCTGACAAAGAAATTTGGGTAGAATTTACTGCGAAGGAAGTGTCACAGTAGAGCGGATCTACCAGGCCCTCACTACTTTCTTGATGGTCAAAATGCTTTCGAGAAATGGCTTTAAGCGTTGGCCGTGACTTCGTGTTTTCCCCATTGTCCGGGTTTTTCAATCTCGACACTCGTATGGGTATACCACCGCCGAAAAATACGCATTGATCCCTTGAGGCGGGATTTTCACGGAAACATGTCTGGCAAAGCACATGCAGCGGTACTTTTAGTTAGGTTCAAGGTTTTAAGCGCTAATGGACTTCCATCATGAAACGACTTGAGCCTCTCTTTTGTAAATCCGGGAGCTTTCATCGACTCACGCCTCGATTTCTCAAGCTCGTTCCTTCTGGCCAGTATATTCACACCTACGATCCACATTAAAATTAAAGAGTTTTAATAGCCTAATACTTACGGCTCCATTTATTAGACGATGACAAGCCTTGCCATAAACAAGCCTATAGTGAGACATACTAAGAATAGTTTTAAAAGCAGTACGGTAAGCCCAAAGAGCATCAGTAAGTCGAAGCGACCAGTCTTTGCGATTTGGGGCAACCGTTTTTTCCAAAATGTGTTTGATCTCCCTATTAGCTAATTAGAAACTGACCATTGGTTTGTGGGTGGTATCTTTGTTGAAACTTTGTGGGTGACTCCATACTTTTCAACAAATTTTCAAAGAACGATTACAAAAATGGAGTCCACCATCGCTAATAATAACCACGAGTACTCCAAATCGAGAAAAAAATGTGTTCTTTTATAGAATTTCAAAAAACAACCTTGTAGTCATTAGTTCTCATTGGAATAGCCTCTGACCACTTCGACACATAATCATGAGATAACAAAATGTAAAGGTACTTACAGAAGGGGAAAGGCCCGTAGATACATACCAACGGTCGAATTTAATGATTAAAATTAGGAAAGAATGTATTCCCGTTTTGTGACCCTCTAATTGTTGGCAACGAGCCTGAGTTTTGCAAAATTCAAAACAATCTTTAAGCAGTGTAGGCGGTAAATCAGGTTTGAATCTTATTTGCTGTTTTCCTTTGCACAGGAAATGCCCTCCACAAGCTTGAGATGACAAAGGTAAGTATCCCAATTTGATCGTCATTGGGTACACACCTTATATAAATTAATTAGACATTTGAGCAGATATGGATCATCGAAATAATATTTCTTAATGTCACAAAAAATTTTCTCTTTTGTTGAAGTCCATTGGGGTGGAATTTGACCAGGTCACCTAAGGTAGTTTCTCTTGTGTCGCGTACCATGGACAATGAATAAAAGCTAATTTGCTCATCGGAAAAGCGTAAGCCTATGGAGTGCGCCGTGAGGCTGGATTCGGAACTAATCGAGATAAGTAATTCGTGACCCACATTCGACCCCTTTTTGTCTTTAATAGTCGAGGTTGAACTCTTGGCACGATTAGGATCCACTGGTTAGGGGCTTGATATCTTGCAGAGAGGCGAGTACTTCAGCGACTGCGTGATGCGTGAAAATGGTTACATGAGACCTCTGATGTATGACTTAAGACTTTTACGAAAAGCGAAGACGGCGGCTAAAAACTCTTTTTCTGTGGTTGTGTAGTTTGCTTGAGCGGAATCTAGAGTCTTGCTAGCATAGTAAATCACAAAAGCCTTTTTATCTTCCCTTTGTCCTAAAACAGCCCCTATAGCATAATTGCTAGCGTCACACATGATCTCAAATGGAAGGTTCCAATTAGGAGATCACATGATGGGACGACATAACATAGTTTTGAGTTTAAGAGCGGCCTCAAAAGCACAGGACCATCTTGAAGGGCCATCCTTGACAAGCGAGAAGTCATGAGGTTGGTATAACCTTAAATCCTTTATGAATCTCCTATAGAATCCGGCATGTCCCGAATGACCTTATGTCTCACAACACACTTAGGAGTAGGTAAAAATTTGAGATCCAACTCGACTTGGAGCCTTATCCACCTCAATTCCGTTTTTCGATGCTATGTGGCTAAAATGATCCCTTGGGTCACCATTGAAATGACACTTTTCCCCGAGTTTAACCTGAGGTTTTCTCTTGACGTCTGCCACAGAAAGCGCTGCGTAAATTCCTCGAACATCCCACCATTGTAGTGTGGCGAAATCATCCTTTGAAGATTTCAAAATGATTTCTATCATGTCCTTTGAAACTCCCATCATGCTGCTTATTTGGAAAGGTTAAGGTGCATTACATAATCAAGACACATTTTCCTAAAGGCAAGAAATCTGAAAGGGCCAGGTGAATGTAGTTTTCTCTTGATCTTCCCAGAAAGCTATCTCAATTTGATTGTACCACGAATACCCATCGAAAACAGCCAAATTCATGCCGCTGCAACTCTCTACAGCATTTGATCAACAAACGGGAGAGGAAAGTGGTCTTTCAGTACGCATTGAGCTTCCTATAATCTATGCACCCTCGGTAGGAGGTGACCACAGTGAATCAACTCATTATTTTCATTTGCGACCACAGTGACTCCAGATTTCTTAGGGACTACCTGGGTTGGGCTGACCCATTTGCTATCTGCAATAGGGTAAATAACACCTACGTCCAAGAGTTTTAAGACTTCTTTCTTAACCACTTCTTTCATTGGATTCAGTTGTCTTTGTGGTTGTCTGGGGTTTAACATCCTCTTTAGTGAATCCCTATGTGGATTCAAGGTAATTTCCCTTGAATATGCGCGATTGTCCATCTAGAGAGCGGGTTCGTGGGTTCTGATATCTCAGTTTATTTTCTTGGTCCAAATCTAAGGAGGAAGATATGATTACTGGAAACGTTTCTTCTACCCCTAAACATGCATATTTGAGGTGTGATGGTAAAGGTTTCAACTCAAGCTTAGGTGGTCTCTCTTCTGAAGGTAATGCCCTATCTTCCATTGGTGGTAATGGTTCAAATTTAGGTGCCCATCCATTAACTTCCAATACCTCATTATGTTCAATTATGGAGTGTAGGAACTCCGATTCTAATGTGGTCTTCTGTCAAGCTAGGGAAACACCAAGCGGAGACGTGAGAGGGTTATCTTGTGAGACATTATCTAAAGTATTTATGTACCACGAATCAACCATGTTGCCTCACAAACATCTTCCTCATCCCCGTTCCCTTGATAACGGATGAGATATTCCAGTTAACGGTCATGTTACCAAATGATAGTGTCATTAGGCCTCCCTCGGTGTATGATGGCATTAGCGGTGGCGAGAATGGTTTACCCAGTCACTAGGAGGCGAGTTTCTTGGTTCACCACAGGTTGAGTGTCGAGCACGACAAAATCTACCGAAAAATAGAACTTATCCACTTGTACCAATACATCCTTCACTATCCCTCTAGGAATTTTTACACTACGGTCAGCTAATTGGAGGGTGCTATTGGTGGGCTCTAATTCTCTCCTAACCACTGAATTGGAAGCATATGCGAGTAAGGCAAATTAACACTTGCCCTAAATCCCTTTAGAGCATGTCCCGACGAGTTCCTACTACTATAGAAATAGTAGAGCTGCAGGTCTTTGTATTTGAGGCAAATTGTTGGAGAATATTAGGAATTAGATTGCTTTCAGTCATGAATGCCTCCCCTTGGTGACACACAGTTTCCTTTTTCACAGGTACACAAATCCTTTATAAACTTGGCATAAGATGGAATTTACTTAATGGCATCTAGTAAAGGAATGTTCAATTTCACTTGTTTGAATAACTCATAGATCTCAAAATGATTGTTCACTTTCTTTGGGACTCGGCCTATGAGACATGGTGAGGATATGGGTAGCCTTGTCTTCCTCTGGCTCACCATCAATAACATCTGTCCTAGGGACATGAGGCTTGTCCGACACCTCATCATCTCCGACTGGTTCACTTTGAGACTCTTGTATTGGTTCCTTGGTTTGAATGGTTTTGTCAATTGCCACCTGCGAGAAGGTAGTGGCCCGACCTTGCGATGTTCAAAAGTACCACTCACTTGGACACGAAACTCCAACAACATTTTGACGTGGGTTTGGATGAGTTGAGATGGGGTTCCTTTTTCTTGATGAAAATTGCCCATATAAGAGTTAGCTTAGTTATTTGGGATCTCATCATTCGGAATGGGTTCGAGATGCGGCGTGTTTGTGGATTGTTGGGTGTCTGACGTACTATATCCTCCAAACTTCTCTTATGTGGGGTTGATAAGAGAACGTGGAGTTTGGATTCCTTGATTGATGGATGGAGTATGTGATTAGGGTTCACGAAATCATGAGAACCCTTGGTCACGAAATGGAGCTTTGGATTTGCAAAACCTTGGTTTTGGATAGTAGAGCCTTGGTTGTTTGGCAAGTTATGTGGGCCTCCTCATTTTCTCCCAACTAAGTCGATTACTTACCCATCTTTGGATTATGTGTTTCAGAATATGGAGAATTGAAAGGTTTCCTTTGATAGTAAAGGGCATTAGCTTGCTCTATTTGAATTGCTCCCTTAACTTGAGGAAGGTTTGGGCAGTTAATCGTTGAGTGTGTAAGGTCATCACATATGATGCATGGCTCCTCCACTCTGGGTCCAATAGGTACCGAGGGTACTTGAGGCACACTAGTTATCTCCTTCACCTTTTTCAACTCTATAGCCTCCAACTTCCTTGTTAAATTGGCGATTTTTTTTTGCAAATCATCATTCTCTCTTAAGTGATGGATTCCTCCCCCTGTAGGTGTACTATGCACTTTTGCAGTGTCTAGGGAGGTGTTAATCTCCCATGTTCAAGCATTTTACGCTATGGTGTGAAGAGTTAGTGCACTCCCTGGCACTCTTCTCATAAAAACTCTCCATACATCATTTGGATGTATTGTTTATTATTCAAATATAGCCCTTGGTGAAAATACGCACAGATTTGTCCCACATCCAAACCATGATGAGGGATAGCATGGAGGAGATCCTTGTATCTCTCCCATACCACGGCAAAAGGTTCACTCGACTTTTGAAAAATTACGGTGCTCGCATGAGCATTGAATACGTGTGGGAGGGAAAATTTGTTAAGAAATTCATTCGCATGTCTTCATGTAAGAATTGGTCAGGTACAAGAAAATGAAACCAGATTTTGGCCTTCTCAGCACAGAGGCAAAAATAGAACCAAATGATTATGGAGGTGAGCCGGGTGGGGAAATGCACGCAGAAACATCCTCGAGTCTCATGAATGAGTGGGGTTCCTGGGTCGACCTTGATATCTGGTAAAGACGGATCATTTCCGACTTCATAAGGAATTGATTAGCCTCTTCAGGAAAGCGAATACATGAGTTTGTTGTGGTTCTTTGAGGTTGCAAAATCTCTCGGAGAGTTCTTTCCACATTAGGTAAGGGGCGGAGGAGCTCGATATTGGTTAAGTGAAGGTTAACATTTACCCTACCTATTAATTGTTCTTTGGAGTGCAACCACCGATCTCCAATGTTGTGGAGGTTCATGAGGGTGTAATGGGTTAACGAGGAATCCATGAGCATTTTGATTAAACATTGATTTGTTGACTCAGGGGTAGTCGTTTGAGGTGTAAGATTCTCTTGAAACAATGGACTTAATATGGGTTCTTCACAATCTCTTGGGAGGTGACAATTCTTACAAGTCGCGTTGCTCGTTTGCAGTCAAGCAGACATGCACTAATCCACCCTTCCAGAGCAAAAGCACCCACCTAGATTTCTCCATAGCTGTGATTAAAGAAAGTAGAGGAAACGTCACCAGATTTGCAATGCAATTTACCATTACCTCTAACTCTCTTCAAATCGATTGGATTGATTACCCTCCCGACTGCTTGGCGTAAAAATGCTTAAGTAGCATTAGTATGTTGAATTGTATTCCCAAGCGTAGGAATTAAAGTTGTCTAGCATTGTAATACGTTGGGAGTTCACAGGTCATCTCCACGGGGAGTGGTCTAATTGTTGATCCTTAGGAGCTATTCTCAGGTGTGTATTTGAAAAAAGAATTATGGGGTTGTGGTTGGTTGATTTAGAGATTGGTCACAGTGACTATTTTAAAATAGAGAAAGATAATTCTTGGGATTCTTGAGGTTCCACTCACCATTACTCCATGTAATTCCACCTCTTAGTTTATAGTCTCATCTAAGAGCCATTGATGAATGGCCTTCGATGGAAGATTTTGCTTTAAACGCTCAATTAGAATGAAAACGATCGAATGTTAAACACTTGTTCCCTGATGAATTCAGACTCTTAGCTTGCATTTGAAATCAGTACAAGCAGCGTCACAGGGGTCTCTGTTCTGCGTTGTCAAGAGGATCTTAACTAAGGTTTATAAGTTTCTCACAAGTGATTAACATCCTGATCCGTTGAAGTATAAAAGGAATTGAGGGATATTACCTTGATCGGGGTGAGTTTCCACCGTAGAACCCGACATAAAAGTTTAGAACTCCGCTGTGGAAATTATAAGGCAGAAATTATAATTGAAGAAGATTTATTCATAAAGACTTTGAAAATCATGAATTCAATTGCAAAACTTCAGGAATTGAAAAATACAAAATCTTAGGAAAGCAGAGATGTGTGTTCCCTAAAGATTACATAATAGCGAAATGAAACCGATCTCAGAAGAAAGTAAGTCTTCAACTTAATCTATAAAAACTTTGCCAAAACTATGGAGAAGAACACTTCTAGAAAAAACCTAACCTCCCGGAATCAAGCGCCTTCTCCTTCTCCTTTAAGCTTTTATACCCTTTTCCATTGTGATCCAGCATTAATAATTGAATGACAAACGTGCCCTTTCATTAGAATCGAATTCCTGCTCAATTCTCGCAATTCTCACACGGGTGTACCGGTACAAGTTAGTGGTGTCTTAAGTGCAGTTTGCTCTGCCACTTTGCATAATTAATAAGTGCGGAGTTGGAGGTATCTGGTACAAGTTCAATAGCAATTGCTTTTTGGCTTGGGTGTATCGGTCTGGTGGCTGTCGCAGGGTAAATTCTCCCACATTTGTTTCCCGACTTGTTGCACTTCGAAGCGCACCAAGCGGTTTCCATCATCGATGATCCCATATTAGCTTTTGGGACACGAACCCTTGTAACAATTATGTATGAAACATGAGAAAAACATGCAGTCCGAAGCGAAAGCGATTAAAGTACCTATTCTTATGCAAAATGTGAGCAGGGTATGACTTGAAGGTGCTAAATTCCAACATAATTATTGCTCTTTTGTGTATTCAACACTCTGTATGAGGTTCTCTCCTTCGAGTCTCACCTCAATTTCCCACACCTAATTCCTATTCTTCTTTCAGTCCATATAGGTCAAACACTATGCTACTTGTTCTAAGGTAAATCAGTCCTTGGGAATTTCCATTGGTCACCTCGTAGTCCATGCAATGGAATTTCATGAATTATGTTTAGATCAATCATCTTTCGGTCCACATGATCATCACATAAGGTTAGATGATGCCCCTCCTAATAAAATCCATCTATTCCTAGGCTTTCATAATTTCCTAGATTTCTTTGATTAAGTTAAATTAAATTTATCAATTACAAAATATTAAGGGATGAAAATCAAACCCCAAGGGCATACTTCCAATTGTCACCTTAGAAACCCTTTGAGCTCTAGGTCTCAATTTCACTACCTAGTATGTAACAATTGAATAAAACATGAGAATTCATAAAACCGCATCATAAAACCTCAACACACGGTCACATTTACAAAATCATTCAATATAATACATAAGCAAACACCAATGTCAACAATCAGCCCTAGAGGAGGATCTAGCTACTCATAGCAGCCTCAAAACCCAACAAAATCATGTTTATAGCAAACATAGGCTGAGAAGATTAAGAGAAGAAAGGGTTTAGTGATACAAAGCAAACATGAGAGAAATGAAAGTCCTCAGCTTAGAAGCTCACCACTACAAGAAGTCCTCTAGCAATTGGATCTTACAACTTAGGTCCAAAAACAAGCTAAAATATCTAAGCAAATTTACAAACCCTAGAAATGAGAGCTTAGAGAGAAACCCTAGAAGATGGTATATGTGAAAGCCTCCAAGCTCTCTTCAATATGTCTTTAGAAGTGTTACATGTGAGTACTTATAGCACATGGAAAATGACCAAAACCGGGGCTGGGAATGAGGGTATTTTTGTCTCAACTTGACATCCTTTGCCTTAGCGAAGTGTCCTTCGCCTTAGCGCGTCAATAATCAAGATGATCTTCCTTCGCCTCAGCAAAGGTAAGCTTAGCCTTGGCAAACCCGATGGCTCTTGGTTTCTTCAGTCTTTAGCTTCACCTCGGTGAAGCTCTCTTCACCTCGGCGAAGCAGTGCCTGTGGTGTAGGTTCTGCTTTCTTGCTCTTTTTGCCCTCTTCTTTACTTACTTCACTTTTAATACCTGCAAAACTCACACAAATGCTAATACGATTCACCCCTATGAATGACCCCTAGAGTGTTTATTGTGTCTCATGAAGAAATCTTTCATTTCTCTAGCATCCAATTCCCATATTCATAAGAAGGATTGTTAACATAAGCCATTGACCTCCAAGGTTGTAATTTGTTAAGGTCATGCTTATTGTTATTTCGTAACTAATATAGGGTAGATGGAATAGACTTGAAGGGTACTAGATTAATAGTTAACAACACATGTTGTTATGAAATAGAAGATTTGCTTGAGCATCATTGAAAGAATCATGTTTCAGAATATATTATTCCTCCTCTTAGCAACATCAATTTGCTATGGAATCCCTTGGAATAGTCAATAGTGTACCAATACCCTTTTCTTCACATAAATCTTCAAATTGTCTTTGTAGATGATCTTCGGTCTGGTCTTTACATTTAACATTGTATTTTACTTATTCTTAATTAAATTAATATCATGTTTGAAGCAACATAATGCTTCTCACTTATGAGAAATCAGGTAAACACGACCATTACAGGTAAAATCTCTATAATTGTGACGAAGTACAAGACCTCATGCCTTGCTCTAACTCATATAAGATCACATATGTCAAAATGAATCAATTGCAATGGTGTTTCAAACTCTAGAGTGTTTCTCAAATGGTTTTCTTATATCTTTATCAACTAGATAATATTCCCAAGTTGATATATCAATTTAGTGAATTGATCGAAAAGATTTTATCTAATTACTTTATTCACTCTTTCTTGTCTTATATACTCAAGTTTAGCATGTCATGTGATCATATTATTATTATCACATACATTTCCAAGAGTAGTCATCAACGAATATTAACTATTATTATTATTACTAGATAACACATAATTATTAATATAAAGACCTATAAAACCATTTTGAAAAGAAATCCAGAAGCCAAGTCTGTTGTTTCCAAATATAACTTCATCATTAAATCATGAAAACTCAAATTGAAACATAGACTAAGAAGGATTAGTATGGAGACCAAGTTCTATCAAATACATGGAGCATAAAGAACATCATGTAGCAATCAAGTACGTAGAGTTAAGCAAAATTCCAATTTTTATATTCCAATACCTAGACCTCAACTTTAGAGTTGTTTCATACATCTATCCTTCTTGTATTGAAACTATTTATTGAATTTCTACATATGCTCCTTGATCTTTAACTTTATGAATGGTGGAGACTAAGGTGGAGTTTGTTTTTTTTACTTAATGCTAAATATAACTTTTTTTGAGCTTAATGCTGATAACATTAAGTATTAAGTTGTTTGTTTTTTAATATTGGGTAGTGAATAAAGATGACAATAGAAGCGGGTATTTCGGATTCCCGAGTCGCCGCTTAATGAGACCGGTTGTTATGCATGTATGATTTTTAACGAGGTTTGAGTTTATTTTCTCAAATAAAGAGGCAGATTCGATGCAGGTTCGAGGTATTGTTATCGATCTGGCTCGATTATATTTTAAAAATATTATTTTATTATTTTATTTTATGCTTTAATATAAATAATAATAATAATAATAATTAGAATGTTTTTTTAATAAATAATTTATAAAAATTCATAATATTTTTATTTTTTGTGAAATATATTAATTTTAATATAATAAAAAAATATATTAAAAAAATTAAAAATTAAAAATAAAAACAAAAATCAAATATAAACAAGGCGGGTTTGAGAATTTTCCCATCCTCACTCACCTCGTTTAATTTTTTAAATAAGATAGGTTTGAAAATTGAAAAATATATGAAGGCAGTCGAGATAGAGGCCTGCTCTTATTCTCAGTTGTCATCCCCCAATGTTGAAAATCAAGCTCCGTCGCCTCATGCTTGTGCATGTTTCTCTCAATATTAGCATTCTCTTTTCCTTTTTAACTTTCACGAATTAATGCAATATACCATCTATATGATTACCCAAATCTGACAAGGTGAATGGTGGTTTAATTCACTTTCGCTTGTAAGAAATTTTGTCAGATTGATATTGTCACTTTCCGGAGTATCTCGAATCTGTAAACTATTTATTTCCTATTTTCTTTCATACAAAAATAGAAGTGAGACTAGATTCCTCTAGAGTTTTTGCCTTAATTCTTCATGGTATCGAAGCGAGGTTTAATCCGAGTCTCTTCTTCTCCATCTTCATTTTATACTTCATCTGGTCCGGCGTTTGGAATAGCTACCTTGATCCTCTCTTTACATTGGCTACCAATTCACTCCTTTTGACAATAGTCAAAAATCAAGGAGGAACCTTGGTGTGATCATTGCGAAAGCGGGTCCTTTCGAGAGAAACTTGTTGGAAGATTCATGGAAAGCCAGTGATTGGAAGCCCGTCCAACCACTTGAAAGAAGGACGAGGAGTAATCATGTGGCTGTAGATGAGCAATCGCCACAAGTGAAGCTAGCCCTTTTAACAGGAAGCCAATGAAGATGCTTGAGAAACTACTATCTCCTCTTATGTCAATCTGATCCACAAGCAGCACATCTTCCAATCCGGTCATTGGTTCCGGAACCTTGGCTCACAAAGGTAATTCTTTAAGCGCCTTTATTGTTGGTAAGAAACATAAAAAACCTTGGATCGTGGACTCAGGAGCATCGATCATACTGTGGAGATCACGACAATTTTTGTACATATATTATGTCCAAATAATTTAACGGTCAGGAATAGCGGATAGTTCCTTTCCAAAGGTTGCCGGTGCGAGGTTCGGTTGTGCTATCAAAGGGATCTTACTCTCAACTCAGTTCTCCCTTGTTCCTAACTTGAATTTGTAATCTATTATCAATTCGTAAACTCACGAGGAAAGGGTGTATTACTAATTTTCATCCACTCAGCGCCAATTTGAGTTTGGATTCGGGAAGACGATTGCTTGTCTTTGAGAATGCTCTGGACTCTACATCCTTAAGGAGCACCCTGATCCTGAGAACAACCTCAAATGGTAATTGTTGGTAATTCTTTTTCGGTCTCATGTCAAAATAACGATAAGTGCAATTATATTTGTAACTTGTATCGCAGGTAAATCTAATGTTATGTATCTCGAGCATTTATTCCTTCATTATTTAATAAAAATCCAAAATCTTTGAGTGTGAAATGTCAATTATCTTAAGCAAGTTAGGTCCTCATTTTCCCATTCAGCCACATCAAAGCGTCTAGTCCATTCTCAATGATTCATAAGCGTGTAAAGATTAAAATCGAAAATAAAAATGTAGCAGGTACTAGGTGGTTTTGTCTCATTCATGAATGATCACACTAGATTAATAATAGGTATTCCTCATGAAAGAAAAATCAGAAACAGGTCAAATTTTCAAAAATTTCAAAAATATGATTCAGACCTGATTCCAATCAAAAATACAAATTCTAAAGTATGATAATGGGGAGATTACTTGACTCCATTCTAGGAGAATATCTAGCAAAAGAAGGGATGGATACTTAAGTTCATGTGTTGATACCTGACAAAAGCGGAATGGGTGAAAGGAAAAATAGGCATTTGTTGGGGTGGCTAGATCGCTAATGTTATACGAATGTACCAAAATTGATACGGGAAGTGTCCTTACGGCGACCTACCTCATCAATAGGATGCTAGTCTAGGGTCACTAAAATTCAAACACCTTGTCAAACACTCCTTAAATCCTTTCCACCACTCGTCTCATATCCATCGTCCCACAAAAGAAAATTTTTCGAATTCAGTACATTTTTTGTTCATATCAATCCAACAACATAGAAGTAAACGATCTAGGTCACTCAAGTCGTCTTTCTTGGGTATTACGCAAATAAAAAAGAAATTATAAGTGTTACTCTCACGGTCCACGAAAATTCTACAATTCAATGGATGTCACATTTTTTGAAACCGACCTTCGCATCCCGAGAATTGATATTCGGGAGAATTCAGCTCGGGAATATCAGTTTTGGAACAGTCGTGGTGATCACCATCACCCAAAAATCAAGTTTCTATAGAGTCATGTAATCGGCCCGAGTTCATTGTTGACTTGTGTGGATAATAGGCACATCGAGAGGAAATGGAGAGGAGCACTTTCTCGACAAACCCATGAGAAATTTGTGAGGTTCCTAATCAAGCGAGAAATTCCAGGTAGCAATGCTCCTAACTCAGATGATACTGTTGATTCAAAGTTAGAAAATGATATTCTTAATATGCACCATAGCTTTGAGGAAGAGTTAGATCATGCGCCGGTACGTCCCATTGGAAATTTTATTTCTTATGATAAGCTATCACCTCGTTTGGTATTCACTTCTAACATCACGAGATACAAGTTCCTCGAGATATTCGGGAAGCTTTCAAGTATCTAAGTGGAAAGTGCGGTCAGATGAAGAAGTTCGGCGGCGCGAAGAATGAGTACGTGAAATTCTTGACCTCTGAGAGGTAAGGAAGCAGGTTGGGTGTAAGTGGATTTTCACGAGTAAGAACTCAATGAGATGAGTAATGTGGAATGAATTATAAGGCTCGGTTGGTCGCAAAAAGTTGCAATCATATAGTGACTATCAGAAACTTTTGCTCCGGTTGTAAGCTAAACAACATTCGTGTGCTTTTATCCTTAGCGGCTAATCTCGATTAGTCGCTTCACCAACTTGATGTGAAAAATGCCTTCCTCAATGGTGACTTAGAGGAAGAAGTTTACATGGACATTCCTTCTGAGCTTGAGACTACATCGAATTTCAACAAGGTTTGCAGACTCCGAAAATCCTTGTATGGTCTGTGTCTCGAGGGCTGGTTTGAGCGGTTCACTAAGGTAGTGAAAGTCTGGTCGTTCGATGTCAATCCGATCACACATTGTTTGTGAAACCACTTCGAAGGAAGATGGCCATTATCATTGTATGGGCGACATAATTTGGTAAGTAATCATGAAGAAGAATTGACCTACTTAAAATTAAACAAAGGAATTTGAGATCGGGGACCTTGGAAACCTCGAAGTACTTTCTCGGAATGGAGATTGCTAGGTCGGTATACTTGATCTCACAGCGCAAATCGTTACGGACTTACTAAATGAAGCAGGGGATGCTAGGATGCAATAGGCGAGAAAGACACATGGATTAATTGCCAAAACTTGAAGAAAGTGATGGAAGTCACTCCCAGGTTGATAAGGAGATATCAGCGTCTTGTGGGAAACTCATCTATCTTTCATACAAGGCTGAACATCGGCTTCTACATTAGTATGGTAAGTCCAATTCATGAATAATCAACAGAAAAACACATGAAACTGCTTTGTGACGAATATTGAGGTACCTCGAAATGACAGGAAGGTCTTTTCTTCCAACATGAAAAGATTGAGATTTTTTTGGATCTGAATTGGGCAGTTCGGTGACTGATCGGAGATCAACTTACGGCTATTGTTACCGTTTGTTTGGGAATTTGGTTACATGAAGCAAGAAGCAATCGATGGTAGCGTGCGGTCAGCGGCGGGAGTGGGTGCTTTATGGCTGCAAGGTATGCGCGAGGAATGCAGTTGAAACAGGATGTTAGAAGAATTACGGGTTCCATTGAAGCATCCCATAGTGTTATCTTTGCGACAACCAAGCGCCATCGGTATCGCTAAGAATCAGGTTCATCATGATCCAGACTAAAGCGCGTGGAGATAGTCGACACTTTATCGAGAAAAAGATTGAAAGGTTTTCAAAGTCGGCTTCCTCGACAAAGCGTCAAGCAGTGACATTCTCCTACAGCTCTTGCTGAGTTAACCACGAAGATCGGCGGAAAAACTTGGAATGATCAGCATCACAATGCGACGAGGGAGTGTTGAAAATCAAGCCCACGTCGCCTCATGGGCCAGGCATGTTTCTCTCCATATTTAGCATTCCTCTTTTCCTTTTAATCTTCCTCGAATTAATGCAATATACCATCTATATGATTACCCAAATCCAGCAAGGTGGACCGGTGGTTTAATTCACTTTCCTTGTAAGAGAAATTTTGTCCAGTGATATTGTCACTTTCCAGAATTATCTCAAATCTGTAAACTATTTATTTCCTATTTTCTTTCATTACAAAAATAAGAAGTGAGACTAGATTCCTCTAGAGTTTTTGCCTTCAAATTCTTCACCTAATAGTAAGCGATGGCCCTTCTCTTTGTTGGGAAATTATAGAGTTTTTCTTGTTTTGGTGGAAAATGATTTTTTCTGAATAGAAAAAGCCAAATATTTTCACTTTTTATATTTAGAACTTTTTTTTAAAAAATTTCAACAATAAGTCGTGAAAATTTTGAAAAACAAACAACTTAATGTTGAAAGCTATTTAGCTTTCAGTATTAAGTCAAAAAACAAACAACCCCTAAGTCTACTTTGACTTAGTGAACTCAAGAGCATAAGGACCTTTGTGGCTATTTTATAACATTTCAACTTGCTCTTATTCTTCTTAGTATGCTCGAACTTCTTGTAAATCTCAATTTTCCTTCCCTTTTAACATCATCTAATTTTCTTATTCTATTTAAAGAAGTTTTATAACAGTTAAAGTTGAAAGTTTTGCAAGAATTTGATTCAACTACTTAAGCTCGTCATTAGACTTAGTAAACATAAGTCATTAGCTATCCAATTCAAGAAGGTGTACTACATCATCAAAGGTTTTGACACTTTTATCATTATCATGTTCACCGCCATATGTTTCTAATTTTTTTTAGATTTGATGACCACTTTTGCTCTTTACTCATTAGTAAGACATATCTTATGTCTTAAGCTCTTTTATTGTTCTTTTTATCTCATTGAGATATTATTATATGGTTCGCTATGCCAGCTCTAAATTGTTTCATTACAAGTTCTCTCAATTTTTTGTGCTTGAAAGTCTACCATTCTTTTTCTTTTAAAGCTTGCTCTATTTCATGAATAGTCATGTATACTTCATAATCAATAAATCATCTTATATTCAACTCAAGAACATGATGGGAACTAATTTGGTAGGCCACATAAGTCTCCTGATCCCTTTTTTATTGGGTAAAGATTCCTTTGTTTATGTTCTTACATAACATGATTCAATATTTCAAGAGTCTCTTTCCCTATAGGATATATAGAGCTTTATAATATCAAAACTCATAGTTATCATCATTCAGTTTCTCACCTTTGTATATTTCTACTACGTTGCTTTTGATTATAGTCGACATATTCAACTACATAGAGACATTTCACAATCTAATTAATTGGTACTTTTATGGATATTTATAATTTTACTTGTTTTAATTATATTCTAAAATGCAATAACCTCAAATTTCAATAGAAACAAAAGATCACTACTGTAAAACCCAAGAAAAATTGAATCTTTCTTAAAAAGGGCAAAACAGTAAATCGCCGCTACAATACAGGTTGAAAACCTAGAAATTTTTTAGATCTCGGATGATGAAACGGACAACACCGTTGGAGTTGTCTCACGAAATCTAGTTACTAAGACGAATTTCGTTAAATTCTGGGATGGTAGGATTTTTCACGAATTTTGGGTAAAAAAGGAACCCAAATTGGTGGGTGACACATGGCATGATGCATTCATGCCATGTGCATGGAATGGTGCATGCATGCCATGTGGGTGACACATGGCATGGTGCATGCATGCCATGTGAATTTGTCCGGTCTATAAAAACAAGATTGATGGAGGAAAATGGAGGAAAGAAAAAAAAGGAGAAGAAAATGAGATAGAAAGAAAGGGAGGAATGAAGGAAGATCTGACAACTTCTTCCTCTGAATTCCGGCATTCTAATGGTTGGAGTTTGTCAGGCCAAGAGTTAAAGCTAGCTACGCTCCAAGAGGTAGGGATTTTTTTCCTACCCTAGTTAATTTCTACTTAAGTGTCGTGTAGGGCCATGTGACTAAGTTCCCACCCAAGGTCGTCTGGCTGTGTGGGACTGGTTGGCCATGTAGAGCCATGTGGCTATGTTTCCACCGTGGGGCCATCTGGCCATGTGGGGTCGTCTAGCCGTGTGGTCGTGTGGGGCCGTTTGGTCGTGTAGAGCTGTTTGATTGTGTTTCCAACTCAGGGCCTTCTGGCTGTGTGGGACCGTTAGGCCATGTAGGGTCGTGTGACTGTATGGGACCGTTTGGCCGTAGGACTGGTCAGTCGTGGTCAGTTTAATGTGTAAATATCTATTATAGGGCGCCTCGTCTAGTAGAGCCGGCTCCGTCTTATCGGGTTATGCCCGCTTTAGTCCCCAACGCCTTTAAGGGATGGCTCGTTGTCTCGCAGCCTGCCGGGAACAACAGCAGACTCCATGGTCGCTTCCTATTTTAATCGCAGCCCGACCGCGCTTCCCGCCAGGACTGATATGTGCCTTATTGGTGGCCTAAGTATGGCCAGATTTGGAGTTTGGATTTGTGGACTATTTTCACGATGTTGTTGCTTCGCTTAGTGATAGCATGTTTGTGTGGCTTGTTATGGCTTGTTGCAGGAACTGTTTTGTGGGCATCTCTTATGCCACAATTGGTCTTGATAACCGAGTTGTCTTTGCTCACGTTTGATTGACGTACTTGGTGCTAGTTATCTATTGAATGTTGATATATGAATTCTAATATATTGACATTGAGATGAAATGTTGGAAATCATATTGATTGTTATTATATGTGTGCTATTATATTAACATTAAAGGAATGATGTTTAGAAATTATAAGCGTGTGTTATAATTGTCCAAAATGCATGATGTATGCATGGTTGGTATGGTCCATATGAAATTCATTACATATGAGACATAGAATTGATATGCAATGCATGATACATTGCATATGACGGACATCAAGAATAAATGGGCGTGAGTGCATGGTCGTAAAATCGACATTGTGTTTGGTGGGCTTGATCGTGGGCTCTGAATGGACAACATTTCTACAAAGAGTCGCACGATCGATTAAAATGGTAAATAAAATATGTGTCGCATTAGCAAGAAGGATGATCCTCCCTGGGTGAAATGTAAACTCGTGAAAATTCAATTTTGAAAATGGTAAAATTGTAAATTTTGGTTGAAAATCGTAAATTTTCAGATCTCTTGATGATTTAACTGACTTACAATTGAATTGCCTCGCGAAATCTAGTTAACCAACCGACCCCCACGATTATGAGATGCTTGAAATTTCACGCCGAGGCATCAAGGTCAGTGACACATGACATGACATGTGGTGCACTTGTGTGAATGGCTCACATTGAGCCAAGTGTCAAGTGGAGGAAATAATGGGAAAGATAAAAAAAGAAAAAAGGAAAAGAGGATTAAAAAAATAAAAATAAAAATAAAAAAGTCAAAATGGGAATGAGAGGAACAGACAAGAGAGAGTTAGAGCGAGAGGAGAGAGAGAGAAAATTATTTTTTCCTTTCGCTTCTCTCTAAGATCTACGGAAATCGGACCGTAGGTTTTCATCGGAGTAAAAGGCAAGCCTGGCCCACGAGACGAGAGCTACGTAGGGGTATCAAAATCGGAGTTTCATTAAACTCCACGATGGTGAAACTTTCCTACTGGGTTATTTTTAGCCTAAAGGTCATTTAATGGCTTGGGGGTTTCTTAGAAGCCTTGAGAGGCCATAAATTTAAGTCCCAAATTTTTAGGATCGAAAGGGAATTTTTAGAATTTTCGAACCGCTTGACAACCGGGCCGACTTTCGAGATCAAGCGACAAAACTAAGATCGAATTTTTTTGGATCAAGCTGGGAACACCAGCCGACTTTCTGACTATTTTCAGCACCGGATCGCTGAGGTTTGCTTCGATTCGATTGATGTTCCCTTGGCTTTGTGTGTTTTTGTATCACGCACCCGTGACGAACTGAAGGGACCCATAGGTGCCTTGTTTTATATGAGTCTCAGATTGGGTCATTTTGATGTATTGTTAGAAAATAATATAAGTACAGGTGTCAAAATCATGTTAATATGTGCTTGTGTGATGTATTAACATGGAAATTATGATGAATGAAAATTATATATAGAAATATAATTATCCCGACTTATAAATGCTGCATGTAGCATGACATGCATGAAATGGCATGATTGCATTTCATATGCATGATCTTCTTGATGACATGGTGTGTGTGCATGGGTATGGTCATTCATCATCGCGTTGATGAGTGGGTAGTGAGCTCAGGATTGGATCGACGTCCAATAAATGACTCATGGTTCAAATGATAAAGTGAAATATAATTAATGTGTGTTGGGCGGAGCAAGAAGGGGGCCATTAATCCCCTCAGGTGAAAAGCCTGGAACATGGATGTAAGAGACCCACGGTGTGATCCGAAAAGTTCTATATAGGTGTAAGAGACCCGCGACATAAGACGAATAGTTCTGTTGCCGAAAGAAGACACACAATCATGGTTATCAAGCATACAGACTTCGAAGTCAGGTGATAGAGCCTGATTGACTCGATTAGTTGCCCTTTGGCACTTGCATCAAGTACCTACAGCGAGCCGCAAGGGCTCCTAAGATATGTGTGTCATTGGTACTACTCAGTTGATAGTTGTCGACTTGGCATAGGCATGTGAGTGGAGTCAAAAAGAATGACTCTGATATGGGCATGAAGACATTCCATGCATGACATAACATCCATGCAGACATTTTCACTTTGATGTGTACGGCTGGGTTCGATCATTGTACGGGCACTTAGGTGGGGAGTAACCCCATAGAGATTATCACTACTAGGCTTTGCTCACCCAAATAAGCAGGACTTTCAAGTATTATAGTCAGAAGTACGACTAAGATTTCTGTGGACTCACATAGTAAAGAAAGTCAGATGTGGCTTTGGACCATATTTTGTATATGTATATTTGAAATAATCATTTTTAATATATCATTTTGTATAAGAGTGTATAATTGAACTTTGTAAACATATCACTACATAGTTGCATGTATAGTATTCAAAAGGTCGAATGGGTCGAGTGGTCGCTATGACTCATGAATGACCGGTGTGGTATATCGAGCCCGAATGGGTCATGTGATGTATTGTTATACAGGTTGTAATATGGATAGTTTCCGCATTGCAGGAGACTCGTCCGACTATAAAATTATGGATCCCGACAATGGGACATGATGGTGGCTGCCGTTACACGACACCCACCGGCCACAGTTGACCGGCTAAGCCAACTGACCTCCGCAGACGGAAGGCCACATGAAAAGATCGCCAATTATGGTTAGACATAGTCCCTAACGGTGGAAGGCCATAAAAGTGTCTGGGTTTGCGGAGCCTGCGGTGAGACACCAAAAATCCGCTACCCACACAAAGGCGCATTATTTTGAACATAAAATGGATTTTGAATATAAAATAATCATTGTGATGTATCATCCAAAAAGCTTTTGGTTTATAAACAAATGAAATTTGTTTTGAAAATGATCATTGGATGCCATCCTGATAAATGGGACATGGTAGTGTGGCATCGGTTATAAGACACTCCACCGGAGCTCGCAAGTTGACGCGCTGTCAACTGACCCTGACTGGGGGGCGCCACACCTGGTATTAGAGTTAGTTAACGATTACTTCCAGAACTTGGGTGGGGTATCCACCAAAATAAGCTGGATATTGGCTTGTCATAGCGAGTATCGAGAGTTAGGTATACAAACACCTGTGATTAGTAAGCATGGGCAGAGAAATACTATTATCACAACACAAGACATCAAGTTAAGGTTTCAATACGTTCCACTCGAGATGTATCAGGTGATTTGTATAATATACATTGTAGATTTTATATGCAACATTGTGCTAGAAAACATAACCTTAGGGGTTCCAAAACAAAATGAATATGATAGTTCTGTGAACTAATGGGTATTAGTGTTCGCATTAGCGCATCATTATGAAAAAGGGATGAACGGTGTAGTTCATGATGTTAAAGTCTATTAGTGGTTGGCATGTGCACTACTAGTTAGACTGAGATAGAAATTTGATAACTTTATCGCTATCTTAACTTGTGTAGATGGCAAGTCAAGGGTGAGGACGTAGAGGTCGTCCACGGGAAAATAGTCAACCACCACCTGTGTTTGACCCATAGGCCTTTATAGAGGCTATAGGCGCTGCAGTTGCCATCATTATGTGAGCGCCAGGATCGCTACCACCGCACTACCAGCTAACGGCCGGCGAGGACGAGTAACCCTAGGGTTGCACATCATCCTTCGACATTCATGGGAGTGAGGGACTTGATGGTCGATATCCCCGCCATTGAAAGAGAAGTCGATGACACACCTGAGCATCCGGACATGGGTGTCAAAAGCAAGAGGTAGGAGAATCAATCTTCTTCTAATTCGGGAAAGACTATTCCACGAGGATTTCAGAAACAGGGCCGAGGTTATCAGGGTCAACGCCGAGTTGGGGCTTTTATCCAGCCAGGACAGATGACATGTTATTACTGCCATAAGCCTGGACATATGAAGCAGGATTGCCCTCCGAGGTGGGGATCTTAAAGTTATGGGACACCACAACCCTAGTCGTCAATGGGACTTGCGCAGACGCAGTTTGTTCCTCCTTACCCTAGCATGGGCTAGGGGAACCGATATCAGTCCCAGGGTGCTGCACAAGCACCTACTTCTTCGCAGATGGACCACATGGGCTAAGGCATGGGTTGAGGGCGAGGCTAAGATTTCCAAGCCGGTACTTCAAGGAACCAGGGGCGTGTCTACGCTGTGGTACCGCAGACTGAGCTTGCAGATCATTATGATATACAGGGTACGTTTTGGCTCTCACACTTCTTGATAAGAGTGTTGTTTAAATTCGGGTGCATCATATTCATGTTCATTGCTGCATAATGTGACACCCTGGAATATACCCTAGTAGTTTTCGGACTTGTTTAGGGTATTTTGTAAGTATAATTTGATTGTTTCGTGAGTTAAATGCGAACCACTAAACGAGACCCTGAAGTTACAAAACTTAAGGACAAATTGTAATTTTTCCAAAAAGTGGGGCCAAAAGGACACGCGGATTAAGAAGATTTGAGGCCAAAAATGAAAGAAAGGAAAATTTAATTATAAATAGAAGGAGTTATGGGCCAAAGTAAATAAAGAAAGTTAACCCAAAATGGGTTTTATTTGGGAGGGCCAAACATGCCTTAGCAAACATGGGTTTTAAAAGACAAAGTTGGTCTCATTTGGAGGAGGAGAAAAAATCGTGAAGGAGGAGGGAGAAGAGTAAGAGAAGAGGAACAAGATGGAGGAGCCAAGATCA
The DNA here is from genome assembly GCA_016808115.1 of Tetrastigma voinierianum. Lineage (NCBI taxonomy): Eukaryota > Viridiplantae > Streptophyta > Magnoliopsida > Vitales > Vitaceae > Tetrastigma > Tetrastigma voinierianum. The sequence continues at coordinate 500,879 of JAEQBH010000022.1, forward strand.
AGCCAACAAGGTATGGAACTGGATTTTGGTATGGATCTATATGGTTTTGTATGGATTTCTTGTCTAGATATATGTTTGTGGGTTGTGGGAAACCTAACCCTAGAATGAATTTATGTATGGAAATCCCTTTGTTTCTCTCTAGGTTTTGCTATGAGAGTGACCTAGAGTTCTCATTACTTGTGTTTTCGTTTAAGTGGTTATGTAAAGTAGAACAAATTGTTCTGTTCTAGGTTTGAAAGGATCCTAGATTTCTTGAAGTTGGGTTGAGTAAACCCAGGCCAGGCAAGAGATGAATAGAAAACATGTTTGAGTTTAAATGAGTGCATAAGATAAGAATTGAAAGATGATTTGAGTATAAAAGAGTTTACAAGGTGAATTCAAACGGTTTTTGAGGTGTATATGGAGAATAGAGTTGATTGGGGTTGAAATATATGGAAAATGTGAGAAAAACACACATTTTAGGCATTTTCAGACATGTACCGTACACCTTGAACATGTACCGGTACATCTTGTGTTCTCGCCATTTGCCAATACGCATCGGAGACATGTTGGACATGTACCGGTACACCCTGGCTCGCTTCCCAGTTTCACTAGCTGTGATTTTGGCCATAACTTGCTCATTTCTTATCCGACGGAGGATTCAAGTGGCTACGTAAAATAGACTTCATGAGAAAAACTTAAAGAATAGGCATTGCCACCCTGATCCTATGACCTAAAAATTCACTCAAAGTGGGGCCATGTGCAAGCCAAATTCTGGTTCCAGCTTTGAACATAGAGTAGTCCTGGCTGTTTCGACGTATCTGAGTTTCGTGTTCGAATTGGGTGATTCCAGTTGGAATAGAACCCTTAGCACCTTATCTTAAAAAGAATACAATTACCTAGAGTCAAACATGAAGCAGATCCCGGAAAATTAGTAATACGAACTGTTTGTAATCCGGTAAACCGACTAGTTTGGCATGAAAATGCCATAACTTTAGTTTGGATGATCGATTGATTAATCTCCACTTCCTAAGTAAAGTAGATAGAGGAATAAGAATATATGAATGAGGTGTGATTCCACATACATTATACTACAAGAATATGAATTTCCATATGTAATAGGAAAAATGAAACAAGGAAAATGTAGAAATGAAAATAAAGATGTGTTCATGAAACATGAAAATGATTATGGAAAATGAAAATGAAAACGAATTGAAACATGATTGTGAACATGCGAGGCAATATGTCATGAACACATAATGGTTAAGTGATATATTATTATTATCAAGACATATAACCGTAAAATGATAACAAATGAAACGAATATACGTAAACGAGCATATGAATGAGTACACATGAATGAGTATAGGAATGGAGTATACGTGAATGAGTATATAAACGAGAGCACGAATGAGTATATGAAATGTGTACATAGATTGGAGTATATCTTTTGAAAAGATAATACGAAAGTGATATTGGAATTGAAATGTGATCGTGGATCTATTATGAATGCTAATCAGAAATATAAATATATATATATATATAAATATATATATATATATATATATATATATATATATATATATATATATATATATATATATATATATATATATATATATATATATATATATATATATATTGATTTGAATGATTGTTATTCGAAATGTCTGTCACACGTATGCATGTGTGCATGTATTTGAACGATAAGCGAAATTATTGCATAAAAGTAAATTGATTTGAAATGTATCATTGAATGATCGACATGACGGGATTCACCAACTGAATTCGTCATGAAGGTAACCGTATTTGACTAATGCGAAATCACATTGCTACTGAATGACAAACGTATGTGATTCCCAAGTGGAACTGCCGAATGTCGTAATTTCTATAGCCATACGTGAGATGATAATAATTGAATGCGAAATCACATTGCTACTGAATGACAAATGCGCGTGATTCCCTGAAGTGAATCGCCGTGAATGTCGTAATTTCTATAGCCATATGTGAGACGATACACCGAATGCTAAATCACATTGCATCGAATGAAAACAGTAAGGTGATTCCCCGCGAATCCGCCGTGGAATGCTCACTTCTATAGCCATATATGTGAGACACACAATTGAATGCTAAATCACATTGCTAATAACGACAAACAGGCAGATTCCCAAGTGAATCTCATTGGCCGTGAATGCCGAATTCTATACCCATATGTGAGATCTGCACACTGAGGAAATCACATCATATCGAATGACAAACAGTATGTGATTCCCCAAGTGAATCTGGCTGAATGTCTAATTTCTATAGCTATATGTGAAATCACAAACCGATGTTTAAAAATGACATTAAAAATTGTATTGTTTAAGTATCTTTTTACATTACACTGACATAGTAAAGGCATCATTTGGTAAATGCATTTTGTTGAATGTAAATGTTAAGGGTCTTTTGAAATTATAAGTGTTTAGGATTGTCTAAAGAAGTATTTCAATTAAAAAGTCTAAAATGGAATAACATAACAAATGTTTTGAAAGATAATTGAAATGCTCTGAGTAACCTGCCCAGCCTTGATCCGCCTAACCGTCAAGTCGATTCAGTCGCGACACTTTGAAAAGAAAAAATTTTAATAAGACGAAATAAATGTTTTGATTGAAACCGTCGGAGTAAACCGGGCTCCAGCTTGGATCCGCCAACCGGGTCAAGTAGGGGATTCGGGTCGCGACACTTTTAAAAATGAAAATTAAATATAACGAAACAAAATGTTTTAAACGGGCATCCCAGAACATGAAATGTAATTGCAACAAGGGATTTAATTAAGGGCTTCGGCCGTGATAGTAAAATGAGTCTAATATGTATTGGTATTCGTCTGATTTTGACCCTGTATGTATCTAATATGACTTGATATGGTTCGATTTTCCATTGTATATGTATAAGCTTGTTTGAATATTATATGATATGCCATACATGGTAGCATAGGAATTGAAACTTGTAAAAGACATGACAAGGAGATAGTGATATGAATCAAAAGGATAAAATCTACATGTATAATATGATATGAGTTAGAAGTCACATAAGAATAGACTTCGTTATATGCATAAGTAATAGCAAATGTAAAAAGATAGTGACGACGATTATTGTTATTGGTCGTTACTGTCTATATGTTCCCACTAAGCGTAAAGCTTAGCACGGGTGTTCAATCCGTGTAGGTACTGAAGAGGAGATAAAGAGGACAGGACATTCCACACTACCGTACCGGGCCATCTCAGAGATTGTGTGCTCACCAAAGACTGCTCGATCTCCGATGTCAGACAGGATATGTATATGTATGTGTATTTGTATAGAATGGGACTTAGTATATGTGTATAAATTTTAATATATACCACTCCGGTGGTAGTTCATTTGTAAATGTAAATGATTGTTGGTTATTACAAAAATTGTTTATATACCGTTGTGAGACCTTGGAAAGTTTGTATGTGAATTGTTTATACACATAATGTGAGAAGTTTCGCTAGAGGTCAAAACTGAAAAGCCAGATGTGAATTCTCCCTAGGAACTGTGTGAGTGTTGATATGATATGCCTGGGATTGTGAGTTGTAGATCTTAGAGATTTCTCGCTTCACTCAGAGACTCCGAGGTCATGCATATCTAATTCGATGTCATCCTTAGGATGGACTGGTTGAAGGCCCATAGAGTCGTTATTGATTGTGATCGTAGGTGGGTTACCGCTTACACACAAGATGGTATTGTGTTACATTTCAGGGGGAGAAGCATGATGCTTTACCCCATACCGTGCACGACTCTAGGTGGAGTGTACAGTTGATGGGTTGGCTAGCAAGCCTTACCCTAAAGGATGAGGGGAGACATGATTTTGGTCTACCTCGGGTCGTTTGCGAGTATGGGGATGTTTTTTCGAACGAGCTACCGGGATTACCCCAGCATAGGGATGTAGACTTGTCATTGAGTTACACCCAAGTACGACTTCCATTTCTATGACTCCTCATGGGATGGCACCGGTTGAATTGCAAGAACTCAAGGTCCAAATCACAGTGTGATTGTTGGACAAGGGTTTTATTGGGATCGTAGCACTTCACCACGTGGCACTTCCGTTCTCGTTTTCATGGAAAAGAAGATGCACTTTCTACCGTACATTGATTACCGGAGAAGTTGAACAGGTTAAGGACAAGAATTGTATCCATTATCGCAGGATTAATGACTTGTTTGATTAGTCGAGAGGGCGCCAGTCTACTTCCAAGATAGATCTTCTCGTGACCGAAAACATCGCCTGACGCCAGGAGGTGATATCCCCAAGATACGCTTTAGACTGTAAAGATGAGCATTTCAAGTTCACAATGATGCCCTTCAGGTTGACGAATGCGCCGACAACATTCATGGATCTCATGCATAGGGTATTCCTTATTTGGATAAGTTGGTTGTGGTCTTTGTTGACGACATCTTGATCCACTCCCATTCTGAGGAGGAGTATGAGGATCATTTGCGGATTATTCTCCAAGCACTCAGGAACCATCAATTGTATGCCAAGTTCAGTAAGTGCGAATTTTGGCTTATTAAGGTGAAATTCTTGGGACACATCGTGCTCGCTTTTGGGTACGTCAATGCACTTTGAGAAGGTTTGAGGTTATGAGTCGAGAGCCGAAGTCGCCTTCAAGATATGTAGTTCTAAGACTACAGGTACTACAGAGGTTCACTGAGGATTTCTCCCAAATAGCAAAGACTTACGACTAGATCGACCCGAAGGTCAAGCTCAGGATGACTCAGGTGAGAAGGCATTCTAGAAATTAAAAAGGAGGCTTACTACAACTCCTATTCTGATACACGATGTACTATGATGCCTTTAGGGATGGACTAGGATGTGTCTTGATGTGTCCGGAGGGTCAGAAAGCTTATGGTTCCGTGATAGCAAAGAATCATGGAGCGTAATTACCCTACATGATCCGTTGGCGCCATCACCTTCATTTCAGCGACGGCACAACAATTTATATGGTGGGGCTTGAAGTTTTCGTAATTCACAAAAGTCTAAGTATATCTTACACAAATAAGACCTCAACATGAGTACAAATGGATGGAGTATCCGAGGACTATGAATTCACTTTGCATTACCATCCCAAGAAGGCAACGTGGTGGCTGATGCACTGTATCAAGTCACTGGGAGGCATCAAGCAGCTTACTCGAGAGCCAAGTGTGATGCTCAGATCGTGGACATTTTAGACTATAGTACAATGACTAAGCTCAGGGTGTTGTGGGTATAGTTAGGTATGGTGACTAAGGTCACATTCACACGATATAATGTGATGTGGGACAGTCAGGGTTTTCCAAATCTGATGTGACTCCAAGAGATCCCTAGGGAGTCTCTATTGTTTCCTCTGATTCATAAAACTGCAAGGGCACGAAGATGTACTCATGATTTCATCACAAGATACATCGAGTGAAGATGAAGAGACACGTTGAGAACTTTGTTCGACGATGTCTCACGTGTTAGCAGGTAAAGGTTGACCATTAGAAGCTAATAGGGCCGCTTCAGCCATTAGAGGTAGCAGAGCGTGGCTGGGAGCATGTCACGATGTGACCAGGACCCACTTTCCACGACAAATTCTGAGACAAGGACGCTGCAGTGGGTGATTGCGGACCTGGCCTACTAAGTCAACACATTTTCTAGCAAAGCATGGATGTGACCTTCACACCGAGGAATTCGCTTGCTGTGGTTATCTCGAGAAATTGTCCGGCCACATGGAGTTCCGGGCCATCAGACAGACAAAGGACCCTAGAAGAGGACACACTTTTGGAAGAGTTTCCCAAAAGGCCATGGGGATACAAAGCTTGACGCATGAGCAATCGCTTCATCCGCGCACAAAATGGTCAACGAAGAGGACCATACAGATTTTAGAGGACATGCTGCGAGCATGCGCCCTGGATCTTAAGGGTAGTTGGGAGGAGCACTTACCCTTAGTAGAATTTGCCTACAGCAACAGTTATCAGGTGAGTATTTAGATGGCACCTTATAAGGCTTTATATGGGAGGCCATGTTGATCCCCAATTTGTTGGATAGAGGTGGGAGACAGTTCCATCACTAGTCTGGACCTGATTAGAGACACCTTTGAGAAGGTGGGTTTGAAATGGAAGCGTCTTCTTAAGGCTCAGAGCCGACAGAAGAGCTATGTCTGTCACGCCCCGATTCCCAGTCCGACTCGATTGGGGGATCCGAACCGAGTTCGGGGTGCGTGACCATATACTAGGACTCTTTACCTGTTTTTTTTTTTTTTTTAATAACAGAATCAAAATATCATATACATATCAAAAGAACTACCACCGGAGTGGTGTCCATCAAAATCTATACATATATACTGAGTCCCATTTACATATACAAAAACTGTACTTTTACATTTACAATCAGAGCACGGAACATACTGTGATGAACCCCTACTAGTGTGTTGGCCCAGCCGTATGCGAAAGCTTTCGCACGCCATCTCTATACCTACACTGACAAACTCAGACTAAGCTTTTTACTGGAAACATACGCCTTATGCATATACACATTTAAAGCATAAAACAATAACAGATATCAGAATTTTCATGCATTCATATAATGAACTTATACAATTACTTATGCTTATACAGACTTATACTTATTCGGATCTCCCATCGGAGATACAGAGCTTATTATCCGTACTTACTACAGAGCTTATACTGATACTTCTTATCTTATGCTTACTCAGAACTTACACTTATAGCAGACTTATACTTAGCTCCCGTAGGACACATACTTATACTTATCTCCCGTAGGACGCATACTTATATAGATTTCCTCGTATGCGAGACTGAGCTTATACATATACTCTCCCTATACTGAGGTAAATTCTATCCACATACTCATACTTATACTTATTCCGATCTCCCGTATGAGTTACAGAGCTTGTGCTTATACAGAGATACTTATACACGCACTCTATACTTATTCATCTCGCATCTCCGTAGGGAGTTACGTAACTTATGCTTATACTGCAGGGTACTTATACATGTGCAATCGTAATTATATCTATCTCGCATCTCCCGTAGGAGCTTACAACTTATGCTTATACTGCAGGTACCCTAGATACTATAAGGTTTATAATTTAAACCAGGGCTTATACTTATACTACTAGTTTACACTTGTTCTGAAAACATGTAGTACTACGTAGATATGACTAACGTATAATCGCATTATGAACTTATTCTTATACCCAAGTAACAGAAGTACTACTGTCAATGTCTCAAAGGACACATACTTGTGATTATATCAACTTATATTTAATTAAAAGAACCCGTAGGTACTACTAACTTATACTCATACGGAGTCTAGGTACCACCGGTTTATCCTTTCTCCTAAGCTTATACTTAGATATCCGTAGGTACTACGTAAATTAATCGCATACGTAGGTACCGTAGGTACTACATAACTTATACTTATTCTTGTATTTCAGATCTTGTTCTTGTATTACGGAGCATATACATGTATTTCCGATCTTATTCTTGTCTTACAGAGCATATACTTATCTTACGGATCTTATGCTTGTGTTACAGAGCTTATTCTTATATTTCGGACCTTATACTTGTATTACGGAGCTTATACTTGTACAAAAGTATCCGTAGGTACTACACATATTCATTATACGGAGGTACCCGTAAATTGTTCGGACTTTTACTTATATTACGTAACTTATACTTATTTTACTGATAATGGAAGTACTGTAGACTACGTAACTTCTATACTTAATACTGATACGCAAGGATTCGTGAGGTACTGCGAACTTATACTTATATTACCGATACTAAGTACCCAGCTAGGTACTACGTGAGATTTTACTTGTACAGCACGAGTACTACGTATACAAGGGTACCCAGAGGCGCTATCCGCATCTTTACCATATTCATTTCTTGATCTATTCTCATTCGTAGTCTTATCATATAACTATTCGATCACTGCACTAATCATAAGAAATGAGTAAGACTGAGCACACGGTACTCAAGGTGCAATACGCATCGAGGTGTCGTAAAGTACAAAGCAGAGTGCCGGGCACCGAATGTGAGTACGAGTACTAATCAGAGTACCGGTATTAAGAAGGAGGCCGAGCACTAATCGAGTACCGGGCATCGAACAGAGTGCCGTAGCACTAATCGTGAGTACCGGGCATCAAGTAGGGAGTGTCGTAGCACCAGCAGAAGTGCCAAAGCACCGAATAACGCGCCCACTCATTCATTCGTCCTAGGTAGTCATAGCGATCATATGTCTTTCGTAACTCTTATCGCATCTTAATCACACTCGTGTTCGGCGACATATCGTCTTCATGTTCATGCTCATGTTTCAGTCCGCTTTCATATTTCATATCATATTCATGTTTCATGAACACAGCTATACATATTTCATTTCTTATACTTTTCTTGTTTCATGCCTATTACATATGGCATTTCATATACTTGTACAGTATGATGTCTATGTATTCACACTTCATTTATGTATTATTGTCCCTCTATAAATCTATTTTACTTAGAAATTGAAATCATTCCAATTAGATCATCCAAACTAAAGTTATGGCATTTTTATGCCAAACTAGTCAATTTACCGATATTACACTCGGGACAGTTTGTAATACCCATTTTCCAGAGTCTTGACTCCATATTTGACACTGGTTATTTGTACTCCTTTAAAGCTAAGGTGCTAAGGGTTCTCCTCCAACTGGAATCACCCAAACTGAGCACCTGAACTTGTTGTCCTGTCTCCTTCCAAACAACCGACTCTATGGTAAAAAACCGGAATTGCACTTGCTGACATAGTCACTGAGTGAATTTTCGGGGCCACTTAGAAATCAATTTGAAGGTATCTATTTCAGAATGCGAAGACTCTCCCTTTGAAGTATATTTTAAGTAGAAACTTGAATAACTCAAATCAGATCAGAAATGAGTTGTTATACAAAATACTAACACTAGTCAAAAAGAAAATGTAACACCACCGCACTTTGACGCCCACCACCCAGACACCGAACTCGGGCCTGCATCGGGTTTTCTTCCCACAATATATTTCTCAACAAATCAATCAATACTCTATACACATCAAAACCACCCAAATTAATCTTGTAATCTCTTTTCTACTCAAATCATCTTTCATTACATATCTTTTCTTCAAAACCTTTCTCATGAATACCTTAAACTATTCTTCTAATATGGGTCATAACCTATACAAAAACTAAACCTAAGGGGATTTATTAGGGTTTGTTCCTAATTCAATTGTTTGCCATTTAACCATGAATCCAACCTCAAAGGGAGGATTCCATACTCATCTGTTCCATATGGGCTTGAACCAAACACTAATTCCCAAGAAATCCAAGGTCATTGTACCTAACAAAACCCTAGATGCATGGATTGCCGATGAGTGCCCAAAACACTCATATTATACTCTGGGCTTCTGCCTCTTACATTTATTCTTATAGTAATTTCATAGTTTTTGTGGCCGTGCTTCGACAGGTTTTGCTTGGTTGTACAATTTGAAAGCAAAGAGCAGCCTCTCGGCATATTTTGAGCAAATGGGGACCAAGGCAAGAAAGTGAGCCACGTCGCGGACGTCCCTTATCAGCGCCGCTACGCCCAACCACTGAACGTCGCGTGGTCAACAAGTGGAAAACGTCGCGACGTCTCAACGTCGCGACGTTGCAACGTCGCGACGTCAGCCCGAGATCTGCCCTCATCATTAAAAGCAAAATAGGGCTCAAAAATCGAGAGAGATGGGAGGCGTGCACGAATCCAAGGCACCGAATTCCGCGTATGAGCATAATGCACTTCCGAAGAAGTGCCCCGGATTTGTAATCGCTCTATTTTGGATATTAGAATCATGTTTTTAATACTAAACATTTCGATTTTTCACTCACTATGTTCTAGATTTATTTCTAAAAATATATTGAACCCCCGCCATATGTTGGCGATTAAAGTTTGATCTTTATATTATTCAGCTTGTTTATCAATTTGTTACATCTCGCTTCTATTTGTAGTTCAATTACATGATAATGTCTCGCCAACATTAGCATAATTACACCGAGACCCAGATTCGAGAGACGAGGGTATTCGTGATCCGGTAGAGTAGCCTCGATTGATTCTGCAAATAGAGATATTCGAACTCAAGGTGGCATTTGGGGTTAGAACATTTAAGCATTTCTAATACCTAGTCTGGATGAGATATACCCCATCTATTCACGAGATAAAGATAAACCTCGAGCAGATATCTCGTAGGCAAGATCACCTCTAATACAAATTATCCTAAATACATTGAATATTGTAAGCAAATAATCCATTAAAAGTGACAGGGGAGATATAACCCTAGCCTTCAATAACAATAATTCATTAGAATCTAAACTCAATACTTTCACATATTCACCTTCTTTTCCTAAAATCATCTCTTCGTGATATTACCCAAAAACGCCGAACTCGTAGTCAATACACTGTCCTCGTGATTGATATCCGCACTGTGAGTACACTACATATTACTGCGACGCGCACTTCACAAGACATAGGCGCATATTTGCTAATACACCAATGCTACCGCTGCTTCTTGGCGCTGTCAGGATAGGTTTAAACTGATATGAGAATTAAGCAAATAGATATTAATGGCAAATTTTCTTTACTTTTGTTTTGTTCTTTACAAGTGCGCCGGTAATTTGGTTTTCATTGCCCGTGTTGCAGCAGGTTTCAGCAAGTGCGATGACAACGAAATCAAACTAACCAACACCGTCATCCTCGAGCCGTAAGACTTCTCGCACGTATCGCGCCAAGAACAGAGAGAACTGAACAGATGAAAATCCTGGGTCAGTCATGGAAAACACCAAGAACAAGATTCGCATTGAATAGACCGAACCAATGTGAGAGGTCGAAATGGGAATCACTAAGGAATCGTTTCGTGCCATTGATACAAATGATGATCCTTTCATGCTACTAGATGAGTTCGTTTTACCACCAATCGCAAACCGACGCTTCATCGACTACCACCTATTGGGCAAACAATTTCACTGAAGTCACCACAAGACGCATGCTTCGAATATCTTCGCTCCATTGACTAATCACGTAGAACCCGAATATGCATCACTAACTCCTAAGCTTCATGATACCATCAAATACAATCAATAATAGCTCTCAGTTACAGCTGTTCCCACTTCTTTACCGTGATAGAGCCAAACACCGCTAACCGGGCCAACCACCGTGATTCCATTACTACACGAACGATTGGTGTAATTTCGACCAAGTTCTTCCCACTTCGAAAATCGCACAACCAGGCAAGAGATCACGTCGACAACTGGGAGGGGGAGAACCTAGCGTAAGCATGGGACGATTTCACGGTTCATCATTTAAGTGCCCACACCAATCGAACCATCAGATGGATGCAAGTCCATACTTTTTATAATGGTCTCGAGAAACGAACTGTATCAATGATGCCTCACCGAGGATCACCGATGAAGAAACCACAAGCACCAAGCTTAAGTGAAATCTTAGAGGACGCCGCGCACCAACACTAATCGCCTAGAGAGAGCTACACCTGCAGAAAAGCTGGTGGGTGGCACAGATAATGAGGTCCTCAACAATTTGGTGAATCATGTGGCACACCGACTAAACAACCTAAATAGGACAAAGAAGGAACAAAGAATGCCATACGTACTCACCTACGGGAGTTGTGTGAATTTCGTGGAGGATGAAGACACAAGACGGACTGTCAGAAAGTTCCTACCAGAGCAAGCCCAATAAGTGTCGAGGTTCAACGAATCAATCACGCTAGTGAAGGACCGTACGGGGAAACGCTTATCGACCGTAACCGCGCTGGCGTACGGCGTAATAATCAACTTAATAACTGTACCAATCATGATATGGGTGGCGGAATAATCAGAACAATATGTTATCGAACCGAACTAGTGAACCATCCTCCTGAAAAAGTCGATTTAACAAGCTCCTCGTGATTAAATGTCGACCTTTCCACTCGCTCTTCATGAATGAGACCAAGGCGAATATGCAAAGAACAGCAACCCAATCAACAATCAAGCGGCATAGTTGAGAAATTCGTTGGAGGTTCCAAATGGGACAAAATGGCCAACTGGCCGGGCGTGCAGTGCCACCGACACAAAGTAATTCAGAGGTAAACCCCAGAGGCGAAGGAAAAGAAAAACGAAGCCATCACTCTGGCGAGCTGGGAAGAGAATCGAAACTGGGGGCCACAACCAGTGATACGAACTAGAAAATAAAGGACATGATCAGGTCATTTCCAAAGATCAGATACAAACCGAGCAGGCCCGAGATACGACAGCGATAAAGGACAACAAAGTCGATGAGACCAGCTTTAAAATGGACGAACTCCAAACATATTCTCAGATCCTCAAAGATTGAAGAAAGGTGTTAGAGAAGTAGTCAAAAAAGTTTCTCGATATCTTCAAGAAACTACATATTAACATACCCTTTTAAAGCATTAGAGAATATGCTAAGTTGTGTGAAATTCATGCAAGATCTGGCAAGTGTTAAGAAATTTGAAGAGTAATGGACCATCGCTCTTAACCGAGGAATGCAAAGGCTATCCGCAAAAGAAGCTTCCTCCAAAACTTCAAGATCCGGCAGTTTTTCCCATAAATCGCTTTCATGTGGAATCTGCATCCGGAAAAGCCCTCGTGTGACTCGGGAAGATCAACTCGATGCCACTCGATGTTTAAAAGGCTAAAGTCATGAACTAAAAATCAACTACAATCGCCAGAATCATAGTGTCGTGTCATACCAACATCCTCGGCATAATCGAAATGTCTTAGTAAAGTTGGTAAATTTGTCTCCAAAGAGACTTCGCCATTCGACATAACGACCGGCCCATCATACTCGTGGGTGCACCCTTCCTAGCCACGTGAAAGCTCAAATCAATGTGTGCAAGAAGGTGAACTCAAATCGAGAGCAAGTATGAGATCAGAATCACTTTCCATGTATTTCAGCCTGTTATGAAGCATATCCCGATAATGACCAAAATGAAGATATCTCTAACCTCGCATACGTAGATGTTGCAAGAAGATGCGAAAACCTCAAACATTTATTCCCGCACGTAAAGACACCGAGATGGAAAGGATGATCAAGAATATTTCACCCACTCCTTGAAAATATGAGGAATTATGTGGAGATGCGTAAGCATTCCCGCTTTCTTTCTAAGTATATCACACATTGCATCGTGGTCGCTGTTAAATTTACATTAAACATACGCTTCGAGGGGCAACCTAAGTGTTTCTAAACTTTTCCTTTTCTTAGTTTCAATTTCTATTGTTTATTTTCAAAGAATATAGGTTTCTGGGGCCTTCTCCGAACCTGTTTCTACTTGCTCGTTTACTCTCGTAACCCGCGAATGCGCCTAATGGGGAGGGGATTCGCTCAAGCCGCACATTACGTCCATAAGTCAAGTAATGCAGCGGGGAGTGGTTTTCCGGATCAAGAGATCACGTGCGCAACCGCATCGATCCATATTTTCTCACGCCGCTGACGTGGACCCCACATACGGAATTGATCGCCACGACGCCAAATCGAATTTTTCGTCATCGCCGCCGACGATCCCCAACGCCGTGACGCGGAACTTTACGTAAACGCCACACGCTTCGCGACGCCGATATATCCAACGCCGCGACGCTATTTAGTGCCATCACACGCCGCGACGCTGTTCGAACGCCGAGACGCTATTTTATCGTAACGCCGCACCCAAGGTTCCGCACGCCGCGACGCTGTCTCCGTTTTAAAGCCAAGACTAGTTCATTTTGGATTTTCACCTCGCCCACTCCATTGCCTGAAACCCTAGCCATCTTACTTACCTACACTCACCAAATTTCACCTTCTGCCTGACCTCGAGGACCCTGGGCACACTCATCGAGCTGACGCAGATTCCGATGAGACCCAGAGACCGAGTCCTCGTACATGATACGGAGGCGCACCGCGCGTATATGCATCGTGATCGCCAACCAGCCAACTCACTACAGCAGCTGTTGTTGGTATCTTGCTGCACTGTGATCGCAGCCTCCGGCCTTCCACCATCCACCTCCACCACCACCGTCGTGATCACCGTGGGAGTAAATTCCTCACCCTTTGTTTATTTCTCGCTCATGGGACACCGCCATTTTATTCGGGTGTGGTGATCGTGTTTTTGTTTTGTTTAGTTCTCGTTTTGTTTTAGGTGTTTTTATAGTGCTTTTGTTTTTATAAAGCTTTTATTTTGTCTGCCCAAGATAGCTTGTGTTTCTATTCAGTTCATGTTTAGTTCAGCCTTACCCGAGTCATGTGTAGTTCAAGCCATACAGGTGCCAGTCAATCTATATGTAATAATTATGTTTACGTGCTATGTTAAAAATTGAGGATCACTTTGACCTAATTCACGATTAACATGAATGTTCAAATGCATACAATGTTTTGATGTTCCTGTGCACTAGTTGAATAGATGGAAAGGTTTAGCGGAACCAACCCGAGTACCAAGACACTACCAAGAACCCTATCACACTCACACACCAATGACCTCGTGGCATGACAGCGCCGAGACCAGTCCACTGTAGTCTCGACTAACCTTGGGAGACCTCGAACCATTTAAGTGATGGACACCTAATAAAAGCAGGATTGCATCGAGCCCCAAACAAAAGAGAAAATAAAAACAATAAAAATAAAAGAAAAGACAACGACAAAAATGTATCTCAGATAAGAATGTTTAGATCATCCACCTTAATCCCGGCACAACAAGGGTCTGCCAAAGCCTAATGCCCCGAGCCAACTCGGGGCCTGAGTCATCGACTTCACTCCGCCCGCTCATGGGGATGCAAAGATGGATCATTCACGCAACCTAGGGCCTCGAGTCTGGGTCGAGTGTTCTGGGTGAAGTTCAAGGAATTAATGCCCGGTGCCCTAACTAATCGTGGGAGTCACCCAATCCCCACACAGAACACTCTAGCTTAAAACTTCGCACTAGGTTTTCTTACATTTATTTTAAGTACGTAGGAAGTTTCTGTGTATTTGGCCGTGAATCGGGTGTGTTCCTATCCTTCTATTAGCTTCTTCCAAATAGGTGAGTCAGCTCAAGTCTGGGGTGCCTGGAATCAGACATATATTGGAGGTCATCTATAAGCACATAGGGCTTCTTTGGGAAAGTGCCATTGAGTACCATGGGATTCCGATGCACTGGGCCACTTCTACCTATTTCCAACCGAAGCTTTCCAAAGTCGAACACTTGTATGCATCCCGTGAACTCGATAAACAAGAAAGAAGGTGAGCCTACCCAATTGATCCTCTACTTTTCAAGATGCGCAACACAAGCCTTAGTGTTAGTTTTTAGTGTAAAATACGTGTCTCCGGGTATAGTCTATTCCCGCTGGGACAAGAAACTAAGTTCGGTGTGATGAGGCCCAAAACACTCATATTATAACAAGGCCGGTCTTTCATTTTTACATTTATTTTATGCGAATTTCATAGCTTTTGTGGCCGTGCCCCGATTTGGTGTTTCGCTTGTTACGTGTACAATCGAAAGCAAAAAGAGCAAATTCTTGAAGCATATTTTCGGGAGCAATGGGGACCAAGGCAAGAAAGTGTCGTCACGTCGCGACGTCCCCACGTCGCGACGCCCAACGCCACGGATCAGTCAACAAATGCGTAAGTCAACAAGGGGGAACGCCGACGCTCGGGCCGCTGACGCCCCAACGCCGCTGACGCCTCAACGCCTCACCAGCCAACGCTGCTGACGCCTCAACGTCGCGAATGCCGTGCCCTCGAGATCCGCCTCTCATCATTAAAAAAGCAAAATAAAAATTAAATCGAGAGAGACGGGAGGCGCATTTAACGAAGGCACGAAATTCCAGAGCAAAGTGACACAGACTTCGAGGAAGTGCCCGGGATTTGTAAATTTGCTCTTATTTTTGATTAGAATCATGTTTTTAATACTAACATTTGATCTTTCACTACTATACTAGATTTATTTCTGTGGTTATATTGAACTCGTATATGTTGATGGATTGTTTGATCTTTTATATTATTCATTGTTTATCAATTTGTTAAGATCTCGCTTATTTCTCGTAGTTCAATTACATGATAATGTCCGCCAATATTAGCATAATTACACCTGAGACCAGATTCGAGAGAATAGGGTATTCAGGATCTCAAGAGTAGCCTTCATTGATTCAGAATAGAGATATTTCAACCCGAAGGTGGCATTCGGGGTTAGAAACATTTAAGCATTTCGAATAATCGAGTCGATGTAGATATACCCGATTCTATTCACGAGATAGGCGGATATACCTCGAGAGAGGATATCTCGTAGGCAAGATCACCTCGCCATTGACAAATTATAAATACATTGAATAATAATATTGTAAGAAATAATCCATTAAAAGTGACAGGGGGAGATATAACCCTAGCCTTCAATACCAATAATTCATTAGAATCTAAAACTCAGTCGACTTTCACATATTCACCTTCTTTCCTAAATCATCTCTTCTTCATATTATCTAAAAGCCTCAACCTTGTAGCTCACACACTCCGTCCCTCGTGGATCGATATCCCGTACCGTGAGTACACTATATTACTTTCAATGAATGCTGCACACTTCGCGCATAGCGTACATTTACACACCGCGTTTTCGGCCTGTCACAAGCCATTAACCATACAAAACCTTAGAATTCCATACAAGAAATCCAAATATCCATACCAAATTTTACTAGAATCCATACCTTTTTGCTTGGCTTCTCTTCTTCTCCTCTTCCTCTTCCTCTTCTTCTTCTTCTTCTCCCTTCTCTTTCTCTCTCTCTACTTGCCATTTCTCAAATGAGACCAAATTCGTCTTAAATCAAAGGTTTTTCCCTTAAAGCCATGTTCGCTCCCAAAACCCATTTTAAGTTAAGTTTCCATTATTTCACTTTAGTCCTTCACTTCTTTTTGCAAATCAAGTTAGGTATAATTCTATTTTAACCCATAACCTTTTCATCTTATGACTTCTATGCCCCTTTTTGGAAATTACATATTTGCCCTTATATCTTGTACAAATTACGAGTTTTCGAATTTCCAGGTTTTGCATTTAAATTACGAAAAATTCAAATTATGCTTACAAAATAACCTAAACATGTCGAAAACGACTAGGGTATATTTTGGGGTGTTACAAAGCCGACAGACTGCGTCGACCTCTAGAGTTCGAGGTGGGTGATCACGTCTTCTTGAAGGTGATGCCTAAAGATGAGTAGTCAAATTCAGCAAGAGAGGGAAGCTAGCGCTGAGGTATATTAGGCCCTTCGAGATACTCGAGAGGGTGGGCACAAATGCATATCATCGCGCTACCAATCGAAGCTTATCGTGTCCACAGGTGTTCGACGCCTCCACGCCCGAAGTATACCGCATCCAAATTTCATATGGATCGGGGAGAGATTACCGCTGACAATCGACATGGGACCATCGAGGAGGGACCACGCGCATCTTAGATAGCCGAGATCAGTTTTGCGAAGATCGCCAGGCGAAGAATCGTATCGTGGCAACACCAAAGATGCGGGAGGAGGCACCTGGGAACGCGAGACACGAGCATGAAAGCACGTATCCTTTCCTATTTGAGGATGAAGGCGCGACATTTAATATCAGAATTCTAATATTGAACTAGAATAACTATCGTGATATGCATGTTTGTGTTAGTATGTGTGAATTTCGGGAACGAAATTCTTTTAAGGGGGGAAGAATGGAAAACCTAAGAAAAATTCAATTTTTTTGAAAAAGGGTAAATTAATATAATTTCTAAATCTCGGATGACGAAACGGATTTCACCGTTGAATTCATCTCACGAAATCTAATTAACCCACGACTCACTTCTGATTCGAGACAATCGGTACCACATTTTCAGCATCAGTGTCTGCACATGCCATGACATGTGGTGCACTAGTGTATAACACCTGAAATATACCCTAGTCGTTTTCAACATATTTAGGATATTTTGTAGGTATAATTTGACTTTTTGGTAATTTAAATGCAAAATGTGAAATCTGAGAAACCCGGAAATAAGCAAAGGTAAATTTGTAATTTGTTAAAATGGGACATAAAAGTCATAAGATAATAAGATTATATGCAAAAGTGGAATAAGGGAAAGTTGTGGTGCAAATAGAAGGGAATTTGAAGACCAAAATGCAATAAATGGAGTAAACTTCGTTAACAAAAACGGATAAGACCAAGTCAGGTCTCATTTCGGGGGAGCAAAACGCAGTTAAGAAGAGGAGAATAGAAGAAATATGCAGCCAAGAAGAAAGGAAACCAATAAAGGTATGGAAACTATTTGTGTATGGAAACTATTTGTGTAAGGAAACTATTTGAATATGGATGGCTATGATTTTGTATGGATAAGTATGGAATAGCAAGGTTTTTTATGAATAAGATGATTGTATTTGATTCTGGGGTTTGTTAGGACCATCATAACCCTAGATTTGTTGAAAGTTAGGTTGGAAAAACCCTAATTTGTATAAGATGAGTATGGAATACTATGAGTTTGTATGGATTCTTGGATTATGAGGTATGGATACCTATTTGGGTGTTAGGAAGTTAACCTAACTTACAAGTATTTGAGTTTCAGTTTGAAACCTAATCGATCTCATGTTTGTTTTCGTCAAGTTAACACACTGGGAGATGTTTTTCTAGAGAGTATATAAGTTTTCTTTTGTTTTTGGTTGGTCTTCTAGAAAAAGAGACCAAATCAGTAAAATCTGGTTATTTACGGGGTCCTACGCCATGGCGTAGGGATCCCTAAGTAACAACATAGGTCCACGCTAAGGCGTACGAGTAGGATCGTGGATGCCCTGCATAATGCACAGAAAGGCCACGTCAGTAGCTACTGCTCTCACAACATGCGCATTGTTTTGTTTTGTTTTGCAGGGCGACCCTAGAGTCTCTAATTCTACTTGGCGGTCAGAAACTAAAAACTCCCAGACGCCCTAATCACCATTAACTAAATCATGACAAATACATTTCATTCTCAAATCTAAGTTTATTTCAATTGGGGGCAACTCGAAGGCATTCTATGCCTTTTCAAAATGATTTACAAAATAGATATTCGTAGTTCAAAATGTTTTTACAAAATATCACAAAAAGAAACATGACATATCAAAATAAGTTTGAGCATACCCTAATTCCTTCTTATGACTCCTCGACGCTCCGATCTTGGATCCGCTTCGATCACTATATATCACTGCAATTGTGCATTGGTAAATACGCTACATTTTCATGCTTAGTGGTTCTGATAATTCTTCTTCCATTTCAGTTTAAGTCAAATCATGCAAATTTTTTCTATGCTTTAATCCAATGATCCATGCAAATACAATACATATATTTATGTCATATACATCCATTCATCGATCATCTAAATATGACTTTCATGTAATAAATCATTCAAATCACAAATCATGCATTCATAACTTTCTTATCATTTCAATTTGCAATCATGCATTTCAATTCCAATATGTCAAAATCTCAAAGTCATTTCATCACTTAACGAATTTAACCTATGTTTTCGTATATAGATACTTCTGAATCACCTAAGACGGCCTCTGTCAAGTAGGTCGGTATAAACATTTGTTTTATAACACAAGCATCTGGCCCCACTCCAGTTGCCGACCGTTATTAAAAATCAATTGGGAACACTATCGATACGTTCCGCTGGGCTACTTCTGACGGAGTGACACATCACATTCGCTTAGTGATCAAGCACTCACCCCCTATCAAGTATACCAATCTATCCTTTGCGAACAATCCAAGCATCCGCCTTATTGGCGCTTTCAAATCACTCATAAAGAAAATATTTGCATAAGATGATGCTTGTACAAACCATTCATTTTCACAATCAGAAATTTTCATATGCAAATCAATCAACTGTTTCAAATCAATTAAAACAAACCGATATGCTTTTATAAGTACATTTAGAACAAACATTTCAAATCTCAAACAAGAATAGAGTAGATGTAATCAAACATATCGCTTATTTATATTCAAATAATGCATACATGCAAATATTTGACAAACTTCACAACCAATCGGGCCTCAATCAATATGTAGTTTATAAAATAAGCATTCACAAACAATGCTTGAAATGAGGTTGAGATACGCGAGAACAAAACCAATAATCGAATAGAAAGAGACTTGTGAATTAAACCAAAAGATTGTCGTCCTTAATTCTTGTCCTCTAATTCGACCTCAACTCCGGGCTTCTTCCTCCTCATAACTCCTAATCCATCACACATATTTCAATCAAAGAATAACCAAAGAAAAATCATTTGTGCATTCTAGGATTTTGGTTAGGTCGATGTCTACCCACACCTTCACTTGCCAAATTTTCTGGGGACAATTGAGTCATATTTTGCTCATACATCCTTCAAGAAAATTATATATCTATAAGTCTATTTTTAGTATTAATTTGAATCATCTCATTTGGATCACCCAAACACAAGTTATGGCATCTTTATGTCAAACTAGTTTCCCATGCCCACCTCACCGCTGCCACGATCGTTTTCTCAATTTAAGGGGTCTTAACTCCATAAATTGGTAATGGTCCCTTCTACTTATTTGAAGCTATGGTTCTAAGGTTTCTTATCCAATTGGAATCATCTAATTTGGATCAACAGAACTCAAGTTGCATTTACATCCATAGGCTACTCCACTGCAGCGTGATCGATTATTCTTACACATGCCTCAACTTTGACAAATTTCTCGCACTGGGGTTACAATTTGCATACACTTCCTTCAAGTAAATTATTTTCCTAGAAAGCCCAGTTTAATGAATTTTGAATCATCAATTATTAGAGGACTAACTTATGTATAATAATAAAAACTACTCCAAAACACATAACTCAAGCTTCTTAACCGACCGTAAATTTTATCCCGCATCACTAATGAATTTTTGGGTCCAATGGGGTCCAAATATGGGTATACCTATTTCATGGAGATTTGTTCTCCTAGACGTCTAGTGTACCCAGAAATCTGAATCACTCAATTGGGATGAGAAATGACCAAGTTATAGCCAAACAAAATATGTTTGAAAATTTGACAAAGATCTCCTTTAAATCTTCATCATTTCCCCTATACAAAACCTCCATTTGAGGACCACAAACAAAATCAACCACAAACTGAACTCAAACCACCAAAAATCACATTTGTACAAAAGCTAGGTTTCCTTCCTAACTCAAAGATCATTCAAATAAATCTCTGTGGTTTGTTCACATACCAATCACTGGAAACCCCTCGTCTAGCCTTTCCTCGAACAACCTCAAGAACTCAGGGAGCAAACATGGGAAGTTCTACCACAATCTTGATCTTCACACACAAACCCTAGGTTTTCTCTCCCAAGCTCCAAAACATTTTTGTCTGAAATAAAGTTCTAAGACCAAATGTGGTTCATCACCACTTCCTATTCTCATAAGGCCTTAAAACCTATTTTGGACTTAAGTTCTCACAAATGGCTAGCTTGGCTCATATATTCTTGTATTTTCACTTCAATTCTTATTATTCACTCTAGGACCTTTATTCTTTATCAAATGACCCAGCCCCACTTACAAATTCCAAATTTCGCTCTTTTCACTGGGTTACTCTGCATTTGGTCAATTTCTCATTTAGCATAAAATATTTAATTATATACTCATATTCATTTGCATTCAGTAGCTCATATAATCATATATCATTTAACATTTATCAATTATCATTTAATCATTTCACCCCTGGAACCAAAGTTTTGTCTCAATTTATACCCTAAACATATAATAATATTATTATAAAATATTGGGGGTATTTTGGGACGTTACAACACTCCCCACTTAAGAAAATTTCAGTCTCGAATTCTACTCTTACTTGAATAGTCATGATAATTGTCGCATCGCTTCACTTCCCCAAGTGGCTTCTTCGATCATGGCTTCTCCAAGACTTGATCTACCGAATCTTCTCGTCTCGCACCTTTTCACTTCGCAGCCAAGACTTCACCGGCTCTTCTTCATATGTCAACCGGCTCAAACAATTGTTCCGTAGAGACTACGCAAGGACAACCACTCCAGACCAGAGCATGGACACATGAAACACACTATGGATCTTTTCCACTCTCGAGGTAATGCTAATCAGATGTCAACAGCCCACTTTTCGATTACTTCATAAGGCTCCAATAAACCTAGGGGCTCAACTTGCCCTTTTTCCTAAATCTCACTTCACCTCTTCCGTGATACTTTCAAAACACTTTTCACTTGCCTCAGAATTCGACATCTTTTTCATGTCTGCATATGATTTCTCGTTCATCGCTGGCCACTTTCAACTTAATCATTTTCACCTTCGTACTCCTCGTAGACAAGCCCGTGGCCAATTACTTTCTTTCGCTCACACCCCTCTGCCTAACACAACTGTTCCCGCTCTCCCATATAAAGCCTAAGGCGTCATTCCAATACTGACTGAAACCGTTGTTGTACACGACCAACTAAAGGAATGTGTCTATCCTAACTACCCTCATAATGATCACACAACTCTAACATATCTTCCAGATCCGACTACCATCTCTCGACCGTCTACATCCGCTATGTGTGGAACGTCGCATCAAATTACCGAGCGCCTAAGGTCTTCTGTAACTTTCCCCAAATCTGGCAAACTCCTGGATCTTCGTCTAAAATAATGGATATAGAATCCCATTGCAACCTAACTATTTCCTTGATATGTACTCTCCTGCTTAGCTTGTCAAGTGAATAGCTCCGCTCACCGGTAGGAAGTGAGTTGACTTGGTCAACTGCCACACACCCAACCGGTCGTTTTCTCCCCGTCAATGGTAACCCAACTACAAAATCCATGGTAATTCCTGGCCCCATTTCCACCCGTATTCTAATAGGCCGCAACAACTCAACCCATGCTCGCCTTTACTCTTCGGGCAAACCAAACACTTGGTTACAAAACCCGGAGATCTCTTCATTCCGACCACCAGAATGACATTTTCAAATCTTGATACATCTGCGGTTACCGGATGGATAACAAAGATTCTAATCAGGTGCCTCTTCCAGAATAGCTTTCTTTAGCTCGTCATCATTGGGTACACAAACCCGATCCTTATAATACAAGAATCCCTTATCTTTCAACGAGAACTCGGTTTCTTTACCATCTCCAACCTGTTTCACTATGGCAGAAATCTTCTCATCTCTCTTTTGTGTTTCTAGCACTTGGTTTAACATTCTGCTCGCTACCACTCGCCATCACTTACACCCTGTCTGATAATGACAATGGGCATTCAATGCTCAAGCGCTTAATCAACTTTCAAATAAAAGTTGCTTGGCCACTACATTAGCCTTCCCGCATAGTCAATCACACAATCATAGTCTTTTTATTAATTCCATCCATCTCCGTTGCCTCAAGTTAAGCTCTCGCTGTGAGGGTAAATACTTAAGACTCTTATGATCTGTGGTGATGAAACATTTTTCCCGTAGCGTAATGTTCCATATTTTCAACCCAAACACAATTTGCGGCACTTAAATCATGCATAGGTAGTTCCTTTTCTCTTCATGCGGCTTCAACTGCCTCAAGCATAAGCTACCACTCCTTACTCTCTGCATAAGAACACATCCGGGAAAGTCCGTTTAACGAGCGATCACTAAATATCACATATTCCTTTATCGTGTAGGCCTAAGCTGAGTAAGAACCTATGTCTCTGGCCAAGAACGCTTTCAACTTATCAAAACTTACTTGGCACTTTTCAGCACGCACTAAACTTACATTCTTCAAACACCATTAATTCCAGGGACGCAAATAACAAAACCCCTTAATGAACCTTCTCTCAGAGCAACCTCGTCAATCCTGTGAAACTGACGATTCCTCGTGACATTTGGTTTCCATTCAATGATCACCTCTACCTTCCTTGGATCTACTCGAATTCCTTCTTCTGATACAAGGTGTCCAAGAAAAGACACTTCATTCAACCAAAACTCACACTTGCTTAGTTTCGCATACAACTGCTCTTTTCTCAAAGTCTCTAACACTACCCGAAGGTGTGTGTCGTGATTTTCCCGATCTTTTGAATACACAAGAATGTCGTCTATGAACACTATGACAAACTGATCCACATACTCTGGCCTGAACATTCATTAGGTCCATAAAAGACATTGAGCATTTGTCAACCAAACGACATTGTTGAACTCATAATGTCCATATCGCTATTTCAAACGCTTTATGCAATATCCACATCTTTAATTTCAACTAATGATACCTGTGATCACAAAGTCAATCTTTCAAAAGATACTTGCACCTTCTTGGTCAAACAAATCATCAATTCTAGGTAAATGTGATACTTATTCTAAATCAATACATAGCCAAAGTGTACCATCTTTCTTCTAACAAAGCAATGAGCCCTTAACCTGATACACTCGGTCGAATAAACCGCTTTTCTGCCAGCTCTAACCGCTTTCACTTTTTAACTCCACCGAGCCATTCTACATGGGTGTAATGGATGCCTACACAAGCACCTACAAACGCCGATAGCAACCTCAATCTCCTTTGTGAAGGCAACTCGCAACTCTTCCGAAACACGTCCTAGTGCTACTAACTAGATATCTGATACACCAGCTCCTGCCTTACCGTATCAATCATGCCAAGTAGTTTCACATCCTTTTCGCACCATTTTTCTAGCAGTGGCTGGGGATATCACATTAGAGAGGTGGTTTGACCTCTCGCCGATGAAAATTACTTTCCATCCTCATCTGTTCTCAAGGTCACTTCTTTCATTCTACAATCCACCATCACTTGCGTCTGGACAACCAATCCATCCCAAAATCATATCAAACTCTTAAAGGATAATTCGATCAATCCCCGTGAAACCCATACTCGTAGACTGGACGGGGCAATCTCTATACACTATATTCACACAAACACTATGCCCGAGCGCATTTGTCACCAAGATGTCATACTGGCTCCACTCCTCGCGAAATTTTTTTCACACTGTGCATGTCAAGACAAATATATGAGCCTGGTCGACCCCGCCAATCAACGCATGTACAAGTAAGATCAAAGATCTGAAATTACTAACCATCACATCCGAGCTGGCATCTTCCACCGCTCATCGCAGATATGCTCAGCCGAGCACCCACCATCTCGCTTACCCAAGGTCCGTGTCCCTGCCTTAACACTCATGATGCAACACTCAAGCCAGCTTCTTCTATGCCATCGAAGTCAGACTTCAAATGGGGTGTCAGAACAAGCTCGAACAATCTTTCGCTCTATGCCTTTGGATCTAATAAATCAAACAAGCACCAGTAGTTCCAACATTCTCCTTTATGATTTTTCCTAATTACTGCCTATTTCAGAGTGTCGAAATTATTCCCAAGCGTAGGAACTAAAGTCACTACATTATATTACTTATGGAAGTCCACAAACATTTCATCGTGAGTGGTTTCAGGTGATCCTTAGGGATTGCTCTCCAAAGAATGTGGATTTAAAAGTAAACTGGGTTGTGATTGATTGATCGAACAACCGACAAATTAACTATTTTAAAACAAAAAGGGCCAATGATAGGGTTCTTAGGTTTTCACTCATCGTCGATCAGGTAATACCCACCTCTTATTCACAATCTCATCTAGGAGCCATTAATGAATGGTCTTCGATGGAAGATGTAACATTAAAAGCTCTTTTAAGGCAAAGAACGACTGAAATGATACAACAAACACTTGTTCGTATGAATCGCTTCGACTCTTAGTCCGCATTTGTGATCAAGGTCAACATGTACCGAGTCTCTCGCTCGCTGTCAAGAAGATGCAAAACTAAGGTTTTATAAGATTTTCCACTAGTGTTTAGCATTGTACAATCCTATTGAAGCACAAAAGAGGAATTGAGGGTTGTTACCTTGAAGGAGGTGAGTTTCCACCGTTAGAACCCTATCGTGGGGGTTTAGAACTTCATTGAAACTGAGAATCGATTCATGGTAAATAAAACACTAATTGTAATTTGACTCGAAATAACACTTTTATCAGTAAGATTGGGCCATCAAAAGTTAATGCATCCCGTGAGAAAATACCGAGTTATATAAACCAACTGAAAGATTACAAGTAACTAAAAACTCAGAATCCGAAGAAAAGCTAAGTACTCTACTCTATAAACCCTAGCAAAATATGAGAGACGCACTCAAACTGTCCAAAACCAAACCCTAGAATCCAAAACTCCTCTTCTCCGCCCTTTCATGGGCTTAAATACCATTCTCCTTAGTGATCTCGACCGGGTGGTCAAAGACGAGCCGCACTCCCTCGCACCAAGATCGTAATTCGCCTCAAGTCCCGCAAAGATTGTGATACCGGTACCCCATTCGCAGAAGCGTGGTAACGGCACTAAAAGTGTACCCGGTGCTCCACTCCTGGGGTACGTACCACCGCCTCAATCGAAGTGGGTACCCAGACCGCAAGTGTGGTACGGCACACGCCTCGCACTCCAAGCTTCACCGTGAAGACTACCCGGGGTTCACGCCAAGCACGTAACAACGACATGCGATCTACTTGTTATCTGACACGAACCCCTACAAATGTGCACGTAACTCGAAACCCGCACAAGCACAAAATGCGAAACGATCAAAGGCAATCATTTTTACACAAAACGAGCAAAATATGAGCCGGGGGTATTAAAATCCCATATAAATGCCGCACTTTATGTATTCACACCCCTAATCTCCACAACTTGCTAGTCCCTAAAGATTTGAACCGGTAACACCCACCGATTATGAGTTTCCAACAAATGCAGGTGCTTAGCATTGCAAGTTTCCCATAAGGCAAAAATGAGCACAGTGCTTTAACCTGACAGAGTATGCAACCGTCTGAACTCAAATGAAACCACAAGCCTCAAAGTAACGGACATAATAACAAATCGTTACAAAACAGTAGATACTCATATAAAGGACCATGGATTCGAGAGAATGCAAAGAGATCACCAAACTAAACTGAACTTCATTATCACTGCAAACATTTTACCATAACCAAGCAAACTAACGTGCATAAAAGTCAAAGAGGAACATCCAACATCACTAAAATCAAAAAGGTCATCTAAGTCAGAATGACCACGGCCAATTGTGTATTTATAGAAACAAAATGGGTGTCAAGAAGACGTGATAAGGTCTCTACCCAATTGCCAACACCACCCTATTCTAACCCACAATGCTACTACTCTACATCCTCCCCATCATCAGTCGAAGAGAATGCGTCTTCATCTACACAATCATCTAGCTCATCAGAATCCCCTTCCAAGTCAAGAGGAGGATCATCTCCAACAGTAAGTTCTCCTCGTAATGGACTTCTGGCACCGAGAGCCCGTGATCCGCTTGCTTCAAGCCCCAATATGCACTCAACCATCCTCGATTCCTAATACGCTCCATCATTTTCAAAGGAGATGTACTCATCGACCTGCGAGCTGACGACGATGAAGCCCCGTAAATAAATTCGAAGGAATGTGATGATTGAGCCTGTGGGTGCTGAGGGGCTCTCGCTTTGCTTATGTCCTACCAGGATGTCCCACTTAGGAAGAACTCTTTTTCTACTTAATCCCCTTATCCCCACAAATTTCCACTAGATTTGTAACTAAAGCCTGAACGGAATATGCATGTTTTTCATTGGGACCCTGAGTCCTCATAATACACCATAATACCAAGGCATAATCAATACCTTTTCTACTATCACCTCATACGAACCGGATTTCTTCCTTCGTCAAGTGTACTCTCTCTTTCCTTCTTCTACCGATCACTCATATCAGGAATGACTTCGCTCATTAATGCATACTGTGCTTTAATTTCCCGAATGAACTCGCGACACAAAACCTCCCATGGGTACTGGGTTGGTGCACATGGTGTTTGCAAACAAACTCACATCAAACTCGGTAATGGCCCTGAGAGGGTAAGGCTCAGCCATGTGTGGCGTGGCTTTGGGGTTATAATTCAACGATCAGCTATCGTCGTGGCTGACCATTAACTATTTCCCAGAACAGTCTCCCACAGGTGTCTAAGACTTGATTTTCTCTCAAGTTGGAGTAAAATTCCTTGACCATGGTCGGTAAACAACCTTTCACCTCTTCACCAACAAAGTGTAGATTTTGCTCTTGAATAACAGCCCGGATAGGGTGGGTGAACAAGAACGTGTCGATTTTCATTCCCCGCTCATAATGGAAACCCCGCCTTTCAATTGATTGGACCCACTTTTCCCGCTCTGATTCTGAAGACTCAGCAAACATGGCCTCAATTTCTTCATCTTCACTCTCACTTGCTTCCTCGCTCTCAGATGAGGAATCTTTCCGCTTCCCCTTTCCTTTCTTCTGATCTGTGATATCGGCCTTCAGTTTTTGCGACTCTCGCTCCATAGAAGAGATATGAGCCTTTCCCTTTCCAGTATTTTTCGATCTGGCCATAGATATGGCCAAAATGGAAAATATAGCGAGAATAGCCCATACACACACAATGGTCTCTCAACAACCCATCTCCAACAGTATCGGACTTACCCCTTTAAGTTCAGTCAGCATCTTCCTCCCCATACCGTCCGCTGCGGATGCCCTAAGCAACCAAGAACACATAACCACCAACCAAAGCCACCCAACAAAATCCATGTTGACACAATGAACATCCATTCAAACCGATCTAAAAGAGATGAGGAGCACTTACCACGTCGGTATAGTATTTCCCAGTCTGCGTGCGAGAAGAGCAGAAGGATCGGATCGGAAGCGTGGAACAACTGGAGGGAACGTTTGACCTAGGGTTTACTTTGGTAAGTGGGAAAATTAGGTTAGGGCTTCTCTTATATAGGAGGTGGGGAGTAGACATATGAAAAGGTTCAACTTTGGGGGAGAAAAAAAACCCTAAAATGGCCCATCCACGTATGCTGGTACCGGTACCAATAAATTAATGATCTTGGTACCAAAAGAGATACCTTGTCGGTTTTAGCTTGTTTGATCTGGGGTACCAATAAGTGTGAATGGGTACCAGCATCCTGTTTTTATTTTTATTTTTATTTTTTTGACTTGAAAGCAGCGGTACGATTTATAGAACTTTTGAGTGCCCCTACTTCGGATTACAGGATGCTCAAATTTCTTTCCACCTTCATACCGAGTCAACGACTTGTGTTCGCGGAACTGTGTACTACACTCTCTTGACACCTTCCCACTTGCAGGGTCCCTTTGTACTTCGATCCACGATTCCTAAGGTTCGAGCCGAATTGGTAATTCAAGGCTGAAGATGGGTGCAAAGGGTTAACTCAAATATGATTTCGAGAAATGTAACACCACAGAGTAGCTAAATCATCTTTCAGCTACGTATGGTTGTTCCTCAGAGAATCAGTACATGTAGTTATAAGGAATGCTAAAACGATGTAAATTACAAAGCAGTAGCAAGCAAAACATGAGCTTAGGCAGAAAAATCGTGACTTGTGTAGTTAATAAATGAGAGTGATACCAAGACTAGAACAAGAGCTAGAGTCGTATGAATTTAAATATGAACAAAAAAAGTTTTGTGCATGCACATTATTGTGTAGGTGCGGTGAGACTATGTGGAGTGCATACATAAGATCCCTTGCGGTGCATCACATGTCAGTGCAAACCCAAAGAGCACTGTCGAAAATTTTGCATCATGCACTTAACATGTAACATGCACATAATTGGCTCCACTAGTGTATGCCCACCCCCACCACAGAAGTAGGCATGGCCCTCAATGCACACAGGACACCCCCAAGAGAAGAATCAAGGGATTGAATTAATGTATGGGAATGTTTAGGGTTGGGGGTGTTGTTGCGGTTTATTTTTTTGTTTCTTTATTTTTATTTATTTTTTATTTATAAGGAAAGGCAGACTAAATAAATAAAGCAGCAAGAAAGAAAAAGAAAAACTATATACAAAAAAAAAAAGTAGGATAGAAATTACCACACGAAGGAACATCACGAGTGACGGATCTACAGTTCGCCTACCTACTCTCTGACGAGTTGAAGTTCTGAGAAATGGCTTTAAAGCGGTGGCCATTGACTTTAAAGGTTTTTATTTTCGGGATTCTCAATCTCCCTTTGCGCCATATGGGTAGCTTCTCCTTGACATGACGGGCGATCCACTGAAGCGATTTACACAGAACATGTTTGTAGGGGTCCTTGCTGTACCTTTTAGTGAGTTCAAAAGGTCTTCCTCACAAGGTTTTGTCATGGAACTCTCTTGAGCCTCTCTTTGCTGGTCGTGAGCTCTCATACGATTCACGCGCAATTAAAAGTAAGCTCGTTCAATGCATAGCAGTGTATTGACTGCTGAACAAATCAAAATTAAGAGTTTTAATGGCCCAATATGCCATGTGTTCCATTTCTACTGAGATGATAGGCCTTTCCATAAACAAGTCGATAAGGAGACATACCAAGAATGGTCTTAAAGTCTGGTATTAAAGAGGAGTCAGTTAGTCAGGCAAATCCTTAGTTTGGGGGCGACCATTTTTTCCAAAATATGTTTGATCTCCCTATTAGCTAATTCGGCCTGACCATTGGTCTGTGGGTGGTACGCCGTGGAAACTTTGTGGGTGACTCCATACTTTTGTGGAGCTTACCAAGGATCGATTACAAAATGGAACATACCATCACTAATGATTAACGTGAGGCATCAAGCAAGAAAATGTGTTTCTTTTAAAATTTTAAAGTAACTTATGGTCATTAGTTCTTGTTGGAATGACCTCCACCCATTCAAACATAATCAATTGCCCGATAAGATGTAAAGGTACCTGAAGGAAAAGGTGTAGGTCAAACCCCAGCAATCAGAAAATTTCAATGAATTAAAATAGGAGTGAGAGACATCATGTTCTTTTGTGACCCCTCTAATTGTTGGCATCGGCGAAAGTTTTCAAAATTGGTAGTCTTTAAAAAGTGGGCGATAAAAACCCGACTTGCGAGGATTTTGTCATACATTTTATTGTGGAGAAATGCCCTCCACAAGTTTCCGAGTGGCAGAAGGTGAGCACCCCAATTTGATCATCATTGGTGCCCTTCTCATCAATTAGTCGGACAATATTTAAAACAAATATATGGATCATCAAAGTAGTATTTCTTAATATCCACAAGAATTTTATACTTTTCTTGAGGAGTCCATTGGGGTGGAATCTTGTCTGTCACTAGATAGTTTACTATGTCCCATACCATGGAGCGTGAACAAGACAAAAAATTTGCTCATCGGGAAAGCTGTAGCCTATGGGTGAGCCGTTAAATTAGTTCGGAACTAGTAGAGACGGGTGGTCGGCTACCACATTCTCAGCTCCCTTTTTATCATATGCTTGAGGTTAAATTCTTGCTTTGTGGATCCACCTAGTCGAAGCAGGGGTTAGTATCCTGCTTAGATAGCAAGTGCTTCGACTGCGCGTCTAGTGAAAATGGTTACGGGGAGACTGATATCTGACTGAACATTTCTAGGACGAGGCAATGACCAAAACTCTTTCCATAGTTGTGTATGTAATTGGATTGAGCGGAATCTAGAGTCTTGCTAGCATAGTGGATCACAAAAGCCTTTTTATCTTCCCTTTGTCCTAAAACGTATATAGCATAATCCACTAGCGTCACCTGATCTCAAAGGGTTCCCAATTGGGAGATCGCATGATAGGAAGGAGACACTATGGTTTTGAATTTATCAAGGCGTCCTCACAAGCACCGTGACCCATGCAAGGGACACATCTTTGGCAATGAGTGCATAAGGGACGGGCTATGGCACTGAAATCTCTTATGAATCTCTTATAAAATCCTGCATGACCTAAGACCGTATGTCTTTAACACACTTAGGGGTAGGTAAGTTGGAAATCAACTTGACTTTGGCCTTGTCCACCTCAATTCCTTTTTTCGATACTATGTGGCCTAGCACAATCCCTTATGTCACCATGAAGTGACACTTCTCCCAATTCAGCACTAAGTTCTTCTCCTTACACCTCTCCAATACCTTCCGTAAATTTTCTAGACATCCTCATCTGAGATCTCAAAAAAAGCAGAATTAGATCCATGAAAATCTCGAAAATGAGTTCTATCATATCCTTGAAAATCCCCATCATGCATTGGAGGTTCACAGTGCATTACATAATCAAAGGGCATTTTTTCTAAAGACAGAAATGTGCCAAAGGGCAGGTGAACGTGGTTTTCTCTTGATCTTCTAAGGCTATCTCAATTTGATTGTACCTGAGTACCCGTCGAGAAAACAATAAATTCATGCCTATGACTCTCTCGGCATTTGATCCACAAAAGGTAGAGGGAAATGATATTTCCTAGTACCCGCATTAAGTTTCCTATAGTCTATGCACACCCTCCAACCTGAGGTGACAACAATGGGAATTAGCTCATTGTGTTCATTTGCTACCACAGTGACCCCAGATTTTTTTGGAACTACTTGGGTTGGACTGACCTACTTGCTATCTGCAATGGGGTAAATAACACCTACGTCCAGCAAGTTTAAGACCTCTTTCTTGACCACTTCTTTCATGATTGGGTTCGGTCGTCATTTGTGGTTGTCTAGAAGG
Organism: Tetrastigma voinierianum; assembly: GCA_016808115.1. Taxonomy (NCBI): domain Eukaryota; kingdom Viridiplantae; phylum Streptophyta; class Magnoliopsida; order Vitales; family Vitaceae; genus Tetrastigma; species Tetrastigma voinierianum. The sequence continues at coordinate 533,364 of JAEQBH010000022.1, forward strand.
GTTTAACATCCTCTTCAAGTGAATCCTGTAATGCGAGATCAAGGGTTAATTCCCTTAATATCTGCAATTGTCCATCTATGTGCGGTTTTTGTGGGTTCGATATCTTGAAAGCTTATTTTCTTGATCGACTCTAAAGAGAGATATGATTCTGAGAAAGTTTCTTACGCCCTAAAAATGCATATTTGAGATGTGATGGTAAGGGTTTCAACTCAAGTTTAGGTGATTTTCTCTTAGGGTAACACCCTTTCCTACATTAATTAGCGATGTTTCAAATTTGGGTGCCAGCGGTAGCTGATACCTGTTTGTGTTGATTATGGGTCGAAACTCCGATTCGGATGTGGATTTACCTCCTCGACCCAACTTGGGCTTACTAGACAAGACATGAGAGGATCATCGTATGAAACATCTCACATAATTACACCTGCGACATAATTATCATGTTTACCTCACCAGACATCCTCTTATCCCTATTTCCTTGATAACATTGAAGATATTTCAAATTAATAATTCATGTTACCCAAAGATAATGTCATTAATCCTCCCCTACAGTGTATGATGGCATTAGTAGTGGCCAAGAATGGCCTACCAATAATCACTGGGAACTGAGTCCCTTGGTTCACTACAGGTTGAGTGTCGAGCACAACAAAGTCCACAGGATAGTAGAACTTGTCCACTTGCACCAATACATCCTTCACTATCCCTCAAGGAATTTTCACACTACGATCATCTAGCTGGAGGGTGATATTGGTCGATTCTAACTCTCCTAACCCTAGCTCAACATATACCGAATATGGCAACAAGTTGCTCACCACTCCCCGAATCCACTAGAGCATCACAATTTTTGAATTCCTTACCACTATGGAAATAGTAGGGCTTCCTGGGTCTTTGTATTTTGGGGGCAAATTGTTCCAGATCTAGGAGGTGGATTGTTCAGTCATAAATGCCTCCTTATTGACACCTAGTTTCCTTTTCACAATGCACAAATCTTTCAAAAACTTGGCATATGACGGGATTTGCTTAATGGCATCTAATAAAGGAATGTTGACTTAACTGTTGAACAACTCATAAATTTCAGAATGATTGTTCACTTTCTTGGGGGTTCTCAACCTATGAGGGTATGGAGCAGGAGGGACGTGAGAGGCCTTGTCTTTTTTTGGCTCACCATCAACAACATCTGCCCCGGAACATGAGAAGCATGGGGACATCTCCCGGCATCCGTGGCTCCTTGTGCAAATCTTGTATCGGTTCCTTGAGCTGAATGGTTTTATAATTACTTTTCCGCCATAAAGTGGTGACAGCCTTACAATGTTCCGAAGGTGTCGTTAGCGGTCCTGGGACTCAGCACTATTTTGACCTTGGGGTTTGGATAGTTTGAGAAGGGAGTTTTCCTTTTTCTTGTTGAAAATTTCCCATAGAAGAGGTGAGCTTAGTGATTTGGGATCTCACATCATTCAAGGCGGTGCGAAATTCAGTGTTGGTGGATTGTTGGGCCTGGAAGAACTGTGTCACAATATCCTCCAAACTTCTCTTATGTGGAGGTTGATAAGGCTGTGGGTTTGAATTCCCATGAGACGAGGGGTGAAAACCTTGGGTAGGGTTCATAGGAAATCCTTGAGGCCCTTGATTTTGGAACGGAGGGGCTTGATTTGAAAAGCCTTGGTTTGGGTAATTGTGGCCTTGGCTGGTTAGCAAGTTGTGTGGGCCTCCCTCATTCCTCCAACTAAAATTTGGGTGCTTACCTCACCCTGGATTATACATTTTGGAGTATGGGGAATTGAAGGGCTTCCTTTGGTAGTTAAGAGCATTAGCTTGCTCTATTTGGATTGCTCCCTTGACATGAGGAAGGTTAGGGCAGTTAATAGTTGAGTGGGTGGGGTCATCGCAAATGATGCATGGCTCCTCATCTAGAATCCATAGGCACTGAGGTACTTGAGGGCACACTAGTTACCTGCATTCACCTTTTTCGATTCTATGGCCTCCAGACTTCCTCGTTAAGTTGGCTATTTTAGAAACGCAAGTCATCATTCTCTCTTAAGTGATCGTTCCTCCCAAGCTGTACTATGCACTTTAGCAATATCTAAGGAGGTGTTAGTCTCCCAAGTTCGAGCATTTTCTGCTATGGTATCAAAAAATTGAATTGCCTCCCTGGCACTTTTCTCATAGAACTCTCCCGCACACATCATTTGGATGTATTGCTTGTTATTGAGGATATTCAGCCCAATTGAAAATCGCACAAATTTGTCCAACATCCAAACCATGATGAGGGATAGCATGGAGGAGGTCCTTATATCTTTCCCATACCACAGCAAAAGGTTCACCCAGTTTTTCAGAAAAGTTTTGGATTGCTCGCATGAGTGCATTGGTACGTGCGGGAGGAAAGAATTTATTAAGGAATTCATTTCGCATGTCCTCCCAAGTAAATATTGAATTGGGCGCAAGCGAATGAAACCATATTTTGGCCTTTTCCTTTAGAGAGAATGGGAATAAAACCATGCAAATTATATGGAGGGGTGATCCGATAGAGAGGAAAGCACTGCAAACATCCTCGAAATCTCTCATTAATGAGTAGGGGTTCTCAGAATCGGCCCCTTGATACACAGGGAGAAGGCGAATCATCTCCCGGAGCTTCATAAGGGTGGTTAGCCTCTTCGGTGAATACATGGGTTGTTGTGATTCTTTTAAGGTTGCAGAATCTCTCGAAGGTTCTTTCCACGATGATGCGGGCGAGGGAGCCCGATAGTGATTTCGAAAATTAACATTTCCCCCTCACGCCCCCGCGGGGTTCTTAGAGTGGGTACCTATCTCCTTGTTGTGGAGGTTCATGGAGTTTTTGTGGGTCAACAGGTAACCCTTGGGCATTTGGATTAAAAAGAGTTTGTTGACTCCCAGGATGGTCCATTTTAGGTGTAAGGTTCTCTTGAAACAAATGTCTTACTATGGACTCTTCAGAATTTTTTGGAGGTATAATTCTTACAAGTCGGCGTTGCTCGTTGCGAGCCCAAACCGATATGCACCAATCTTACCCCTACCACAGATATCCACTTAGACTATTCACGAGCAATTTAAGGGAGAAACGTACCTGCCAGTTTCAATGCAATTGCAAGTACCACTAGCTCTCTTTGATCAACTAGATTGCTCGCCACTCCCCGGCAACGGCGCCAAAATGCTTCGTCTATTTCGTATGCTGAAATTATTCCCAAGCATAGGAACTAAAGTCGTCAAGCATTATATTATTGTGGAAGTCCACAGGTCATTTCCACAGGGAGTGGTTTCCTAGGTGATCCTTAGGGATTGCTCTCCAAATAATGTGCATTTAAAAGTAAAATATGAGGGTTGTGATTGATTGATTGACTAATCGATTAAATTAACTATTTTAAAACAAAAAGGGCCAATGATAGGGTTCTTAGGTTTTCACTCACCGCCGATCAAGTAATACCCACCTCTTATTCACAATCTCATCTAGGAGCCCTGTTTAGTAGATGGTCTTGACGGAAGATGTAACATTAAAAGCTCTTTTAAGGCAAGAAACGATTGAGCGATAACAAACACTTGTTAGGATGGAGTGCTTGGACCCCTTAGCACATTAGTGATCAAGCACAACATGTACGAAGTCTCGTTCACCGCGATTGTCAAGAAATTACAAACTAAGGGTTTTATAAGATTTTCCGCAAGTGTTTAGCATCGTACAATCCTATTGAAGCACAAAAGAGGAATTGAGAGATTTATTTTTAGCAGAAGGAGGTGAGTTTCCATAGATTTAGAACCACAATGATGGTAAATAAAACTACTAATTATATTGTGACTTGAGAAATAACACTTCTATTGCAAGATTAAGGATATAAAAAGCACAGAATCCGTGAGATACGAGTTATATAACCAGTGAAGATTACAAGTAACTAAAAACTTCGAGTCCAGAAGAAAAGCTAAGTACTCTACTCTATAAACCCTAGCAAAATATGAGAGACACACTCGAACTGTCCAAAACCAAACCCTAGAATCCAAAAATCCTCTTCTCCGCCCTTTCATGGGCTTAAATACCATTCTCCTAAGTGATCTCGAAGTGGTGGTTGAAAGACGGCGTACCTGCTGCTAAGGTGGAATTACGCTCAAGTCCACTTAAGGTGCATGTTGAAATGCCAGGTACCAGTAAGTGTGGTGCAGTGCCAAAAAAGATATCTGCCGGTGCTCCTTTATGTAGGGTACCGGTACGATGAAGCTAATTACCGGTACCATTGCCTCACTACATGTGGGTACCAGTACCAGTAAGTGTGGTACCGGTACCACTACCTCTGCCTCTGCAATTGCTACTCTTCACCGTAGCACTACTCGGGGCTTCTCGACAGCAGCTACCATCAACAACGATGATCTACATTTGTTCTTTGGACACGAACCCCTACAAAAATGTGCACGGAACTCGAAAAACACACTGGCGCACAAAATGCGGCTTGATCGAAACACTGTTACACAATGAGCAAAACATGATTTGGGGGTATTAAAATCTATCCTAAAATGTTGCCTTTTATGTATTCAGTACCCTGATAGAGTAATGGTAGTAGTTTGTCCTCTAGGCCCCTCACTGGTGGCCATGGCCCGACGATTGGGTGAGTAGCATTCCTACCGGTAGCTTAGAGTTGTAGGCTAAGCCCCGGAACCACGTAAGTCATGAATCTCATCACCCCAATTATTGTGACAATGAGCCCCGGATGGTCGGGATTTTCTGCCTGTCTTTTATCTTTTCTCTCTTTTTCCTCTTTCTTTACTCTTTCCATTCCAAATGCACATGTCACAACTTTGGAAAAAATCATCATGGAAAATCTTTTGACACTGGGCCCGAATATAATTCATTAAGTGAGTCTTGAGCCTCTGACACTTTTCTTCCTCCTCTGATATCTCAGAGCTTATGCGCTGGCGTGATTCTCTTTGATATTCTATGACCTCATCTTGTCTTTGTCTCGGATTATGAAACTCTCTTCTATTAGCGATCGATCTGACCCATGTACTTCTTGATTCATCGAGAAAGACTTCCATATATGCCTCTCTGGTGGTGGTCACAGTAGAAACCCTGCTTGATAAACTCATCTGTAGTGAGGCGTCGCACATTCAAACTCTCATCCAGGTGTACAATGCATTTGCACTAGCATTCTCGATCTTTGGAATGATTCTATATGAAGGGCTCATCTATCTTCAAATCTGAAAATCACTTAATTTTATGTCATCTCGATGGCTGATCGTTGAGAATGACGCAGTGATTGTCTTTGCTCTTTGCTTTGACTAGTGGCTAAAGATCATCAGCCGCACCCCACACGTGATTCTGGTTCATTCATTGGTGGAACATGGAGCTTGTCACCTTCTCCACACTAGATGGAATTTGTCTTGTGATTCCATGGTCTTCTCGACCACAAAGGATCTGTATCCATGTTTCACCTATTGAACCGGCGAGATCCATAGTCTGTGGCTTTATATGCAAATGTAATGCATGTTATAAAAATTTAAAATCATTCACAAAAAAAAATGTTAAAATATTTGTGACTGCCTAAACCCTGACTACGATACCATATAATGTAGACCCCAGAACTGCATTTGGAACCTAGTTAGGTCAGGCAAGAGAAACAAGGGGACTCTAGGCTAAAATAAATAACCAAGTTGTTATCAAATACATTTCATTCTAAATCTTTGCGGCGATTTCAATTTAGAATGAACCCGTAAACATTTACATTTAAGAAAATGCATTTTACATTGAAGGCATTCTGTTTTCAAAATAATTTACAAAATAGATATTAGAGTTCAAAAATGTTTTACAAAATATCAAAGTTCAAAAGAAACATGACATGAATGATGGAGCATATAGCATTCCTTCTTTATGACTCGACTCCTCGATCTTGGATAAAACACAGAATCCATATATATCGCAGTTTTTAGCATTGGTAAAACAATCACATTTAAGCATTTTTATGCTTAATTGGTTCTATCTGATTCTATCTTCCATTTCAATTTAAGTCAAATCATACAAATTTTTTTCTAAACAATGCTTTTGAATCTTTTTTAATCAGATCATACATTAATACATATATTTATATCATATACATCATTCAGTTTAATTAGATCATTCTAAATATGCACTTTCTGTCTGATAAATCATTGAATCACAAATCATGCATTTCACCAACTTTCTTATGTTCAATTTGCAGAAATCATGCATTTCAATTCCAATATGTCAAAAGTATAAAGTCCATTTAGTTCGCACTTAGCAATTTAACTGTATTTCGATATAGGATGTCGAATCATAACCCCAGATCCAGTTGAAACTGTGGTATAAAAACATTTGTTTATAACCTGGTACCCGGTCAGCTAGAACAGTGGCCCCGGATTGTAAAAATCAATTCGTGAACATTATCGATCTTTTGTCTAGTTGGGCTCTACGGATCGGAGTGACACATCAATACATTCGTTTGCAGTACTGCTAATTTGACTCCCGATGGTATACCCGATCTATCCTTTATGCCGATTCATGATTAATCATTTTATTAAGGGCTTTGAATCACTCATGTAAAATATAGTATAGTATGTATGTTTGTACAAACCATTCATTTTCAATAATCATGAAATTTTCTTATGCAAATCAATTGTCTCAAATCAATCAAAAACAATAGTGTGCTTTTTCTCTAGTAAATACATTGAAACAAACATTTCAAATCTTGAAACTTGAAATAGGAGTAAATAGAACAAACATATTGATTTCATTTTATAGTTCAAATAATGCATACATGCAAATATTTGACAAACTCACAACAGTCGTTAAAATCAATATGTAGCTTCCATAAATAAGCATTTCCTGAAACAATGCTTGAAATGAGTTAGAGATATGGAAGGCAAACTAATACTTGAAATAGGAAAAGAGACTTAGAACAAACCCAGATTGTCGTCCCTTCAATTCTGTCCTCGGAATCTCGACCTCAACTCAGGCTTTCCTCCTCATTAACCCTAATCCTGCACATATTTGCAATCAAAGAATAACCAAAGAAAAATCATTGTTTGTTCTAGGATTTTGGTTGGGGTTGATGTCTGCAAATACACCTTCACTTGCCAAATTTTCTAGGGAAGAATTGGGCCATATTTGCTCATACCTCGAAAATTATGGCTCTATGAGTCTATTTTTAGTGGCGTTTGATCATCTGTTTAGGATCTTAAAGCCTGATTGTAGCATCTTTATGCCCGACCCAGTCGGTATGCCAGCTCACTCGGTTACCTACTATTTTCTCTAATTTAAGGGTCTTAACTCCATAAATTGGTAATAGTCCATTCTACTCATTTGAATATATGGTTCTAAGGTTTTCTTCTCCAATTGAATCATCTAATTTGGATCAATAGAACTCAAGTTATTGCATTTTTCATCCATCTTTGCTCGATTTACCCAAAAGCGGTTCTGATTGTCTTACAATAATCAACTTTGGCCAGATTTACGGGCACTTTGGGGTTACAATTTGCATACACTTCCTTAGTAAATTATTTTCCTAGAAGTCTGGTTACCTAAATTTTAATCACTCAATTTGGATATAATGAAACTCAACTTATGTCATAAATACCAAAACTACTCCAAAACACATAAATTTGTTTCATAAGCGGTTGAAATTTTATCCAAGAAAGCAGGCATGCTTGGTAATTTGCGGGTCCGATGGGGTCCAAATGCGTTTCTTCTTCATGGAGATTTGTTCTCCTAGACGTCTAGTGTACCTAGAAATTTGAATAACTCAATTGGGATGAGAAATGACCAAGTTATGGCCAAAACAAAAACATGTGTTTGGAAAAAATTTGACAGCATCTCCTTTAAATCTTCATCATTTCCTCTATACAAAACCCTTCCATTTGAGGACCACAAACAAAAATCAACCAAAAAACTGAACTCAAACCTACAAAAATCACATTTGTACAAATCTAGGGTTTCTTCCTAACTCAAAGATCATTCAAATAAATTCTAAGGTTTGTTCACATACCTTGAATCACTTGGAAACCCTTGCCACCACTTCTCCATGAACAACCTTGCAAGGCAGGCAAACATGGAAGTTCTACCTGATCTTGATCTTCACACACAAAACCCTGGTTTCTATCTCCTCCCAAGCTCAAAGCTGTTTTTGGCTCCAAATGGGATGTTCTAAGACCAAATGTGATCTAATACACTTTTATTCTCATAAGGCCCTTAAAAACTCATTTTTGGACTTAAGTTATCACAAATGGCTATCTTGCCCATATATTCTTGTATTTGCACTTCAATTCTTATTATTCACTCTTAGACCTTTATTCTTTATCAAAAATGACCCTTAGGTCCCGATTTTTACAAATTCCAAATTTGCCCTTTTTCCTACTTGGTTAATTCAGGGTTTGAAGTCAATTCTCATTTAACATACATGTTAATTATATACTCACATATTCATTTGCACTTCAGCATTTATCCATATAATCATATATCATTTAACTTGTTGTATCATTATCATTTAATAATTTCTCAATTTCTCGAACCAAGAGTTTGTCTCAATTTAACACTAAACATATAATATTATAAAAATAGTAAAGGTATTTTGGGACATTCCTCCAGTTTCATATTCCATTATTCAGAGGACTTCTCTATTGGACTAATGAGGACCCTATAAGTGTATGAAATGGTCCATTCATGTTTGTAAGGTAAAGGAAAAATTAGATCGTACCTCGCCGCCTTGGCGAAGCGAGTTCGATGTTGGCAAACTTATTGCCTCTATGATATGATAGTAAGTTCCTGAACACATATAATTGTAGGACTACCTAAGACCGGATATTGGAGTATGGCACCTCTGTCGGTAGGCGGAGACACGTATAGTATGAGTACTCGATTAGTGCGACGACACTTTCTGACTGTGCTTCATCACATTTAGTACTTTGGTACTTGATTAATTCTGTGACATATATTAGTGCTTGACCTCTGCTTTTATGCTATGGCACCTCGATTTCTATACCTTCGGTGCTTGTTTTTGTCCTACTCATTCCTTATTACTGGTTTAGGTAGTCAAACAATTATATGATAAGAGTCTGAATAAGAGTAAAGTAATGTACATCGTTTTGTTCTAAATGTAATTCTGGATACATACCACATTCAAGTAAGAGCTCCATAATGCTGAGTACCTCTGTGCAAGTATAAATACGTAACTCCTATGGAAGTCTAGACAAGTATAAGTCTGTTGTGGAGTACAAGTGTCCTACAGGAGATACGAGAAACGAAGTATAAGTCTGCTATATGTACAAGTATGTGTCCTATGGGAAATATGAACATTATAGTTTGATACTCGAGTATAAGTGTATTGTATAAGTTTGTTATAGATTCATGAAAATTCTAATATATACGCACTCTTTATTATATTTAATGCTTTGTTATATGCTTATTGTAAATGAGTATTAGTGCATGTGTATACGTATAAGTCATATGTTTACTTAAGCGTTAAGCTTGAATGCAGATTTTAATCAGAGTATAGATCTGAGAGGGGAGGACGTCCGTGATCTGCTCTCTTTGGGCAGCTTACTAGTGAATCTGCACATGCTGTGGGTTGTGCGCTCTGATTTTGTAAATGTAAATGTACAGTTTTTGTATATGTATATGTAAAAGGGACTCAGAACTATATGTATTGACACTGTAAACACCACTACGGTGATAGTTTTATTTTTAGTATCTTTGTATATGATATTTTGATTCAGTTATAAGACTTGGGGTCACCAATGTCTGAAAAAGCAAGTAAAGGTCCATTATGGTTTGAAAAACAAGTAAGAGTTCGATATAGTCTACTTTTATGTGCCTTAGGCGGGGTTGGGGGTGAACATCTGTGTGATAATACATTGAGCCAAATTTCAAGTGGAGAAAATAATTGGAAGATAAAAAATTAGAAAAAGGAAGAGGATAAAAAATAAAAAAATAAAAGTAAAAAGGGAAGGGAGAGAGGCAGGAATGGAAGGAGAGTTAGGCGAGAGAAGATTTTTTTTAAACCTCTTTGAATCTGTGGAAATGGATAGTAGGTTTCGTGAACAGGCGAAGTTAGTCCACGCATCGAGAGTTACGCTTGGGTACCAAAATTTTGGAGTTTCGTCAAACTTCACGAGGTAAGAAATTTTCCTACTTGGGTTATTTCTATCCTAAAGGTCATTTAATGGCTTGGGGTTTTATTAGAAGCCGTGAGAAGCTGTAAATTTCAGTCCCAAATTTTTGGGACTGAATGTAGGAGTTTTTAGGAATTTTAGATTTATTTTTGGAATGGATGATTTGGTACTGAGATTTTAGAGGTGGTCAGATAATTACCCCAGATTTGTTTTAGAATAGTCCAGGCTGAATTTTGAGACTATTTTTCGAGCTGGAGTCTGGACTAGGTGAGGTTTGGTTTCGATCCATGGCTGATGTCTTTGGGTTTGTGGTGTGTTTGGTATCATAGTAATTCGGTGAAGCGGTAGAGGACAGAGGTGCCACATTTTATATGGGTCGAGATTTGGGCCATTTATGTGTCTTATTAGAAAAATAAATAATATGTACGGGTTATTGTGTCAAAATCATGTTAATATGTGCTTGTGTGAGTGTATTAACATGGAAATTTATAATGAATGGAAATTATGTAGGAAATATAATTGTCAGGGTGCATGTAGCATGACATAGTATGAAATGGCATGATTGCATTTCATATGCACGATCATCGCATGACATAGGTGTGTGTGCATGGGTATGGTCATTAATCATCGTTGTTGATGAATGGGTAGTGAGCTCGTACTTTGGACGACGTCCAATAAATGACTCATGGTTCAAATCATAAAGTGAAATATAATTAATGTGTGTTGGGCGGAGCAAGAAGGGGGTCGTTAATCCCCTTAGGTGAAAAGCCTGGAACATGGGTTGAAGAGACCCACGGTGTGATCCAGCCTATATGGGTGTAAGGGCCGCGTGGCATAAGAGCGAAAATTTGCATTTGTCGAAGGCCTGGTCATGGTTATCACATGGACTTAGGTTGTGTGATAGGAGTCGTGACTCGAGAGGATTAGTAGCCCTTTGGCACTTGCATTGGAGTGCGGTGGCAGGCCGATGGGGCTCGGTATATGTGTCTCATTGGAATTACTAGTGATGGTTGTCACACTTGATAAACGTAATGTGAAGAATTCGATTCTGTGACTCGGGATATGGGCATGAAGACTGATGGCGCGATACGACATTCATGTAGACATTTTCGCGGATGTGTATGGGTTGGGTTTGATCATTATGTGACGACTTGGGTGGGAGTAATACTTATAGGGAGATTATCACTGGGCTTTTACTCACCGGTGTTGGGACCCAACTTCGGTCTGGTCGGGTCTTGAGGCGACTGACAGGACCCTTTATATATGAAGAAAATTCGAATGTGGCTTTGGACCATATTTTGTATATGTATATTAGAACAATCGGTTTTAATATATCATTTTGTATAAGAGTGTATAATTGAACTCTTGTAAACATATCACTACATAGTTGCATATATAGTATTTAGGGTATGGTTGAATGGGGCCGAGTGGTCGCTATGACTCATGAATGACCTGGTGTGGTATATTGAGCCTGGATGGATCCCATGATGCCATTGTTATCACCAGGGTTGTATTATGGATAGAGCTTCCAGTACAAAGGAGACTTTGTCCGATTTTTTGTTGAATTATGGATCCCAATAAATGGGACATGACGGTGTGGTGTCGGGTACACGACTCACCGGTTCAGCGAGGTTGTGGTTGTCAGCGGGACCCGGTTGGGCGTCACATGAAAAGCTCACCAATTATGGTTAGACATAGTCCCCATCGGTCATAAAAGTGTCTAGGTTTGCGGAGCCCGCGGTGAGACACCAAAAATCCACTACCCACACAAAGGCGCATTATTTTGAACATAAAATAGATTTTGAATATAAAATGATGTTGTGATATAAATCCAAAAGGCTTTAGTTTATAAACAAATGAAAATTTGTTTTGAATATGATCGTTGGATGTTATCAGATGGCGGTTTATCACACATAGGCGAGGCGTTGTGTAGAAGTCAGTGGGGACTCGGTAGCGTGGTACATGGTGAGTGTCACGTTTCATGGCATGACATATGGGATTCCATATAGGGTGGTATGTTCTTGTTTGAATGTGATTGTGAAATGTTGAGTGGGTGGATGTGCGGCTTAGGTGGGGTAACCCTTGTAGGAGGTATTCTCTCTTGGGTGAGCTCACCTTTCATGAACTGACCAGCTTTCGGGTACGAGGTCGACACTAGTGAATGGCGCTCAGACGAGATTGTGATTATGAACAAGACCGACATGTGGCCTTGATAAACTCTTGTAAAAGTATTTGGGGACATAAACTAGTTCTAGCAAGTATTTGGCACGAATAATATTAAATTCTTTGAATTTGTGTGATATAGTCGGGTATGTAATTATGGTAAGAGGGTCGTGATCGGACTCTTACGAACTGTATTTAAATGCATTATTATCATATTTTTAACTTAAATATGAATGAATGGGTCTCGGTGAAGGGACGTATAGAGGTGGTGTCGAAATGGCTCGGTGTCAGTGAGTAGTGAATGCCGTCAGGGACCAACACTTAGGTGTGAAATGGCACAGGTGGAATTTCCATGAAGTTAGCAGCAAATCAATAAGGAATTACTCAGGTTTTTAAGTATGTGGCTGGTTCAAATCCGGTTCTATCAATAATTTTTAATTATTACAATTTAGAAATAATCTACACAAATATTTCTAATTTTAGGCAAGAAATTACTTAAATTTCTTTTCTTTTTATAACCTAAAACCTCCCACTTGATTAAACAATATTATCACCAATATGTTTCAATAAAACACATAAAAAAATTGAAAAACATGCATGTAAAAGATAAAGACATGCTAATATAAAATGATAAACATTCATGTTGTCTCTTACATATCAAATATTCACATATTTTATGCACAAAACATAAAAAGATAATAAGTGGAAAAACTAATCATCTTTCTTAAAACTAAAAGTTTCATTTGAATCATATAGATAATGTCTTCCTTTTAGTTAATATATCATTTCCATAAGAAGTCATTTACCTTCCTTGGTAGAGAATCAAGTCTGTTAATCTCATGGTCATGGGATCAAATCCCTTTATAAGTGGTCCCTCTTCTCTTTTATTAATTTCAATTAAAGAGTAACGCATACCCATATCATATAAAATTTTAGAACGACCTTTTTACCTTTCCCTTTTATTTTTATTTATATTTTTTATCTTTTAAGAAATAAATATTAAATCTAAATAAAAAAAATTAATGAAAATAAGTAAAAATGATCCAACTTGAGTTTCAAATAAGCATGGAAAGTACTCTAACCAACAAGACGAACTCACCTTTGAGTTAGAGCAACTTTTCTCATCTTTTCCTTTTTTTTTTCTCAACTTTTGTTTATTTATCTTTCTTTTTTTTTTAATTTATGAAGGAAGATTTTTATATATTTATATATATTGGAACAAATCCAGAATCAACATCTTTGAAATTCACGTCCTTGTTTCAGTGGATTTTAAATTACTTTTTTTAAAAAAAAGATGAAAGAAATGAACAATTTTAGAAAATTTTCACATCCTCCATTTTGGAGAACAAATAATCCATATACTATTTTTCTTCTTTTTCAGATGCCACATCCACATCTAACCCGAACATTTTTTTTTCATTTTTATTAATTTACTTTATAAAATTATTTTCAAAAATACATTGAAACTTTGTATTTTCATAATCGGTGTATCTTTTAATCACAAAAAAAAAAAATAATATATTTCCCGAATCAAAACAAGAAATTTATGTTCACGAACAAAATATTAAAAGACAAAAATAAATAAAGAAAATGCCGTAAACCAGAAAACAACGTAAGCACATTCTGATACCAATGTTGAGAAATGAACCTATCGTGTTACCATGTTGACACCCAAGAACCTATCTTTGTTATTTCATCGGTTACATTTTCTCGTTTAAAGTCATGAATGGAACCACGTACGAAAACCATTATGTTTCATAATACAAATACCTTGACCTCATGTTTCACATAGAAAACAAAATTCAAGAAGCGTGGACCTTTTTGTGATAGAATTTTATCTTCTATGTAATTTTCCAAATTAAAGAAAAAATGGAAAGAGAAGGTGAGATAACCATGTTTTTTTCAAAATATCACGACGATAGTTGTCTAGGGAGTCTCTCAAACGCTCCTAAACCATTGCCTTTTGATATCCTATATATTGGGTCAGGTTGGATCAGTACCCAACTCCGACAATACGTAATTCTATTTGCTTCTTTATAAATACAACGACAACCATATATATTCAAATCCGGAGGCAACTTCAAAATAATCATATGATTTATGGTTCATTATTTTGTTGTCGTTCCTTCATGGAGTTGTGTGTGGGCCTAAAGCCTGAATCCCATAGATGGCATGTGGTCAAAAGTGAATAATTATACATTATTATTTTGAAGGGGTTATTTCATAATTGGAAGGGTGGTGGATGGTAGGGGAGATTGGGCCCAAGGGGCCGAAGCTAGCATTTGCTTTTATGGCACGTTTGTACTTTACCAATATAAATCAAAATGTTTGGGGTAAGTGGTTTAGAATGGATCATAAAGTATTTCCTAACGTTGAAAAAAAATACCCTTTAAGTGATTTGTAAGCAATCACTTGACAAGTAATTAATTTCAAAATCATTTTTTTTAAAGAGAGATAAATTTATTAATTCGGGTTCGCAATATAATCAAGAGAAACGTAGAATCAAAAATGTTAAAAACTTTAAAGATGACGTAGTATCCAGGTTAATAGCAAAAATAATAAGCAGAGACACCCACATATTTGGTAGTAATGATTCATATAAGATTTCACATTTGGTATCATTAAACTTGATTTAATATGATGACAAATTGGTCTGTATTGCAGAAATATCAGCGAAAGCTAAGCAGAAAAGCTATTATTAGCAGTGCATTACGTGCATGACAGTGATGATAAAGCGTACCGTAGATGATAAAAACACAAAAAAAGACGAAACTGAATCGATATGAGCAAACTATTTATAGGAAAAAAAAAACCTAAAATTGGGAAAAAAAAACAATGGAAGGATGATTTTAATCCAAGAAAAGCTAACAAAATCATCCATCATCTTTAATGAATAGGAGCTTGAAAGAGGAAACATATGAAGGGACAACTAGGGTTTCGAAGGAGAAGTACCTTAAATCAAAGAAATAGTTATTATACATTATTTTCAAAATCACTTATTCAAAAATGTATCAACGTACCATTGTAAAGCTTATTTAGAAAAGTGTTTTTTTTTTAAAAAAAATTGTTCTAAAAAATCATTTCTAGAAAATATTTTCTAATATTTCATAAAAGCTTACTTCGAAACATGAAATGTTTGTAACATCTTTTCAAGTGTTTTAATATTTCTCAAAATATTCTTTACCTATAGTATTGTATTTTTAATCATTTTCTCAACTGTATAAATAATTAATTTTAAATAGATATAAAAATCAAGAGAAAACAATTGAGGTATATTAAACTTGAAATTTTTACTAAAGGTGATGATGTTGTGTTGTTGTTGTTGTTTTTTTTTTTTTAACAACTAAATATTTTAAGTTATAATGTAGTAAATTATTTATACTAGGTCTCAAATCCGAGACCCTTTTTTTTCTCATGTCATGTCTATTTAAACGTTGAATACTTTATCACATGAGTTAGATATGATAAACATGGTGATGCGTTGTTAAAAATTGGTTAAGGTGTTCTTTTTCTTATAATGTTGGTATAGATGGAAGAGGTGGAAACAATCACACTAAATTTAGTGCTCCTAATATCACATGCGCTAATACAACATTATTGAGTATCGTGGATATATTATATATATATATATATATATAAAAGTGAAATTAAGCTCTATTTTAGGAACAAAAAAAGGCAATAATAAATCTCATAGGGTTTTCTTATGCTTTTCTAGAAGAAGCATATGAAAATGACGTGTCATGGACTTATGGGATGAAAAATGATTTCGTAAAAAAGTCTTCTACATAATATTATGAGTGGGGGCAAGTATACCAGGCATAAGTTTTACAGACATTACTGAACATGGGCTTGAGCGTAATGGTGCAATGTGGATATATCTCAATGAGCGCAAAGCCCTCTTTCCGTAACTGTAAGGAAAAAATTAAAAAGGAAAAAGAAAAGAAAATAGAACTAAAGCAAATTATGAAGGCCTTTTAGTATAAGCCAACACTTTCTATTTTAAGTCCCACAAAATGAACAAGCAATAAAACATACCAATACGTAATAAATAATAATTATTAGGAAAACCCATTAATTTTGAATTTACTCTCCCTAATCATTACAAGACACGACCCCAAGGCCTTCTAATTTCTATGTATGGCTACTGGCCCCCAGTGATGAAACTCAGGCCCAGGCCCAGGCCCAGGCCCAACCCAAAGCATCGTCATGGCTAAGCAACTTTTCGTATTAGGCCGGAGATGTCTGGGGAAGAAAGAGGAAATTTAACCAAAGAGACAAAAAAAAAATTTGTGGAAAGAGAAATTTGATTGATTCAGCTCTGTTATCTAAATTGGTCACAAACTAACATATATTATAATAAGTCGACGTCAATAACATAAAAGTAAAAAGAAAAATCGAATAAAAATTCAAATCTAATGAAAGAAAACCCAGATACGAGTGAACGAACGATGGAAAAGAATGATTTTAAAATATAAAAAAAAACCAAAAAACCATCCCTGCTCTCTAACCAGATGAAAGTAATAATAAAATTAGGGTTTAGAGATAAAAAGATGATGTTGACATTTTTCCAGTGTCATTTCACACACCACAAAAAAATAAAAACCGTGACTGACTAGGAAGCCGCAGAACTCCACACTGTCTAAATCTTTAATCCTCAATCGCCTTCAACCGGCCATTTATTGGGCAATCACCATGAAGGTCCACTGACTGTTACCCACCTCACACCCACACCTGATTACTGCCCCCATCTCCGACCATGCAAGGTAAACGTGAGAGTGTGAAATTTGGTAAAACCCCATTTAATTTCACGCGGAGCACGTGCGAGGCCATTTAGCCTTATCCCACCTACTTTGGGTGGACTTTTAAATGATGAGCAATATTTTAAAAATCGAATCAAGATAAAATCGATAAAATTATTGATTTACTATTTAGGAATTGAACCAATAAACAAACCGTGGTTAAACGGGAATAAGAAAGGTGAATCGTAGTAATTGATTAAATCGGGTTTGATTGGTTGATTTGGTCCGATTTTTAAAATGTGAGGGGGGTGGTGAATACCGAGAGTAGAGAATTAGGGAATCAAGAAGAGGGTACCGAACCAACACGCCAGCGAACCTTCAGCTTACACGTGCACCTGTAATAATTTAATTTAATTTAATTAATTTGGGTATAAAAGTTGGATCTACCCTGTCTTGGCATCTTACTCTCGATTCCTGGCATCTACATTTGAGATCCTCTCTCTCCAATCAAATCCTGCGGTTTATATTCACTCTCTCTCTTGTCCATAAATTTCATTTGGCTGTTCGTGTTCTTAAGCGCAGCAGCGATGGCGATGAAGGTATTGGATATTCCGCTTGATGCTCTAGCCTTCAACTACGTCTCCTTCGGATTCTTCACCCTAGTCAATAATTTATGGACATGGGTAGCCGTCGTCACCGCCGCCCTCAGTTTCTGGAGCATTAGAATCAGAGCCACCGCCGCCGCCTCCGCCTCCGCCAAGCCAGACCCTCCACAGCTTCACGACCGGGAAACAGAGGCTTCGTCACCGTTATCGACATTGACGGAGAACCCAGCTCCCTCGACTGTTCCCGTCGGAGACGGAGGAGGACTGACGAAAGGGAAGTTCAGCGTGTATTACGAGAATGACCGGAAAATCGACGACGGCGAGGTTGAACTGGCCGGCCCCGACGGAGACGGTGGAGAGTGGAGCCAGTGGTGGGAGGGAATGATGAAGGCGAGAATGGGGGAGTTGGGGTGGTACAGTTGCCAGGATCGGACGGTCCTAAATGGAAACGTGGTGAGATTATGGGACGGCTGTGGCCGGAGACCGTCCATCTCAGGTGGATTTCTGTGGTAGTTGAGGATGTTGATGATGATGGTGATATTGTCTGAAAAGTGAAAACAATAATTTATGTATATACATTTCTTGTTGAACCATTACTGATGAAGTAATTAAAGTTGCCATTTTGGTACTGTCTTTCTTTCTTTCTTCCATTCATAAAATCAAGAAGATAACTGGTCATAGCCATATCCATGAGTTAATACACAAGTTTAATTTTTCACGTGAATTAATGAAATTTAAAGCACACATCCTTACCCTTCTATATACATTTCTTGTATACTTCATCTCTATTTTTATTTTATTGTCTTAATTATCATTCCTCAACGAAGACTACCAACTTAAAGATGATTATCGTCGTAGAGAAGCAAATTCTAGCAAAAAAAAAAAAAAGCATTGGCATTTTAGGTTTGGAAATGGGTCTTTCGAATCCCCAATAAATTAAGCATTCGAAGATTAATTCGATAGGTGGAAGCATTGCAGAATAGATGGGTCCGGCCTCTGTGGATGGCTTTTCATTTCTTGCATATATTTAGGCGTGAATGACGCTTTTAAGTAGACATTTTTTGTTATCGTGAATTTCTTAATAAAAGCATTTAATGATAGGTAAGCGATAAAAGAATGAAGCTATGGGTGAGAGAGCATACGAAACCCAGAAATATCATTCGTATTTTATTGTAAAATCGATGTGAAATCATATAATTGGTGATCAAATTTTCCTAAAAAGGTTACCAATATTAGTTATAAGGATTATTCATTATTGTCTTTGTAAGATTCATGTTCCGCAATCTACTCTCGTAAAATAAAAAAATAAATAAAGAAAAACAAGACAACCAACTACCAAAGATGAAAGAGTTTATTAGGCAGGACACATAGGCACAGACACCAGCATTCCTGCCATGGGTGTGTTCTTGTAACCCCCCAAACGGATGGGAAAAGAAGTGGTGGGTGTTAGATTTTCTAAAGGCTTAATGTGGTGGTTGGGTGTGCAAGCTAGCTAAGATTTAAGAACCACGCATTTAATACTATCAGTATTTCTTATTCGTTCTTACATTTCCATTAATTTCCCCCATCGACTTTATATATATTATTTAAATTTTTCTCCCCTACCCAATTATTAAGGCATTTAATAATGCCAATGGGAATTAGGGTAACTTAATTTTGCAGGTCCATCTCCATTGTCACGAGAAACTCATGCTATGAAAAATTCAAAATCAAAGATGGGGAAACGGGGTTGCCTTCCAAGTTTCAATCATCTTTTTGGCAATTAAGTCCATGATTTCCACTGCAGTCTGAATGCGTAAAATCTCCTAACAAACTTATTTAATTATGGGTGATTAGATTAAAATACTCTTTCAAAACTAAATTTTAGAAATTTAATCATTTTTTAATTTTGAACATCGTTTTGATAAAAATATGATACGCTCCTCCAGTAGTTACACTGGAATCATTGGACCAATGCTTAAGAACTTTGAGAGGTTCTCAGGGTCGGACTTTTGGGTTGGACTAACTTTATTAGGTTTAGATACATCATTGGATTTTATTTTATTGAGAGTCGGTCATGTGAGGAAATCATTTTATGAAAAGAGCTACGATGTCGAAGATGACATTAGTGAAAGCATAAGGAAATGGGGTTATTAACGGACGTCCAAACTTCTCTGAGGTGGGTGCGATATGATCTCTTTCGGTTGTATGATGTATGGGTAATCTTGAGCAGAAAGGTTTTCTTTGTCAGTGTAGTCTTTTTAGTTAGGCTCATATTAGACTTGGTGTCATACGTGTTTTTATTGAGAAATTTATCATTGGGAAATGTTACGTGGAAGAAATTCTGCGGTGTGGAGAGGGGTTCGAAGTGAAAATTTAGTAGTGAGCCATTCGGGACGTTCGAAGCTAGTTAAGGGTAGCGATGATACAATCATCACGTAGTTCCACGTAAAATCGTAGGTGAATGCTTAAGTTTGAGAAGGATTACCGTCTATCAGTCGGTCTTTTATATTCGGTTTGAGTACCTATCATTGGTGTTTTTATTGAGAGCCGGTCACGTGATTGCAAGTACAGTGCGAGTAGGGTCAAAGTGAAAGCTATTATAAGTGTGAAGCTGATGCGCAGGCGTCGGAGCTTACGGTGGCGATGATATGATCTGCGTCAGTTCGCGTCTGCCATTGGAATGATCTTAAGCAAGAAATCGTATCCGCCTGTCGGGTCAATTTTGGATTGAACTTAGGTACCTATCAAAATATCTCTATTATTTGCTTATAAAAATTTTTTTTTTTCCAAATATATGTAAATATATAAAATGATAAAAGGATATTTTTGCCCAAAAAAATTATACCGTTCAAGAAAAAACATGGAATGGGTTAGGCCCTCTTTGGTTGATGTTCGTGAAAAGACTGGAAAACAGTTTTTTGAAACGGTTTTAAATTTTTTTAGTAGAAAACACGGAAAACAACATGTACTTCCTATCTGAAAATAGCCCTTTTAAGAACATGGACAACAAAAAAACACAACTGTTTTTTCTGTTGTCTAGAACAAAAAACCGTTCTCAACAATAATAACAACCAAACGGCACCTTAGATTTACAAAATGTTGGGTTATTTAACAAAGTTTTCTTTTATTATCTAGGTTTCTCACTTTCAAACGCGCAACGAATTAAGATCTACATAGAAAATAAATACTCTATCAATATTGGGAAAAAGAATGGACGCAAATAACGTGAAATTAGTTGGTTCTAGGGATGATATTGAGTTTGACCCAGTCCAAAATAATTATGCAAAAACATTACGTTTGGTGAATAAATTTATGAATAGATGAAGATTATATATTTATATTTTCAATATTGTGGTGAGTTCAATGGGGTCAGAAGTTACATATTGATTAAAAATATTTGTGACAAAAATGAATATATAATGAAGAATTTTGTTGAGATGAAGTTAAGGCGTGTTGATTAAGGCTTGATCGGACGCTGGCGAGGACAGTATGTGGCGGAAATCAGGTTCATTGAGTTCTGGATAAATTCTGGTGAAATTCCGGCTCTGTAAAACAATATTGTAGAGTTGATAATATAAATGTCATGTTTAAACCTCTATCATGTGACTGTCATTCGCATGGAGGGACCAAAGCATTGTTTCCAAAAGCCTAAACATAGATCAAATATTCAATGTGAAGTAGATCGAACTGGAGACCTTTTGCTGATCAAAATGCTTATCTTGATATTAACAGTGTTCTGAAGTTAAAGCTTGTAAATTTGGGGTGTATGTAAATATCACTTCTTTTGATGGTGCCCATAATAAGAGTCTAATCAAAAAAGTAAGGTGATAGGTGGAAAAACTTCTCAAACTTAAGTACCATCCCACAACTTGTTATGGAATCGATGTGGGATTGTATCATTGTTAAATCGTTAAGAAGTGGATACTTTCGCATTGATAGTTCTCTTTTAGGTAACTCTTTCCCGCTATGTATCGACTTTCAATGAAAACACCAATAACAACTACCCAAGCCCAATAAGATAGCCAAACCCAAAATATCGGCCTGATAAATGGGAAAACCGTTCAAACTTAAGTACTATTCCATAACTTATTGAGCCCAATAAAAAAGCCCAACCTAAAAGACCCACTGATGTGGGATCGTATCAGATTCTCAGCACGAAAAAAAAATCGTAACCAAAAGATCTCCTTGACTTCAAAATGATCATAGGTTCATGTCATCTTCCTTACAACAAGAAGCTACCCAAGTAGGTGTACTTAATTTTATTGTGCATATATAGAAGGGAAACAAAATATTGATGCATAGCTATGAGACGATGAATTGGAATTACTTGGAAGTTACCCTCTCTGTGCTGTTATTCTCCTTTTAAAAAAAGCTAATGGCTTAGTCAATTGCTTGTTTTTCCTACAATTTTTACTAATACGCGTTTATAGATTAAGTCATTTTATTGTAAAGAAAGAGGTTTAAAATTTTAAGAGTCAATGGAGTACAAATTTTAAGAAAGTGGAAGTGAAGGGAACTTTCCAAAAATTAAAAAAAAAATTCTAAAAAAAATGTAGTTTGAAAAATAATCCTAAATATAGTGTAGTTTTTTCCACATCAACAAAGTGTCTCTTCAAAAAATGTTTTTTAAAATTTTGAAAAATTAAAGGTGTCTCTTGAAGAGACACTTTTAACTTAAATTCAAATTTTTTAAAATTATAGAAAGTGTATCTTCAAAAAACACTTTCAATATTAATTCAAATCATTCAAAATTATAAAAATGTTTTTTTCTAAAATTACACTTTTGAGCAAAATTTTCTACTTTAAAGGCCTCTTAAAAAGATAATAATTTTAAAAAGTGTCTTTCCAGAAGACACTTTCCATATGACAAAAACTATATTACATTTAAGAATATTTCCAAACCTATATTATTTAAGGAATTTTTTTATTTTTTTTACCCTAAATGTCTAAAAAGCCCAGAAGTGGAGGATCCTAACTGACTCGAAAGTTGTTTAGGCATTTGAGGTATAAATTTTGGTAACCGTGATCAACTCATACATACTTATATTATGTTAACCATTTACTCGTGAAAGCAATTTTTTGAATTCGATATGATATGTTTAGTTCGTTTAATAATTATAGAACCACCTAACAAATACGTGAGATGGTTGAGGTTTCTTTTAACTTAACCAATGATCTCGAGTTTGAACCTTAAAAATACAATTTGTTATGTGGTAAAACTTTATCGCCCTTGTTACCCCTCCCCCCAAAACGTGGATCATCTGGGAGGCATGTGAGAGCAATCGCCCCCCCTAAGAAAATCAAAATTTTTTTGCTATATATATTTTATTTTGACCCCAAAATGTAAAAAAATATATATAATAGCTAAATAAATAAGATAAACTAAAATAAAGACCAAAATACATAAATGAAATCGTTAACCATAATTGAAATAGTCAAACTAATTCCAAATATAAAACTTCAATAATAAAAAAAAAAAAAAAACCCGATGAAAACTTTCTAATTAGTCGAAAAAGGGGGGAAAAAGACTAATACATCACCTAAACATAGCCTACGACAAATAAGAAAAATACAACTAAGAGTACTCATCTCATGAAAGTTTACATATTTTACTTGATTTTCAAAATTTAAATTTTTTCATAAATTTCCTAATATATATTTTAATTTCAATTTCAATATATTTGATTGTGATCCACTTCCAATTTCTACTGTATGATTAATCTAAATACTGGGTAGACGACAAATGTATCTTTTGTGTATGCCCAAATTGTTCATAACACCTTATGATCTCATAAAAAAATAATAATAATTATAGAAAAACTTTATTTCAAATTATGTTTTGCTTGGTCATGGCATGTGAAAGTCACACCACCCCACTTTCCCACTTTTGACTTGTCTCTCACATGCCACAGTTAAAAAGGCTGGACATGATCAGAAATTGAGACCCCCCCATAGCCCCAAAGGCGGAGCCACCTAGTGTGTCATATGTCCCGTCTCATATATTCTCTTTGGAGGTGTTTAAATCAATGATACAATAATGAAATATAAAAACAAAAAATATATATTAAATTTACGTGAAAACTCTTATAGGGAAAAAATCACTGGTAAAGGAGAAAGTTATACTATGAATCTGAGAATAATTATAAAATACAATGGACTAGAGAATAAAACCTAGCATGTTGATATGATGGAAATATCTGAGCAAAAATGTCCATATATCGGCCGAGACCCTTGTTATCATAATAGATCCTTATTTTTTTCATAACTTTACTTTTCTAAAATCGCATTCACGGGGCTTTTTAATAATGTAAATTTAAAACCAAATTCAAGTCACAAAACAATAGTAGGTATATAGAATCGAACCCAAAACTTAGGTTCTGCCACCCCCCCGAAATTTGCAAAGGTAGGTATACCTTAAATTTAGGATCCGCCAGTTATTCTTAATGTAACACCCCGAAATATACCCTAACAGCCGACTGTTAGTATATTAAAAGCTAAAATGGAATTGTCTCTGAAATAAATAAGCAAGAACTTGGAATTAATACAATAGATAAGGGTAATTATTTAAATTAATAATTCACACCCAAGGGTCAGAATTTAATAAGTTTATATGTCAAAGGTGAATATGCATAAGTTAAATTAAGAGTAAAAGAGAGTTGGAGAACCAAAGAGTAATAAAAGAAATATATTAGAATAAAATAAGGAAGAAAATTGTAAAGAGATAAAGGGTCATGAAAGAGGGCGTGTTTCTTCCTCCTCGGGAGTTAAATAAAAAGGGATAAGATCAATAAGAATAAGACCAAAATAAATATCTCATTTGGTCTTGGAGAAAAGTGAGGGCAAAACTAGATAAGAGAGAAGAGAAGAGAAAGGAAGAAGAAGAAGAAGAAGAAGAGAAAAGAAAAGAAGAAAAGAAGGAAAAGAAAAGAAAAGATCACAGTGTATGGAATCAAGTGATTTTGTATAGAAAAAGCAGGAATTGGTGATTGGCAGGATACATGTCTCGGGTTGTATGAAATCCAGGTTTATAGTTCGGTATAAAAGTATAGATACATGGTTTGAAACCTCTATCTTGTGTATGGTCTTGGCCTTGAAATTCCCAACCTCATTTCTTGTTGGGCTGAGTCAGAAGAGTTCAAGGCTCCTATAGGTGTGTTTCTGGGAAAGGTCATTGTGTTGTCCAAGAAATTTCCTATTTTTGATCATACCTAGTAACCGGACCTAGAACGTGTTTCTTGGACCAGAAATAGCAACTTAGGGAAGTGAGTCCTTCTAGTAATTGTAGCTACATCAATGAACTTGATGTTAGCTTTACTTGATTGATCTCTCAGAGGACTGCCATTGGGCCCTTTACCGATGCCACTACCAGATCCGGTCGGTCAGCTCAAACGCCTGGGTCAACTAGCTCTGACCTTAGAACAGGTTTTTAACAAAGAAGAGAATTAGCAGTAAACCTTGGAAATTGTAGCCACATCAGTGAACTTGATGTTAGACTTTGAATTTCTCATAATTTGGACCCATGTACTGGGTTATGGTCTTTTTACTCCGAACAATAAATAAATGTGGTGAGAGGTCAAACATTTGGTGCCCAAACAGAGGTCAAGCACTTCATGCGCCAGGAGGTCGGTAGACCTCATGCAACAGGTCAGCCCAAATTGAGGTCAGACCTCATGCAACATGGTGTCAAGACACCCCACGCAACAGAGTCAAGAGAGGCCCAGACCTCATGCACAGAGGTCACAAACCTCATGCAAGCCAGGTCAAAGCAGGGACCATGTGCCAGAGGTCGCCAGACCATCTGTAGAGGCCGCCAGACTCCGCCCCGTAGGCCAGCTCGCCCCGAAGAGCTTCCAGTCTAACTCAGAGCTCAACTCGTCTTGTAGAGCCTACCGTCCGGGGCCTGGTGTCAGCCCATCATGATTTGACTATGTATGACCTCCAACTTCTGGCACAACTTCCGTTTGAACTCCGGGATTTGGTGTTCTTGGACCTCTATGGAAAAGCCCATTGAGTCAGGTAATCCATCCATATTCTGAGGAAGATATATTAGGAGGTCAGGAATCTGCGTTAGAACAAGCTCAACCAGGCCAGCTCAGCCTGGCGCTCCAGTCAGCTGGCTGGGTTAACTACGTATGACCTCCAACTTCGGAAGGTCATAACTCCTTCGTCCGAACTCCGATTCGGGTGTTCTTGGACTCTATGGAAAGCCCATTGAGTCAAGAACACATTGATATGCCTGAGGAGGATATTAGATGTCAGACCGAGGTGATAAATCAAGATCGTCCAGGTCATATCAGCTCGTCGCTCGTAGCTTAGTCCGGCTGACTACGATGACCTCCAACTTCGGAAGGTCATATCTCCTTCGTTTGAACTCCGATTTGGGTGTTCTTGGACTCTATGGAAAGCCCATTGAGTCAAGAATACATTCATATGCCTGAGGAGGATATTAGGTGTCAGATCGAGGTGTTAGATCTAGCTCATCCAGGTCAGGTCAGCTCGTCAGTTTAGGTCAGCTCGTCTGGGTTGACTACGCATGACCTCCAACTTCGGAAGGTCATATCTCCTTCGTTTGAACTCCGATTCGGGTGTTCTTGGACTCTATGGAAAGACCATTGAGTCAAGAATACATTCATATGCATGGGGAGGATATTAGATGTCAGACTAAGGTGTTAGATCGAGCTCGTCCAATTCAGGTTAGCTCTTCAGTTCAGGTCAGCTCGTCTTGGTTGACTACGCATGACCTCCAACTTCGGAAGGTCATATCTCCTTCGTCCGAACTCCGATTCGGGTGTTCTTGGACTCTATGGAAAGCCCATTGAGTCAAGAATACATTGATATGCCTAAGGAGGATATTAGTGTCAGACTGAGGATAGACGAGCCTTCGTCCAGGTCAGGTCACCGTTCGGCCAGGATTTGAGCACGCTTCACCTCCAACTCGGTGTCATAACCTTCGGTCCGAACTCCGGACTGGTGTTCTGACTCTAAGTGGAAAGCCCATTGAGTCAAGAATACATTGATGTCTGAGGAGGATAGATGTCAAACTGAGGTGATATATCGAGCTCTGTCCAGGTCAGGTCAGTCTAGTTCGTGATTGAGTACGCTGCACCTCCCAACTTCTAAGGTCATAACTCCTTCGTCCGAATCCGACTGGTGTTCTTGACTCTATGGAAAGCCCATTGAGTCAAGAATACATTGATATGCCTAAGGAGGATATTAGGTGTCAGATCGAGATAGATCGAGCCACCAGTTCAGGACGAGCAATGCTTGACCTCCAACTCGAAGGTCATAACTCCTTCGTCCGAACTCCGATTCGTTTTAATCTACGAAGCCCATTGAGTCAAGAATACAGCCATACATAGTATGATAAAAGTGGAACTAATATTAGGTCCAGAAATAAGGAAAACAGTAAGCAGATATGATAATCATGGTATATCATGCATAATATAAGATAGATAAAAGTATAAGATAGATAAAAGTACAAGTACATGGCAAGTACTCCGTATAGGTATAAGTTCTGTAACTCCTACGGGAGATAGGACAGTCTAATAAAGTATATGAAAATAGGGGTTAACAAGATATAAGATGTTACGAGGAATGAGTACATGTACATGAATAATAAGCATGTATGAATATAAGAATGAGTAAATGCATGCATGATGATAGGTTATATGCAAATGTTATAGGCTAATATATGAGATGAAAATATGATAGAACATGATATGAATACAAGAGTGAAGAGATGGAATATGAATAGCTAAAACATGAACGAAATGCGATATGGAATAGACATATATGAAATGATATACATGTATTGTAAAGAAAGAAATAGGAGAACCGTAATATGAAGCTATAGATATGAGATCGAATACAGATTAAAGTAATGATAGTATATATTGCATATGCCTGTGTAAATTATATGTATGGAACATATATAAGCATGGGTATATGACAAGTATAGAATATGAAAAATGCAAAGTTAAGAATAAATGATTGTATTATTCAGATTACCAATGATAATAATGATCTGCATTATGAGATATGTGATCAACATGAGATAAAAATGGATTGTCTCGCTTAGAACCTAGTAGAGGATAGATAGGCAGGCCTATTAGGAAGAATAAGTCCTACAGCATACATATGGCAGATATCGAGGCCCCGTTGGTCGAAATGTTATAGATCCCATGATCACGCACCCGAAAGCTACACCACAGTCGCCTGCGCCTCGCTGACAGTCACTATCTCGTGACAAAGGATGATACCTTCTGGGTATAATATACCACAAATACTTTGGGTCCCTCATGACCAACGTTTATTACACGAGTATAGCTTGGCCTCATGGACCACTCACAGACAAAGGAGTATAGCACCTTCGGGCTCTCATGGTTTCCTTTATCCACTTCTAAGGTTTATGCAGGCATGAAACATAAAACAAATGAAATGTTGAGAATATATGACACGATATGAGAAGCATAGCACTGCTATGCGATGATAGTATGACAAGTATACAAGTACAAGAAGCAAAGTGTCAATGACACGGAAGCGGTATATAGAACAAGTACGCGACATGAAAGAGAAAGTAATATGAAAAGTATAAATGAAAACAAGATATTAGTAGTAGTACATGAACAAAGATGTAGAACACAAAGATATGAAATTAGTACTGATGACGATATGATAACAAAGATAGAAAACAGTGACATGATCACAAAGATATGAAAACAAGATATGATGACAAGATGATAACAAAGACATGATAACAAAGGCATGAAAATAAATATATCAAATGATATAGTATATAAGCATGAAAGTAATATATGTATAAGAATATGACATGCACAAAGATAGGTTATGTGGATATAAATATATAGTAGACATACCTAATGAATAGAGGGAACATGCTATGAATACATGATAGAAATGCATAAGTGCAAAGAACGATAGAGATAAGTAAAAGATGACAAAGCACAAGAATACAGTAAAACTATAGATAGGAGATATGTCAAAGATAGAGAACATGTGACATGTAATAATAATGTAAAGATGATAAGTAATATAAAGTTATATGCATATGTATAAGCTTGTGACTGTCACCATTGGTGGTTGTCCATGCTTATGTTCCCACCTAAGCCGCAGAGTTTAGTACCCGTGTTCAATCTCTGTAGGTACGTATGTAAGACAAGGATAGAGGACAGATATCCCACATCGCAGAAAGGTGCCTAGCCAGAGATAGGAGGCTCACCGCATGGCTTCGCGATCTCTCGGTGTTTTGTAATAGAAAAGAAAAATGTACATGTATAAGTAAATGGACTCAAAGATATGTATATAGACAGTTGAGGGACACCACTGGTGGTAGTTCTTTATATATGAAATTATTTTTTGTTATAAATGTAATATTTGTATAAACCACAGGTACAAGTTCAGCTCGAAAGAATGTGTCACTGAGTCCCAAAGATATAGTCTCGCACCTCACTCATTTGATTCGCGAATCTGGGTCGGATCAGAATGGGGGCGTAACACCTAGTACTGGTAAAACAAAAACAATGCATATGATTGGGACCATGGCTTCACCCCTGGACCACCTCCAAATGCTTAACTCATTAAATATCGTTGTTGGGCTCCTCAATAAAAAAATAATAAAAATAATAAATGAATAAAAATGTTGGCCATCATCAATATTCATAGTTTTAGACCGAAATAATTTATTTGAAAAAAAATTATAAAATTAGTTTTGAAACCAAAGTAATTGTCAAAGTAGTGCATAATGCTGCCGTCCAGCGACAAATAAGAATTGACTTAAAATTGTCAAATGTGCCACGGCGATAATATAAATTTTTGATGATATCTCTCACACTGAGTCCTCCCTATCTCGTTATTAGGGTTTTTTTTCCTGCTTTTCCTTCGCCGTTGAAGACTATTAACAAAGTCTCGCTGCTCCAAATTCTGATTCTTCATCAACATCTCTTCCTGCATTTTCTCTCTGATATCTCTTTTAGGTTCACCCATTAGGTTTCCATCTCCTCTGTCATGCAATGGGTTTGTCTGATCACGATTCGCCATTTTGTAAGCTCGATTGATCTGATTTTTTCTGATTTTTCTCGGTTGAGTAATTAGGTTTTGTTGTTGTTGGTGTTTTTGTTTATTCAATGTGGACTAGAAGGTTTTCATAGTTGAAGTAGTTGTTTGTTTGTGGTTCAGGTTTGATGTTCTTTGTTTTGATTTTTTTTTTTTTTTTTTTGTGGTGGAATTTGGAGTTTTAGGGAGCATTTTGATCTTGGATGGTTGATTTAGCATTGTTAATGGGAATTTGTTTTTGGCTTTAGTTTTAGTTTTTGAATATGTGTGTCGAATCAAAAGTATGTGGTGATGTTGTGGGAGGACTCAGCTTCGGTGTGATTGGTGGAAGGTGAGAGAAGAAGGATAAAGGGAAAAAGACATTGAATCTTGTATTTGTTTGAATGATTGATTCATAAATATAGTGTAGGTCAATATTTGGTTTCTTACCTTTTTTTTTTCCTTTTTTTCTTTCTTTTTTTCAATTTTTTTCCGGAGAATTGATGTCGAGGTAATTATACAGGAGAACGATAACGTTTCTGGATGAATTTAGGAAAAAAAAATCAAATGAAGATTAAATTTTGGATCTTGGGTTTTACTTTGAATGGTTGGCTTGGGAGGTTTAAGAGTGGTGTGTTCACTTTCTTAGTGGTCAAAAAGTGGTAATTGTAGGATTTGGAAATTTTGTTTCTTTTACCCATTGTTCCTTTATTTAACTGCCATGGGCAGCAGATGAGCTTGAAAGTTTGAAATAATGATGGATTCATCTTTTGGAGTTCTTCAAGTGGGAAAAGGATTTAGGGTCATAGGAGAAATCTCTGGGAACAATTTTTAGGGTTAATGTGGGAGTTCCATGGAGGAAATATCAAACAATTGAAATGCATATTACTAGATTCACAAGTGTTATGAAAAGGCTGATAAAAAGAAGTCATATATGGTCAGAGGGAGCATTGTTTGTTGGCTTGCTAATACGTACAATGTTTCACTACAACCATTCGCTTAAAGTCGATCAGGTAAATGCTTTTAAGAAGGTTTTGTAAAGTCAACAATTAATATTTGACTCAACTATGCATGACTTTAAGTAATGTGAATAAAACTTTTATTATGGTTAACATCGAAACTTGGACCTTAACGTGGATCATTTCTCATGGAATAGGTGAGGGTTGATGTCTTTATGATCAAATTTTTGTCAAAAAGTATGTGTAAAAGATATAAATGGATTTTCAGAAATGTATATGGAATATATAATATCTTTTCTTGGTCAAAAGAAGATCTTTTCTTTTGTTTTCCTTTTTAAAAGAGAGAGTTAATACAATGAATTAGAGTTAATATTAACTCTAAATTTGAAATTGAGGACAATTTGAAATGTCATCTTTTTATTTTTTACAAGGTGATTGTTTTCTTTATGATAAAGTTGATGTGATAAAGTTGGTGGTAGCAACACGTTGTGAAATGATTCATTGGCTAAACAAGGTTATTGAATGTAGCATCCATAAATGTAGTTTAAATGGTAAAGATAATGACCTCTCATATTATTTAATTCATTTGAGACCATTTTTATAGCACCTCGTGTAATGCCCCAAAAATACCCTATAATTTTTTTTATAATTTTATTATATATTTCGGGTATAAATTGAGCAAACTTGGGTATTTTCCGGGAATTGATAAATGAATGTTGATTTAATTATTATATGGCTAAAAGCCAAATGCAAATATTAAACGCTTAAATAGAAATTTAATTTAACCCGAAATAAACCTGTTGAAAAAGGCAAAAAAAAATTGAAATTAGAAATAGCACCTAAGGGTCATAAGAAAGAATAAATGTTCAAGTGTGTAATTAATGAATTAAATGTAAATAGAGACAAATAGTGGGCAAGCTAGCAATTAGGAGAACTTAAACCCAAAAATGGATTTTTAAAGAAGGCCAAACAAGGCCTTATGTGACATGGGATATTTAAGACCAAAAGTGGTCTTGGAAGCTCATTTTGAGCAAAACGGTTTGAGAGAGAAAGGAAGGGAGAGCTAGGGCTTGTAAAGTGAGGAGGTTGTGATTCTTGCTCCATTAAAGCAAGAGTTTAAGAGATCAAGTTGAAGAAGAAAGCTTGACATTGAAGATTGAAAGGGATTTAAGGTAAGAAAAAAACCAAACCCTAACCCCTTTTCTACTTGTGTTTGGGTTTAATAAAACCCAAAATGTGATATAAAAGTGTTCTTGGATGGTTTTAGTTCAGTTTGAGATTGTTTGTAATATTAGATTGGTTTGGATTGGTTTGGAGGAGTGTTGTAAAAGGAATGCGGATTTTTCAAAGGAAATGTCACAAAATTTTTGTCAAGACCCTCGTTTGGGGTTTTGACTATAGATTAAGTTATAACTGATCCAAATGAAGTGATGAATTGGTGAAGAACCATAAGATATAGCTCTACAAATGTATAGTTGAACAAGAGCAAATTGTAGCTCTAAGACTCCCAAATATGGGCTTAAAGGCGAGCTCGGGTAGCTCATGGGTTATGCTCTGTTTTGGGTATTGTTATAGTGTTTTGGCAATAAGTTAAGTTTCACTCATCCAAATTGAGTGATTCAAAATTATGGGTAAAATATACTTCTAGGGGAATAATTTACTTGAAGGAAGTGTATGCAAATTGTAACCCCAAAGTGCCCAGAAATTTGTCAAAGTGGAGATATGTGTAAGAACAGTCTAATTCTGCTTTGCAAATTGGAGTAGTCTGATGTAAAATACAATAACTTGAGTTTTGGTGATCCAAATTGGATGATTCTAGGTTGAAAAGAAACCTTAGAACCATAGATTCAAATGAGTAGAAGGAACCATTACCAATTTATAGAGTTAAGACCCTTGAAATTGGGAATAACAATAGGTAACCTAGTGAGCTGGGCATACTGACCAATTTGGCATTAAAATACCGTAACTTGAGTTTGGGTGATCCAAATGAGATGATTCCAATTCCTACTAAAAATAGACTCATAGAGCTAAAATTTTATTTAAGGAAAGCAAATTATGGCTCATGTATCCCCATAAAAATTTTCAAGTGAAGGGGTATCGGATAGACATAAACCCTGACCAAAAACTCCTAGAATAACCTACTAATATGTGATTGTCAATGTATTTGAATAGGGGCTGATGAAGAGGAAAGCCTACATTGAAGTCGAGATTCCGAAGATCGAAATCAAAGCGATGAATTTGGTTTGTTCTATCTTCTCCTATTCTCGTTTCAAGATTTGAACTATTTGTTTTAAATGCATAAGAAAAGCATATTGAATTGTTTTAATTGATTTGAAGAAATTGATTGTGAAATGTTTGGTAAATGAAAATTGCTGCATGAGTATTGAAATGAACTGCTTATACAAATGTACATATTTTACCGCATAAGTTGCTATAAAGATCTCGAACGCCTCTTAATTGGAATGTTAACCGCTTAGTTCAGATGAAGGATAGACCGGTATACCAATAGGTCAAAATAGCAAAGATTGCGAACGATTGTATTGATGTGTTACTCCGACAGCAAAATTTCAATGGGACTCAGACGGTAGTGTTCACTAATTGATTTTTTTTAATAATCTCACACAAATTTCAAACAGGGGACCGCATCAGGTTATAAAACTATTTTTATATTCATTATGTACCAACAGACTGCGCAAAGGATTCCAATATCATGTATATCGTAAAAACATAGGCTAAATTTATTAAGAGCAGTAACCTAATTGAATTGATTTTGAGATCGTAAATAAATCGAATTGAAAAGCATGATTGAGAATTGAAATGAAGAGTATTGTGAAATGCATGATTTGATTATCAATGACTTATTGCATATGGAAGTGTATATTGGATTTGATCAATGAACCATAAAATGATCAGATATGAAATAAGTATTTGTATTGTCTTCACATTGATCATCCAAAAAAGATTCAAAGTTTTGCTTTAGTAAATCGCATGATTTGGATTTAACCGAATCGAGAATGTAATTAGAGAACCACTAAGCATGAAAATGCTTAGCGTGTGCAGTTTTATCTATGCGCAGTACCGATCAACAGAGCGAAAAACAAGATCGAGGAGCGCCGAAATAAAGAAAGACCATGAGTATGTCTCGACATACATTCACCCCATATCTCTTTTTTGAACATTGATATTTTGTAAAAACAATTTCAACTCTGAACATCTATTATGTAAATCATTTGAAAAGGCTTGATACGTCTTTATAGTTATTGTACTTTTGCATGAATGAAATGAAATGAGCTTACCCCTTTAAAAACGCTTCCGCATATTTGAAAAGGATTTTATACCAACTGAAGTGTAACGCTATGACGTGTTTTTGATAAATGATTTTGATAAGGTGATCAGAGACACAGCAACCCGACTCGTCGACTCGCCAAACTGCCAAGCCTAGAAGGGGTGCTACACCCCGTTTCTAGTCCAACCCGATTAGCTAGTCTAAACCGGATCCGGGATGCTTTGATACCACTAAATTGTGATGCCCCCAGTTGGGGCCATGATACCACTAAACTGTGACGCCCCTAGTTGGGGCCATGATACCACTAACTATAAACTTAGAACTTTAAACTTTTTCATTAATATAATGTTAAACATTTAACTTGTACTATATTATGTAGCAACGGATTACAAAATATATAGTTATTAAGTCTATTATTGAAATGTTCAACATTTACAATATTTACATTGTTTGCAAAAGAACCAAAAATACATATACATTAAACCAAATGGTCTTCCAGCTGGCAATTTATCGATGTAGCTTCGACTTTGACTCACGATGTGGATGGTCCCGGCCCTCCGTTTCTCTTCAGACTCCGCACTGATGAAATAAATTGGTGCTGTTTATACTTTAGTGGGGAATTAATACATATGGACGACCTCTATTAAGGGTCATCACACTTTAAACACATGCATGTCACTTTAACATTCATTTTTCATATACACATACTTATTCATGTTTGCACATATCATTTATAGATATACTTCTACATATATCATCCTTATTCGCATTATCATATTTCATTTCTTATCATATTTCATATACTTTTCAGATCATTTTACACTTTTTACTTGTTCTCAGAATCAGATACTATCATCACATACACGCTTACGCTTCTCATATCATTGTCATATACTATATGCATTTCATTTGCATATACTTGTTATTTTCTTTTATATTTCATGCATGATAATACCTTAGAAGTGGATATGGAAGAATCAGATAAAATTCGAAGGTACTATCACCGCACGACAATGATCTCTCAGATGACCCAAACGAGGCCGCTATAATGATCCAAACGAGATCTATGTCATCGACCCAAAAGGGGCATCGATACCGTGAACCGTATGTCATGTTAATTGTGTTCCATGCATGCCTATCTACATCCAACTACTCTAACATAAGCAGCAATCGCTTTTTATTATGTTTTTTTAATAATCTTTCAATATTAGAAAAGATATCTCATATACATGATGTAAAACCCTAGTTTCAATCTATAACCTCTTAGTGTTAAAAGATCGATTAGAGAGGTAAAATAAATCTCTATATTAGATTAATTGAATCCCATGGCGTTAGAGAATTATAAATTTAAGGTTGACGACTAAATTAATGTAACGTCCTCACCTCGAGACAAAATAACAACACCCCAAATATACCCTAGCGCTTTCTGACTTGTTTAGGTATATTATCAATTTAAATGGAATTTTTCTAAATAAAATAAGAGACCCGAAATGAATATTGCAGACAAGGGTAGCGGTCATTTATCACTTGAGGACTAGTGGTCATAAATGAGAAAGACTAGGGTTAATATCTAAAATGTTTCAAAAATGAAATGTAAATAGAAGGAGTTATGGGATTAAGCAACAGAGAAAGATGGAATATAAATAAAAGAGAAACAGGACCAAAATGCAAAATGAAAAGTTGGGTAGCAAAAATGGTTTTTGACTTGGCCAAACATGGCCTTAACAAAACATGGGATTTAATATCAAAATTGGTCTCATTTGGAAAGACCAAACCAGAGAGAAAGAGTGGGAGAGGAAAAAAGAGAGAAGAAGAAGAAGAAGAGAAGAAGAAGAGAAGAGAAGAAGAGAAGAAGAAGCAAAGCCAAAAAAAGGTAGGAACTAACTCAAAAGAATTCTAGTATGGATCATATGGAATTTGTATGATTATTATCTTGCCCAAAACCTAGGTTTTGCTAGATTTCATCATAAACCAATAATTATGGAAAGTAAAGTGGATAAAACCTTTTTTAAAGAGTACAAGAAGCATATGAAATCCTTGAGGATGGCTTCATAGTTCAATGGCAAGTAATTGTTAGGTTTAGAAATAAACCCTAACTACCCCATGTTAGGTTATGTAATGATCCATATTATGTGGGTTTGATAATCATGATAGATTTTAAAATAAGATAAGTAGTGAAAGAGGATTTGAGTAGAAAGAGATTACAAGATTTGCATAGTAAATGGTTTTGAGGCGTATATGAAGTATAGAGTTGAATCGTAAGAAAAAATATGGAAAAGGGCAGAAAGCCCACATTCTCGGGGCAAAATTGAGCACATGTACTTACATGTAATGCCTGCTTTCCGACCAGTTTTCGTATTTCGCACATAACTGCTCATTTCTTATCCGACGGAGCGGATTCAAGTGGGCTAATTAAAATAGACTTCAAGGAGAACCAAATATAAAGAAAAGAGAATTGCCGAATTCCACTGAGTCACCCACTCAAAGTGAGCTATGCAAGCAAATTCCTGCATCAGTTTGATCATAGAGTAATCCGAGTTGTTTAGAAAGCATACAACTCGAAGTTCCAAAAGTTCGATTTGGTGATTCCAATTGAGTAAGAAGATATAACCATAGCTTCAAATGAGCGAAGAAAAAATTTCCAATTTATGAAGTTAAGACCCCAGAAATCAAGGATAACAGTAGGTGATTCAGTGAGTTAACCAAATTGGCAAAAAAAAAAACATGCTGTAACTTATGCTATGTGGTTGAGGGCCTTAGAGAAGGAATTTTAAATTGAAAATTTAAAGAGATGTCATTGGATATATAAAGGACTGATCTGGAGAGTTTCATAATTTTTGAAGACCGTTTGAATAATTTTTGGGTCATAAAGTCTATAGAGGATTGTTAGAAAAAGGTTGGCCAAAATGAGTGGTTTTTTTTTTCTTAATTGAGATTCTTGACCTTATAGTTGAGAATTGAAAATTTTGTCACGTAGCAATGATGAGGAATATTGTGTAGGTGATTTGGCACGTGTTTACGCCCACGAGCCTCGTAGAGAAGCTTTACGGGGAGTGACGCGGATTCAAGGTAAGTGGTTCGCCACTTAAGATCTTTTCCAATTTCATGTAAATGGTTGATGTTGGTAATGAATTTGGTGGTTAAGTAATCTAAAAAGGAAATATTTGAAAAGAGAGTTTTAGAAGTTTCAAAACGAGTTAGATTTGTGCTTTTGACACTAAGTAAAAATGTAGTTTTAAACCCATGCATGGGTTCCCGTTATAACGAGATTTAGCTATATGTGACGACGCAATAAATTCGTCCATAGTCGCTAATAAAGAAAAGCTAGCATTACGCGATCGATGCGTAAAATTTCACCGTGAGTTGCCCGCCGCGAGTGGCAGCGCTACGTTGCGATGCGCATAATTCCGCACGTAGTCGGGCTATTTGTATAGTTTTCGCATCACGGCGATGCAGCAAATTCCGCCCGTAGTTGCCTTCCGCAGTTCATGACCACAATCGCGATGCAAATTCCGTATCAGTTGCTCGATGTTTTAGCGCCTCTACGCGATGCAAAGAACGTGAACGTAGAGTGGTCGGTGATGACTTACAGTTTCACGGTCGGCGTTAGTTTTAAATCGCCCGTGATGGTTAAATAATTAAAGGATATACATAGGGATTTTTGAAAGAAATCATAAAACAAATGATACAAATTGTCATGTTAGTGTATGTGATATATATCTGCCAAGACTAACTTGTTTGTTCATTTTGTAGCTATTTATATTCCATTGTGTGTCATCGCTTACCTACGTGACATCATCATTTTGTTGTCTATAGGTGGGCAATTTATGACCTATGATGTAAAAATTTATGTATGAGATGCGGATATGTACTGAACAACATATATTTAGATTTTGAAATTGTATATTGTAAATATCCATGTATTTATATATGATGCATCTAGATATATTCTACTTAAGTTTGTATTTATAAATTGAGACCGAAGTGTTGATGTGGATATGTTGGTGGAAATATGATAATAACTATTGCAAGTTTAATAAAGAAGTTGGGAGGAATTGAGGTTTTAATAAGTGTAAATTTCTTAACATGTAAATTTTGGTTTATCAAATGCAAATTCAGGTTTCGGAAAATTCTTATAAATAATTTGGAAACAAAAGTTGCGAAAAATTTTATCACTCCCAACTAATTAAAAGAAAATTTAATTTCTGAGTTTAAACGAGTAAACCTGCTAAAGAAAGTTAGGTTCACTTCTCGTAGTTCTGATCCAACGAGCCTGGGCTTCAGGAGTTCGTTGAAGTGCCCTAAGAAGATCCTCCGCATAAAGAGTTTAGATAAGGTCTGGGAAGGGTCTTGTCACATGAATACCTATTGATATCATGTATACTTATGAGATATTCATTATCAACACCCTATACACGCTGAATCGTACTTTTTCATATAACAAAATCATATATATTCACTTATAGAAAGTTTATACTTGTTCAAAGAATTTACTATCTTATCAAGCATTCGCTGTCTACATCTTCGCCGAGGCAGACAGGTACTCCGGCCTAATTTTCCTTTTTACATTTTCAACATGAATGGACCCTTATATACACTTCTTATAACTCATTAACCCATGCATACGTCTTTGGAATAACGGAATAACGGGTCGTAACAAAACACAACAATTCTTTCCATGTCATGAACAGTTGACTACGCCGCGGTAGTTAATCGCTACGCCGCGTCGGGGTTCTTCGTCAGCGCGAACCCAAGCTCGTCTGGGGCTCTTCCTTCGCCACACTGCGGCGTGGGAACCCTTCGCCTTTGTGTGGACCTTCGCCGCTACGTGGGATCACTATATTGTTGCGTTTCCCAGATTTTGTTGTTTTTGGTCCTTTTTCTACAAATCTAACCAAAAACACAATAAAACTCATATAAGCTCTAGAAAAACATCCCCTAAGTGGGTTCTAACCCAACCCACACCAAACATAGAGATGAATTAGGGTTTTTTTTTCCAAACCCAAACTCAAATACTTGTAAGTTAGGTTAAATTCCTGACACCCAAACAAGTATCTATACCCCATAAACCAAGAATCCATACCCAAAAGAAGGATTCCATACTCCTCTTATACAAAATAGGGTTTTACCAACTCAACTTTCAACAACTTTAGGTTTATAATGGATTCCTAACTAAACCCTAGAGTTGGAACAACCTATTCCATACAAAAGTCATAGTATTCCATACATAGTTTCCATACCTTTGATTTCTTGTCTCTTCTTCCTTCTTCTCTTCTTCCTTCTTCTCTTCTCCTCTTCTTCTTCTTCTTCTCTTCTTCTCTTCTTCTCGTGCAAAACCCCCAACAAAAGACCAATTTATCCTTACATCACAAGGCATGCTCACTTAACTCATTTTTGCATTTTTTTTCTAGTTTTGCATTTAGGTCCTTCATTTCTCATCTATTCTCAATTCAACTTATGCATATTCCCACTGTAAGATATGAACTTATTATAAATTATTAATTTTGGATCCTCGAATTGCAAATGACCAATTTACCTCGACATTCAGATAATTTCGGTTTTACTTATTTTATTTTTAGCATTATTTTATTCTAGAAAAATATACATTTACTTTTATTATACCCAAAACATGTTATAAATTGTCAGGGTATAATTTGGGGTGTTACAATTTTGTACAGGTCAATTATGTCTGTTTCAACTATTCCCGTAATATGTTATTACAAAGGAAATATACTGAGGACTAAAACATATGTCAAATATGTGGGGAAAAGTTATTATTTGCGGTTTTCGATGTATCGACTGAATCGCATCGCAACAATCGAAGGATATTATTATACTCAAGGACAATAACTATTGACAAACAAATGTTCAAATTAGTCCTCACTGTAAGTATCCTCAAAAGTGGAAATAGGTTCCAACCTTTTCCAATATGGGATGACAAAGAGGTATCGAATGTTGAATATGGCATAATAAATCCAGCATGGCTGAATTGTATATTGGTGTTTCTCGTCGAGTCAAGCCACAAGCGAATCAATCTATGGGTGGCCTTATGTGATTTATCGTTCGCTGACAATTATAATGTCGCAAAATTTGACTATGGTCAGGCCTAGTACGTCCACACGGATAACTGAAAGTATATGAAGATGATGAAGACTACGCTGCGAAGAAGCTAATGATGAATTCGATGAAGATGTTGATGATGTAATTCACGGAGACGCGATGTTCAAGCCGATGGATTACGTATCATCCTTCCGCATTTTCAACCAAGTTTCGAGAATGAGCAAGAGATATATGTCTCGCCCATGCAAGATTCAGGATGTATCGAATAACCCGCATGTCGAGGAACCAAAATGACATCCTGCTCATTATCACTTACCACCAACACCTTACTCTGGAACATGTTGGAAAACTTAGTAATGCTATTTCAAGTGGTTGACCTCCATTAAAGGCAACATACTAACGCTATTCGAGAGGAGAATTTGTAGTCGGGCCAACTTTAATTCTAAATCTGATTTTATAAGAGGTCAGAAGTATTTACCAATTAAATCACACCAAGAGTTTGTCGTTGTTGCATCCTTAAAAAAATTATTCGTTTTAAGATGTAAGAAGGCCGAAGAACATCAATGTCTATGGAAGCTTCGTGTCATGGTTGTGAAAGATATTTGCTTATTTGTTATCAATAAATATAAAGGGCCGCATACTTGTGTCAATCCTCGTCGAACCAGACCATCATCAATCGACTCAAACTGGCTGCTCATAAAGGCAATAATTAAAGCACACCACATCGACTACGGTCGCTATTCCAAGAAAGTGTGATGGAGAAATGGGACAAGGAAGTATCATACAAAAGGCTGATAGAAAGCTTAGCACTTCTCGACATATTATGACTTTTCTACCATATACGTGAGCTTCCACTTTTGTTCTTGGCCATAGAGCAAGCAAATCTTGAATGTGTTGTAATTTGGAAAACATGTAACATTAATATGTCAAACACTGAGATATTTCAACATGTGTTCTGGTCATTCAAGCCATCTATTGAAGGGTCCAAACATTGTCGTCCTGTATTGAGTATTGATGGTACACATTTGTATGGGAAGTATAAAGAACGCTATTGATCAAGCATGGGTATGACGTAAATAATCGCTTGTTTCCATTGGCATTTGCTATTATACAAGGCGAGAATATTGATAGGTCAGATGGTTCTCGCATGTATCGTAAATGTGAGGCACTCAATCCGGACAGCACTCAGGTTATATTTGACAAACATCCGCAGATTATACAAAGAATGAATGCTCCTCATCTTGATCGGGCCGACCATTCGCTCTATCATTAAGATTTGCATGGGTCATCTTGTAAGCAATTTTATGACCCGGTTCAAAGATAAACTCTTAAAGAATTTGGTATGCAAAGCAGCTTTAGCGAGTAAGCAACGCAAATTCAATAAGCATATGGCTATAATTGGGAGAATTAATTCTGAAGCACAACAATGGTTAGAGGCAACTTTCTTTCTCACGATACACTTTCACATGATGGAGGTCAAAGATACGGGATAATGACAACCAACATGCTCTGAGATATTTAATGAAGGTTCATAAAGGAGCTCATAAACTACCATTCACTCGTGACAAGACAACTGACCTTCTTCCGCCTTACGCAAATTGCCTCAGAATTGTAGTTGCTTTGTATAACACTTATAAATAATGCTGGTTTTGATTATGAAATACTGCGGTACCTTATTTTAAGTAAATGAGACATCAATCATGTATGTGTGTATTTTAATTACTGTCACGTGAATTAGTATCAGATTAATTTTATGTTGATAATGATTTCTC
The DNA here is from genome assembly GCA_016808115.1 of Tetrastigma voinierianum. Classification (NCBI taxonomy): domain Eukaryota; kingdom Viridiplantae; phylum Streptophyta; class Magnoliopsida; order Vitales; family Vitaceae; genus Tetrastigma; species Tetrastigma voinierianum. The sequence goes on from JAEQBH010000022.1 coordinate 575,094, forward strand.
CAATGTGTTTTATTAATAATTATACTACCTTCGTGTTATACGTTATAGATATGGCATTCAGAGGGCTTCATGATGCAGATCCTTTGGATCCATCTATCTTAAGTATTGCAAGACAGACACAGGTCGCACTTAGTAGATACAGAGCATATATGTATTTTATTACTTATCAATTATTTCCAAATAGAACATGTAATTCTATATATAATCAATTATACCCTTGGTTTCTTCGTTGTTATAGTGTTTCGTGGAAGCACTCCCCCACCGACAAAGAATGAAAAGCCTTCATGCGTATGTGGAGGATGGACATACGCATTTGTCCAGTACCGTGATCCGCACGGATTTACGGTATACCGGCCAGGCTTCACATCATGATCGACATTAGACACTTATCACTGGTCCCATCGAGAGATTTAAGACTGAGACACATTACTACCTCATGTGCCCGCCGAGATAATGATCACGCGACAGATGTTGCTATCATCCCTGTCTCCATCGACGACCGCAGTCACCAGACACGTGTTCAATGTGGCGCAGCCAGGCTGAGTCGCTTCGGCGGTCACCCCACCCACGATGCTCTGTATGATCCGCTATCTCCATCCGCATGCGGACCAAGTATCCACCCTCAACACCCGATGCAATGAGGTCGCTTAGAGCGGAGTGCATGCGGGTTTCATCTTAGATGTTGATGGGATCCTTCTGTTTATGACAAGAAGCGGAGTGCATGTTCATCCGTGCTTCTCCCACTACTATGAGATTCGACACATATCACACTTATACGAGGTGGTGCAAGACTTCAACACATATATATCGCTGAAAGGCGTCGAGCCGCTGATCAGACGCTGTGCATTAGCTATTGTATTATACCGATACGTGTACAGAAGATTTTTTTATTACATACACATTCATATAAACAACACATCATTAGTTGCTTACTTTCGCTTATATTTTATATTCAAATGCATGGCTCCTGAGAGAATTCACGTGGCGACCCGATTGGGGCAATCAATGAAGATATCCAAAGACCACCACGCTCATGCCTTACATGATGATCGATGTCGATGATGTCGCATGTCGCCGATGGAGACCTAAACGAGGCTCGACGATGGATTACCAACAGCTCGCTGGCCGAGCCAGCCGCCTTCCATCAGCGTAGGAGAGTACCTCGACATTTTTGGGAAGATACGTAATCCCGAAATATACCTTAAAGAATTTTCGACACGCTTAGCAGATAATAAAAGTAAAAGTATATTTTATCCGAAATAAACAGCATAAAATAAATAAGCAAGAACTCGAATTAATACAATGGGCTTAAGGGTAATTAATAATTTACCAATTCAGACTCCAAGGGTCATAATTTCTAATAAGTTCATATGCCAAAGTAGAATATGCATGTTAAATCAAGAGTAATAGAGAATTGAGGACCAAAGAGTAATAAAAGAAATATATTAAAATGAAATAATAAGAAAATTTGTAAGAGACATGGTTGAAGGAAAGAGGAGGAAGCTTCTCCCTTTAACCTGGAAGTGAAAAATAAAAAGGGGATAGATCAATGAAGGATGTAGCACTAAAATAAATATCTCATTTTCATCTCGAGAAAGGGAGAGCAAAATACTGACAAGAGAAAGAGAAGAAAGGAAGAAGAAGAAGAAGGCAAGAAGATCACGTATATGGATACATGTCTTCTGGTCAGGATAGGATACAGAATGGGGCTGTGTAATCTATCCGCCAAAATTTCAAAGGAGCGGTGAAGACCATACCCCGTCCGTATCCTTACATAACAGCCCGAATAACAGAGGTCTTACCATTGTGCCCAAACATGGATTTCCGAAAAAGGAGGCCCATACTCTAGCCAAATAAACCATATCTTTACAAATAATGCAGATAGAATATTCTAAAAGACGCCCGGTCAGTCTAATCAGTCCTATTATAAAGGGAAGGAAAAGCAACGAAGACCATCATGATACCCACCGACATGTAGGGGCCGAGGATTACTCCAAATAAACTCTCGACTAATCCATCGCTAAATCTAAGGCTAACTTCACGAGGAAACCTATCCTCCAAAGGGAAGAACCTCATCTATCGCTCAAATTGGATGAATATCCATTATAAACACAAGTGCCGATCCAAAGATCGAGGTACGCGAATTTCTAGTTATGAATGGTTCTCTTATTTCCTCCAAAAGAATCTGACTAGCATCTAGCGCCCCGCTAAGCCCCACGACCCTTTTTTTTTCCGATTCTTCTTACAGTGGGAGTGCTCGCACCCGATCCTATAATCCATCGCTCTGTCCAACCACCACCTTTCAACGCGCTCCACCCCATTCCTGGGCTGAACAGCATCACGGCGTCGTCGCGAAACGACAATCTTCTTTCCATAAACATAACCGATTCTCGCCATCGATGGTATCAACAAGGAACAAACACGAGAGCAGAGTAACACTAATCCACCAGATACTTAATCCACCAGTGATATGAGCAACAGACCCCTTGGGACGATGGAAACGACGCAAGCCAATACAAACGTATGGAAGGTCGTTTGTCAACCAAATACCGGGTCGAAGAATCTGAGCAGTTTTACCAGCATACGACATCAACAGGAGACACCCAAGAAACCCGTGAACGCCATAACCCTCCTCCCCGAGGAACAGCTTCACGAGACACTTCCCGAGGCATCGGGCGTAAGCAGAGTCCGGGCCAGCCATAAAAGATCCACCGCTGGCTCCTCAGCTTAAGAGGAAACGGGCTAAATACCCAGAGGTCAAGCCGCTGAATCACCCTCAACTGTGGCTAGGAGAACAATTATGGAGCAGGTTCGTAAACCTTCAACAAGAGCTCACCGCGTGAGGGAAGTGGGGCATGACTGACCCGATACTATGGATACTCGTGCAGCAAACGAATCTCCTTCACAAATGAGGTGTCGTGACTTTCCCCTTCAAAGAAAATTCAGAATGCCTCGTGTAGACATTCGATGAACCAAAGATCCCGTCATCACCTTAATACTTACAAAATCGGGATGGAGCTACATGGGTTTCGTGATCCTATATGCATGCTCGCCATTACGCTCAGCGACCGCCGCCCGGTTCACCGTACCCCTTCATCCATCTCATCATTCGTGAACTATCCGTCGCGCTCGTCTCCTCCCACTTCACCTGAGCCCTGCCGCAGTCGAGCTACCATCTATCGACCATCACAAGGGATCGCAAGAGAGTTTGAAATCATATGTACTAAGATTCAACGCCGAGTCCCCGAGCAACGCATCTGACTTAAAAATTCACACATTTTCTATCGCGATTAGGCGCATAAATAAAGGACCCGTATGTTCCTATCTCGAAGAACCCTCAAGTTAGCATGGCCGAGGTCCTCGCCAAAGCAGAAAAGTATATAAATGGCGAGGAGGCCCTCATATCAAAGAAGGAGAGCTCCGCCCGCAGCGAAAAGGGGCGATGCACAAACGACGAGGATCTGAGCCCCAAGAGACAAGAAGATCGCAGGAAATCCCCGTGCCCGTAACGAGCGATCCCCAAAAGGCAGGAAGTCCGAGATCGCTTCGGGCCCACTAAGAAACCGAAGGGCGAAGACACTACCCGACACAACACCCTCACTCCACTCAACGCCCCGTCACAAGTCCCGCATTTATGGTACGGAACGAGCAATTCGAGATGGCCTAGATCGACATGAAACTGCATCCCGCGACATGGATAATACCAAGTATCATGAGTTCCACAGTGGACTACGGGCATCGTGATCGACAACCGGTGATACAACTAAGAAGAGAAATAATATCTCGATACGCCATGGATATCTTCTGGCTGCTTCATATCTCCGTGGAATCAAGCCGTGAATCAAACCTAAAGTCAAGGCAGAACCATAATCCCGCCACTCAAAGAGCTTTACTCGATGGTGACCAATCGTTCACACCAAAGAGCCCCCGGGCAGAAATCCAGTGATCTCTGAGCACTTACTGGAGGAGGAGAATCTAGTTCGGCCTCGAAAAGCCCACCCACTTATACGAGATCAACTGACATGGGGAAATACAAGTAGTGTCTAAAGTGCCGAATCGACACTACCATCACGCTTCCTGACTCGGGACCGAAGGATGCTGCGACCCCCATGACGACTCCATCGGTAAATTCCGCGTGCATCAGGCCACCACGCTTCACCTGCTTTAATTGACAATGGAGTTCGACATCATCTTCGCGCCTCGATAAATGGGTATTGAAGAGACAAGCTGCACCCCACGCCACACATCTACGGGATTTTCAGAGAGAAGGTGTTACCGGCTGGGCTCGATTCAACGGTCGAATTTCGAGAACCTCAAAGACGGCATAAATAAAGAAGGTTCCTTATAGTGGACGCCTGGTCAAATTTCATAATATGCCGCTTAGGCAGACCCTCCCTCAACGCAATAAAAGCCATCCCCTCGGCCTACCACATGATGATCAAATTCCCAACAAAGAATGGAGTCTGGACTAAGCCGAGGAGACTGACGTGTGGCCCTGAATGCTACACGCCCTCCATGAAACCAAGAGCGGTCGACAAATGTAGAGTATGTGACGAACTCACTTATGCGACGAGGTACTCACCCAATCTCGAACCCTCGCAGGAACTGAACTATCAATCGGATGACCTAATTCTGAACATCTCGCGACGTCAATCAAAGTTGACAAGAAACCTCAAAGGCCTCCTCACTCAGTTTCTGAAACAGAATAAAGATGTTGCATGGAAGCAAATGCATTGGGGAGGAATCGACCCCACGAGGATCACTCACAGATTGAACGCCGATCCCTCCTTTAAACCAGTCAAGCAAAAACGCCGAAGCTTCGCACCAGAAAGGCAAAGGGCCATCAATGTGGAGGTCGGCAAGCTCCTCCAAGCGAAATGATAAGAGGTGGAATAATTCGAGTGGCTATTAACGCTGTGCTCACAAAAGTTAACTAAGAAATGGCTAATTTCGCATCGACTTCACCGACATAAACAAAGCGTGCCCGGCTGACGCTTCTACCAAGAATCAACTCATCGCGACGCCACTAAGAGCCACGAACTACTCGCTTATGATGCATTTTCCGGCTACAATCAAATCAGCATGGACCCCGGGGACCAAGAAAAGACTTCATTCACACAGCACAAGGAACCTACTGTTATCTGCACGTTTGACTCCAAGAATGCAAAGAGCAACCTACGTAGACTAGTAAACATGTTCCAAAGACGTATAGCACAACGATGGAGGTACATGTATTTCCATATACTAAATCCACAAATTCGATCTCCATATCACTCATCTCTCCGAGGCATTCCGCATCCCGAGGAATTATAACAGAAATAACCTCACTAGTTCTTCTACAGACAATGAAAATTTGGTTTCATAGTTAACCCACAGGGGGATCAAGCGAATCCGCACAAAATAAAAAAGTATCGCTGACATGCCGTCCCTTCAGAATAAAGGAGGTCCAACACCGACAGAAGTAATGCGCCTTGCTTGCTCAGATCCAGAAGAAAGTGATAAATGCCTACTTCTTCCAAGTTCTATTGAAAGCCTTTCTGGGACTAAAAATGCGTAAGAAGCATTCATGGCGTTAAAACATACCTAAGCTCTCCTCCCATTCTAGTAAGTCCCCTCAAGCGGAGAACTCCTCACTTTATACCAAATGCATCTGATTTCTCAACCAAGGCAAGACTCGTCCGATACAGGAGCGAGTCCAAAGACTCCATTTACTACTGCTAGCCGAGCCTTGAGAGGAGCTGAGGAGAGGTACCCGAGAATGGGAGGTGGAATTGGATACTTGGGGCACTGTGATCTACAAATGGAACTCATTCCCTATTTCCAGTTCACACCATAGAAGTCCCAATCGAGTACCCAACAGCGTATACAAGCCGAAGTCTCCTAAGACCGATGAAGTGGGCCTTGGGAGCTAAGCGAAGTTCGACATTCAGCATACAAGCCGAAGACTCCGCCATAGCGATCGTGTCCTAGCTACCATGGGAATTACCCAATAGAGCTTGTCGAGCCCATACGTCGGGAGGATCGACCCTCTCCCGTATGGAAACTTCTTCTCACGAGCCTCAAACGCACAGGAGCTGAGGTGCTTAACTCACCACTAGAAGGGATAGATACTGAATACGCACTGTGTTTCCAACAACGGTCGAGCACGAGGCGCTCACAAGAAAGGCCTCAACTCGCCCACATATTAGAGGTTGACCAGCTGGGGAGGTCCACAAAGGACTCCCAACTGCTGGTCGCATCAAGATACACGAGGCCAAAAGCGAGACGATGGTTATATATCTCAAAAGGTCCGTAATTTGCTAAAGTTTGTATCGGGTTCTGGGTCAAGCACGTCCCTGCAACGTAGTACCCTGAGCCGACGCCTGGCGAACTAGCCACCTACTTGCGAGAAGATCTCGCGGGGTCAACGCCCGCCGACACCTGGGCTAACCTCTCATTTTAATTTACAAAGATGGAGGTCGCCCAAAGAGGGACCGCTACGGATCGATGAACCCTATTCGGGATTATATCAATTACGAAACCTACCGTATCAATCTGAAGAAGCGGCTAAGATAAGGGTGAGGTCGTCCAGGTTTACCAATCACAAAGGAAGCTCTACGTTTGTGATTCTTCGCACCTTTCCTCGAAATGCATCGCAGAGAGGACACTCACGTACAGAGAGGTACACGGCTGCATACGTGGGAACCATATCTGTTACCTAACGTTAGCCTAAAAATCTATGATTGTGGATACCATCACCACGATACTTAAAGATGACCGACGAATAAGAAATGCGGAATCTTCCAGGAGCACGCTAAAATATCACGCCTCCCGCCAAAGCCTCGACGCTAATTACAAAACTGCCCTTCCAAACAGCTTGGGGTTGGACATATTGGGAGACCCCCGCCTACTGCGCGGCCAAATGCAAACGATAATCGTCAGAAGGAGTTTCATCATACAAGGTAGTTTGAGCCCTTAGCCACGACATGGTGCAACGTAAGATACGCTGAACTTTGTGTGGCGAGCCATTATATGTAAAAAGTGTCTGCATCCCAAGAGCCCTAGTATCGATAACTAAAAATGCCTGACAACAATTAAACAAGATTTTGTGCCGAAATGAATTAAAAATTATTACTCACCAAAGACACCCAAGAATCAAACGCGGGACAGCCGAGGTCACCATCGTAACCTCGGAAGTCGCCTCTAAAACCGTCGAAGATCTTAAAGGAAGTTGGGCAGAATACCTCCCCCGAGGTACTAAGGCTCATGATCAGACGCAGTGTTTCAACGACTGGGAGACCCCATTTGCCCATTTTCGCAATGCGGCAGTAGCCCCCGCTGAGTTGGGAATGCACTCCTAGGAGTCGGAAGTTAGCATCTGAGGAACAAATGACGAGGCCCCCGTTGTCCGAATCCTGGAACTCGGATGGTATGTGTGTGTTCAACAATAAGACAAGAGTATCAAAGAAGAGCACTGTACTACAACCAGGGTCAAGCCCGGTTACACGTCGTGATTTGGTCCAAAAAGCCACAAGAAAGAAGAATCCAACGATGGGAAATTAGGGTCAACTGGGAAGGTCCTTATAATAACGCGAGTCGCCGACTGTAATTATGAGCTCCAAAACAGACAGGGAAAAACCTTACGACATACATGGAACGCGGAGCACCAAAGCTGCCACAGGCACCGGCGCACAAGACCATGTCAAGTCCCATGACTTATTCAAAAGATACGGGTGGTTTAGTATCTCACACAAGCCGACATATAAAGGAAGCAGAAATAATAAGAAAGTTCATAAAAATAAAATCTCCTTATTCCCAATTTAACTCATATTCACATAATCATGCCTGACACATCCTCGAAAAACGTTCAAGACAAGCAATCATTCCAAAAAAAAAAAAAGGACAAAGGAGAAAGACAGAGAAAAGAAAAAATATGGTGATAGGGAAAAAGAATATGGTGGAAGAGAAGGAGACAAAGGAGAAAGACAAAAAAAAAAAAAGCGTATGAGAAAGTCGTGGGAAGAAGAAAGAAGGAGAAAAAGAGGGAAGAAGAGTAAAAGGATAGTGGTAAAGAGCAAAAGAAACAGAGAGAAGTAAAAAGGAGGCACCACCCTCTGAACATTCCTCAGCAAAGAGCTAGGGAATAACATGACTCTTATATAAAGAGAGATCATTAGGGAAAACACAACTCCCACACATAAAGACTCCAGAAAGGTTGATCCAAAGGCCCCAAGAGTTCAAAGAAAGCACTCCTAATGTGGAGCATCCATCCCAGAACTCCTCCGAACACCGGCGTGACAAATTAATCTCCAAAAGCATAAGATACAAGGCAATGTGCATCCACCATTTAGTGTAAGAGGCCGAATATTGGGAAATCACGTTAATCGTCTAATTTCCTTAACCCATTAATGATGTGTCGCCTCTTTTCGAGACATGTACGAGGCGTTTAATTCACCAAAGCCTCCGACACCGGGCACACAAATGGGCCAAGAGCCCCAAGGCTGCCCTCCGACGAGCCCCACTGCACGCCTCACGCCGCCTCAAAAGAGCGACAAGCTCAGGCTGCGACCACCTGCTTGAACGCCATCAAGGCCACAAATGGCCAGAGCCCGTTGTCTCTCCACAGCTCCTCTACCAGACAAGCCACGTCGCCCCTCAAAGAGTCAGACAAGCTCAGTTACATCGCCACCGGCTTCGAACGCCATCATAGTCACGTGCGCCAAGAGCTCCCGTTCTCCGACGAGCTCCTCTACTCGTGAGACAGCCACGCTGCCTCAGTGAGTTAGACAAGCCTCAGTTACATCGCCACTCCTGGGCTTTGAACGCCATCAAGCGGCAGCACAAGAGCCCCGTTGTTCTCTAACGAGCTCCTCCACTCAGACAAAGCACGCTTCAAAGAGTCGGACAAGTCGTGCTACATCGCTGCCACTCTGCCAACGCCATCAAGGCCACAAGAGCCCCATGTTCTCCGACGAGCTCCCTATTACGACACAGACATCATATACTGGCCTTCTCCGACAGCTCCTCCCACAAATTTCAACGACGAGCTCCTATTATTGGAGACGGACAGCTTCGCCAGCAGAATGCCTACTCCGACGAGTTTCTTCCCAAATGTACTTACTCCGGCGAAGCCTTATAAATCATGGACGAGTTTCCATAAATAGTTTTCCGACGAGCTTTTCCCAATGTCACTTGACGAGCTCCCTATTGTTTACATGGACGAGTTTCATAAAGAATGATCTGACGAGTCTTCCACTTCATTCGACGAAATTCTATTACTTACATGACGTTTCATATCTCGCCTTCCCGACGAAGCTTTTCCTAACTCCGTTTACCGACGAGTCTTATTACTTACATGGATTGTTTTATAAAGAATCTACTCGACGAAGTTTTCCAACAAATTTCTACCCGACGAGCCTTATTACTATACGGGATCGAGCTTCATAAAGAATTTTCCCGATTTGTTTCTTCCTAATAACAAATTTCTACCGACGAGTTCTATTATTTGTTACGGACGAAGCTCTTACACTCATTTTCCCGACGAAGCTCTTTTCCCAACAAATTTACTTAACGAGCCTTTATTACTTATAATGGGACGAGTTTACACCCGCCTACTCGACGAAGCTTTTCCTAACAACACCGACGAGTTACTATATTATTTACGGACGAGTTTCACAAAGAATACCGACGAAGCCTCTTCCCACAGCCTCTACCGACGAGTCTCTATTACTTACATGGGACTAGCCTACAGCCAAATTAACTTGACGAGCCTTCCTGCTCCCAAACTCTTACCCGACGAGCTACTATTACTTGCTGGACGAGCCTACACTACTAATTCCGATCAGCTCTTCCCAACAAAATTTTACCCGACGCAGCCCACATTTACATGGATCGAGCCTTACACCAGTTTTCCCGACGAGCTTCCAACAAATTCTACCTCGACGAGCTCCTATTACTTACATGGACGCAGCTCTACACCCGCCTTCCCGACGAAGCTCTTTCCCAACAAACACCGACGAGAATTCGATATTTCACGTGGATCCAGCCTACACCGCCTACCCGACGAGCTCCCAACAATTTCATCCACGCAGCTCCTGATATTTCACGCAGGATCGAGCTCTACACTAGCCATAACTGACAGCTCTTCCTAAATGTACCACTCCCTGACGAGTCTCTATTACCTACGTGGACGAGCTCTTACACCCGCCCCGACGAGCTCTTCCCAACAAATTTCAGACCCACTGACGCAGCTCCTATTATTTACATGGATCAGCTCTACACCATTCTTCCCACGAGTTCTTCCCAACAAATCTAATTCGACTAGCTCCTATTACTTACATGACGCAGCTCTATTAAATTCCGCCCACTCCGACGAGCCTTCCCCCAACAAATTTCACTCGGGACGAGTTCTACTTGGCACGGACGAGCTCTACAAACAGCTCTTCCCGACGAAGCTCTTCCCAACAGCCTCCGCCTCGACGAGTCTCTATTACTTAACTGGACGAGCTCTTACACCACTCATCTGACGAGCTCTTCCTAATGTTTCACCGACAGCTACTATTACTTACGTGGATCTAGCCTACAAGAATTTCACTGGACGAAGCTCTTCCCAAATTTCACCGACGAGTCTCTATTACTATATAATGACTGGCTTTCCATGCTAGCCTAACCTCGACGAGCTCTTCCCAATGTACCCCAATTAATGGCGCATTATTACTTACGTGGACGAGCTCTTACACCCGCCTCACCCCGACGAGTTCTTCCCATGTTTCTACCCACACTGCAGCTCCTATTACTTTCATAATGACGGTAGCTCTTACCCACCCGCTTCCCATACACGAGCCTTCCCAGCAACAGCTTGTCTCCGACGAGCTCCTATTACTTACATGGACGAAGCCTACACCTCTTCAGAGAGCTCTTTCCTAAATAAAATTTCACTGACGAGCCCATTACTACGGACGAGCTTCAAGCACCGCCTACTCCGACGAAGCTCTTCCAACAGCCCCACCACGAGCTCCTGGCTGATTACTGACGAGCTCTACACCCGCCTTCCCCATGACGAGCTCTTCCCAATGTACTCTCTACCGACGAAATTCCTATTATTTCATGGACGAGCCTACACCATTCTTTTCCGACGAGCTCTTCCAACGCCTCTACCCGCCAGCTCCTATTACTTATACGACAGCTCTACACTAGCCTACTCCGACGAGCTCTTCCCAAATGTACTCTACCTCGACGAAATTCTATTACTTACATGGACGAGCTCTCCATGAAGAAATTTTCCGACGAGTTCTTCCCAACCTCCGCCTCGACGAGTCTCTATTACTTACTCCGACGAGCTCTACACCCGCCTTACTCCTCGACGAGCTCTTCCACACCATCATAATTGCGAGCTCCTACTACTCATCGACAAGCTCTTCCCCCTCAATTCATTACGGACAAGCTCCCCATTGCTCGCATTGACGATCTCTTCAACAAGCTTCACTTTGTAAGATATTTCTTCCTACGCTCATGGACGAGCTCACTCAACAAGATACATCGAAAAGCTCCACCCACCTGTCCACATATGGGAACTGACGTCAGCCAAAGATAGATGAAAATTAAACAATACAAATTAAACCATCGAGACCTTCAAATCGTTACGCATCAGGAAAAAGGATAAAGGTATTCAAGAACATAGGTCACAAAAATGGGTATATTGAAAAGAAGGCTACTATTGTATCGTGCCCCAGCCCAACAAAAAGGGAGAGGTCGACATCGGGAGTCCGATAAATAAGTCCAAACCCAAACACATCGACGAAGAGCCGCACACCTCGAGAGGCCAGCTCCCGAGACAATTAGATCGAAGACCCTTCGCCTCACTCGAGGTTGAAGTTGAACGGATTCGAAAAGCTCGAAGGCCACTGAAAGCGAAAGCCAACGAAGCCCACCCAGCACCGCCTTGATCTCGCAATCGCTTGATAACCTCGTCCTCCGGGCAACTACGCGCACATGCCGACTCGATGAAGATATGCGCAAACCACTACATTCGCCGCCAGCCGCCTTGATAAATGTACTCGAAGACTCACTACTGAAAGTAGCTTCAAAGAACGCCCGCCTCGGCCTCCTCGCTAGCACCCGAGTTGTCTTTCGCACTCAAATCACCTGCGAACTCCCGCGCAGCCTCCACCCGAAGATCCCGCGAGGTCAGAGGATGAGCTCCCTCCCTAACCATTTGAAGCTCGGTCGGGACAGATCTCAAACTCTCCCGAGTCTCGACCAACTCCCCACGCTGTACCGAGCTCACCCTTAATCCTCCCCGAGGACTCTACCTCGCCTTTCGTCAAACCGCCCAACTCGTTTCTATTCTCTCGCCAGAAGAGTCATGAAGTGTGTCAAGATCGTATTTGCCGCTCTATTTTTCGATAACCGCCGCTACTGCTCTGCAACTCGCCCGCTTCGTAAGAGAGAAGCACTCATGAGTAAATTCGGGCAATCTTTCACATGTTGCTCGCTTTGGCCTTATCGCCGTGCCTCAAACGGGTGGTACCGCATGTCGACACGGGTATATAGCGTCAGCACAGAACAAGCATGGAAATAAACAATTACACTTACCAAGCAACCGGTGCCACGCCAAGGCTTCATCAACCTGGCACCTTCGAATTCCCCCCAATATCAAACTCCTCGGAGAATGCAGGAGACTCAGATTTACTTCCAAGTTCCACTAGAGAGAGCAAAGGTCTGATCGCATTCGCATTTTGCCGATTTCTTTTTCTATCCCGCCATCCCGATGGGAGAGGTGACTGCACTGTCGGTTACGGATTCCATATCAGACAGGCGTGAGCCGTCACGGCTGGCGACTAAGCAGCACTTGAAAGACCCTTGCCTTGACGACAGTTTAGGGAAGTTAGCAAGGTCGAGTCGAGGCGACGACCCTCGTCTCGTCAGACAGAGAAGAGGGGGACACGCCCATATTCGAGTCCCTGGCCAGTGGTGACGATGCCTCTCCGTTCCCGAACAGAGAAGGAGAAAACACCCCAACTTCGAATCCAATGAACCGATCGGTCCCCTCGGTGGGAGTCCAAATTTTTCCTCTTCGCACCAAGGGGTTTCAGCGCCGCCCCAAATGAACCAAAATCTCCCCTATAGTGTGTTTTCGGCACGGCGCCCAAAGGAAAACACTCCAAGGGTAGAAAGGCGGGGCCTCAGTAATAAAGAGGAACGCGTGCAACAAATTAGAAGAACTCAGAATGTTCGAATTTTATCACCAGATAAACGAAAGGTAGCATTCCTCCAACGTTTGAGCCAAGAGCATCTCGCTGAGGTCAAGACTAACACCGGGAAGCATAAGGAAAGCTTAAGGTCAAGTGTTCATCGTTTTAGACAACCAAACTAAAAATAATGCAAACACTACTAAGATTATCAGGCATCAATCCCGGCACACCTGGTGGTATCAGCATATCCCCGCCACGCAGAGTCAATTCCCGCCATTGAACCACTAACGGCAAATATCTTTCCATGACCAGGTGAAGAAGGAAGATCCGAGATCACCGTGAGACACCTGCAACGCCGAAAATAACAAAACCTCTTGGGGTACATTTGATCGAAAAGATGGAGGAACAGAGCCACATCGGGGACACCAAACCTCGCCCCAAAGACCAATAAACCAACTAAATACCCCAACCATCGGGAGCCAACCTGGGAAGGGCGTATGTTAAATGTTGAAGAACTTTTATGAAGGGGATGCAAGGGAAAGCTAAGGCCGTTACAAAGTTAACTTCAAAAGCAGACCATACTGCACCGAGGCGGTAAAGGTCAAACATCCGGGTCCATACTGGACACCGTGAAACAGGCCAGAACGCCTCGCCAGTGCAGATTCAATATGAAGGACCAACCCTACTAGGGCCCACTGCGCATGCCACCACGGGTCCCGAGGAAGTCCGCCCTTTAGATATTTGATCGCTTATTCTCTTACTCTACCTAAGGGCGGAGGCGCCAGAGCAAACAGCCAAACGATCACAAACAAAGTGGAATGCCGGCTCGCTTCTGACCGCATCGTCGTAAAAATCACCATTGCTGAGCACGTATGAGGAAGAAATCATCTTGTAATCACGACGAAGCCAGACAAACTTAAACTGAATGATGATCGAATCCCCAGAGCCCGCCGATCAATCAAAGAAACACGACAGATCGTGATCGCCGCGCTCAGAAACGGCGAAAGCGCTGCTGCAGCACCCAACACTAAATGACAAAGAACAATCCACAAATAAATACAAGAAACTACTAGCAAATACGCGAGGAATAATGAGGCCAGCTAAGTCGGCGTGAAAGGTCGACAAGAAACAAGGGAAAACAAAGGGAGTATGAAACATAAGCACGAAACTCGAAGAGCCATCATTAACGCACCATGTATGGCGCGGTTAGGTTAATTAATCCACATCTAAGCAGGCACTGGGAAATAACAACCGGTCGCAGATTAATCACACCCGCCTACAGCCTCCGTACACAAGGGTCGGGGGAGAACTGATAGACACAGAACGGGCTGTGTAATTCATCCACAAACTTAAAGGGAGCCGTGAAGACCATACCCCGTCCGTGTCCTTACATAGCAGCCCGAACAGAGGCCCGGCCCATTAAGCCCAAAACATGGATTTGGAAAAAAGGGAGGCCTATACTCTGGCCACCAAACCATATCTTACAAATACCGTAAGATAGAATATTCCCTTAAAAGACGTCCCGTCGTCCAATCAGTCCTATTATAAAGGGAAGGAAAAGCAATTAAGATCATCGTGCTGATATACCCAATTAATATAGAAGGAGGATTACTCCAACAAACTCCTTTCGACTATTAATCCATCGCAAATCTACAACTGCATATGAGGAAACCTATCCTCCAAAGGGAAGAACCTCATCATCGCCAAATCGATGAATATCCATTATAAACACAAGGCCGATCCAAAGATCGAGGTACGCGCCTAGGCTATGAAATGGATCTCTATTTCTCCTCGAAAAGAATCTCGACTTAGCATCGGAGCGTCCGGCTAAGCCCCGCCGACCCTTTTTTTTCTCGATTCTTCATGTGGAGTGCCGCGACCCGATCCTATGCAATCCATCAGTCTCTGGGTCCAACCTAACACCCAACGCGCTCCACCCGCCTCCGCTGAACAGCATCATCAAAGTTGTATGGGACTTGTTAAGTTTCTATGGAAAAGTGTCGATTTTTTTATAATAGTATGGATTTGTGAAGTTTTGGTCTAGAAAGGTTAGATACATGGTTTGGAACCTTTTCTTGTGTATGGTTTGGGTTTGGAAGCTCTCAAACTCATTTCTTGTTAGGGTTGAGTTGAGAAAATTTCTAAGGCTCCTATAGATGTGTTTTGGGAAAAGTCTAGTTGCAAGTTGAACCAAGAAAATTTCCCTATTTTTGATCATACTTAGTAGCCGGACCTTAGAACGGGTTTTTGGGTCAGAAATAAAGGGAATTTGGCAGTAAGTCCTTCTGATAAATGGTAGCCACATCAATGAACTTGATGTTAGGTTTTTGAATTTCTCACCTGGACCCCGTAGACCAAGTTATGGTCTTTTACTCGATCGCCAAATGGGCGAGAGGTCAGCCTGATAAGTCACTGCAGAAATAGATGTCGGGCTAGACCATGCGCAGAAGGTCGCCAGACCATGCACGCAGAGAGGGTCACAGACCCCATTCAGCAGAGGGTCACAGAGACCATGTGACAGAGGTCAAAGGCACCCCACAAGAGACGCAGAGGTCACAGACCTCATCCCGAGAGCTGTCAATCCAGTCGTACCTGTCTAAGTTTGACTACGTATGACCTCCAACAACTCTCTGGTCATAACTTAGTCCGAATCTCGATTCATGCTTCTCGACTCTATGGGAAATCCCATTGAGTCAAGAATCCATTCATATGCCCGAGGAAGACGAAGGTGTCAGATCGAGGTGTTGTAATCGAGCTTACCGAGGTCGTCGTCATCAGTTAGTTCAGTCGCACTGCCTAGGTTTGATCTTCACGTGATGGCTCCAACTCAAGGCATAACTCTTCTCGAACTCGATTCGGGTGTTCTTAAACTCTATTGAAGCTATTGGGGTCAAAAATCATCATAGATAGCTTGATGAGTTGAACTGTTATTAGTTTCGGAAATCATGTAGAAAAAACATAAGGCCTGCGGTAACCATAGTTATTCATATTATGATTTTATGGAATTCACATAAATAGCTCATATATATGGTAACATTGTTTATTTCTTGCATACCTAATGGAGATACATGAAAATGCAAGATATGAATAAATGATTGTATATATCTCACATATGATTCTAGAATGACAAAAATGATTCGGGAATAAGGATAATATACTTGAACATAACAAAATACACATGGATTAATACTTAGAGCTAATAGAGAGGGATAGATAGGCATGTCTGGGAAGATACAGTTCTTCACGGCTCTGAATCAGATGTGGGGCCCCATTTGGGTCGATGACATAGATCCCTTTTGTGGATCATGGTGACCGAAAAGGGTCGCCTGAGTGCCTCGAGACACAATGGGCCTTTGTTTCGTCTCAGTGAGTACAGCGCCCGGGCCATATAGTTCCTGTATCACTTCACAAGGTTTATGCGGAGACGAGAAACATAAAAGAAAATAGCAGTATATCTGCGAATGAAGTAGAGAATATATGACAGCATGTGTAGAAGCATGCTTCTTTGCTATACGATGATAGTATCTGATTAAAACAAAAAGTAAAGTCTGAGAGATGACATGAAAAGTATATGGAAGATGATAAGAAAGTAAATGGATTTATAAGAAAAGTATATATATATATGAGAAATGATAAGAATCACGTAAATGTTATATGTATTTATATGCATTTGTATAGAAGTGTGGTGACTCTTAATAGAGAGTCATATTCCCACTAAAGCGTAAAGCTTAGCATGATTATTCAATCCATGTAAGTGAAACCAGAGGACAGACGTCATCGACGAGTCAAGGCCATCAATAAGGTACCTTTAAGGTATTTAAATTACATTTGTATGAAATTTTGTAAACCAATGTAAATATTGTAAATGTTGAACACTTCCATATATGGAGCTTGTATATATATTTTGTAATCCACTGCTATAGAATATAATACAAGTTAAATGTTTAACATTATATGAATGAACTAGCTTAAAGTTTATACGAGAAAAAAATGATGACCCTCATGGCACCTATCAGGGTTAGGGGACATCAGTTAATGGTAATGAGCCTAGGTTTAGGCGTTTCTGGAATAGCCTAGGTTTAGGCAACTCTGGAATAGAGTATATTATAGAAAAGCCTATGTTTAGTAATGTGTTGGCCTGATGTAGATGTCCTTATATTTTGTATAGATGGATCGTCCCGAAGAAGCTGCTGAGAGTGTTAACCTAAGGGAACAAGGGTTGCTCCCGACTTAAGGCCTTTGAAAGTAATGTACCTAATGGGCCACGGAAGTCTTGTTGGGAATATCGCAAGACCTTGGCTCGGGTTTTGGATAGATTGACCGCTCTTAAAGCTCCAATAGACACAGTAAGAAGACATGGAGCAGAGGAATTCCATGGGTCGAGCATGGGGAAGGAGTCGAATAAATTTTGGTTGAAAAGTTAGAGGGTATTAGAAGAGGTTAGATGTCCTCCAGTCAAAGAGCATCATGTGCGATCTCACTATTACGAGGAGTAGGGCATATGATTGAGTGGAAACTAGCTTTGAGACGTCCAAGAGTTCCAAATCCCATGACTTGGGAGTTCTTTATTAAGAGTTTAGAATGAAGTATGTTACAGAGATGTATAGGGATTCCCAAGTGGAAGCAGTTCCCTAAATTTGAAGCAAAAGGAGGCTTATCGGGTGTGAATATGAAAAAGAATTTAGCCATCTTAGCAAATATGCACGAGCTGGTGGGTCCTCATTGAGGGCATTTCGGTGTGACAATTTGAGGATGGAATTTGCATGATTCCATGAGAGATGTTGGCACCTATGAATTCTCACCAGCGGAGTGGATTTTTATCCAATTGGTCAGGCTACTTGATGAAAGTAGAGACTAGAAACGAGCGACAAGAAAGATTTCAAAGAAGTTTTCTGAGGAGCTTCGTCCTCCTCGGGAAAAAGGCTACAGAGAATCTCCGACTCAATCGAATATGGTTAAGCTACGAAGGTAGAAGGCAAAGGTCGATCTTAGTACGTAGTACGGGTAGAGTACTTGGTTGGACGGTAGAAATTCTGAATGCCCTCATTGCCATAAAGGCATTTGGGAGTTGCGAGGATATTTAATGAGGGTGTTTAGATTGGCTGACCTTGAGCATTTGAAAGCACGGTGTCCCAGGAAATTAGGGGATAATATAAACCCAACAAAGAGGAAGTGGGCGAGGAGGAGATCTGAGCTGCTAGGCTCGTGATGAGTGGTAGGGGTTGTAATGGCCCATCTCGGCCATAGAGGACGAGGGCATGGTTCGAGGCCGGTGGATCGTCTTGTGCTTCTGACCTGACACGAGCATATGCTATGGCTCGTGAGGATTAGGATGCTCCTCGGGTTATATTGGGTATATTTTCTTTATATGATGCGAGATGCATGCATTGATTGATGCTGGATCTACTCATTCCTTATGTGCATGGAGCATGTATTTGTCAAGAAGTATCGACAATGGAGAAATTAGCATATGACATGCATGTAACTAGTCGGGTTGAGGCTGCGTTAGTGTGAGCGGCATATAGAAATTGCCCCATTGTTATACGAGCAAAGAGTTTCTTGCTGATTTTGTCTTACCATTCACATGGTGACTTGATTCTAGGCATGGATTGGTTGTCTAAAAGCACGAGCTATCGTTGATTGTGGACAAAGGCAGTAGTGTTGAGATACTTTGACAGGCCAGGAAGTAATAATACAAGGCATTGGATCGAGTGTATTAATCCCGATGTGATCTCCACCTATCTGACTGAGATTTATGAGGGAAAGGATGTGAGACATTCTTAGCGTGATACTTGACTCAAGAGGGTCAAGTTGATGTGAAAGATCCCGATGAAGTAAGAGAATTTCCGGATGTATTCCACTGAAGAATTACCAAGTATTCATGAGAGAGGTGGACTTAGCTATAGAAATTGTACGGGAACAATCTACATGTCTACAGGGCACCACTCACCGGAATCAGCTCGTGGTGAAAGATAAAGTCATTTTAAGAACTTTTGGATAAGGATTTATCCGACCAGTGTCCCAACAGAGTGCACATTTTATTTGTGAAAAGAAAGATGGCACTCACGGATGTGCATTGATTATCGTGAATCGATAAGGTGGCGACAAAAAAGCAATTTACCATTACGAGAGTCGAAGATCTTTTTGATCAGTTAAAGGGAGCGGGTGTCTTTTGAATGAACTGCGATCGGGGGTATTATGGAGTTGAGGTAAAGGGTAGATGTGCGAAGGCGCATTTAGAACCCGATATAGCCGTTATGAGTTTTGGTCCTGCCATTTGGGTTGACTAATGCACTGGCAGCATTCATGGATTTGATGAATAGGGTTTTCCGACCATATGTGGATCAATTTGTTGTGGTTTTTATTGATGACATCCTGGTGTATTCTAAGGATGCACAGGAACATGAGACGACACACGAGAATAGTCTTGGAAATGTTAAGAGAAAGAAGTTATATGCTAAGCTCGTGAATGTGATTTTTTTGGCTAAAAGGAAGTTTCATTCCTAGGCCATATTGTGTTTGTTGGTATAAGGATTGACCACACAAAGATTGAGGCCGTTATGAATTGGAAACGCCACCTCGAGGAAATGCTTAGGGTGAGAAGTTTCTTGAGCAGCAGGGTTATTATAGAAGATTTGGCCCGAGAAGCTTTAATCGCAGCTACTCAGCTCACGAAGTTGTTACTCGGAAAGGAATAAAGTTTGAGTGGACAGACAAATGTCAAATGGTTTTGAAAAGTTGAAAGGAATGTTGGTTGGCTTACCCGGTATTAAGCATGACCTACGCCCGGGAAAGAGTATACCTTGTATGATGCTTCAAGCATTGGTTTTAGGATGCGATGTTAATCTGAGATGGGAAAGTAGTGGCTTATGCGTCGGAACAGTTGACCACATGAACAAAGTATCCCACTCATGACTGAGAGTTGGTTGCGGTAGTGTTGCCTTTAAAAATATGGCGACCTTTACTTATACGAGGAAAGTGTAGAATTTACCGCAGACCATAAGAGTCTCAAGTGTTGCCCCAACACGAGAAAGAGTTAAATTTGAGACAACGGAGTGGTTAGAGTTATTTGGGATTATGTGCATCATAGATTACCACCGGAAAGGCTAATAAGTAGTCGATGCTTTAAGCCGAGACGAGTGGTAGCAATGTCCTTCTGATGCAGGTGGTGGAGACTAGCCCGGATGAGTGGGCTATGTTGAGCTCAGCTAGAAGCGCAACCTCGTTTTAAAGCAAATGATTATAGATGCGCAGAAAAATGATGAAGAGCTACAGAAAAAGTTACAGATGGTGACAAGACCGAGTTTTTAGAGAAAGAAGTTGGAAGTTTGTATTTCCAGAATAGATTATGTGTACCAGATGATAAAGAGTTAAAGCAAAAGTTGCTATATGAGGCTCATAATATGATATTTACCATGCATCCTGGAGGGAATAAGATGTACCAGGACTTGAAACAGTTTTATTGGTGGAAAGGAATGAAAAGAGATGTGATTGAGTATGTGTCTAGGTGTTTGACGTGTGTCGACAAGTCAAGGCCCGAACACAAGTGCCTGAAGTTTGTTAAATCCCCTTCCAATTCCTCAATGGAAGTGGGATAACATTACCATGGATTTTGCGTCGGGTTTTCCCCTCACACAACAAAACATGACTCTGTGGCGATTACGATTGTAGATGAGCTCTAAAGTCCGGCCCATTTATACGGTCAGGATTAAGCTATACATGGATCGACTAGCTGAGTTATATGTGGATGAGATTGTGCGATTGCATGGTGTGCCGTTGTCTATTGTGTCGGATAGAGATCCGCGGTTTACATCAAGGTTCTGGAAGGAATTACAGTTAGCTTTAGGCACTAAGCTGAAGTTTAGTACGACATCCCATCTGCAAACAAATGAACAAACAGAGAGATTGATTCAAGTGCTCGAAGATATGCTTCGAGGTTGTGTCATGGAATTTTCGGGAAGTTGGGATAGGTATGTTCCGTGATGGGTGCCTATAACAATAGTTCGATCAAGAAAGCATTGGTATGGCACCATATGAAGCTGTATGGCGGAGAAGTAAGAACTCCTATGTGTTGAATGAGTGAAGACGAATAGAGAGTGGTGGTCGGACATAGTAAAGATCTGAGAAGAAGTCTGATTGTTCGCGGAGGTTAAAGGCACGTTGATGCGACAAAGTGTTATGCCAACCTAAAGAGAAGAGATATAGCGAATATAGCAATGGGAGACAAGGTCTTTTTAAAGGTATCACCATGGAGGAAAATTCTAGGTTTGGTCGAAAATGATTGAATTCAAGGAGTTGTGGTAATGAGATTTTGGAGCAGTATTGGCCACGTAACTATCGATTGGCACTCCATCAGGGTTGGCCAAGATACACGATGTGTTTCATGTGTCGATGCATCAGTGCCGCTCTAATGAGTCTTCTTTACCGATTACAAGAGATGCAAGTACAAGAGGATTTATCATATGATGAGGAGCGAAGACCATTATGGCTTGAGAGGGTGAAAGCAGGTTGCGGAACAAGCAAATGCAGATTGGTGAAAGTGCTCTGGCAACACTGCAGAGGTAGAGAAGAAGCTGCCCAGGAGCCAGAAGCAACCATGAGGAGTACATTGTCACGCTCTTCAAATCGGTATGGTTAGGAATGAAATTCTTCTTTTTAAGGGGGAGAGTTGTAACACACACGAAAATATACCTTAGGTTTTAGGACATGTTTAGGGTATAATAAAAGTAAAAAGTATATTTGTGTAGAAATAAAATAAAGATGATAAATAAGCAAGAACTTGGAATTAATACAACAGTTAAGTGGTAATAATTTACCAATTCGGGACTCGAAGTCGTAATTTAATAAGTTCATATGCCAAGTAGGAATATCATAAAGTTAAATCCAAGAGTAATAGATAATTGGAGGACCAAAGAGTAATAAAGAAAGATATTAAAATGAAGCCAGGAAGAAAAATTGTGAAAGAGACAAGTGGCTTTAAGGAAAGAGGGAGAGATTTCCTCCTTTAGCTGGGAAAGTGAAATCTAAAAAGGATAAGATCAAATAAGGATAAGACCAAAATAAATATCTCATTTTGGTCTTGGAGAAAAGGAGAGCAATACGGATAAGAGAGAAAGAGAGAAGGAAGAAGAAGAAAGAAGAAGAAGATCACGGGTATGGATACATGTCTTGGGTTATATGGACATTAAGTTCCGTATGGAAAGTGTCGATTTTTGTATAATGAGTATGGATTTGTAGTTTTGTTCTAGAAAGGTTAGATACATGGTTTGTAACCTTTTCTTGTGTATGGTTTGGGTTTGGAAGCTCTCAAACTCATTTCTTGTTAGGGTTGAGTTGAGAAAAGTTCTAAGGCTCCTATAGATGTGTTTTGGGAAAAGTCTAGTTGCAAGTTGAACCCGAGAAAATTTCCACCCCATTTTTGATCTTACTCAGTGTGGACCTTAGAACAGTTTTGGGTGAAATAAGGGAATTTGTATTAAATCCCTTCTGGTAAATGGTAGCCACATCAATGAACTTGATGTTAGGCTTTTGAATTTCTCAATTCGGACCCCTGTAGACCAAGTTATGGTCTTTTTACTCTGAAAAGTCAAATGGGCGAGATGTCAGCCCATAGAGGTCATGCAGCGGAGTCGCGGGCCTCATGCGATGATCGACAAACCTCATCCAACGAGAGGTCGGCGGACCTCATCCGGCGGAGATTCGACCAAACCTCGTACAGCGGAATTCGATGGAGCCTCATCGGCGGAAGGTCGACGAGACCTCATCCGTGAGAGGTCAGCGGACCTCATGCGTGGTCGGTGGAGCCTCATCGGTGAGAGAATTCGACCAAACCTGCGTACAGCTGAGTTAAGTGATCTCATCTGCGCGGCCAATTCAGGTCAGCCAGTCTAGGTTTGACTACGTATGACCTCCAACTTCGGAAGGTCATAACTTCTTGATCGAACTCCGATTGGTGTTTTTGGACTCATGAAGTGTTAGTCAAAGAATCCATTCCTTATGCACGAAGGAAGATAGAAGGTGTCAGACCGAGGTGTTAGACCAAGTTTACCGAGGTTAGGTCAGCTCAGTCAGGTCAGTTCAGGTCAGCCCGTCTAGGTTTGACTACGTATGACTTCCAACTTCGGAAGGTCATAACTTCTTCGTCCGAACTTCGATTCGGGTGTTCTTGGACTCTATGGAAAGCCCATTGAGTCAAGAATCCATCCATAGATAGCTTGATAAAATTGGAACTCGTATTAGTTCCAGAAATCATGAAAAAAAACATAGGCCCTGCAGATAACCATAGTTATTCATATTATGAACGCCTATTATAAATTCATAAATAGGTCATAAGCATGCATGGTAAACATTGTTATTTATGCATATAATGAGATATGAAAAATGAAAAGATATGAATAAATGATTGTATATATCTCACATATGATTCTGAATAATAAAGAGTTCGGGAATAAGAGATATGTGAACATAAAATACACATGGATTGTCTGCTTAGAACCTAGTAGAGGGATAGATAGGCATGCCTATAGGGAAGATACGGTTGCTGCGACATACCTGAATCACAATGCTCGAGGGCCGTTTGGGTCGATAACGCATAGATCCGTTTGGATCACGGAGGTGATGGCCCCGAGGGTCACCCACGGCGCCTTTGGGCCCTCATGGACAGCTGTTTATCTGATGAGTACAACGCCCAACCGGGCCCTCATGGACCAACATTTCGTACGATTGAGTCGTATGTAAGACCATATAGTTTCTATATCCTTCTAAGGTTTATGCGGACATAGAGCATAAGAAAGAAAATAGTAAGTATATCTGAGTAAGAATGTAGAATATATATGACATAATTTATGAAGCATAACACTTTGTTATCACGATGATAGTATCTGATTACAAGAACAAGTAAAGTCTGAGATGACATGAAATGTAACACCTGAAATATACCTAGTCGTTTTGACATGTTTAGAATTATTAGTAATATAATTTATTTGTTGCATAAGTTAAATGAAACCGAAAGCGAGGGCAGGAGAGAAGTTACAAAACTTGGGGACAATTTTGTAGTGGTCAAAAGGAAGCAAAAAGGAGTCCTAATGTGAAAAGATTTGAGACGAAAAGATAATAGCAGGAGATTGAAACCTCATGTGTGCCAAGAGTAGGAGGGCCCCGAAAAGCAAATAAGGAAATTCTTCCAAAAATGGTTTTGTTGGAGGGGCCAAACAAGGCCTAAAGAATGGATTTTCAGGGCCATTAAGTCTCCAAATTGAGGAGTAGAACCGGATGGGAGAAAGGAGAAAAAAAGAAGAAGGGGAAAAGGAAGAAGAAAGAAAGGAGAGAATCAGAGAGCGAAACAAAGCACCAGTTAAGGTATGGGAAACTCACCTTGTTTAGGAATCCTATGAGATTTGGCATGGATCCTTGGTTTGTAGGAATATTATCTTCCCAGACTTGGGTTTTCTAGGTTTCATATTAACCCAAAAATTTATGTCAAGTAAGAGGTAAAAACCCATATAGCACAAGTAGCTCGGCCTCTCTCTTGAAGGATGAATCTATCTTAATAGAGGAAGTAGTGAGTTAGGGTTTAGAATAAACCTAACTAATCCTCATGTCTTTTTTGTGTATGGAGTTATAACCCATATTAGAAGAGAGGTTTTGGAAGAAATCCATGATGGATTTTTGAAGAAAGATATGAAATTGAAAGAGGAATGGAATAGAAAGTGATTCAGGTGATTTGGAAAAGTTAGATGTGTGTTGGATGTATAGAAGTGATTAGGGATCAAACCTTATGGAAAAATGGGAGAAAAACACCCATTCTGGGCATTCCTCGGTGTCTTCTACGGTAGGACTTAAGTTCTACCGGTAGAACCTGGTCTGGTCGATTTTGGCAATTTTCTTGGGTGGAGTTAAGATCATAGTAGGACTAATTGCAGTTTTCCAGTTAAACCAGATTTTAGTATTTTAGCCATAACTTTCATTCTTATCGATTTGAGTAGTTCAAGTGGCTACGTAAAATGGGCTTTTCAAGGAGAACCAAACTTTAAGAAGGTCTCTCAATTTCTGACTCTAAGTGGTCAGAAAAATCCGCCAAAGTGAGATTTATGTGCAAGCCATTTCCTGCATCGATTGATCATAGCGTAGTCGAGTTGTTCGGACGTATCTTGAGTTCGTGTCTCCGAGGTGGGTGATTCCAGTTGGAATAGAACCCTTAACATCTTAGATTTAAAGGAGAACAAAGAACCAGTGTCAAATATGGAGACAAGGCACTGGAAAATAAATATTTCAATCTGTTCCTCGGAAAAATGTCGCCCAGACTAGTTGGCATGAAAATGCCTTGAAAGCAGGATTTGAATGATCCACGATTGGAATTGATTCAATTTCTGAGTAAAGATGATTTATAGAGGAACAGGAATATATGAAAGACATATGATCATATGACTACCTAGGACCAAGAATGAATGAGTGGACATCGTTAGTGCTCGTACTCTGATTAGTGCCGGTACTCTGATTAGTGCTCAGGCACTCTGATTAGTGCCCGGTACTCTGATTAGTGCTCGGCACTCGATTAGATGCCAGTGCTCTCTGATTGGTGCTCGGCGCTCTGTAATGCCCGGTACTCGATTAGTGCTACGGCACTCTGATACGATTAGTGCTCTGGCGCTCCTGTTCACGACTAGTGCTACGGCATACGTCTTGTGTAGTATCTTGGTGCCATTGTCTTTGTGTCTTACTTAATCAGAGTATTCTTGGTCTAGGAAGTCAAACGAGTTGATAATCTGCGAAAAGATTACATGTACCTACGGGCCTCCTGTCTCTGGTGGGCTTTGTAGTACTACCCAGTTTTCTGTATTTAATATAAGTTCTGCCCAGTACCTCGGGTACTCTTTGCATCTATATAGGGTTTGTGAGTACCTACGAGGTACTCTGCATCTGTGCAAGTTATGTGGTACCTATGGGTACTCTGCGTCTGAATAAGTTACATGAGTACTGGGGTGCTCACCATCCCGAATAAGTCCAGTGAGTACCCTCTGGTACTCCTGTCTCTGATATGTCCCAGTATCACGAGATAAGTCACATCTCGATCTGGATTACGCCAGTACCTACAGGTGCTCTTGTATCTGAGTAAAGTTCATCTCTTTGAATGCGATTAAGCTCACCCTTTGTGGTACCTATGGGTACTCCTGTCTGAAAATGTTAAGTAGTACCCTCTGGTGCTCCTGTATTTAATTAGGATTCTGTTGCATCTGCGGTTGGATTACGTGGTACCTGGGTGCTCTGCATCTGAATAAGTTCTGTAGTACCTACGGGCCTCCTGCATGAAACAGTCAGTATGCGTATGATCTGTATGGTACCCTCGGTGCTTACGCATATGATAAGTCACAATATCGTCTGTTCTGGTACCCTGGGTACTCTTGTATCACGATAAGTTAATTGCATGTACGATGCATTGCGGTACCTACGGGTACTCGTATCTGATGGGATTACATTTTTGTATCGATCACATTGCGGTACCTACGGGTACTCCTGTATGCGACAGTTACATTCGTATCACGATACGTGCGGTACCTCTGGTCACTCCTGTGTCGATAAGTTCTGTTACGTATCGATATAATTGCGCGGTACCTCTGGGTACTCCATTGTCGATAAGTTACGTGCGTATCGATGCGTTGCGGGTACCGCGGGTGCTCTGTATCTGATAGATGCAGTATCACGGAATAAGTTATGTCACGTCTGCGATGCGTTACTTTTTGTGGTACCTACGGTACTCCTACATTGATTAAGTTACGTCGGTAGCCGATGCATTGCGTAGTACCTACAGTTCCACGCATTCAATGATCGTTTTACGATAAGTCACGCATCCCGAATAAGTCTGTAGTACCTACGGGTACTCTGTGATAAGTCACATGTAGATAAGTCCTGTGGTACGCGGGTACTCTGTATTTGTGAAGTCACGTCTCACGAATAAGTTAAAGTACTCATAGTCCTCTTGTCTCTGATTAAACTCTGTGGTACCTCACGGGTACTCCCCCGTATCTGAAAATGTTAATAGTACCTGCGGGTATACGTATTTAATTAAGTTACATTGTGCGATTTAGTTACGTAGTACCTATGGGTATACGTCTCTGAATAAGTCTGATCGATAAGTTAAAGTAGTACCCCAGGGTACTCACGTATTTGAATAAAGTCTGTGAGTACCTACGGTACTCATGTATCTAATAAGTCTTATTATCGATAAGTTACGTCTCTGTATAGTCTGTAGTACCTACGGGTACTCACAGTATACGATAAGTCCCATATCTGAATAAGTTATGTCACGTATCGATACGTTACGTAGTGCGCATGGAGTGCTCACGCATTGATTAGGATTACGTCGTGTATGGAGTGCGTTGCGTGGTGCCTGCGGTGCTCTGCGTTTGAATAAGGATTACGGTACCTACGGTGCTCCACACGTAATCGATAAGTCCGTATGCGTATAAGCTCGGTGGTACCTATGAGGTACTCAGGTAGTGGATTAAGTATAAGTCCGATAGTACTGCGGGTACTCTTGTATCTGTCAGTACCTCTGAGGTACTCACGTATCAGAGTAAGATAAGCGCATAAGTCTTGGGTACCTGCGGGTACCTCTGTATAAGAGTCTGTCTGTGGTACCTCACAGTTACTTTTGTATCTGACAAAATGTTCCTGGTACCCACGGGTACTTACGTATCCGAAATACGAATAAGCTCCGTATAAGATCCCGAAGTACAAGGATATGTTAGGTAGAATAGTATAAGTTATAGCCAACTCCTACGAAGTCACGAATAAACATAGTGCGTATAAGTATAAGTTACGTAACTCCTACGAAGTCACAGATACACATAAAGTGCATTATAAGGATATGTGCATAAGAATAAGATACGTAACTCTACGGGAAGTCCAGAATAAGCGTAAGCTGTTATAAGAAAAGTACTCGTATAAGCTCATAATATAAATGCATGAAATTTATATTATCACTGTTATTATCATTAAATGGGTATATGCATAAGGAAATGTTTCCCACTAAGCGTAAAGCTTGCTTACGGGTTTAATCCGTGTAGGTACGAAGACATGTGTGAACATCGCATGCGGGTGGAGCGACACACTTGTAGGTTCACTACATGTAGGTTTCGATTATACGGTTTGTAAATGTAAAAGTTCGAGTTTGTATATGTAAATGGGACTCGATTATATGTATATAATATTTTGATTCTGTTATAAGATGTGGAGCCATACCCACAGGTGCAGTTGGCTTCAAAAAAAAAAAGAGTCTAGTCACGAGTCCTTTTTTGTGAGCAGAGCGTCCGGAAGCAGGCGTGACATGAATATATGGAAGATGATAAATGGCTAGTTATGAAAAGTATATATATGAGAAATGATAAGAATCTGTAACTGTTATAAGTGTTATATGCATTTGTATAGAAGTGTGGTGACTCTTAATAGAGGTCATATTCTCCTTAGCGTAAGAAAGCAGCAAGGATGTTCAATCAGGTGTGGAATTACGAAGAGGAAACCAAAGGACCGGGCAATCCACATCAGCAGTCAAAGGCCACGCATCAATAGGTGCCCACTGGAAGACATTTAGGTCTATTTTGTATATGAAATTTTGTAAACCAATGTAAATATTGTAAATGTTGAACACTTCCATATATGGAGCTTGTATATATATTTTGTAATCCACTGCTACAGAATATAATACAAGTTAAATGTTTAACATTATGAATAGACAGCAAAGTTTATCGTGAAAAAAAAATAAATGATGACCCTCACTTGACACCACATCTTAGAGTTGGGGTGTCACAGCTATAACCACGTCACGAGTGTACTCCTCTTATATCGAGATCAATTTGGATGCCTGAGCTCTTGATCGAATGTGATATATGTAAAAGTATGGTTCTATAGTAATTTCATTCATATTCAAATAAAGTTTTTACGTCAAGTGTAAATGTGTAGGTCACTTTGGCGGAGTCATGCATTCGGAGGAATTAGTTGGCTCCGGCTTCCAAATATACGCGACGTCGAGAGATCGGCGGACAATGTCACCAGCTTATATGTTTGAGGCTGATGAAGGTGGCATCATCTAAAGCGAGTCTTGCGCCCGGTTGGGCTACACCGGAGATCTTCCATCTTTGCTCTTATGAACAACGGCTACATAAGTGGATGCTGCGTGGACAACACCAGAGAGATTGAAGCGGCGTGTCATGCTCGTACATTTGCCCCTTATGGGATACGAGCGACGGGATGGCCCTCGCTATGGTGGGTATGATGGACTTTCATGATCCATATATGCGGTGGTATCGATCGTAACACGGCGTTTATGACACCACCACTCCATAGGGATGATATGAGGTTCATACTGCAGCGGTACTACTCGGGTTTGGTATTAAGTTAAGTCACGTGTTTCTGAGTGTTTTCCAAATTTGAATCAATAGATTATGTATTTATAATTATTTGGTTGGTTCATTTAGATCTCTACCATGGCTGACATAGTTAGTCGCTCGCGCTATGCTACCATCGGTTTGGTGTACGACTTACATCATATTGTTAGATCAGTGTTACACCAGATCGGAGAAGAGCATCCACATCGTAGAAATTTACGTCGGAGGCATCTACATCATAAGGACCATCCATTAGACCTCCAGTGTCATCTACTCAATCACGTGTCACGTCGATTCGAGGTGAGGAGAGGGAGAGTTGATCCGGTCGTGGTCGGTGGTGGGCGGGTCGTAGTCGAGAGATGGTGACCGGCGTCGTGTTTTTGAGTAACATTACCTATGATCTTCCCGTACTTACCCGTGCAGGATTTTTATACCCCCACATACTTACACATCACCTTCCATACCCCCAGACACTTACACATCTTTACCATATCCGGTGTCGCTAAAGCTAGCCTCCATAGTTGTAGATGTCACCTTACCATCCCACCCTTTATCATCCCCTACATTGCCTCCCATTGGTGACACCATCGTTGACCTTGTATCAGAGTTGGGTGCACTTCCAGCTAAGCGACCTTGTGCTCCACATATACATCGAGTACTTCATCCATCAGCTCCCTTGGCTCCCTCGGCTCCATCAGCTCCGTTTGAGATTGCACGGGACCCTATAAATCAACTAGTTGTGTATTCTAGGTGTTGTCCTAAGAGAAATATAAAGACGCCATCTTGTAGGACTCATTGATATATGTTGATATTTTTATATATTGATATTTGTATACAATTTTTTTTATATATTTATATGATTTGGTTTATGCATGGAGGTCATAATCGAGCTTACAACAAAATTCCATTAAATATTCCATGGAATTTCAGGCTATCTTGGATGTGTTTGTTGTGAAAATTTTAACATATATTTCAGTTATTTTCAAATAAATTACTTTTGTCTTGATTCCTAGATTATTTTACTATGATAATATAACAAATATATTCGAATCCATTAGTTCATATAATTTATTAAATAGTAAATATTTTAAATAAGCAATGTTAAAAACAATAATATGATTGGAATTATTCGATTGCCGCTCGTGACATGGAAATTTTAAGTCAATTAGCCATTTGTCATTGTGACATTTGCCATTTCAATGACGGCATTTGACAATTTCATAATTCCAATTGACATGCAGTAATTTGGCAATTAATTTGGTTTCCAAACTAATTTTCTATTTTTTTCAAATAGATTATTTGATCACAAACTCCAGTATTGACGGTTGTTTCCTAACTTTCCTTGAAAAAAATTCACTGGAAAAAATAAAATATACCTTTCTTCTCTTGGCCTAGCTCCATAAATTCCATGAAATTTATCATCGAACATATAGGTGAGATGATTGTGAATTAGTCTCATTTTCTCTTAGTTGAAAGTACTCATATGTCAAAAAAAAACCCTTATCTCATTTTCTTTCAATTTTTTCTCTATTAGCCTTTCTTAAGCAAGGAGGGATGATTTTTTTTTTTTTTTTGTCATTATTGGCATAAAATCACCCATGTTCATCTTTTTCTTTTTCAATAAAGTGGTTATTTCACACAAATTTATGTTTATTTGTTTTTTCATGATTTAGTCGTCGCCTTGGTGTGTAGCGACCTCGAGCCGGCTTCGACCGTTAAGGCGGATCGTCACAGAAACCCATGAGATGCCGTTTAATTCTTTTTATTTTTTCATTTTATTAAGTTTTTTTTCAAAATTTGTGTGACTTGAAACCCGGACCGACCTGAATGGCGAATCGAGCGAACTGGTTTACTCCGACATTTTCATTTATCTTATTAAAACGTTTATTTAATTTGTTTAGTTGCGGAAGCGGTTTCAGTTTTTGGGCAAGCCCATAATCAGTTACAATTTCAATGCAATTCGGTAGTTCCTTGAACATTTAAAAAATACATTTACAAAGAAGGCATTCATGCCTTTTCAAAATGATATACAAAATCAAGGTTCGGGGTTTAACCCTTTTGTTAAAATATACCAATTGTTCCGAGATGATATGCAAATGACTGAATTATATACTTATCTGTACTCTCTCTATGACTCTATATTTTACGATCTTATCTCCCTTCACATCTCTCGAAACCAGCGCATAGATAAAACTATACGCTAAGCATTTTTCATGCTTAGTGGTTCTACTCTGATTCTATTCCAGCTATGATGTAACTCAGCATGCATTAACATTTAAATCATGCCTATTAATTCAACAAATACTCATGCTATTTATTTTCCACATCTTTCAATTTCTAAATAATTTGCAAATCACATCATGCAATTTCAATGCAACTTAATTCATTTCTGAATTTAATTTATGAGATTTAAGCATATACATAAAAATCTCATTTACACTTTCGTCAATGTTGGTTATTTCCTCTAACTATTCAATTCACGCCGGTTAGTTTGGTGAATCCCGCCCTTATTGTATTATTCGATAATGTAGCACACATTTGCTGGTCGGTCTCCCATCGCAGCGGATGTCGTTTGGTGCACCCGACATATGGTATCACTTAAATATCATATGCCATCGCATGGCCGGATGTCGATAGAGTGCATCGTCAAGTGGACATTTAACTCTGTGCCATACGTCATCATGACGGATGCCGATTAGTGCATCCCGCCAAGTGGGACATTGGACAATTTCGGGGTGCCTTCGTGACGGATGCCGATTGGTGCATCCCGTCAGGCGGTTCATTATGTATATCATTCAATTCATTCGGTTTTCAAATACCACATTTCAATTCCATATTCACTTCCGTATCGTCTTTTAAAAGATATACTCAATCTATGTACTCATTTCATATACTCATTCACATACTCATTCATGCCTCATTCATGTACTTAGTTCATATTTACTTGGTAACTACCAAAACACTTGAAATAAGAATAGAGTCAGAGAACCAACATGCAAAAACATGAAACGGGGAATAAAAGTCGGTAGAACAAACATTTCAAACTTGAAATGAGAATAGGATTTAGAAGAACAAACCCAAAAATCTTTGCACTTTGATTTCAATCCTTGGAATCTCAATCACAGTTTGGCTTTTCCTCATAGTGAGTCCCTGTTCCAAAACCATTCAAAGAATAATATTGACTAATGCGTACTAGTAGTTTGGTTAGGATTGATTTTCGGAGGTTAGTATGAATTTCAATTTAAACAAGCTATATATAGATGGATTCTTTACTCAATGGGCTTTCCATAGAGTCAAAGATCACCCGAATCAGAGTTCGGACGAAGGAGTTATGACTTTCCGAAGTTGGAGGTCATACACAGTCAAATCCTGAACTGAAGAGCTAACCTGACCTGGACTAGCTCAATCTATCACCTTGGTTAAACATCTTTTATCCTCCTCAGTCATATTAATGTATTCTTGACTCAATGGAACTTTCATAGAGTCTAAAACACCATCGAGAAGTTCAAGCGAAGGAGATATGACCTTCGAAGTTGGAAGTCAATGCGTGATCAACTTTGACGAGCTGGCTGGCTTGACGAGCTGCACTGAAGTGACGAGCTCATTCAAAGCACCTTGGTCTGACATCAACATCCTCCTCAGGCATATCAATGTATTCTTGACTCCATGGGCTTTCCATAGAGTCGAGGCACAAATCGGAGTTCAAGCGGGGAGATGTGACCTTCGAAGTTGGAGGTCATGCGTGAGTCAACTTTGACGAGTGACCTCGTGACGAGCTGGACTGAAGTGACAGGCTCCCATTCAAACACCTCAGTCTGACATCTAACATCTCCTCCAGGCATATCAATGTATTCTTGACTCTGGGCTTTCCATGAGTCGAGAACACCCAAATCGGAGTTCAAACAAAGGAGATATGACCTTCCGAAGTTGGAGGTCATGCGTAGTCAACTTTGACGAGCTGACCTGAACTGACGAGCTGCACTGAAGTGACGAGCTCATTCAAACACCTCGGTCTGACATCTAACATCCTCCTCAGGCATATCAATGTATTCTTGACTCCATGGGCTTTCCATAGAGTCCAAGAACACCGTCGAGTTCAACGAAGGAGATATGACCTTCGAAGTTGGAGTCATGCGTAGTCAACTTTGTGGTGGCTGAACTGGCGACATGTTTGGCGACCAGCGTTTGACGAGCCTCGATTGTAGCCATTGTTTGTGGCCATTTGTTTGTGACCTCGGTTTTGGCGACCAGCGTTTGTGACTTCTCACCTATTTGACTATTCTGAGTAAAAAGACTATAACTTAGTCTACAGAGGTCCAAATCGAGAAATTCAAAAGCCTAACATCAAGTTAATTGATGTGGCTACAATTTACTAGAAGGACACACTCCCAAATTCCCTTCGCGTACCCAAAATCAATTTAAGGTTCGAATTTAGTGCTACGCAATGTGGCAGCTTCCATGGTTTTAAAATGCAACCAAACATTCCCTAAGGCAAGATAACCTGACATTCCTTGAGGTAGAAAATGTAAGTAGGAGAAGACCTACCTGGGTTTGCTTCGAAACTCCCGATTCAGTCTCTACTTGCAGCCTTTGTCACGAAAGGACTTTCCCTCTTGCTTACTTCGGGACCTATGGCCCGATCGTTTGGGAAATCTAGAGAGAAGTGAGCTACTCACTCTAAAATACCTCAATTTTCTCTGTTTTCCTTTTCTTATGGATCACTCTAAATCGTATTTTAAAAAGGAGGAAACTTCCTCCCACTTTCCTACATGCCACATGCCATTTCCTTGATTTTTTTCTTCTTTTTCTTTATTTCTTTTTATATTTAGGTCCCTCGTTTCTACACATTATTTTCATTTAAGTCTCCCATTTTCATAGACATATAAACTTGACACAATTGACCCATGGGTCCCATTTACAATTTCCATATTTTCTTTTTCACTTAGGTTTATTTCTAGTTCAATAATCATTTAATCAATATTCATCTAACAATTCCCAGAAAAAATACCCAATTGGCCCGATTATGCAAAATATATAATAAATTTTATTATAAAAATTAAGGGTATTTTGAGGCGTTACAACTCTCAGCCAATAAGAATTTCGTCGCAAAGTACTTTGAGAGTGAAACGATTCGCGGGATACTCTTTGCGCATCGTTTCTTCACTTTCTAAGTGGCTTGTGGTCTTGTGGTCTCTCCACGACACTAGCGGAGATCTTCTTGTTTAGTAATTCTTTCCTTAGCGAGCAAAAATCTCTCTGGGCTCTTCTTCGTAATCGGTATATGATTTCTATCTATCGGTGATCACTTTCAATCTTTATCAATCATTTTCCTTTCTCTTCAATCTCTTGTACCAAATGTTGGCCTCACTTTCTTTTTCACTAGAATTTCGTCCAACCTGATAGTGTTCTACATTTCCTCCCCTATAAAGCCTCGTAAGGCGTCATTCCAATTCTTGATTGGAAACTGTTGTTGTAAACAATTTTAACAAAAGAGATGTGTCTATCCCAACTACCCTCATAGTTGATCACACAACCTTTTAACATATCTTCCAAAATGGCTTTCTTTAATTCATAATCATTGGGTACACAAACTACATCATATAAAACAAGGATCATCATCCTTTACCTGGAAACTTAGTTTTTCTACCATCTCGATATCACATCAAATTCCTGAAGGATAACTTCGATCAAAATCTCCAAAATTCATACTTTCATATTTTGATGGGACAAATCTCTATACACTTTGTTCTGGCAACATGTAGGCGGTTTCGTCACGAGATGTACTGGGGTGTCACTCCTCGATAAATTTTTCCCAAGTTGGGTATGTTAGTACACACATATGAGTGGGTAGACCACAGATTACATCAATGCATGCACAATAGTATAAAGGCAATTAAAATTACCGACTATCACATCAAGGTGTCGGTATCTTCTTACTTTCATCGCATATGCTCACAAATGTTTGGAACACGGCCATCTGCCTGTGGGATTACGTGTCCCTTGTCTCGAACCTTTCGGTGATGCAACACTTTCTTGCCTCTACGAACCTAATGAAGCATTGCCCCTAGTTTGGGAGTCTTTGCGGGTACCCTAATACACTCGTATTTTATTGCTCCATGGATCCATAACAATGGCTTACCGGTCCTCTCAATGATCTCCCTTGTACTTTCTTCCCGCAATCGGGAACAACGAACGTCTTGTCCTCCTAGAGGCACCTCCTTGTGCACTTGCAGCGCGGCATTGGCGAATATTATCTCTGGAGTAGCTGGGGCGCAGGCTGCCGGGGATCTGTGGTCCCACTGGATCTCTTCCTCTGTGATGAGCATGACTAAGTTTTCTTTCCACCATCTTCCTATCATTTCTTTCATTTTCCTCTTTCTTTACTCGTTCCACATTTAGGCGCATGTCAAACAAGATTTTGGAGAAATCATCATGGAAAAATCTGTGACATGGGCTAGAATGTGGTCGCTCAAGCCAAAATCTTCAAACTCGACACTTCTCTTATTCACTTACTAACATCTCGGGAGCATACTTGCTTTCAGCCGTGTAATTCTCACATATTGATTCAAACAATTGCCTTTGTTTCAAATTGCCAAACTCTCGCCGCATATTGTTTAAATAGATCACGACCCACGCAATG
Organism: Tetrastigma voinierianum; assembly: GCA_016808115.1. Lineage (NCBI taxonomy): Eukaryota > Viridiplantae > Streptophyta > Magnoliopsida > Vitales > Vitaceae > Tetrastigma > Tetrastigma voinierianum. The sequence goes on from JAEQBH010000022.1 coordinate 611,288, forward strand.
CTTCTTGAACTTATCTAAAAGAACCTCCATGCGCAACTCTTCTTTACGGTGAGTGGAGTCTGATCCACGAAACCTGGGCCAGCTAAATCTGTAACAATGAGTTGCGTTCAAACTATCTTGACGGTACCAATGGCACAGTACAAACGTAGCTGGTCTCAGAGCGATTGTATACCATTGACTCATCTTCTTTCTCAGAATTATAGATTGATGCCTTTTATTCTCTCAATGGTGAATAAATATGATTTACATTGATTTGCAAATATTACTGCAAAGCACATTAAGCGTTGGAGATTACCATCAGTACCTCTACCTATAATTACGTTAATTCATTTGAATGGAGCATGGATGGCATCACCTCATATCACTAATGAAATTTATCAGGACGTTTCACTGATCATATGATTTTTTTGATTTTCCTGAATATCATGTTTACCTATTAGGTCGACAGATCATTAGAATATATCATCCTTTAAAGTACCAATGATCTTATGGTCATTATATTTTTAAATCATATAGCAGTTTGAGACCTTTCAGCCTTCAACGACTCAAATACACCTAAGTATAACAGCCTCAAGCTTGGCTGAGCTTGATTTAGTGGATAAATGTAAACTCCATGGATGCGTTGTCATATTTTTGTTTTATTAGTTTTTCAAAATTTGTCGCGACGAAACGGACAGACTGAATGGCGGTCCGAGCAGAAGCTTGGTTTACTCAGGCATTTTCATTTTATCTTATTAAAGCGTTTATTTAATTTGTTTAGTTCAAGGCGGTTTTGGAGTTTTGGGCAAGCCCATAATCAGTTACAATTTCAATGCAATTCGGTAGGCCCTTGAACATTTACAAAATACATTTACAAAGAAGGCATTCATGCCTTTTCAAAATGATATACAAAATCAAGGTTCGGGGTTTAACCCTTTTGTTAAAAAAATATACCAATTGTTCAAAAGAGATGATATGCAAATGACGGAGTATATACTTATACTCCGTACTCTCTCTATGACTCTGCGCTGCACAATCTTGTCTCCCTTCCTGTCTACTCGAAACCTGCGCATAGATAAAACTATACGCTAAGCATTTTCATGCTTAGTGGTTCTACTCTGATTCTATTCAATATTCAATGTAACTCAGCATCTTTAACATTAAATCATGCCTGTAGTCCAACAAATGCTCATGCTATTTATTTTCTATGCTTTCAATTTCTAAATAATTTACCAAATCCATCATCAATTTCAATGCAACAATTCATTTCACAATTTAATTTATGAGATTTAAGCATATACCATAAAAATCTCATTTACACTTTCGTCAATGTTGGTTATTTCCTCTAACTATTCAATTCACACTTGGCCAGTTCCGTTTGATGAATCCATATGTGACCGGTAATGTACTTACGCGACAACAATTGATCTCCCCATCATGGCGGATCTTGGGTTGGTGCACCCGGAGCATGGTATCATAAATGCCATATGCCATCGCAGCGGATGTCGATTGGTGCATCCGTCAAGTAGGACATTTCTTCAATGCCATCGCCTGCCATGGCGGATGCCCGATTGGTGCATCATGATGGGACGTGGACAATTCCGAGGTGCCTTAAATTGACGGATCTTGCGTTGGTGCATCCGTCGATGATTGATACGTATATCATTTCAATTCGACCGGTTTTCAAATACATTTCAATTCCATATTCACTTTCGTATCTTTTCAAAGATATGCTCAATCATACTCATTTCATATACTCATTCACATACTAATTCGCATACTCATTCATGTACTTAGTTCATATTTGTAGTAACTACCAAAACACTTGAAATAAGAATAGAGTCGGAGAACTTGACATGCAAAAAACATGAAACGGGAATAGAAGTCGGTAGAACAAACATTTCAAACTTGAGGCTAGAATAGGATTGAAGAACAAACCCAAAAATCTGCCTTTGATTCCAATCCTTGGAATCTCAATCACGATTTGGCTTTTCCTCCTCGTCGGAGTCCACTGATTCCCGAAACCATTAAAGAATAATATTATTCATGCGTACTAGTAGTTTTGGTTGGATTACAGTTTTCGGAGTTAGTATGAATTCAGGAATTTAAACAGAAGCTATATAGATGGATTGTGACTCAATGGGAAACACCTTAGAGGTCAAAGATCACCGAATCGAGTTCGGACGAAGGAGTTATGACCTTCCGAAGTTGGAGGTCATACACAGTCAAATCCTGAACTGACGAGCTGACCTGACCTGGACTAGCTCGATCTATCACCTCGGTTAAACATCTTCTATCCTCCTCAGTCATATTAATGTATTATTTACTCAATGGGCTTTGTGAGTCTAAGAACACCGTCGGAGTTCAAGCGAAGGAGATATGGCCTTAGAGTTGGGGTCATGCGTGATCCCAACTTTGACAAATGACACGAGTGACAGTACACTGAAGTGACGAGCTCATTCAAACACCTAGGTCCTGACATCTAACATTATATAAGGCATATCAATGTATTCTTGACTCATTGGGCTTTCCATAGAGTCGAGAACACCCAAATGTCGGAGTTGAAGCGAAGGAGATTATGACCTTAAGTTGGAGAATTAAATGCGTGAATCAACTTTGACGAGCTGACCTGAACTGACGAGCTACACTGAAGTGATGAGCTCATTCAAACACCTCGGTCTGACATCCTAACATCACTCTCATGCATGGCAATGTATTCTTGACTCCATGGGCTTTCCATAGTCCAGAACACCGTCGGAGTTCAAGCGAAGGAGATATGACCTTTCGAAGTTGGAGGTCACGCGTAGTCAACTTTGACGAGCTGACCTGGTGACAGGCTGCCTTTGAAGTGACAGGCTCATTCAATCACCTTAGTCCTGACATCTAACATCCTCCTCATCAATGTATTCTTGACTCCATGGGCTTTCCATAGAGTCGAGAATACCTGCATCGGAGTTGGCAGAGAGATATGACGCCGAGGATTGGAAGTCTATGCGTAGTCAACTTTGGCGAGCTGGCGGCCAGCGACCAACTGTTTGGCGACCTTTGTTTGTGACCTCGGTTTGGCGACCGCTTGTTTGTGACCCTTTGTTTGACGACCTCGGTTTGTGACCCTTTGTTGGCGACTTCTCACCTATTTTAATTACGAGTAAAAGGCTAGCAACTTAGTCTGAGTCTGTCGAAATTCAAAGCCTAACATCAAGTTAGGTGATGTTAACACAATTTTCTAGAAGGACCTCCCAAATTCCCTTCACTTCATTAAAATCAGCTCACAGAAGTTCGGCTAGCTCGCACTACCACAATGTTGGCAGCTTCCCATGGTTCAAATGCAACCAAACATTCCCCTGGGCAAGATAACCTGACATTCCTTAGGGTAGAAAATGGCAGTAGGAGAAGACCTGCCTCCACGGAGTTGTCGAAACTCCGATTAGGTCATGACCTTTGTCACGAAGGACTTTCCCTCTTGCTTCGCACATGGACCTATATGGCGCCGTCGTTGGGAAATCTAGAGAGAAATTGAGCTTCTCACTCTAAAATACCTCCATTTTCTGTTTTCAGCACTATGGATCACTCTAAATCGTATTTTAAAGGAAGGAAACTTCCTCCCTTTCCTCCATCACCACATGCCCTTTCCTTGATTTTTTCTTCTTTTCTTTATTTCTTTTTATATTTAGGTCCCTCCATTTCTCTATTATTTTCATTTTAAGTCTCCTGTTTCACTTAGACATATAAACTTATTTACAATTGACCCTTAGGTCCCCATTTCTGTTCATATTTTCTCTTTTTCATAGGTTTTATTTTTGGATTCAATAATCATTTAATCAATATTCATCATCTAACAATTTCAGAAAAAATACCCAAGTTATTTAATTATACCCTGAATAATAAATTTTATTATAAAATTCTAGGATTATTTTTGAGCGTTACATAGTGCGCGATGTGATTGTTGTTTCAGCCCGTTGCATGTAGTTGTAAATCGTTTTTATGCGTGAGTGGTTGTCATGTCTCGTCTGATAGTTTGGTTTTCATCTTCGTGGTAAGGCGTTTATTTATATTTGGACACATGATTCAAACGAGTAAAATATATACGATCAAAGACAAATTAAAAATCAAATCAATGGTCATCAGTATGTTGCAAAACTGAAGTCATAGGTATTCTAGTTACAAAAATAATATCAAATGTGTACACTGAAGTATCAAATGTATAGGCTTTGAGTCGTTTCATTATTCTATTAACATGAATGATGTTTCATCTTTTATGGTTTTTAGCTATTTTGATTCTAAGGTGTTATATTGATGTATTGCTAACGAGGTCTAGCTCATTGATTAAGGACTAATCGTGGGGATACGAAGGGGAGGGAATAAGGTTCAAGTTTCGATGGAAACAAAATTGTGTACTTATAAAAAAAAGTACAGCTCGTTACTACCCATATGTATGTGAAGCTCAAGGACTTAGGTCTGTACCTACGTACTTGCACTTGGAGAGACCAAACTATATGAACTTTCAAATATACAAATAATGATCAAATATTCAAATTGCAAAGAGATGATTTGAGTCAAGGACGCTTGTCAAATCAACTTTTAATATCATGTTAAACGACTAACTCTCCAAAAAAAAAGTAGCTTGTAAGATTTAGATATAATATGATATCATCCTTTAGACTAACACGAAATAAATTCTTAACCAGAAGATCCCCTAACTTCAAAACGATCATATGTCGAGTGCACATATCTCAGGTTGATGAGAGATTGATGTTTGTGTCATCTTCCTTACAACAAGAAGCTACCCAAGCGATTGTAATTTTTTTTTTTTTTTGTGGACAAAACATCATATAAACAATGGATATAAAATCAAAGAAAAATAAAAAAGACACAAATTTTATGTAGTTTGGCAATATACCTAAATCCACAAGAATGACCACTGAAACTTTCATTGTCATTGAAATAAGGTCACATAAAAAAGTATTTATAATAACCCTTAATATAACCAAATTACAAAATTACCCCTATTCCCTAAACATATTGTAATGTGCCTTTGTTGGATCTGGATTGGAATTTTGGGGACTTTTTAAGGAGAGGAGAACAATCAAAGACATTTGGGGAAAAAATAAAGCAAAAAATTTCCTTGCCAGAATGTGTGAGAAAGATATGCGTGATTGAGTTAAATCTAGACTTAGAAATTCGAATTGGAATAAGGCGAAAACTTAATTTTGATTACAAGAATTGTAATTCGGGTTAAAAAATCCGTATTAAGTCTCAAAATCTCAGATAGTGAAACAGATTTCACCGGGTTGGAATGCGTCTCGCGAAAATCTAGTTAGCGTAAAATTTACGTAATTTTAAGGGAGCCGGTCGAGATTTTACGTTTCGAGGCATCGCGTTTCGGGTGTCGTAAACAGATTTTCGATGCGACGAAAGGCACATATAGCATATACTCATGTACCATAAGTGGTATGAATTAATGATGCTGAAAATGGGCCGGCGAGACAGGTATGAATATCGAATCTGGTAAAGAAGGACATAAAGGTCATTTTTAATGTTAATGACTAAATGTGAAATAAAGAACATGGTCTTCTTCTCCAAATCAAAGGTCAGGCAAAGCGTGAGAGGAAATTTGGTGGATGCAGTAGCTTTAGGTTTGAGAGGATTTTAGAGATGGCTTCTCTCTAGAAATGCAGCGATCCAAGTAGTTGGATTCGGCGGACGAAGGCTTCTACAGCGGGCCCATTTCTGCGATGGGCCTCCGTTTGCGAGTTTTGATATACTCAAAAGTGAGTTTTCTCCTCTTTGCGTTTATTCCCATTTTAAAGGTTTTTCGATGTTTCGGTTTGGTTTGAGGCCGTGAGAAATGGTTGGTCGATCACCAAAACATAGGACCGGGTGAGTGCCCAGGTGATTTCTCGCCTCCGACCTCTTAAATTAGGGGCTGTTTGGGTCTTTTTAAATTCCAGATTTTTGCTTTAAATCGCTGTTGTAGGAAAAAAAAGGTGGGAATGGTAGTAATATTCGGTCCCAAAACATAGGACAGTGAGAACTACGACCATGAGGGCGATCGTATGATGTGTGTATGGTATTATGGAGTCATTTGTGATAATTGTTGTCAATAGAACATGCTTTGAGTGTTTATAAGATGAGAATGGGAATGAAATCGGTTTCGAAAGAGGCAGGTGTAGGAAGTGTGGGTTTGGTGGGCTGGCCCACTTGCCCTACTGTTTTGGGGTATCATGATCCGGGTTTAATAATGAAATGGATAAATTGTCGAGTGTTGTGTCTTTCAGAAATTGTATGAAATGAATGGCTTGCGTTGTATGGAATTAGTTAGGTTAATACATTAAATTAATGTGTTAGTCTGTGTACAATTACATGGAATTAAATTGTGTTATAAGCCATTGGAGATGATTATGATTTGCTTTCAGTGAGCTAATTTGGGTGATAGTTGATATCATTGAATTACAGCGTGTAATTGTAGTTGATGAAAATATGCATGTTGACATATTGTGTAAATGATTTTGAAATGCATACGCGCATTTCCTTATGCAGCTAGGTAACTTTAGAATTAGGTGTGAGTGCGCTGACAAAGGTATTTTGTAAGCGGATATGGTTGCGAAAGATTTCAAGGAGAATTGGGTTGGGAGATGGGCCAACAGATCATTTCCTTCGATGAGGACCATGACTGCTTTAAAGCTCACCAACCAATTCACTTCTGAGGGAACCCATATTTTACCGAATATTTTGTGAAGATATTTTCAAGAACAAAAGTTTTGTTTTGAAAATGATTATTTTCTCATAATAATGTGTTTAAAACAGCAAATAAGGTCTGTAGAATAATTCCAGACATGGGGTAATCATGTAGACATTCAAGCAGGATCATGTATTTACTGAGTGTGTGTTTACTTGGAGCATCAGATCGCACTTATATGAGTGTTCCAATTTATGATTCTCCTACCGAGCTTTAGCTCACTCCCGCCGTGACCCTTTTGCTGTGCATGTGAGCATGCTTGATGACAACTCAATTAGAGGTTGATTTTTGAAGAAAGCTCTAAGTCAAGGCTGATAAGCCATGGATATAATACGGTATTAGACTCAGATGTCGATATAAGGCTCAGATAAAGTGTAATCAACTAATAATTATCGGGAGATAATCGGAATATAACAGATACTTCGTTTTGGATGAGTATTGAATTATGAGCCCAAGAGGCATTATTACTCATGGATTGAATATATGGGATATATATTGGCTATATCAGATTGTTCGTGATGTGATATGCAGTGTAATCAGACTGGGTAGAGCTCCCGTACAAAGGAGACTCCCGCTCTCGATTTTCTAAAGTGGCGTCTGCACCCGACATCCACTTGTATTCCGCGGCCGACGGTAGTCAACCCGACCCTCAGGTTTTGGGGCTACAAATTGGCATCGAGCTTAGTATTACGAACATCAGGAGCTCTGCCTGGGTATTCCATCACCACTTTCAGTTGGTTTGATGCGAAAGCAGTATATGGAAACCATGTGATAGAAAATTTGGGGCTTAGGCCATAGTTTGATGGAGAGCATCACCACTAGGTGTGATTCGATGCTGAGCTTCTAGGTATGGATTACCTAAGAGGCAAATCACTGACAAAACTAGACACTACGTGCACGTGTGTCGATGTGTTTTCAGGTGATTGATGAAATGTCAGGTGAATGTTTGATGAATGGTATGTATACCGTTATGTGTTTGGTTGTGTGCTTGGTGATTAGCACATCGATGAGTTAAGGAATATTTTAGAAAATAAATATTCGGAGTGTAATCGTGTACAGTTTAATCGAAAATGAAGGAAAATAAATTTTTAATAAATTTATTGGATGAGAATTGAAGGAATTTAATTTTTAAGGTTTTACAGTGTAAAACTGAAGAAAATTAAATAAAATAATTTTTTACAAAATTTATTTGGGTTGTTGGAAAATGAGAAGAAATTTTAAAGTCAAGAAAAAATAAATTTTACTAAATTTATTTGATGAGAATGGAAGAAAATAATTTTCTACGATTTTACAAGTAGTAAAATTGAAGAAAATGCAATGAAATAAATTTTTATAAATTTATTTTGAGCTTGAGAAAATTTTTCAAAGGAAAATTGGGAAAAAGAAAATAAATTTTATAAATTTATTTGGTTATGGGATGAGAAAATACTTTTCTAGGATTTTACAAGGTGTAAAATTGAAAAAAAAAAAAAAGAAAATGGAGAAAAATAAATTTTTATAAATTTATTTGAGTATTAAAGAGTATGAAAAAAAAATGAATTTTTAGTGATTTTTAATGATTTTTCATACTGCTGGAAATAATTGAAATTAACACACACTATTATTAATATTGAAAAAACTGGAATTTGGCTACCGGGCCCAAATCAGACGCAAAGAAATATTGTATTGCAAACTCTAGTGAGAAGTATATTGTGAGATTGTATTGCAAGGAAGGCTGAAAATAGAGGATATTGTATTGCAATACAAAATTGTATCAGAACTTAGGGCTAGGGCAATACTGGACTCAGACAGAATACGCAGCCCAACCAAGCCACAATACAGCCACCTGTGAGCGCGACACCTGGGCTACGGGCCAGCAAAGAGCGCCGCCAGGCGTGTCACACGCAGCGTGGGCGCCAAGGCCATCGCGCCAAGGCCTCGGGCGAAATGGCGTGCGAGGCGCCGGGCGTGGCGTGGGCGTCGCGGGCAAAGCAGTGGCTCCGCCGGAGCGCGCGCAGCCGGGCGAGAGCCAGCAGCACGCACAGCTGCATGGACGCGCGGGGAAGGGCAGCGCAGTGTGGGCGCTACGGGGGCGTACCGGCCAAGGCACCAAAGGCGCACCTCGTGTGCTCTACCGCCAAAGGTTTTGTGCACTCGACTCGGGCTTTGGCCCGGTTTGACTCTAGATTTTCCCCGAGTCACTACAAATGAATCGCTCATCTAAAAATTTTCAAAAAAAAAAAAAAATTAAATTAAATAAAATCAAATAAATTTTGATAAAATTCTTCAAAATAAAATTTTCAAAATAAAATTTTGAAAATAAAATTTTGTTGAAAACAATATTTTAAACGAATCGATTAATGATATTAATCGAGTTATGTGTATGATTAGTGTCTCTGGCCGTGGTTATGCCTTAGAGATACTAAGATTGATTAACTACCATTCAAATGGTGATTGCGCTAGCTTGCGACACTAAAACTCCTGCATCTGGCTGACTAACCACAACTCATGGACACAGTGTTCTATGCCAAGCACTCGACGCCTACTTTAAACCCAGTAGTCTCCTTTCAGACGGAGCTCTACCCAAATACAACCCGCATAACCTCGTCCCAAACAATCCAATATAATGCAATATATATCCCAACATGAGTAAAATTAATTTGCCTTATAAACCAATACTCATAAGATCAATTATCATAACTATTCTTCAATTATCTCCCAATAATTCAATAGTTGATTACACTTTTATTTTATACAAACATATATTAAAATCCACAATTCTAATACATGTTATGTCCAAAAACCATCAAGCCACAAACCGGCTTCTTCAAAATCAACCTCAAAATGAGTTTGCCTCCCGAGCGCCTCAGACCGAAAAATAAAAGGGGGGTCCCACGTCGATAAGCAGTTCTGCTCTCAAGAGAGACCGCCTCTGGCGGGCTACTCACCACCTAAGTGCAGCTATCACCCAAAGTAAACACACACCAAGTAAATACATGATCCTACTCAACGCCTACGACACTCCCATGTCACGACCACTCCACCACTCACACTCGCCTGCCACGACGTAGAAAATAATCATTTTCAAATCAAAACTTTGTTCTTGAAATATACTACCGAAATATCTCTAGTACATGTATTCATCCTCCGAGGTGAATTGGTTGGTGAGCTTCTTCCCCGAAATAGCCACGGTCCTCATCCGGCTTTGTGCATCTGGGCCGGCCCATCTCCCAACCCAATTCCTCCTAATATTATCCCGTGAAATTCCTTTCGCAACCATATCCATTTTTACAAAATACTGTCATGCACTCACACCTAAGTCTAGGTTACCCAAGGCATACGAAACGCATTACGCCATTTTCAAAATCATTTACACAATACGTCAATACGATATTTTCAATCAACTACAATTACACGCATGTAATTCCAACACATCACATCACCCAATGTAGCTCACTCGAGCAACTCATAATCATTTCCAATGGCTTATAACACACGACCCCATGTAATTGTGTCATCAACTAACACACATTAAAATAACGCTCTTTAACCTATCTGGGCTCACACATATCAAGTCATTCGCTTCATACCATTTCAAGCACACAACACATGGACAATTCCTATCCATTTCACACAAACCCGGACTATTTTACATAAATCCCAAACATAGCAAGTGGGCTGTCCACGCGGCAGCCCACACTTCCTACATCTGCCTCTCACGGAACCAATTTCCATTCCTCAATTCCTATTCCTAATCACCAGCTTACAATTTATTCAATAAATTATCACAAAACACCCTAATTCACCCCAATGTACCACGGACCGCCTAAGAATGTCTGTAATTTTACAATTCGTCCCATGTTGGACCGATCAACGTACCCATTCCCGCATTTTCATATCACATGATTTTAAATGCCAAATTTCCACACAAACAGCCCCTAGCATTCCGATACCACGCCTAACAAAAAATCTCAAATACCTCCTACACCGTCCCATGTTCGGGACTGATCCTACGGCCCATTCCCGCCTTTTTTCCATACAAATACGTGATTTAAAGCCAAAAATTCCTAATTAAAGACACCCAACAAACTCTCTCAATTCTCGCGCCTCGATGCAGGAAAAATCCCCAAGAAATTTTAACAATACGGTCTCATGTTTTGGGACTCGATCAACTGCCCTCACGGCCTCAAACCAACCGAAACAAAACCCTTAAAATGGGAATAAAACGCAAAGACAGAAAATCCATTCTTGAGTTGTCAAAACTCAACCCGTGGTCCACGCTGCAGTCGCCCGCGCAGAACGCTCTTCGCTCTCCGCCAAGCCTACCAACTAGCCTGATCTCCCGATTTTCGTATATAAGCCCACTTCTCTGCAAGCAGCCTCTCACCCCGGAACCACGCATCAAAAACGGCCTCTCACGTTTTTGTTTTTCTGGCCTAAATGAAGAAGATGAATGACTATTGACTATTTTGCCTTCTAGTCACTTAAAATCAAATTCCATAATTACCATTTTCATTCCTTTATTAGATTTCCGATATTCTATGACTATCTCGCCAGCCCATTTTCATCATTTCTCTCTCTCTCTACTTTATACCAATTTATGGTACATGAAAGACATGTTATAAGTGCTTTCGCCACGTCGAAACCGCTTTTTATCAAGACCGAAACGCGATGCTCCTCGAAAAACGCAAGGCCGACCGAATCGTCTCAAAGAAATCACAAAATTTACGCAGCAATAGATTGCAAAGACGATTCCAACGGCATAATCCGCTTCATCCGCATCTAATTAATTACGGATTTTTAACCGTAATTACAATTTTGTAATCAAAATTACGATTTTGCCCTTATTCCAGAAATTGGAATTTCTCGGGTCTTACATTCTCCCCTCCTTAAAAGGAATTTCGTCCCGAAATTCTATGCACATACACATCCAACCATATGCATATGTAACCTCACCTAACTCCAAGACCGTGTCGAGTATGATGACCCGATTAAGGTCCCACCACTGGAGCAACCCGATGGTCACTTAATATCTCATCCATGTCAAACTCGACATCAACAACCAACATATCTACCACCCTATGTCCACCACTCCACGCTAACTCGATCTTTTAGAAAATCAAATCTCTCCCTACATTCTAGGAAAAATTTTCCATATATTACGACTTTCTAGCGCCTCAACCTCTATGCTGCCGTGAAGCTTGTATCGTGACTAAACCTATCACACAAGATGCATTAATGAATGAACACGATGCACCCAATTTAAAACACTAAGCTAGTCAACAATTATGAGTATAAACGCATTCTGCTCATTTCCCATTATCCAAACTCCTGCTGTCATAACCCATAACCTTAGTATTTACCCTTTTTCCTATACGCATTTCACCATGCATATAATTTCCTACGCAACTACCGCGCAATCACCATTTCAAATGGTAGTTAATCCAATACCGTATCTCTAAGGCATAACCACAGCCCCGAGACACTAATCATACACATAACTCAGTGTATACGTAATCAATTTCGCGTTTAAAATATTGTTTTCAACAAAATTTTATTTTCAAAAATTTTATTTTTGAAAATTTTATTTTTCGAGAATTTTATCAAAATTTATTTGATTTTATTTAATTTAAAAAAAAAAAATTTCGAAAAAATTTTAGATGAACAGTGTTCATTTAGTGACTCAGGAAAATACCGAGTCAAACCAGCCAAAACTCGAGTCGTGGTGCACAAAACCCCAACCCGGCCCAAATTGAGCACACCTGTGCGCACTAGCCGCTGGGGCCGGGCCGCTTTCGCGCTTCTCGCCGCTTCGCCGCGCTGCTGGCGCTTCACGCGCCCATGCTGTACGCGTGCTCGGCTACGCCGCCGCTTCGCCGCGCATCCGCCGCTAAGGCTTCCGCTGGCGCTTCGCGCTTCGCTACTTGGGCCGCCATAGCTTCGCCTACAAGGCTTACGCACGCCAGCCAGCTACCGCACGCCGCGCCGGGGCCGCTTCAGCCTTACGCTTCGCTTAATACGCTGCTAAGGCCCCAAAGACGCTCTCTACGCGGTCACGGCGCCTAGCCCACGTGTCGTCGCATACGCTGATCGGGATTGTGGGTTTCATTGGGCATCAGATGCACATGCCCACCCTTTGCCTAGCCCCTAAGTTGCAATACAATTTTTTTTCTTGCAAGACAATTTTAGCCCTCCAAGCCTCCTTCTCTGCAATACAAAATCCAGTATTGCAATACAATTCTCCTCCTTAAAATACAATCAAGCAAGAGCCCATTCAAAAACTGCGACTATATTTTTTTTGTTCGTTTTATCCTTATAAATATATATATATATATATATATATATATATATATATATATATATATATATATATATATATATATATATATATATATATTTCATTATTTCCAAAGAAGAATTGGAAAATCATAAAAAATCACTAAAATAATTTTTTTCATCCTCTTTAACACTCAAATAAATTTACAAAAATTTATTTTCTCTATTTTTCTTCAATTTTACACATTGTAAAATCCTAGAAAAATTATTTTTCTCATCTCATAACCAAATAAATTTATAAAATTTATCTTCCTTCTCCATTTTTTTTTTCACCGAAAAATTTTTCTCCACTCAAATAAATTTATAAAAATTTATTTTCTTCCATTTTCTTCAATCCTCTTACAATAAATTTATCAAAATTTATTTTTCTTCAATTTTCCAATCCTAGAAAATTATTCATCACCTAATAGGCCAAATAAATTTATAAAATTTATTCTTTTCATTTTCTTTCCAAATTTACAATATCAGAACCTAAGGTTTATTCAACATGCCTATGTGCTATCTACCTAAGCACACAAACGTCCACATCACACATACAACATGTCATACACGCCAAACACATACATACAACCATTCATCAATCCACATGATCACACACAAAACACACATGCCGTGTCCTAGTTGTGTTCGTGTCTTTCCTAGGTAGTCTCATACCTATTCTCAACAACGAACCACACCTAGTGGTGATGTTATTCCTCAACCATGGCCTAAGCTCCAAATCCTCCATCCATAGGTTTCCACCTACCTAAGTTCCACATTCTAAGACCCGTGGCCTAGACCCAAGTCCCTGCCCTAGGGTAATCAGATACCTAGCTTATCAACACTAAGCTCTAGGTATTTATAAACCCTGCTCTCCGATACCAAGCCTCCGCGACGCCCCAAAACCCGTGGCCCGCTGACTAATTCACAACTCATGAATAAAGTGGAGGTCTAAGTTACTCCGACGCCACTTTAGTGCAAATCTGCGTAGTCTCCTTTTGTACCTGTGGAGCTCTACCCAAATACATAACCTACATAACCCGGGTCCCAACAATCCAATATATGCAATATATATCCCAACATGAGTAAATTGCCTCTTGGGCTCATAAACCAATACTCATAAGATCAATTATCATAACTATTCTTCAATTATCTCCCAATAATTCAATAGTTGATTACACTTTTATTTTATACAAACATATATTAAAATCCACAATTCTAATACATGTTATGTCCAAACTATCAAGCCACAAACCTAGCTCTTCAAAATCAACCTCAAATGAGTTGTCTCCTGCCGCCTTTTGTACCCGAAAAATAGCGGTCCCACGCCACAGCCTAAAGCTCGTAGGAGAATCGCCTAAGCTGCCACTCACCACCTGCCAAGTAGCTAAAATGCCCAGTAAACACACACTCCAAGTAAATACATGATCCCACTTTGAATGTCTACTATAATTACCCCATGTCACGAGTCCTCACTCCACTCACCACACTTGCCTGGCCATGTATTTAAAATAATCATTTCAAAACAGTCTCTTGTTCTTGAAAATATACTACCGAAATATTCTAAGAAAATATGGGACTACCCTCCGAGGTGAATCGTCGGTGAGCTTCCGAAACGGGCCATGGTCCTCATCCGAAATGATCCGCCAGTCTATCTCCCAACCCACCCCCTCCTAATATCATCCTTTGAAATCTTTCGCAACCATATCCGTTTATTAAAATACCTCACATGCACTCACACCTAATTTAGGCTACCTAAAGGCATAAGAAAATGCTATGCCATTTTCAAAATCATTTACACAATACGCCAATATGCATATTTTCAGATCAAATTACAATTACACGCTGTAATTCAATGATATCAACCATCACCCAACCAGCCTACTCGAGCAAATCATAATCATCTCCAATGGCTTATAACACAATTTAATCTACGAATTTCATTATCAGACTAACACATTAATTTAATGTATTAACCTAACTAATTCCACACAACGCAAGCCATTCATTTCATACAATTTCGAGCACACAACACTCGACAATTTATCCATTTCACATAAAACCCGGACTGCTTTTTACGCCCCAAACAGAGGCGGTCAGCCCACGGCAGCCATACTTCCTACATCGGCCTCTCGATGGAACCCACCATTCCTAAATTCCGGCCTCCTAATCACCAAAGATAATTTATGTCTAATAAATTATCACAAAACACCCTAATTCGGGGCCTCAATGTACCCACTCTGACCGCCTAAGAATGTCTAAAATTTCTACACCGGCTCATGTTTTGGGACCGACCAACCACCCATTCCCAAGATTTCTCATATCAAGCATGGATTTTAAATGCCACCCCCACACAAACAAATTTCTCAAAGATTCGGGATACCACGGCCCTAATAAAAATCTCAAATAAATTCCTGATAATCTCACCCCATGTTGGGGACTGATCCATGCCCCATTCCTGGGCTCTTTTTCCATACAAATACGTGGATTTAAAGCCAAAAATTCGAATCAAAGACACCTAAACAAATTCCTAATTTCTGGCGCCTCTGATGGTGGGAAAATCCCCAAGAAATTCTAACAATACGGCCCTGCTGCTCGGGATCCGACCAAACCTACTCACTACCTTCAAACCAACCGAAACATGGAAAACCCTTAAAACTAATAAAACGCAGCGAGGAATCCTCTACCTCTCGAGCTTGTCAAACTTCGCAAACCCGGCAATTCATCACAGAGCCGCCTTCCGCGTAACGTTTTCCCTTCGTCCGAGCCTCACAATCCAGCCTGATCTCCCATTTTCTGCAGGCTTCCTCCACTCTTCCTAAGAGCCTCAAATTTGGAGCTCACTGCATCAAAAATGGCCTCACGTTTTCGTTGGCCTAAAATGAAGAAGATGAATGACTATTGACTATTTCTATTTTCTAAATAATTTAAATCAAATTCCATAATTACCATTTCACCTCTTCTCGCATTTGATATTCTATGACTTATCTCACCAACCATTTTCATCATCATTTCTACTCATACCACTTATTGCACATGAGCATACGTTATACGCGGCCAATACGTCGAAACCGCTTACTAAGACCAACGACGCCTCGAAAAACGGCTTAATCCGACCGTCTCAAGAATTAAATTTCCACGCATAGCTAGATTTCTACAGACGATTCCAACCCGCATAATCCGCTTCGGCCATCCGGGAGATTCAGAGAATTAATTCACGGATTTTTAACCCGTAATTACAATTTTTGTATCAAAATTAATACGATTTTGGCTCTTATTCCGCAAATCGAATTTCTGATCTTACAAGAATAAGGCAGAAATTATATGCATGCGAAATGCGTATAGGAAAAGGGTAAAATACTACATGTACATGACCTGTGATTTTGGACATCAAACCAATGTAAGAAAGTTTAGAACCTTATCAAATAAATGAATCGAGCCATTAAATTTAATACAAGACTTAGTGGTAAACGAACGTTGGGCCTAAGGTTGTCAAGTCTATTAGTAATTGGCATTTGCATTGCTAGTTAGACTGAAATGAAAATTACATGAATCGTGTTGCCATGAAAATCGTAAATGGCTGCGTAGAGGATCTATGACATAAAGTGAGTCCACTGCAGACCGGTCAAGCACCCCCGTTGTTTGATCGCCAGACTTTTGCCGAGGTCGAGGTATTACAGCACTCGGGGCTATCGCACAGCCGGTATAGCAGGTATGAAGATCCTAAGAACTCCTTCTCGTGAAACAGGACGCATTATCCTCCGACCTTCACGGGGAGGAGGTCCACGGTGGCCGACCATTGATTCATGCAGACGAGAAAAGTGTTAGAGGCTATGAGACACTTCCTCCGACGCGACCCGGATTATACTAGCTGCGTTCTAGCTAGAGAATGAGGCCTAAATATGATGGAAAATTCTTCCCTAGGATGTAGGTAGAGATTTGATTTTTCTAAAAGACGTAGTCACAAGAAATGAAGCGGCACCTGGGGTGGTGTATGTATCGGCCACGATCACGTTTAACACGGATGAGACGACAACCATCTAAGATATTGGCATCAGACCCAATGGGTCATCATACTGACACTGCCTGAAGCAGTGAAGATATACGCATTACGGTTGATGCGTATGTGCGCACTCTGGACGAAATTCCTTTTGGGCTTATGAGCACTGTAAGACCCGAGAAATTCCAATTTCCTAATAGCAAAAAACTTAATTTTGATTACAAATTGTAATTACTTGCAATCCGCACTAATTTTATCTCGACGACAAACGGATTTCACCGCTGGAATCGTTCCTCGCGAAATCTGCCAAGACGAAATTTTGTACTTTTCCGGCACAAATAATTTACATCGCTGCCGAGGCATCGCATTTCAGCGCCAGAACCGGGACATGACGAGCCAAGACATATAGCATATACTCAATGCACTATAAGCAGACAAATGAGAACGACGAAATTACTACCGGCATAAATTGGCCGAATATCAACTTTAGTGCTAAGCGACATAAAGGCCATTTTAATGTTAATGACTAAAATGACAAAATAAAGCGAATACTGGCCTTCTCCAATCAGCGAAGAAACGCGTAGAGGAAATTTTACTGACGCAAGAAATTTTAGGTTTTAGAGGATTTGCAGTATATATGACTCCTCTGTAAACACGCATCCGACCGTCATTTCACCTTGAGCCAGCATGAAAACGTCTATCACGGAAACAGCTAATGCAGCATCCCGGTTTAAGAAGCTGACAACCCAAGAGCAGAGGATTTTCTCTCATCACGCTTTATTCCATTTTTGGCGTCGAATGCTTCGGTCGGCTTCGGCGCCCAGGAACTGACGGTCCCAAAACACGACCGACCGTTGTAAATTCTTGATTTTTCACCTCCGGGACTGCCCAGAAAATTGAAAATGTTTCGTGGTTTTAAATTCCAGATTTTCATAAATCACGATTGTAGTGAAAATGATTTGAAACAGATGCTCGGTCCCAAAACATTGGACCGACCAGGAAAAATTTTCGACTATGAGGGCAAACTCCTGCAACACACATGACTCACATGTCATTTCACACACTTCTATCTAAATAAATTACGCCAAAGGTTTATGCATCTAAACTGGACCGAAATCGGCTCCAAAAAGAAAGAACTTGTAGGAAGTGGCTGCCCGCGACAGCCCACTTATTGCTGGGATCGTAAAATAAATTCCGGTTTGTGTGAAATGATGTAATCGTCGTTACAGCAAGGTCAAATCGTATTAAACGACCGCCATATTGTGGAATTAGTTAGGTTAATACATTAAATTAATGTGGTTAGAGATAAACGACACAAATTACAATAATTAAATCGCTATGCTACTGAGACGACATGATTCGCTTCGTCAGCCACCTGGGACGGGTCGATATCATTGAATTACACGCGCAGAATCAGAAGCTGACAAAATATGCATATTGACATATTAAGTGGGAATGATTTTTAAATGGCATAACGTGATTTTCATATGCAAACGGGTAGCCTAGAATTGCGCAAGGAAATGGCACGATGCGTGATTTTTGTAAAAACGGATATTGGCTATGGTATGAATTTCAAAAGGACGATATTCCGTAGAATCGTATTTCTGTGAGACGGCCAACGTAGATCATTTCCTGGACGAGATCCACGACTGCTTTCCTGAAGCTCACCAACCAATTCCACCCTGAGGGTAGTCCCATATTTTACCGAATATTTCTGCAGAGTATATTTTCAAGAACAAGTTTTGTTTTGAAAATGATTATTTTCTCATACACGCCATTAGGCAAGTGCAGTGAGTCTACAGACTCATGACACGGGTAATCACGCACATTCAAGTGGGTGATCACGTATTTACTGAAATATATAAGTACTTTGGAGCATTTTAATCGCACTTAGGTGGTGAGTAGCCCACTTAGTATTTATCTCCCACCAGCTTTACCACCCCGCCGTGGGACCCCCTTTACGCGTGACAGTGGAGCATGCTTGAAGACAACTCGCCAGAGGTTGATTTTTGAAGAAAAGCCGGGCTGCGGGCTTCGATGCTTTCTGGATATACACGACAGACCACGTTGATATATGCTCAGATAAGTCAGAATCAACTATCAATTATCGAGATAATTGGAATATAGTCGCGATACTTGTTTTGATGAAGATTACCATGAGCCCAAGAAAGATTATTTACTCATGCTGATCAATATATCGGATATATATCAGACATATCGGATTGTTTGGGGACAGATATGCAGTATCAGATTCAGCCCCGCACAGCGAGACCGTCGATTTTCTAGCTACGCTCTGCAACCCGACATCCACCAGATTCGCGGCCGACGGCAAATAACCCGATCCCTGCTTTCGCCACAAGTTCATTCAAAATGCTTTAATGGTACTTCATCATGTTTCCATAACTAATCCAGAACCACAAGTGGTCTCCTCCAAGTTGTGAATCTTTGATTCTATATTAAAACCATGATGCATTGTGAGTTGCATCTTAGTGTCAGCTTATATTTAAAGCCATGATGCTATTTCAAAGAGTAGCCCGAAGGTACTAGTAATTCAAGGATATTCCCATGCTAGAAAATTTTTCTTTGGGGCCTTTGTGTGTTGATTTACTAAAAGGAAATGCTAAGTTAGATGTTCCTTTCTGAGCTCCGTTGTTTTTGTTGTCTTTGGAACATGTCACTTGTTCTTTTGGTGGATATAGATCTTCATTAATTAAACAAAAATAAAGAAAATGTGCTTTATGCTTGATTTGGATGTGTATGGCTTTGCAAATTTCTTGGAATTTTTTATGTTTCATTCAATCGTATGATATTTGAACTGCTTGGGTTTTTTTCTCCAGTACGGATACTTATCCTCCTGCTACAATGCTGAGAGATCAAACATCAACCTTGTGGAAAGTTTTAAAAGCATGAAAATTGATGTGGAGGAATCAATTCTTGAAAATGGAGATTGAGATCACAGGATACAATCCTTTTTAACAGATTATTTGATTCTGTGTTCTATAAAATAATGATTTTCATCTTAAAAATGTAAGAATTCTCAAATCGTACTGGTAAGGCTGTTTATTGGACAACTGGAACTCAAATACTGTTCTTTCTAATGATCGATATATTTAATTGCATAAATTCCCTAGGTTAATATATCAATTGTTTACTCCCTGTATGCTCTAGGGCTTGACCCTTTTTTGTCAATATATTTCTCAGCTTACTTATCAAAATATATATATATATATATAGAAGAGAGAAAGATATATATATATATATATATATATATATATATATATATATGGTCAATTCGTTGAGTCACTTTGTCTGTACAATAGAATACACCAACTTTTTATGCTAGTCTTGACCCAGGCTTGCATGAATCCGATTCACCTCCTACATTTTTGTGTCATCATTTTGTTTTGGTGTGTTCATTTGAATCATCAATGCTCTTGCATGAAAGCGAAGACAGTTCAAAGACTTGAAGCCTAGAAATAGATTTTAATTTACTGATGGATGCCTTGAGGACATTGGAAATGGCATGGAGATGAATTTCACAAACTGCGTTGTGAAATTTTTTTTGGAATTTCTGGAAGGTCAATATTAATTGTAGTTCAGTATTTAACCCTTTCCTATCGACTCAACCACACCATTTTGCTTCTTTGTATAGGAATTATATGGGATGGTAGCCATTAGTCTGGTCCCCACAGGGGAGGTGCAAACTTGAGTTTCTGAAATGGCCCTGTGAATGCTAGAAGTCATGCCTCTGCAACCTAAGAAAAGAAAAAACCAGGTTCATTATAAAGATGATTCTGAAAATTCAATGCATGTGGAAATATAGGAGTTAATTATACAAAATATAGTTCAGTTTCTGCTTCCTCTGTTGGGTGCTTGTTGTGAACATTGAGGAAGTTACTTTTTATTGCATTAATGGAACTTATTTGTTGGACACTTTGCATGAAATACGAGCCAATGGAGCCTCTGAAAACCAAGAAGAGGCTGTTAATGTAGATGTTGATTTTCCAAACAGTGGCACACTTGTTAATGGCAATGAGGGTGAAAAAGAGTGGAATTAAAATAATGAAGGAACTTCTACAGATTTAATTCTGTGAGTATCCAGTTTTTATTTCTGTTGATTCCCTTAAATGCTTCTCCAACTCCCTTTTTAACATGTTGCTGCTGCAACTACTATGATTTATAATCGATATTTGGATCTTCCCTATTATGTGGATATTATAATATAGTTAAAAACCTTGGAGAAAAATGATATATTACATGGTTGAACTTTTTTCTACTACTACTATTATTTATTGCTGATATTCTTATTTTTCCCTCTTATTTGTTAATTATATGAGTTAAATACTTAAGGAAAAAGTTTGTTTCTTCCTTATCATGTGGATATTATTGGTAAATACATCAGAATAGTAACATGGGTAAAGTTCCACTACTACTACCGTGGCTTATAACTGATTAAGTATCTTCCCTGTTATGTGGATGTTATATGAGTAAAATACTTGAGGAAAAAAGAACATGGGTGAAACTACTACTGCTACTATAGTTAATTTGGATATTGTGATTATAAAATACCTCAGGAGAAAATGAAATGTTACTAATACAAAGTAATATGCACGAAACTTACACTGCTACGATAAAATACCTCAAGAGAAATGGTGTTTGGGGTGAAATGGATAGAGAAGGTGTATGGCCACATAATTGGAATCATATACTATAGTGGATGCAAAGAATGGGGTTTCGGGTGAAATGGATAGAATGGATAAAATGGTGCATCTCCACAGTGACTTTCTTTGTTTTGATAGATGGAAGCCCATGTGGTTTCTTTCACAGTTGTAAAGGGTTCGGACAAAGGGATCCACTGTCTCCTTATTTATTTGTGATTGCAATGGAGGCTTTCTCCCACTTAGTAAATAAGGCAGCCTCAGGAGGATTTCTTTCAAGTTATTGGGTGAGGGAGAAGTGGGCAAGAAGGGGGAATGTTTATTACATCCCATGTGGCTAGGGGAAAAAGTTTCTGGTTATATATAAGTATGAGCTCCTCTTAACCTAGTTGATATCTTTTAAAGCCATTACAAATAGTATTAGGGTACTAGGTTATGATCTTGATGAGAACTTGTTAGTTTACCTTTGGGAATAGATGAGTGACGCATTAGTTTAAGTTTCAATTTCACCTAGTGAGATTCTTTTTATTCTTTACAATTCTGATTTACTTATTTGGCTTCTTAGTGACTACTAATTCTAATGTACAATTCCAATTTGCTCCTTACAATTCTTTATAGGACATCAAGGAGACTTTCATCATCCCATAACATTTAGGCTAATGATTATATACCTCTTCCATTTGAGAGCTTGTCCCTTATAAGTGCAAAAAGGATTTATAGATGTTTGGAGATTTTGGCCGATTTGGTTGAGTGTCAGGCAAAATCTTTTGGAACTAATGGGCAAGGACGATCCTGATCTATTAGGGATAGCTCCTTGGATAGCTTTAAGATTTTAGGCCCCACTTACTTTTCTAGTACTTCAAATCCAACAAAAGCGGAGGCTTAGATTATGCAGATATAGAAATTCTTCAATGTCGTTGACTATTCTGAGGAGCAAAAAGCCTTTTTTGCAGCCTTTATGTTAGACAAAGAGGCAGATGATTAGTGGCGTATGACTT
The DNA here is from genome assembly GCA_016808115.1 of Tetrastigma voinierianum. Classification (NCBI taxonomy): domain Eukaryota; kingdom Viridiplantae; phylum Streptophyta; class Magnoliopsida; order Vitales; family Vitaceae; genus Tetrastigma; species Tetrastigma voinierianum. The sequence continues at coordinate 633,956 of JAEQBH010000022.1, forward strand.
AGAGATTACTGGAGGATGAGGAACCCATAACATGGAGACAATTTAGGGAGGATTTTTATAGGAAAAGTACTTCCTTAACAGTGTAAGGTGACAAAAGGTGGGAGAGTTTATTCGTTCGAAACAAGGGGATTTGACTATAACCTAGTATGATGCCAAATTTACAGAGTTATCTCGTTTTACCCCACGATTTAATTCTATAGAGGAGGAGAAAGCACTAAAGTTTCAGGATGAATTGAAACCTTATCTAAAGAAGAAGATATTTATTTTAAAGCTTGGTGTTTATTCAAAGGTTGTAGAAAAATCCCTTATTGCAGAAAAGGATAATGAAGCGCTTCATTAGTGTAGGGAACGACAAAGGAAGGGGAATAGGAGTGATGGTGCTCATGGTAATCAAGCATAGAAAAAGTCTGCTCCAAGTAGAAATTAGAATAAAGGAATGTAGATGAGATTTGTCTTACTTGTGGTAAGAATCATGGCAGTAGACCATGTCAATAAGGGACAGGAGCTTTGCTTTGTTTGTGGAAAGTAGAGACGTATGATTCGAGATTACCTTGAGAATAAGAAAGTTGTATTTGGGAAGCCTAAGGAGGAGAATAAAGAGGACAAATCAAAGCCCATGGCTCAAGGGAGTGTATTTGCTATGACTCGTAGGGTTGCTCATGCAACTTCTAATGTGGTGATAGGTACACTTCGAGTCCACACCTTTCTTGCTAGAGCCTTAATTGATCTTGGTTCAACATACTCTTTCGTCTCCGTAACTTTTGCTAGTTTATTGGATATGCCAATTGATAACATGGACTTTGATTTACGCGTTGCTACTCATTTGGTAGATTTTGTTATGGTTAATAAAATACTTATAGATTTTTGTGTGATGATTGGGTATAGGAGATGACAATTGACTTAGTACTTCTTAACCTCAAAGATTTTGATGTGATTTTTGGGGATGAACTGACTAGTTTCTTATCATGCCTCTATTTATTATTTTGGGAAACGAGCGACTTTTAACATTTTGGGTTATTCTTAGTTTAGTTTTTAGGGGGAGCTTGTGGATAAACCTTCGCCTGTGATTTTAGCCCTATGAGCTAGTTCCTTGCTCAAGAAAAGTTGTTAGGACTTTTTAGACTATGTGAATGGTGAAAGATTGGAAGATGTACCCACTATAAGCGATTATCATGACGTCTTTCCAACTAATTTACCAAGTTTGCCACCACAAAGGGAGGTAGAATTCACCATTGATTTGGCATCAAGAACAACTCCTATCTCTAAGACACCATATAAGATGATATTGGTAGAACTTGAATTGTAGATTTAGCTTCAAGAATTGTTAGATAAGAGTTTTATTAGACCCAGTGTTTCACCTTGGAGAGCCCTTGTGTTATTTGTGAAGAAGATGGATGAGTCAATAATGCTTAGCATTGACCATAGGGAACTAAATAAGGTAACAATAAGAAACAAGTACCCTCTCCCATGGATAAACGATTTGTTTGACCAACTTCAAGGTTCTTGTTTGTTTTCTAAGATCAATCTTCGATCGAGTTATCATCAACTGAGGGTGAAGATTGAGGATGTACCATAGACTGGTTTTCGAATTAGAATGGGCAATAAGAGTTTTTGGTTGTCTTTTGATTTGACTAATGCTCCTATTGTTTTTATAAACTTAATGGATAGGATATTCAAACTATATCTGGATTAGTTTGTGATAGTCTTTATATATAGATGATATTTTGGTGTACTCTAGTAGTAGGGTGGAGCATAAGTAACATTTGACTATTGTATTGCAGACCGTAAGAGATAAATAGTTGTATGTTAAATCGAAGAAGTATGAATTCTAACTAAATAAAGTCTCTTTCATTGGGAATATGATAATTAAGGATGACATCTCAGTTGACTTAGGGATAGTAAATGTTATAGCACATTGGAGGAGACTTAGGGGGGTGTTTGTTTTTTTGGATTTTTTATAAAAGCAAGTTGCTTTCAGACTTCACACCATTGGTTTTTTTTTTTTTTTTTTTTTGCATAACTTATTTCTAAATTTTAAAATGTTTCTCTTGAATAAAAAAATCCAAAATATTTGGTTTTTTATATTTAGAAAAAGGCATATCTTAAATCCATACAAAATATTTTAAAATCCACACATAATATTTTAAAATATTTTTAAAATCTTTAGATATTTGAAGATATGTACAATTATTTTATTTTTTCTTTGGATATTCAACATGTAGCACTTGCAAAATTCCAATTTCCTAATACAAGAAAATCGTAATTTTGGACATAAAATTTTAAATACAAGTAAAATCCGTAATTAATTCTCTTATCTCGATGACGAAACGGATCGCATCAAGAATCGCCTCGCGAAATCTAGTTAGCACGTAAAATTTCGCACTTGTCGGCATAAATGAAATAAGACGCTTTTCGAGGCATCGGCCGTGTCAGAATCGATTTTGATGCGACTAAAGGCACAAGATGCACTCGCCGCACTACAAGTGGTGCATGAGTAGAGAAATGACGAACACGGCCGGCGTAGCGCCGAACATCAAACTGCAGTTATGACATAATTCGCATTACGAGATTGACCTTAAAGCTCTACCAGCGCCAAATTACAACAGCAACATCTTCATTAAAACCAATGGTATAAAATGTGGGAGGCCATTTTGATGCAGTGAGCTTTGGGTTTGAGAGAGTTTTCCTAGAGAGAGAGGGTGCTTCTCTCTAAGATCACTGAAATCTGACCAGCTGGATTTCGACCTGAGCAAGAAGGGGAAACGCTCTACGCGAGCAGCTACGCCAAGTGGACTCCTCGAATTGCGAAGCCTTGACAACTCCAAGAGGTAGGATTTTCTCTACTTCATGCTTTATTCCATTTTTACGCTTTTCCATGTTTCGTTTGGTTTCCGAGGCCGTGAGGGGTCAGCTTGGATCTGGCCCCAAAACATGGGACCGACCGTTAGAAATTTCGTGATTTTTCCCACCATCCGAGACTCCTGCAAATTAGGGCTGTTTGGGTGTCTTTAATTCTAGAATTTTTTGGCTTTAAATCATGTATTTGTAAGCGGAAAAAGGCCGAATGGGAGCCAGAGGATCGATCCCAAAACATGGACCGACCAGGAATTTTTCGAGATTGGTCATCTCGTGATACCCGTAAACCTGTTGTGGGCTGTTGTGTTAGGAATTCAGGTATTAAATTTATGCTGTATGCATGAGACCGAATAGTTATGGAAATCGGTTTCAAAATCGAACCGATGTGGGGATGAGGGCTGCCCGTGACGCACCCCACTCGCTTTTGGGACTCGACTGGGGTGTTTTGTGATAATTTATTGAATAAATTATGCTTTGGTGATTAGGAGACCTGACCAATGGAAATCGGTTCCATCAAGAGGAACCGATGAAGTGTGGGTCTGGTGGACAAATTTACTTCGTTTGCTTTGGGACTGTAAAATAGTCCTGCCGCAGTGAAATAGATAGGAATTGTCCATGTGTTGTGTGCTTGAAATGGTATGAACGTAATGGCTTGATATGTGCACTAGATAGGTTAAGAGCATTATTTTAATGTTATTCAATGACACACAATTCATGGAATTAAATTGAAGCAGGCTTGTTAATGATTTTATGAAAGGTTCAAGTGAGCTACATCAATGATGAGGATGTGTTAAAATTACATGAGTGTAATTGAAGTTGATTGAAAATATGCATATTGTCATATTGTGTAAATGGTTTTGAAAATGGCATAATGTGTATTTTCATATGCACCGGGTAACCTAGATGTGTGAGTGCATACAAGGTATTTATAAAAACGGATATGGTTGCAAAGGAATTTCAAAGGATGATATTCCGAGAATCGTTGGGCATGGGGCCAATGATCACTTCTTGATGAGGATCATGACTGCTTCTGAAAGCTCACCTCAACCAATTCAATTCTGAGGTAGTCCCATATTTTACCGAATATTTTCGGTAGTATATTTTCAAGAACAAAAGTTTTGTTTGAAATGATTATTTTCTCATACATGGCTTAGGCAAGTGTGAGGAGTCGGTGAGGACTCGTGACATGGGCACTTCATAGACATTCAAGTAGGATCATGTATTTACTTGAGTGTGTGTTTTTTGGAGCATCAGATCAAGACTTAGTGGTGAGTAGCCCACTTGGGCATTCTCCCATCGAGCTTTTAGCTCCCCCGTCGTGGGACCCCCCTTTATTTCAGGTACAAGGAGCGCTCGAGGAGACATCTCACTTTGAGGTTGATTTTGAAGAAGCCGGTTTGTGGCTTGATGGTTTTTGGACATAATATGTATTAGAATTGTAGATTTTAATATATGTTTGTATAAAACAAAAGTGTTATCAACTATTGAATTATCGAGATAATTGAAGAATAGTTATGATAATTGATTTTATGAGTATTGGTTTATGAGCCCAAGATGCATTTTTTACTCATGTTGAGAATATATTTACATATTTGGACTGCTTGGGACAGTAAACGCATATTTACAGGGGATGCCAGAATCGGGGTAGAGCTCCCTGCATAAAGGAGACTCCCCGCTCTCGATTTTCTAAAGTGGCGTCGGGTAACCCGACCTCCACTTGTATTCCGCGGGTTGACGGGTAGTCAACGGACCCCCGGGTTTTGGGGCATCACAAAATATGCATTTGAATTGTTATTTATGTCTTTAATTTAAATTTGGTTTCATTAATATATTGTTTTTAAAAAAAATTTAGTTTTATATATTCTATTTTAATTATATAAAATAAATAAATATGATAATTTTTTGTAAGAATAACAATAATAAATTATTTATCATTATAATTATTATAAATATGTTAAGATGTTTTATATATTATACAAATATTTTTTATTTTATCGTGATACTGAAGTTATATCATCATTACACAAGCAAGTTCTAAGTTAAATTATTATTTTTTAATATATTTAAGTTGTTGATTTTAAGCATATAAAAAATAAACAACTTAATACTTAACAAAAATACAATATTACGAAAAAAAAACAACTTAATTTTTTATACTATTAAGCCTTATTTAGCATTGAATTAAATAAAAGTTATATTCAACATTAAGTGAAAAAAAAAAATGTCCCCTTAGTGTTGTGACTAAGATTAGAAGCTTCTAAGGACGTGTTAGCTATTATAGACGTTTAGAGGTTCTCTAAGATTGCCTTACCTTTACTCAAAAAGGGGTTGAATTTGAATGGTTTGATGATTGTGAACATAGCTTCCAAGAGTTAAATGATTAGTGACAACTCCTATTTTAACTATTCCTTCAAGTTCATGTAGATTGGTTTTGTATAGTGATATGTATCATTTGGGTTTGGGTTGTGTCCTTATTCAAGATGGGAAGGTTTTGACTTATGCTTCTGAGACAATTGGTTGACTCGCTTTATGAGCGAATTTACTTCAACCCACTGATTTGAGTTATTATATAATAATTTTGCCTTCAAAATTTGAAGACATTTTCTTTTTGGTGAAACTTGTGAGATATATATATCACAAAAGTTTGAAGTATTTGCTTTTCCAAAAGGAAATGAACATGAGGTAAAGGAGATGGATAGAGTTACTTAAGGACTATGATTGTATCATTTAGTATTCATCCAAGGAAGGCAAATGCAGTAGTTAATGCTTTTAGCAGGAAATCATTTGGTTCTTAAGCATTTATTAGAGGTTGTCAAAGACAATTATTTGAGGATGATAGGGTTTGAAAAATAGGAGCGTAGGCCCACTCGCCAAGCCCAAGGAAAAGGTAAGCCTAGTGAGACGCCCGAGTCCCTGGCACCGGCCCGAAACGGAAGCCCAGTTCGTTCGCCCCAAGGGCCAATAACAGGACGACCGAGCCCATGGCCTTGTAAACTTAAATCATACACCAGAAGTGGGAAGTAGGATAATTCCCAATAACAACTTATCCGATAAATCAAACCGAATCTCACCAATGAGGGAAGTAGGATAATCCTCAATGACTGCTCCCTCATTATCCCTTATTAATCCTGCAAGAGCGGCGCTGCGTAAAATACCCCAACCAATGGGAAAGAATCCTTACCACCATTCAATTGGGAATAACATATGCTATAAATACCAGGTCACCCCATCGGTGAAAGGCAATGCAAAACATTCGCCCCAAGGCCTATCTTTCTCTCGTGGAGGAACTGACCTCAGCACTGAGCGCCCACCCCGCAAAGCCCTCGCCACCCTCCTTCTTTCTTGTTTTTGCAGAGGAGTCCCACACTCAGAGCCCGTGATCGCCCAAGAATGTCCCGGCCCGCCCCAACGACCCCAACACGCTCCGTACCCTGGCCCATTGAAAAGGCATCATCACTGGCGCCGTCATGGGAACAATACCTTACAAATAAAGCCGATATTTCAAGAATCGATATCAACTCGGAACACAAGCAGGAGCAAAGCCAATCCTCCAAGGATGCAGGACCAGCTAGGCGACGTAGATAGCCGACCTCCCGAGGCGTTAGAAACAATGCAAGCCAACACGGATGAGGTAGAGGCACTCCGCCTCACCAACCAACGCCTGATAGGAGAGTTAGGCCGAACCCACTGTAGAGGACCGCGGAGGCGCGACAAACTAAGGAAGCCCATAACATCACCCCTCACGAAGGGCAACCACACCTCAGCACTCCCCGATGTGCTGAAACGGAAGCAGAATCCAGCCGAGCCAGGGGGCACGGACCACACGTAACCCCGGAGAGGAGGGCAACGAAGCAACACTCGGGGGACACGTCGAAAATGATGAACTAAATCCCCCTCAGCAAGCAATGGGGGAGCGATCGTGGGAGCAGAGGTTCAAGGGCCTCCAGCAAGAGCTCAGCTGCATGAATGAAGTTGAGAAGGACGAGCTCCTGACTCTATGGACACCTTGGTACAACAAACTGAGTTCCCGTTCACAGCCGAGGTGCTCCACTTCCCCCTTCCAGCGAAGTTCATAATGCCGCAAATAGAAGCGTTCGATGGTGCCAAAGATCCCATCGATCATCTCAACACTTATAAGAATCAAAACGGAGCTACGGTATCGTGTGTGTCCCGCATGTGCTGCAGCTTCGCTTATCACGCTAAAAGGCCCAAACTCGCTCGTTTAATAGGCTTCCACCATCATCGATCTCCTCATTCAGAGACCTCTCCATTGCATTCGTCTCCCACTTCATTGGAGCCAGAACGCACAAGAAGCCGAGTTATCACCTACTGACCATAAAGCAGCTCGGCAGAGCTTCAGGATCTTATGTCCGCAGGTTCAACGCGAGTCTCGATAGTAGATATACCACGAAGTTCAAGTATTACCGCATTCATCGTTGGGCTAGGAGTGCAGTCAAAAGATTTGATGTTTTCCATCTCAAAGAATCCTCATGCAAGCATGGTCGAGGTGCTCGCTAAAACGGAGAAGTATATTAATGGCGAGGAAGCCCTCATATCCAAGAAAGGAAGCTCTTCGGCCCATAAAGAGAAAAAAGGATCGATAGCTGGCTGTGGGACTAGAGCTCCTACTGTACAAAGAGACCGGAGGAGGTCCCAAAGAAAAGACAGAGAATCATCCCCGGAAGATCGTGAAACCCCGTAGAGACTGCGCCAGTCCACCTCGCAACCGAGTCAGCGACATCAAGACTCACCTGGCGGCTCAACCTCCCCGACGCACACAAGTAGTGTCGCAGGGTCTCACATGAGGTGACAACACCGAACAGCTTTTAAGACGGCCGTCCCATGAGGTCGGGACCACCAAGAGATAACACTCGGGCATTCGAGTTCCAGAGGACCACCCGCATCGAATCTGACGACGTGACATGTTCTGTGAAGGAAATAGGAATATTGACCGGCATGATATCTCCGCCGCTTCGTAGCATCTGAAAGCCAGGATCAACCTCAACAACCACCGCCCCCTCGGTAGACAACAACTCAACACCAACAAATTCCTCAGAGAAATCCATGATTCTGAGGATTTGCAGGAGGGGGAGTCCAGCCGCTTAGGAAGGCCCCATTCGTGGTAAAGATCGCCCGAGAGCTAATGGAAGCACAAGCTATGAACCAAACTATCGCGACTGACACACCCATAACGTTTCCTTGATCAAAGGATGCCAACATCCCCATGACGATCCTTCGTAATGCGGCACCGCGGGCTAACAAAACCATCCATCGGCCCGTCGACAATGGAGTTCACCGACATCATCTTCGCAAATGACCTCTCGACATAAGACGACATCTGGTGGAAAGCCTGAGCCGCCAAGACCCACCCGCGAAGATCTCCTCCGAGAAAGTACACTGGGGCTCAATACTGTGCTCACTTGGGAGACCCTGTCAAATGCCACAAATGACGCTGGAGGTTTCGCAGTGTATGCCCCATCTGCTTATAACATGTTATTAGGTAGGCCCTCTCTCAACGCCATAAAGGTCATTCCCTCCGCTTACCATATAATGATCAAGTTTCCTACCACAAGCAGAGTAGGGATGGTTCGAGGAGACCACCGTGTGGCAAGGGAGTGTTATTTGTCATCCGTGAAGCAAAAAGCAGTCGACAACATATACTTGGACGAGCTCGACATGTGCGACAAGGTAAACACCCGACCGAGCCTCTAAGAGCCGGGTTCGTACCGCTGATGATAACCGAACACCTCGCCTACATCACCTGGGCTCTGGGCGACGAATTTCAAAAGTCTCCTTACTCCACCCGATGATGCAATAAGGATGTGTCTTCGCATGGAAGCAGGCGGATATGGGAGGAATTGATCCCGCCATCATTACACACAAACTAAACATCAGTCCATCTTTCAAACCAATCAAGCAAAAAAGAAGGAGCTTTGCTCCGGAAAGGCAAAAAGCAATCAACAAGGAGGTCGCCAAGCTCCTCCAAGCATGGGCAATCAGAGAGCGAGCACCTCAATGGTCACAACGTCAGACGGCCAAAAAGAAATGAAAGTGGCGACTTTGCATCGACTTCACTGACGTCAACCGAGCATGCCCAAAAGATAGCTTTCCTCTACCACAGATCGATCTCATCGTAGATGCCACAGCCGACCATGAACTCCTTAGTTTCATGGACGCTTTCTCCGGCTACAACCAGATCAGCATGGATCCCGACGACCAGAAAGACCATCACTCGGGCAAGGGACCTATCATATCGAGCGATGCCTGGGGCTAAAGAACGAGGAGCTACATACTGCAGGCCGCGAACAAGATGTTCCGTATTGAAATAGATATCCATGGAGGTGTACATGGGATGACATATTGGTAGTCAACTTCACGTACCAGCTCCACATACCTCATATGTCCGAGGCATTCCAGATCCCGGTGAGAATACAACATAGTCAACTGCACTCCAAATGCGCCGCTGAGTCTCACTAAAATTTTAGGTTTTATAGTCAACAACGAGAATCGAGTAAATCCAGACAAGGATAAAGGTTTCAGGCTCGACATGCCGCCACCCATCAAACATAAAGGAGGCCAGGTCCAACGCCTAACTGAAGAATGTTCGCATTAAGCCATTCAGATCCAAGGCAAGCCGATAAATGTCATCCCTTCTTCCGTGTTCTAAAGAGTTTTTCTACGATACACATCACGAAGAAGCCGTTCTCGCATTGAAGACTTATCCGAGCTCTCCCCCATCCTAGTAAGCCCCCGTATGAGAACTCTTACTTCAGACTGCGCTTCGCATTTCATTCAAATACTGGCCTTATCGTGTAGACAAAGACCGAGTAATCGCATCATGTCTACTATCAGAGCCGAGCTCCTGAGAGAAGCAAGATAGGTACCCAAAGACGGAGAAACTAACCCGGCATTGCAACTCGCAGAAATTAAAGCTCCGCCTTATTTTCAAGCCCACACCATTGAAGTCCCAACAGAATACCCGATGAAGCAAGTTCTACACAAACCAGAGACATCAGGAAGGCTGATGAAGTGGGCCATAGAGTTGAGCGAGTTCGACACGTGATAGCAACCGAAAACTCGTAATAAAAGGGCAGCCTGAAGAAGGCGATGAGATTCTCGAAAAGGGCAAGTTTGAGCTCCCAGATTATCGGGCCCCCATGAAGTGATCAAAAGTGGGTCTAAGGCATACAGATCGCATTACCCTGAATTGAAAAGATCCATGCGGTGTTTCATGTCCATGCTACGAGGTACTCAATCGATCTCACATGTAGCCCTTCTGAGACAATTGAGTCGAGACCGATTCGATGGATAAGAAGAGCCAAGAGAGATTTCGCTCGTGAAGTGAAAGAATTAATCGAACAAGAAGATTCCGCTTAGTCAAAGTGTCAGGATAACCACAAGACCGGTCGCTTACTGGGGAAAGGAAATCTGCAGTTAGTCAGATCCACAACTGTTTCGACTATGTAAATTTGAGGACAACATTTTATTGGCTGAGAGTTTAACGCACCAAAAATACTTAGAATTTTTATAATAGCACTATTATATATTCCGGTATAATCGAGCCAACTCGTATTGGGAATTGTTAAATGAATATTGATTAAATGATTATATGCTAAAATGAGATTTATCAATCCGAATAAACTCAAGTGAAAAAGAAAAATATGGAAATTGTAAAATGGGGACCTAAGGGTCAATCAGGAATAAGTTTATATGTTCAAGTGAAATTAGGAGAAATAAAATGAGCAAGGGGAAAATAATAGGAGACTTAAATGAGAAATAATAGAGAAATGGAGGGACTCAAATATAAAAGAAATAAAGAAAAGAAAAATCAAGGAAAGGGCATGCGGCATGTAGAAGAGGGAGGAAGCTTCCTCCTTTTGTGCGACGACATGCGATCCAAGAAAAGGAAAAAGAAGAAAGAGAGTGCGCAAACCATTTTTGAGAGGAAGAGTTAGAGAGAGGCCTCTACTCTTCTCTCAGCCTTCCGACGATCTAATTCCATCGGCTTCACAAGAAGAGGGAAAGTCCTTCCGTGGACAAGAGTCGCAAGTGTAGACCTAATCAGGATTTGACAAACTCCAAGTGGTAGGTCTCCTCCTACTTGGGTTATTTTCTACCCTAAGGGTTGTGTGGTGGTTATCTTGCCCTGAGGGGAATGTCTGGTCAGATTTTAAACCACGGGTTTCACACATCGTGGCAAGGCACACATCCGCACCTTAGAACCCGATTGGGGTAAGAAATAAAGGGAATTTGCAGTGAGTCCTCTCTCGTAATTGTAGCCACATCAATGAACTGATGGCTTTTTAATTTCTCACCCTGACCCCATAGCCTAAGTTATGGCCCTTGATCTTAGATAACAAGTAGTTCTACCACACAAATTGCCTAAGGCACCTCAACAGTGGCACCCCTACTAAGGCACCCCAACCAAGGCACCCCGCCCACCTCAACCAATGCACCTAGGCCAATGACCACCTTGGCCAATACACCTCGACCAATACACCCTACCATGCACCAAAGCAAGACACCTCAAATGCTGCACCTCAAATTTGTCAAAGCCGCCTACCGGGTTTGACTAAGCGCATCTAACTTCGAAAGGTCATAACTTCTTCGTCCGACTGCTTAAGGTGTTCTTGACTCTATGGAAAGCCCATTGAGTCAAGAATCCATTCAAGGCGTCTATAGGAGGACAATAGTGAGCTTAGACAGGTCAGATGAGCTCGTACAGGTCAGGACACCTTGGCTGGGCTCAGTCAAAATTTCTACCGGGTGTGACTATCAAATACGTGCACCCCAACTCTGAGATGTCATAACCCTCTTCGGGTCCGAACACCGTTCAGGTGTTCTGACTCTATGAACCCAACAGTCAAGATGATGTTAGAATTTTTAATTTCTCAATTTAGAATTCTATGCACTGCCATGGTCCTTTGCATCGAGGTCAGTCACTACTCGGTGACTACGGTGACTCCAACTTCTGCAACACAACTTCTTCGTCCGAACTCCATTCGGGGTGTTCTTAGACTTATGGAAACACTGAGTCAAGAATCCATTTATATATAGCTTGTCGAATTGAACTCAAATTTAACTCCAAAATCAATCCTAACCAAAACCACTAAAGACGCACGAATAATATTGTTCTTTAATGGTTTAAATGTGTCACGAGGAGGAAAGCCAACCGAGATCGAGATTCGAGGATTGAACTCAAAAGTGCAAAGCCGGGCTTGTTCTAACGACTTCGCTCCTCGCTTCAAGTTTTTGCATGCCTGCTCTATATTTCCTATTCTCACTTCAATATTTGAAAGGCTTGTTCTAAAATGCATAAAAAGCATATTAAATCGCTTTTAAATGATTTAGAAGGAATCGGATTGTAAACGCTTCGCAGATTTAAAACTTTTCATGACTATTGAGCTTAATCCATTTATACAAATGTACATATGGTAATCAGATTTCATATAAAAGATCTGAACGCCTTAATGTAATGTTAACCGCTTAGTTCAGATATGATAGATCAGTATACCACTAAGGTTCAAATAGCAAGATCGTGAACGATTGTATTGGATGTCATCCGATCACAGCCCCAAATGACCGCATTCCAGAGGTTCACTAATCTCGATTTTTAATAACCAAATAAGAGCCCACGACCGCATCGCGGTTATAAAATCGCTTATACGGCCGCACTGCAATGACCGTACGATGACTTTATATCCTGCATCGAAGACAGCTAAATTCGCAGCAGATAATCAATCGGGACGCAGATAACTAAATTGATTTTAGAGCATATTCAATTGACTCAGATCAGGAAATATCATCATGAAAGGATTGGGATGATCAATGAACTATAACTAATCAGAGTATATAACAAATATACGTATTATATTTCATCAATTTCATCCATAAAGGCTCAAAGTTTCAATCAAGCAATCGCATTGATTCGACGAATCGGAAATCGAGGAATGGATTTTAGATGTAACCACTAAGCATGAAAATGCTACCGTGATTGCTTTTACCAATGCGCAGGTAATCGAAAGTGGATAGATAAATGATCGAAAACTGACACAAGATCGAGGAGCCGAGTCATAAAGAAGGAAATTCCCTTGGGAGACGTCCGATACGTGCATTCATTTCACGTTTTCGATATCGATATTATGTAAAACAATTTGAACTCTAAACATCTATTTTTGTAAATCATTTTGAAAAGGCTTGAATGTCTCTTTGTCAGAATGATTTCGTTAAACGAATGTTTATGCTCGCTTAATTTTTGAAATCGTTTCCAAGAAAGATATGATTTCGAGTGATTGAGCGATAATGTGGCATTCTGTGGTTCTGCCTCTGATCCGCCAAACGACCTGCCGGTGAATGGGGTCCCACATCATGCCTAGGTTTGAAGAGCTCAATCAAGCCAACTCAGCAGACAGCTTTCGAGAGCCGGGCCTTCCAAATTTCAAGCATTTTAGCCTACAAACCTCAAGAAATTCGCCAGGAGCTCAACTACTCAACTCAGTAAGCCCATATAGCCTTCGATTCAGATAGCTCAAAGTGAGCAAAACAGACAGCTTGTTATGGAAGAGAAAAGGGTAAAAACAATGAGACGTGAAATCAGGTATCTTACGAGAGCAACGTTACATATATCCCGGGTTCAAAGCCCGACGTAAAAAAATAAAAATAAAAATAAAAACAAGCAAAGTCATATAAAGGAGTTCAAGGCCACATGTGAGCGGCCCCATCAGAGGTTTGCTCTCCGCAGCAACCAGGGCGACTCTTTCAAATTTCCACATCAGTGGATGTCAAAGTTAGGATCCAAACCCGAGTAGGCACTAGCAGCCTTCCTTTGAAAGGCAAGCCATCCAAAAGCCCATCGAAAGTGCCTGGCCATCCTCAAACTCGCTATAGCCCGTCTCGAACAACCAGAGTTTCGTCTCCTCGAAGGTCACCAGAACCCATGGCACTCCCTCGCCAAAGGCTCAACGCAGCTTCGCAGCCTCGTGGCTTCGCCACTCGGCCCGTCCCAAGAGCGCCGCGACACGCAGCCGCTCCTGGAAGAACACGAATTCTTCCCAATGGGCCTCGCGCCTTACTCGGGGATGATCGCAGCCTCATCCCCGACTACCTAAAGCCTGGGCCCCGCAACCCGCAGCTCGTCCCTAGCCTTCAGTCATCCCAGTAGCCCGCAGTCCGTCCATGACTCCCGAAGCTCAACCCTGGGCTACTTCAGCTATCCCGAGCCTTTTCTCACTCACCTTCGTCACAATGACGTGGTATGCCCCGTGACCTGACTGCTTCACTAGCCTCCTCCATCATATTCTGCACTTGATTTCGTAGCTCAGCCGTCGGGAATAAGAGCAACGCCCTGATTCAGACTCGCGCCTGGGCGCGGCCCTCGCTCAATCCGCCCCTTGAAGAAAACTCTTCAAATGAGGCAGCCACCGCGACACCCAACTTAAAGTCAACATTTAACTCCGAACCCAAGATAAAAGGCATACAACGACACCTGAACTTACAAAGGCGGTAATCTCCCGAAAGCGACGTATTTCGCTTCAACAGCAGGCACCCGACCCTCGAGGTTCATTCCCTGAGGATTTGACGAGACCACGCCACACCGTAGGCTCCCGCATCGAAGAGCAAGGACCGCTCTATCCCGTCGCCTTCCTGGCAAGCTCCTCCGCCTTCCGCCTCGACGAAGGAGGCTCGCGCCCCACGAGGAGGACTCCAAACAAGAATAGTACGACCAATCCTGAGGCTCACAGCCCTTCCCGAGGAGTCTTCGCCTCAGAAGGCAGCCGCAGCGAGGTCGCGAACTCGTGGCTCTAGGAACCCTGACGGCTGGCGCGTGATCACTCGCCCCAAAGACTCGACGGCGTATGCGAAGAAGAAGACGATCCCAACTTCGGGACTTTACCCCAGACTCCGGCGCCTTCACAAGAGAGTCCACATTTTCCGCTTCACACCCGAGACTTCCGGATGTACCTTCTCCACTTAGCCAAAAGCTTCCTTACTGGGCTTGATAAACAGAGGCCCACTGCGAGAAAGCTTCATAACCCAGGAGGCGCGGAGGCCCTAAGGTGGCAGGATCGAGGACCTCGAACTTGAAGATCCGGGAATATCCGACCGATGGCCCGGAGTAAGCGCGCTAAGGCACTTAGCCAACTCCCGCTTTATGACTTCGTTTCGGCCGAGATCAGTGGCAAACACTGAAGACATGCCTAATCTGCACTAGCGATACCCTATAACTTAAGAAAGATAGACCAAACTAAACCAAAGCGTATGCTCACGGAAGATTCTCGTGGATGGCCCAGCACGAACACCCGTAGATCATCCTTATCAAGGGGATCAGATTCCCAATCATACATCGATTAAGAAGTAACGCTCCTTCCAAAGTCTACGCCTTCCAAAGTCTATGGGAGGATGGAAGGTCCGAGATAATCAGAGGAGCACCGGCACACCTGGAAAGATAAAGAAAGCCCTCGGAGGCCTCCTTCACACTAAAGGTCGGGAGACGAGCTATCTTGGGAACAGAAGCCGCTTTTCTGCGAAGAAACCAGCCGATCGAATACCGAATTGGTAGTTGAAGGGCGGGCGTTGAAATGTTGCAAAACTCTTTTTATGAAGGGGTGCAGAGGGAAACGAAGGCC
The DNA here is from genome assembly GCA_016808115.1 of Tetrastigma voinierianum. NCBI lineage: Eukaryota > Viridiplantae > Streptophyta > Magnoliopsida > Vitales > Vitaceae > Tetrastigma > Tetrastigma voinierianum. The sequence continues at coordinate 649,438 of JAEQBH010000022.1, forward strand.
GTTGTCAAAGGCCACCTCGAAGAAACACACCATCTTAAGCACTTGGACCACGTAGGAAGTCAAAATGTCGGGAGACCAGACCTGGACACCAAAAGGGGGCCTATAACGCCTCGCGAAAGTTGCTCCATACAAAGGCTCGGTCACGCTGAGTCCACGCAAAACGTGCACCGGTACGACCGGATATTCCAATCTCCCTGGTATTTAATCTCATCAATTTTCCCCTTACCCCTGTCTAAGGGAAAAGGGGGTTCCCCTGGAGCGTCTTGAAGAACAACCCCGATTGAACGATCGAAGGCGCCACCGGGTCATGCCATTACTGAACCAAAAGCGACGAGTCCTTATCCTATGTGCAAAGAAGAGGAATGACTCAGACCCATGAGAGTAACAGGTAATAAGAACAAGACCTAATCAAGCTGGCCCTAGCGTTCTGCTATGTCTCTCGAAAAGACACAAAAGGAAAAAAGACACTCTAGTCTCAGGAACATAACAGAAAAGGCTACCTCAGGCAAGTATCCACAAAACGCCAAAAGAACTGCGCTGGATGATCGAGCGAATGTTAAGGAAGAAGCCCAAACTCCACAGAGAAACAAAAAGTCGAATCGAGGGGAACCTGAGCGAGCGATTAGAGAGGATATTCTTGGAAGAAATTGAAGAATTTGGAAGAAATGGGCGTGAATAGAAAAGTCATTATTATCTGAAGACATATGATGGCGACAAGCTAACGAACCAGCCTGACAAACATGTGGAAGTCGAGTCGATTTAAGCGATCACGGCCCTTGCACGCTCTCACCGTGACGAGTGGGAGCAAGCGATGAGTTTGAAAATAGGTGTTCAGGCCCGCTCGCCAAGCCCGAAGGAAAGGTAAGCCCGGTGAGACGCCCGAGTCACGGCGCATAGGCCGAAGCGGAAGCCCTGGATTCGTTCGCCCGGGCGATAACATGGGCGATCACAGAAAAGCCCATGTTACGTAAATCAGCAAATCACACCCGGTGAGTGGGGATAATTCCCAATAATAGCTTATCGGAATCGTCGAGCCGAATCTGTGGGAAGTAGGATAATCCTCAATATTTGCTCCCTCATTATCATATTAATCGATGGCGATAAAGGCAAAAATACCCGTCGATAGAAAAGTCATACCATCGATTGGGAAAAACGTATGCTATAAATACCGGAGTCACCCCACATCGGTGAAAGGTACTATAAGACAGAAATTTAATTTACGGAAAAATGGCAAATGTCGTAATTTCGATTACAAGATTGTTATTCGGTTAAAAAATCAGTAATTTTTCTCTAGATCTTGGATGATAAAACGGATTTCACAAGTTAGAATGGAATCTCGTGAAATCTAGCTAGCACGTAAAATTTTGTCGAATTCTGAGACAATCGAAATTTACACGTTTTTCGAGGCATTGCATTCGGGTGCCGTAAAACGATTTTCGATGCGACGAAAGTCACATATAACAAGTACACATGTGCCATAAGTGGCATGATTAGAGAAATGATGAAAATGGACGGTCGAGATAGTGCCGAATATCAAAACAGGAAAATGAAGGGACATAATGGTCATTTAGAGAAAAGTTTAAGTCACTAAAGGACAAAAGAAGCATAGTGGCCCGTGTACCCAAATCAAAGGGAAAAACGTGGAAAGAAAAAGGGAGACTTACAGTGAGGTTTGAAATCCATTTTTAGAGAGAGAGTGTCTTACAAGCACCTGCAAGTTTCTGCTTGCTTGTTCCAGTCGCGGTCTTCGGGACAAGGGAGCGCTCCTGCGCGGAGGGCCGGCGTGAATGCCGGTTTAGGGAGTTTTCTCAAACTCCGAGAGGTAGGGGTTTCTCCCTACTTGGGTTTTATTCTTCGGTTAAGTACCTTGTAAATGTTTCGGTTGATTGAGGCCTTGAACGGCCGTTTGATCGGTCCCAAACCTTGGGACCGGGTGGATGATTTTGAAATCCAAATGTAGCGGCCCAGTGGCGCCATGGGCATTGGGTGGTTGAATGTTGCATTTTGTGATAAATCATGGATTGATTTGAATGAGGCGAGGAAATGGCGTGAAATACGGAGTTCACAAAGTGAGCGGAAGTGAATGGATGTGTTTGAGCGAAGTAAAACCTAGGTTTTTACTGTTCCTAGGAATAGTGACACGAAAATATATTTTTGTGTGAATATGTGTTTGGTTGAGTGATTCAAGTGGAATTGCTCGTGTATGATCATTAGCCCAAGGGAGCTAATTTTGATGTATGAATTGATTTATTTCATGACATGATTGTATAATTGGATATTATGTGGATATGTGCATGTTTACATATTTGCATGATTAGGCGTATTGGAATTGGCATGCATTCCATATACCTTTGGAACATCCTGAGACTATAGGAGTTAGTGCATGAATGAGTCTAAGAAAGAAGCCAGTTTGGAGGAGTAGTCTAAAATATTAATTATCGGAGGGTAGTCCAAATGAAAAATATCAATCGTCGGAGCGACCCAATTGATATTCATCGGAGGGTAGTCCACAAACAAATAATATATCAATCGTCGGAGCGGCCCAATTGATATATATTCATCGGAGGGTTGTCCACAAACTAACAAAACAATAATTCTCATACGAGGCTTAGGCGAGTATGAGAGAGTCGGTGAGGACTCGGGATTTGAGTTGGTCATGTAGACATTCAAGTAGGATCATGCATTTGCTTGAATGTATGTTTATTTTGGGTATTGCATTGCACTTAGGTGGAGAAGTAGCCTACTTAGGGTGATTCACTACTAAGCATTAGCTCACCACATTAGGGATACTATTTTAATTAAAGGGAGCGTGCGAGGAGACGGCTAGATCTTTAGAGGCAGCTTTAGAAGAAAATGGGATTGTGGCTTTGGCTTTGATGATGTTTACATGTTAAATTCAGTATTTTTAATATATGTTGTATAAGAGTAAAACATTGAACTCTTAGAACTATTGGATATAGTTGGTATGTTTTTATGGATATTGTAGTATGGAGCTGAAGTGATTTTACATCCATATTTGTATCATTGTGATTACCAATGGACTACTTAGGACAAGTTTCATGCAGTGTTTATTTGGGTGGCTCCCGTGCAAAGGGACTGCGCCGGGTTTTAGTGGCGTCGGGTAACCCGACATCCACTTGTATTCAGTGGGTTGACGGATAGTCAACGAACCCCCGGGAATGGGGCATCACAGCTACGCAAAAACATTCGCCCTCTAAGCAGTCTATCTTTTCTCTCAAGGAGGAACTGACTTAGGCATCGGAGCGGCCACGGGCGATGCCCTCGCCGACCCTCCTTCTTTCTTGTTTTTATAGAGGAGTCCCACACTCCGCTTTGCGGATCGGCCAGTAACGATCGATTCAGCCCAGCAACCCCAAACACACTCCGGCTGATTCGGTTGAAAAAGGCATCATGTGGAGGGCTTGGGAATCTCCACAATCCACATTAGTGTTTAGGACTCAGGAGCACTTGTGGCTAATTTCAAAGTACAACCATAGAAAAATTGACTTTCATAGGCAATAAGTGAGCAGACTTTGTCACAATTGCTCTTGAGCACTTCTAGTTAACTATGATATTAGTCACAAGTACTCTTGAGTCTAGAACACTAATGTGGATTTGTAGATTCCTCATGTCCTCAAATGCTTTGTCTCTAACAACCTCTTATAGATGCTAAAGAACCAATTGATTTCCTACTCAAAGCATCAGGTACTGCATTTGCCTCCCTTGGATGATACCGAATGATACAATCCCAGTCCTTGAGTAACTCTATCCATCTCCTTTGCCTCATGTTCAATTCCTTTTGGAAAAACAAATACTTCAAAATTTTGTTATTTGTATATATCTCACAAGTTTCACTAAAAAGAAAATGTCTCCAAATTTTGAAGACAAAATAACTACAACCAACTCCAAATCATGAGTTATGTAATTTCGCTCATAAGGCTTCAATTGTCAAGAAGCATAAGTCAAAACCTTCCCATCTTGAATAAGTACATAACCCAAACAAGATATATCACTATACACTACCAATCTACTTGAACCTGAAGGAATAGTCAAAATATGAGTTGTCATTGATATTTTCTTTAACTCTTGGAAGTTATGTTCACAATCATCAAACCATTCAAATTTAACCCCTTTCTGACTAAAGGTAAGGCAATCTTAGAGAACCTCTCAATAAAACGCCTATAATAAGCCAAAATGTTCTAAGAAGCTTTTGATCTCCGTCATAATACTAAGTCTCCTCCAATTTGCTACAACATTTACTTTCCCTTGATCAACTGAGATGTCATCCTTAGTTACCATATTCCTAAGGAAAGAGACTTTATTTATTTAGAATTCACACTTCTTCAATTTAACATATAACTATTTATCTCTTAGGGTCTACAATACAATAGTCAAATGTTACTCATGCTCCACCCTACTCCTAGAGTACACCAAAATATCATCTATAAAGAGTACTACAAACTAATCCAGATATTGTTTGAATATCTTATCTTTTAAGTTTATAAAAACAATAGGTGTCATACTCAAATCAAAAGGCATAACCAAAAACTCTTATTGCCCATTCTAATCCGAAAACTAGTCTATGGTACATCCTCACTCTTCACCCTTGGTTGATTACTCGATTGAATATTGATCTTAGAAAACAAACAAGAACCTTGAAATTGGTCAAACAAATCGTTTATTTGAGGGAGAGGATACTTGTTTCTTATTGTTACCTTATTTAGCTTTCTAGAGTCAATGCTAAGCATTATTGACTCATCTTTCTTCCTCACAAATAACACAAGGGCTCTCCAAGGTGAAACATGGGCCTAATAAAACCTTTATCTAACAATTCTTGAAACTAAATCTACAACTCAAGTTCTACAATTATCATCCCATATGGTGTCTTAGAGATAGGAGTTGTTCTTGGTGCCAAATCAACGTTGAATTCTACAGCTTTGTGGTGGCAAACTTGGTAAATCATTTGGAAAGATATCATGATAATCACTTATCATGGGTTTATCTTGCATCATTTCACATAGTCTAAAAGGTCCTAACAACCATTCCTGAGCAAGGAACTAGCTCGTAGGGCTTAAATCACACACGATGGTTCATGCAGAAGCTCCCCTTAAAAACTAAACTAAGGATAACCGGGAATGTTAAAAGTCACTTGTTTCCTAAAACAATAAATAGAGGCAAGATAAGAAACTAGTCAGTTAATCCCCGAAAATCATATCAAAATCTTTGAGGTTAAGAAGTACTAAGTCAATTGTCATATCTTAGACCCAATTGTCACACAAAAACTTGTAAGTATTTTATTAACCATAACAAAATCTCCCAAATGAGTAGCAACTCATAAATCAAAGTCCATGTTATCAATTGACATACCCAATAAACTAGCAAAAGCTACGAAGATGAAAGAGTGTGTTAAACCAAGATCAATTAAGGCTCTAGCAAGAAAGGTGTGGAGTCGAAGTGTACTTATTACAACATTGGAAGTAGCATGAGCAACAACTCTACGAGTCATAGAAAATACACTCCCTTGAGCCATGGGCTTCAGTTTGTCCTCTTTAATCCCCTCCTTAGGCTTCCTAAATACAACTTTCTTATTCTCTAGGCAATCTCGAATCATATGTCTCTACTTTCCACAAACAAAGCAAATCTCCTGTCTCTTTATGACATGGTTTACCCCATGATTCTTACCATAAGTAAGACAAATTTAATCTAAATTTTGTATTGCCTTTCCTTTATTCTAATTTCTACTTGGAGCAGACTTTTTCTATGCTTGATTACATGAGCACCATCACTCCTATTCCCCTTCCTTTCTCGTTCCCTATACTAATGAAGCTCTTCATTATCCTTATCTGCAATAAGGGATTTTTCTACAACCTCTTAATAAACACCAAGCTTTAGAATATATATCTTCATCTTTAGATAAAGTTTTAATTCATCTTGAAACTTTAATGCTTTCTCCTCCTCTATAGAATTCAATTGTGGGGCAAAACAAGATAATTCTGTAAATTTGGCCTCATATTAGGTCATAGTTAGATCCCCTTGTTCCGAATGAATAAACTCTCCCACCTTTTGTCACCTTACACCGTTAAGGAAGTACTTCTTATAGAAATCCTCCCTAAATTGTCTCCATGTTATGGGTCCCTCATCCTCTAATAGTCTTTTAGTCATACGCCAATAATCATTTGTCTCTTTGTCTAACATAAAGGTTGCATAAGAAGCTTTTTTTCTCCTCAGATTAGACAACAACATCAAACAATTTCTATATCTTCATAATCCAAGCCTCTATTGGACCTAAAGCACTAGAAAATTAAGTATGTGGGGCAAAAAATCTTAAAGCTATCAAAGGAGTTATCCCTAATAGATGAGGATTATCCTTGCTCATTAGTTCCAGTAGCTTTTGCCCGACGCTCAGCCAAAATCCTCAAATATCTATAAAGCCTTTCCACTCTCGAATGGAAGAGGTATATAATCATTAGCCTAAATGTTATGGGATCATGCAAGTCTCCTTGGTGGCTTGATGTCCTATAAAGAATTGTAAGGAGTAAATTAGAATTGTACATCATAATTAATAGTCACTAAGAAGCCAAATAAATAAATCATAATTGTAAGGAATAAAAGGAATCTGGATGAAATTGAAACTTAAACTAATGCATCACTCATCTATTCCCAAAGGTAAACTAACAAATTCTCATCAAGATCATAACCTAATACTCTAATACCATTTGTAATGGCTTTAAAAGATATTGATTTGTTAAGAGGAACTCAAACTTATATAGAGCCAGAAACTTTTCCCCTAGCCATGGAAGTAATAAACATCCCCCTTCTACAGACACAACATCTTCGTTGTGTCTAATAGAATTGGGGGGCCAAATTGAATAGATTAACACCTTTTAAGGGACCAAATAGACCCTTGACATTGTGGTTCGAGATCGGATTTGATACCATTCATAATGACCCACATCCCCAACCATGTAAATATTGTCCTCTTTGGGTCCTCACAGTTTAAAATGCATTTATGAAGTTAAGAGGAACCCGTACTTATATAGCGTCAGGAACTTTCCCCTTTACCCGATGTGGGATGTGACATTAGTGTCCTATATCATTGAAAAGGATTTTAGTTCTATCTCCTCTATCATTGAAAAGGTATAAGTATTTGAAATTGGACTGATGTTGTGAATACTATTCCATATCTATGACGTGTATTTGCATATCTGATGTTGAGTATTATTCTCTAAAATGTCTTCCTGACTTTTTAAGTAAAATGCAAACTCAAGATTCCTAGATATAGAATATGCCACTTAACTTTTGTTCAGCATGAGGCATATCTACTCTTGAGGAATAGGATATGATGTTAAAGATGTGTAGTTGGTTTTCAAGTTTTTTTCTTATTGTATTCTCCTCTCTGTTGTTTTTCTTGTGTATTCCAGCAACAACAAAAACGTAACAATATCTCATCAAACCACAAAACATCTTCTTTTTTATTAGAGGCACTCTTAGTGCCAGCATGAATATAACTTTCCATTTTTTTCTTTTTTTCTTTTCCCTTTTTTTTTTTTTTTTTTTTTGTATTACTGTATTCTGCCATGGAACTTGTGTTCACCGAAATATTTCATACATGGCTTTCCTTTTCTCATATATAAAGTTTTTAGGGAGTCCACGAAGTGGATATATAGGTCTGGCTTTTTTGTCTCTTTTTTTTAGTTGAAAAGCAGCCCTTTCATCTCATTACTAGTTCCACGAAGACAGCTTGTTCGAGCTTTCATAATCCTCTTTAGGTGACAACTGACCATCTATATAGTATTCCTTTTATTTTTATTTATTTTATGTTCATGTATGTTTTATCTGCAATAAAAGTAATGAGATCATATCAAGGGAGTTGAAATTTGCATTTTGGGGATTCGCCTGCATGTTTTGCTTGTTGCTCATCCTTCAGAAACTTCTAATGACATATGAGAGAGATTGCCTGCAGTTAGGTTATTATTGGAATCAACTCGAAGATAGATTACATATATAATTTAGTGGTGAAGTTCTTTGATCAGGATATTGTGTTATTGCTGGGGGCATTTCTGTTGAGCAAATTACTTTTCTGGGGGGTGGATGAAAAAACAGGAATTGTTTGGTTGCTCACAACTGGCCATGCGAAGTCTTTCTTCCTCGAAGTTGGATCAACAAGCGCCAATGCCTAACATGATCAATCATTCTATTGTCTAAAAGAAACTCAAAATCTCAATAGGATTAGGAAATGGTACTAAGAACTATTTTCATTACTAGGGAAAGTTAAAATGTTTAAATAGTAATCATACTACTATATGTCCAAATGCTAGGGATCATAAAAAAAGCCATCTAGTATTATATTCCCATGTTGGAATGGTTACCCAGTTATAATTTGAAACTGTTTGGTTATGATTTTGTGGATGGGCTCACCATAGCCATTCTCACCATACCTCATTATGCTAAGCTCTCTGAGATTCCTCCCAGCGTTGGTGTAAGATTTATGGATTCTGTGTTGATTGTTTCTTCATTTGTTGGAATTGATTTGATTATTTCAGTTTGGGATTTATTCATGTTTTTTTTTGTTTTCAGATTGCAGTTTTATTCTGCCTTTCATGTATGCTATGTTTGCGACGTCCTTGATGATAGCTGCTGCCATTAAAGAAAAAAATGTGTTCCCAGAAACTGATCCAAAATTGTCTTAATTTGGACCGGGTTCCTCACTGGGTTCATGCAATTAATTCTAAGGTAAGCCAGCTGATCAATATTCTTGGCAAATCGATTACCAAAGAAGGGAATCTTGAGCATGTTTTACTGGATCTGGGGGAGGTAAAAGAATTGGAGTTCATTAGCATCGTACCTACTCTACTTAGTACAAATAACTTTTTTCTAGTACAAGATTATAATGTGGGGTGTATGCAAGAGTCACCATTGACATGACAGGTCCCTAAGCTTTGATTGAAATCCGAAAACAGTTAGTTGCTAGCAAAAGGAATCAAACAATACCTAAGCTTTTAAGCTTTGATTAAAGGCACCATTGACATGACAGATACCTAAGCTTTTGGTTCATGTGCATATTATGGATGTGTTGTTGGGAACATCATGATCCATTCCTAATGATGTCGTTCACTGTAGGTCTAAGCCCTTATGATTTTATTTTTGGATTTTTTTTCAAAAAATATTTAATACCAATCGGATGTTATTCATGTTTATATACTCATAAGCTTTTTCATTCTTAACCGATATGAGATATTATGGGATTTTGGACATACACCCAATAATCCTTCATTCAAATCAAAATTTTTCTTATCTTTCGTTATGTTTGGACACACCTATTACATGAAGCAATCAGGGATCACCACTCACCAAACCATTTTGTTCGATTTTCACTCATTTTATTAAGCTTGAACCCTGTTTTAATACCACTTGGTAGGAAACATCATGGATCCATCCCTATCCATATTGGTATGATATTTTGGACCTAAGCTCGCATGGTTTTGTTATCTATACTTATATATTTATAAGTCTTTCTATTTTGAACTGATATGAGACATTATGGAACTTTAGACTCACACCTAATATGTGTTTTTTGTCGATGGGAATAAGACGACGCTTGTTAAATTTGTGGACCTAGCTGGCAAGGAGTAAAGCTAATTATCACTTAAATGTTATTCATCACCTCTTCACAAGGTTGGTAATTTTTTTTTTTGAAAAACGAAATTTCATTAATTCAAAATAGCAATGTATTATATCTTCAAAAGGATGGTACTTAGGACGACTATTTCTCTACATTAGATTATGATCCAACTATTTTTGTTTTTATAGATTGGACTTGTTTTCTAGTTGTGTTGCGTGTAGGATGAATTTGGAACCTTCAATTTCCAATTAAAAAAATTGAATCTCTTATTGCTGAAATTTTACTTTCAATCTTTTAAAAACATATAAATTAAGTCCTATAAAAAATCTCGTTCCTTTTTATAAACATTTCACAGGCCACCATTAAAAGGATGTACATGATGAGCAATCAAAAAACTTGGCCATCGTGGCTTGTGCCAACCAAGCGTTCATAGCGTCATTGATTCGAGAGAAAGACATTGTCAAGTGAAATGATTTGAGAGGTGTAGGATAAGTGGGAGCCGGAAACGGCAGAAGTGAAATACCACTACTTTTAACGTTATTTTACTTATTCCGTGAATCGGATGTGGTTAGTAGATTCTAAGAGACGGGGGAAGCCCGTTCGATAGCATGCATGCACGCAAGCATCAAAAGATTCAAAGCTGTTGTTTCCTAATCTTTTTCTTCGAAAACAAAAATTACATGAAAAAAAAAGGGTTATTGTGTTAAGGTGCAATGAAGCGCAAAAAAGAATAAAAATAGAAGCAAAGTTCCTCAAATCTTTTAAATATGTGATATCTCTAATAAAATAATAAAAACATGTTATGGAATAGTAATTCCCATATTAAGACAAAAATGTCTTTTATGTGTTAAGCTTACATAATTATAATAGTAACATAAGATACCGACTATGTTAATGTGAACCAAACCTTTATATAACGTAACAGATTTTTGTCTAATGTATAATAGACTTTTGCAGTATAACAAACTTTTTGTATGTTACATTAGGCAATAATCTGTTACATTTACCAAAAGAACATGTTATATTAGTCAAAAGTTTGTTACATTAATATAGTGAACATATTGCATTACTATTATATGTAAGTTGAACATATGAGGGGAATTTTTGTATTGAGTGGTTATTATTCCATTACATGTTTTTATTATTTTGTTAAAGATGTCACACATATTTCAATAATTTGGAGAACGTTACTTCTATTTTTATTCTTTTTTATATTTCGCAGCATCTTAACATAACCTTAGCCGCCCCTCCCTTCATATTCTCTCATATTATTCTTTTCTAACACCTCTTCCTCAAGCAATGAAGTGTGATTTTTTTTGTCATCTTTGGTTTGAAAATCACTCATCTACATCCCTTTCTTTCATTTTCTTACTTAATAAAATGGTTATTTCACAAATATTTAGGTTTTCTCTTGTTTTTCGGGTTGTCACCGTCTAATTACGGCATTTGATTTGTCGTCGCGAGGTTTGTTACGATGTGGTATTTTTATCGTCTTATTACAGTGCTTTATTTGTGTGAGGGCGATTCAAATAAGCAAAGCGAATTCAATTAATCGAAAATATCAGATTATGATCGTTAGTATGTTGAAGAACTAGAGTCGTAGATATTCTAGTCACTATATTATTAAATTTATAGATATTGTTTCATTATTTATGATTTTTAATAATTTGTATATTGGATCTATCAATCTATTACAAATTTAAATCAATAAAATTATTTTTCCTTTAAAAAAAATAATAAGCCATCTCTTGTTTACGTGGAACTATTAATAAGCTCTTTGATTATGAAATAAATTCCAAGAAATTGTTTTCTTTCATTATTTATGTCTCATTGTTCTCATACTTGGTAATAGGGTTTGAAAAATGGGCTCGCAGGCCCACTCACCAAGCCCAAAGAAGTGGCGCGCCCAATGCAATACCTAGTTCCCTACTTCTGGGCATCAAATTTCAAAACGAAGGTCCTACTACTGGGCCCAAAGGACATCTGATGAATTGTAAGGCCCATATCCCGCAAATCGATTGTGATTCACAATACGTAAAATAGAATAACCCCTAACAAAGATATCATCCTACAACCCAACCAAATCTTATCAATAAGTAGAAAGGAAAATAATAACAGATCATCATCAATGATCTCCCCAATAAGGAAGGAAGATTATCTCAATAAAAATGTACTCTTTCTAAATCCATTACCAACCGATAATTATAAGAAAATCTCATCCAATGGGGAGCAAACTTAGTTACAAGACAACTGGTCGGGACATCTACTATAAATACATGGCCACCCCAAATGCAAGGAAAGGCACGCACTCTGGGACGCATACTCATATCCAAACATATGCAACACATTCGCCCCTGGGCGCCCCTTTCTCTCATAAAGAAACCGACTTAGGCACGTGAGCTGGGCCACGCGAAGCCCTCGCCAACTTCCTCTTCCTTTGTTCGCAGAGGAGTGCTACGTCCAGAGCCTGCAACCAACAGATAGCGAGATCCTACCTTAGGCCATGCATAATCCAAGAGCTTCAGATCCCAGCCCGCCTCAAAGAATCCGTAGTCCTACCCAACGACTTCGTACGCTCCAACCTAGTCTCGGCTTGAAAAAGGCATCATCGCGCCGTCTCGTGGGAACGACAGTTCCTTTTATAAATATAACTGATTTCTCGCTACTAATGGTATCAACACTAACACAAGCAGTAACGCTAATCCTCCAAGGATGCAGGATCAGCCAAGCAACGTAGACAACCGACCTCCCGGCGCGTTAGAAGCAATGCAAGCCAACACCGACGAGGTGGAAGCACTTCGCCTCACCAATCAACGTCTGACAGAACAGTTAGAACAACTCACCAGACAGATCCGACTACCCCGGGAGGCGCGACAAACTCAGGAAGGTCACGACACTGGCGCCCCCCGTGAGGGACAGCATAATGTCGATATTCCCCAAAGGGCTGAAACCGAAGCAGAATCCAACCGTGCCCGGGGCATGTGACCGTGATCACCTCGGAGAAGAAGGCAATGAAGCAGCTTCGGGGAACAGGCGCCTGAACGGAGAATCATACAATTTCAAAGATGAACACTCATAAACAGAGGTTCAAGAACCCCGAAGAAGAACCCAAGCAGCGAAGGAAGCGGTGCCGACTACCCCGACACTATGGACACCTCGGGTGCAACAAACTCCAGTCACCCCATACGCCGAGGTACTCCCACTTCCCCTTCCAAATTCAAGTTCACGCCACAGTGGAAGCATCTGGCGGGTACTGTAGACCCCGCCGATCATCTCAACACCTACAAAAACTGGAGCCGCACGGGTACTAAGACCCGGCGATGTAGCCGCACCACTCAAAGGCCCAAATTCCGCATGGTTCAATAGGACTCCCACCGTCAGCCAATCTCCTCATTCGCGATTTATCCATGCGATTCGCCTCTCACTTCATCGAGCCAGGACGCATGTAAAGCCAAGTTACCATTTCATTTACTATCAAACAGTGGTACGCAAGAAAGTTCTCGAGGTCTTATTTCACGGCTCAATGCCTAGTCTCTAAAGGTGACATATCGATTTAGAAGTTTGCGATCATCACAGCCATGGTTGTTAGTGATCACCGAAAGACTTAATGTTTTTCATATCCAAAAATCCCCAAACAAGTAATGCGTAGGTGTCGCAAAAGCCGAGAAGTATATTAATCCGTGAAGAAGCCCTCATATCCAAGAAATGGGGAAGCCTTCCACTCCATAGAGAAAAAAAGCCAGACGTACAAACGACGAGGACGTTAAGCCCCAAAAGACAAAGCGTACCGTGAAGGATCTCCAAAGAAAAAATGAAGAACAATCCCCAAAAAGGCGCGGCAAATCCCCGTAGATCGTCTCTGTCCACCCGCAACCGAGACGACGACGCTTATCGCCCCACGCCCACCCCTACACCGCGTGTCACAGTCCCGGCGCGGGCACGAAACGAACACCCCGAGATGGCCAACCCGCATGAAGTCACCCTACAACAAGAGATTAACTCCCGGCATCGCAGTTCCATAAAATTCACGAACATCGTACCTGGACGACAGATACAACTCAAGAGAGAAATAGAGTATTTTGATGGCACACACGGATAATTCCGACGCTATATCCCCCGAAAATCGCATCCAGAGTCAAGCTCGTAACTGTGTCTCGCCCCAAAGAACCACCACCCCGACAGTGATCTACACAACACCAAAGAACCCCGTGAAATCCAGTAACTCAGGAGGATTTGCAGGAGGAGACAGTCTAGTCAAGACGTAAGGCCCACTCCACGCAAAGATCGTAGTCAATCTGAGGTGTTTCGATATAGTTGCCAAAGGGTCTAAACTACACGACTCGACACGCCGATCACTTTCTCCGATTCAGATCATTGAGGGATGCCAACACCTCACGACAACCCACCGGTATTTCAGGCAGAGTGGGCCAATAAGACAAGCCTATCCGGTCCTAATTGACAACGGAGTCTCTACTGACATCATCTTGCCACAAATTTCCTCTCGATAAATGGGCATCGAAAGGGAGAAACTGGAACCCGTCAATGCTCACTTACGAGGGTTTTCCTGGGAAAAGGTATCACTCTAGGCCTAATACAACTAGTGCTCACCTTAGGAGATCCCCCATGCCAGGCGACGACCGCGACAAGGTTCCTCGTCAGACGCCCGCCTCGCTACAACATGTCACTGGGCAGCCCTCAATGCAAGGAAAAGCCATCCCCTCCGTATACCATATGATGATCAAGTTCCTCATCAGAAACTGAGTAGAATGGTCCGAGGAAACTAATCTGTGGCTGTGGAATGCTACTCAAGATCCATTTAAACAAAAGGCGGTCGACAACATATACTTGGATGAGCTCGACGTGTGCGACGAGGTGATCACCCGACCCGAGCCATCGTAAGAACTGAACCCGTGATATCGATGACAACCCTGGCATCTCGCCACATCGATCCAAGCTAATTAAGACCTCAAAAACCCCTCATCCATTTTTTAAAATAAACAAAGACGCCGCATGGAAGCAGCGGATATGGGAGGGATTGATCCTACAAGACCACTACTGTGCCGAACGTCAGCCCATCCTTCAAGCCAATCAAACAAAAGAGGAGGAGCTTCGCGCCGGAAAGACAAAAGCCATCAACGAGGAAGTCATCAAACTCCTTCAGCAGAGCGATCGTGATAGAGAGAATAATTCCCGAGTGGCTAGCCAACGTCAGACTCGTAAAGTGCAACCCAAGAAGTGGCGACTCAAGATCGACTTCATCGACATCAACAAAGCATGCCCAAAGGACGCTTCCTCCGCCGCGAATCACCTCATCTTAGATGCCATCGCGGCCATCAACTCCCCGCCTTTATGGATGCTTCTCCCATTAAGCAACCATATCGCGGGACCCAGCGACCAAGAAAAGACTCGTCACTTCGCAGTAGGAACCCATCACATCGTGGTGATGCCATTCAGTCAAAACGCAGCGAGCCATCGTAGATCGCGGAATCTGATACTTTAAAACCGCTAGGCACAACTATGGAAGCATACATAGATGACATGTCAAACGATCACAAATTCCGAGTCTACATAACTCATCTATCCAAAGCCGATCTCGAGAAACTACAACATGAACCGAATCCCGCTAAATGCGCCACAGACACCGAAATTCCCGGGTTTCATAACAACCACCGAGGAATCACAAATCCGTATAAGATAAAGGCCGTGCCTCGACATGCCACGCTCACTGCAAAGGAAGTCTCGCCCCGACCCGAGGCTGATCATTCTCCTAAGCCTGCTCAGATTCAGTGGCAAGGACAAATGCCAACCTTTCTTCCAAGTCTTGAAGAAGGCATTCCAATTATTAAGTGCGAAGAAGCATTCCGACTTTAAAAACATATTTGAGCTCTCCGCCATTAAAGTGAAGTCAGTTGAAGGAGCTCCTCACCTATCACTGGCGGTTTGAGGACTTCTTGACCGGTAGCGAGTCGTCGGAGACAAGGAGCAGAGTGCGACATCCGAGTTTACTATGCCGTTGGGCTTTGAGGAAGCGGAAGGAGAGATACCCAGAGGATGGGAAAAATTAATTTTGGCCTTAGTAGCCTTGTGGCTTCGCCCTTACTTCGGGCTACTTTCCATGAAGTCAAGCGGAATACCGGAGTGAAAGCGAGTGTTACGCCGACGAAGTCTCAAAGGTTGATAGAGAATGGAGCCATAGGCTGGCGAGTTCGACATCGGATACAAGCCCAGCTGATAAAAGGGCAAGTCTTAGCTAACCGTCATGGAATTCACCTCGACGAAGCCGGATAGGAACGCTCAAGCGATGAATGACCTCCCCATCCCGGAAACTCTACATGTAGATGGAGCCTCAATGAGAGACGGAGCAGGTCTAATCCTGACCTCTCTAGAAGGAATAGATATCGAATACGCACTCAGATTTGGATTCCATACTTCCAAACAAATGAATAAGTATGAGGCCGTCATGAGCCTCCAACCTCGCCATTCATTAGAAATCCCGTCGGCTATAGGTCTGGTGACTCGGGTGGTCAGACAAATAGAAAGATACCTCTGAGGTAAAAGTGAAAGGATGATTCTATACCTCGAAGTTCGTGACATATTAAAAAAAATTAGTGTTAGTTCGAGGTCAAGCATGTCCCCGGAGCGGATAATAACTCCCATTTGTAGCCTTGGCAAAGCTAGCCCGCGACTCTCACAAGGAACCTGAATGAGGTGCGACACACATCGAATCTGGAAGGAACCCTCGTCGATCTACATGGCGGGTGGTTGCCCGGTGGTCCGAACTTGACGGATGGAGCCCATTTGGGATTATATTTATAAGCGGAAGCTGCAGGCGACGAGAAAGAAGCGGCTAAAATAAAGAGGCGAGGTATGCGGGTTACCAATCCTGAGGAAGCCTCTGGCGAGGATTTTCACACCTTTCCTTAAATGCATCGCGGGGAGAGACAGTGCGTCTTTGGGGAGAAGTACACGAGGGCGTATCACGGGAACCATATCGAGACTCGAGCATTAGCAAGAGAAAAGTCTTGAGAGCGGGGTACTGCGGCTGCAATACTTTCCAGATGCAGGCCTGGTCGAGAAATCTGAGTCACGCGGGAGCAACGCCAGATCTCGCCTCCGTCGAGCCCTTAATGTCGATCCACAAGCCCTGGTCGTTCCAACGGTGGGGTTTGGACATGCTGGGACCCACTGCCCATTAGTAGGGTGATCTGGAATTCATGTCGTCGCGATGGATTACGCCGCAAGTCGGCGGAATGAGCCCTTGGCCTGATTCTGAGGAGCGAAGTCATGAATTTGTGTGGCGGAGTTATCATATGCGGGTTTGGTATTCCAAGAGTACGGTATCAGACCATTGGAGAAACAGGTTCGACAGTAGGTCAGAGGAGGATTTACGTCTGAGGCTCGGAATTAAAGTGTCTCATCTCAGCTACCATGATCAATGGACGGGCTGAAGTACTATCGGAACCCTTAAGCGCCTTGAAAACCAAATTGGAGAGGGCCTTAAAGGAAATTGGATAGAATACCTCCCCGAGGTATTATGGGCCCTCTGAGGCGACACGAAGTCGGCTTGGCAGAAACCTCGTTTTACTTACTAGCCTTTGGCGACCGATAGCCTGATGAGGTCGAATAAAGTCTCGGGATCGAGTTAGCATCGGTGGAACACAATGTGAGAAGCTCTTCGTCTAAATTTCGATCTCCTAGATGAAGCGAGCAAGTCTAAAGCGCACAAGGGTATCAAAGGAAGGCGGCGGGTACTCTGTTCAAAAGTCAAACACAGAAGCTAAATGCTAGGGTGATTTAGTCTTAAATAAGCTCCTTTGCCCGACCAGGAAGAACCGGCGCATGGAAAGCGGGCCCCAGCGGGAAGGCCCTTCTGTCGTATCCTCAAGTCGTCGGACCGGGCAATTATGAGCTGGACGGAGGAAGGAAAAATCTTACGACATACATGGAATCACGGAACATCTTAAGCGTTTTTACCGGTGGGGCATCGGTTTGTAATATCAAATAGGCCTTATCGATTCTTATGTAACGAGTTGAGCGTTCACTTTGGTTGACTAGTTAGACATCTCAAGCAGGTTCGGATATATAAAACCGCAGAAAAATACATAATGAAAGTTCATAGGCAGTAAAAGTCACTTTTATTCCAATGGGAATACATTCGGTTCTGTCCCGGTGATGTCATCGATTCTGATGATCTGACGGTTCCCTTTAAAAAAAAAAATTAAGGGGGCAAAGGAAAGAGAATGAAGAAGGAAGGAGAAAGAAAGAAGGCGAAAGAAAAGAGGGAGAAAGAAGAAAGGGATGGAAGGAGTTTGTGCGGAAAAGCAAAAGGGAGAATGAGATGTGGAAGAAAGATGAAAAAGAAGGAGAAGGAGAAAGGAGGAAGGAAGAGAAAGAAGAAACGAGAAAATGGAGAAGGCGACCTTGAAATGCATCGCCCTCTCGGGACGCATTCCATAGCCGCGAAGTTGGAATAACATGACTCCGTAAAGGGAGACTAGGGAAAGCTCTGACTCCACGTGAGAAAGAGCAGTGAGGATTGATCCCCGAATCTTGAAGGATCGATGAAGGCGACTAGACTTGACTGATTTATCTCACCCAGTTACAGTTCGCACGAATAAAATATAAGTATAAGCCCCTGACAATGAAGCCTCCATTTATAAAGACGGCTTCAAAAGTCACTGAGCGTTCCGAATTCTCCATCGTCCGGCATTAAAGGCGTTCGCGCCTTTCCAAAAGAAAATCGAAGTCGAATGGCCTTGTGACGGTTCAATCAAACGGTCGTGCGACCGCGGGCCGGCTCACTTTGGCGAGTGTCTACGCACAGTCACCTTTGCACGAGGAGTTAGATCGACTCATTTACACTCCTTAGCTCGGCTTCCCCGCCGCCCTCGGCTACATCGCCACTCGGCTACATCGCCCACGGGCCAATGGCTCACTTTGGCGAGTTCGTCTACTCTGCCTGAGAATCTACGCTACGAGGAGTGGTCCGGCTCATGCTACATTGTCCCGCTCGGCTACATCGCCACTCGGGTACACATCGCCACTCGACCCGCAGCTCCGGGCCAGCGGCTCACTTTGACGAGTTCGTCACCTGCGCATAAAGTCACACTACGAGAGTGGTCGACTCGAGGCTACATTGCCACTTCGGCTACATAGCCACTCGGCCCGCAGCGCCCGAGCCCGGCTCACTTTGGCGAGTTGGTCACCTGCACGAATCCGCATTTGCACGAGGAGTTAAGATCATTTCGAGTACATCGCCACTCGGTTATATCGCCACTCTGACCCACGGCGCCGGAGCCCGACCGCTCACTTTGGCCGAGTTCGTCTACTCTGCCTGGAGTCACGCTACGAGAGTCGGATCAGCTCGAATTTCACATTGTCGACCATTTCTGTCGCCGCCCCGGAGCCCAACAACTCACTCCGACGAGCCCCACCTAACTGTTCAGACGACGAGCCCCACTCAACCGCTCGCACGACGAGCTCTTCCCAAAGAGTCTACACTCAACAGCTCTCCCGCCAGCTCACATACGAGCCCACCCAAATAGCCTACGATTGGACGAGTCCACATGGACGAGCTCTTCCCAACAGTCTACACGGACGAGCTCTTCCCCAGCCAGCTTCATGGACAAGCTCGCCTAACTGGGTCCACACCGACAGCTCTTCCCAGAGTCTACATAGGATCTAGCTCTTCCCAAGAGCTCTGACGAGCTCGCCAAGGTCTACACTTTAACAGCTCTTCCCGTTAGCCGACATACTTGCTCTTCCCGCCAGCTCATGGACGAGCTCGCCTAACTCTGTTCTCGCACCGACGAGCTCTTCCGCCAGCCTACATGGACGAGCCTCACTTCAACAAATTACATACAGCTCCGCCCAGCCAATCAAGACCGACGAGCTCGCCAAAATAGGCCATGCAACCTAAGGAATCTGCCCAACTCATGCAAGTCACCGACTGAGATCAGCCGCCTGCCGATGAGCCTCTACCAAAAAATAGGTCATGCGTACCCAAGGAACTCGTTCAACCCATGCAAGTCGCCCGACGGAGATCGCTTCGCCGACAAGCTCGCAAAAGGTCATGCAACCTAAGGAATTTGTTCAACTCATGCAAGTCAGCCGACGGAGATCAACCGCTCAAGCTGACGAGCTCTGCCAAAAATAGGTCATGTAGCCTAAAGAATCAGTTTGACTTCGCGTAAGTCGTACCGACGGAGATCACCACTAAGCCGACAAGTTCGCCAAAAATAGTCACGCACCGGCTGAACTGCTCAACTCATGCAAGTCACCGACGGAGATCACCGCTTCGTCGACGAAGCTCGCCAAAATAGTCATGCGTTTGGCTGAACTGTTAAACTCATGCAAATCAGCCGACGGAGATCAGTCACTAAGTCGATCGCGCCTACCCCGCGTTCTAAAAATCGCTCAAGACATGCAGATATCAACTAAGACCGCTAGCCCACCTGACGAAATTCCGCCTATCACATATAGCCTAGGAATCGGTCCAAATTGCATAAATTAGCCCATGAAGCCTCGACACGCTTTGACGAGCTTAATTATCACCTGCACCTCACCCGCCATACAATCTACGAAGAAAAGTTTAAAATACTACGTTGAGAACGCAGACGATAAAAATGAAATATTTATTAAAAGGAGAGCTACATATGTCTCGGCCCTGTGTTTGACAAAAGGAAGGTGTGTACATAAAAGAAAATATAAAAGTCAATATCAAGGGGGCGTAATGAGTACAAGAAACTCAAAGGCCGTGCTAGAGGAATCGTGACGATGAAGAGTGGGAAACGGGTTTTAGCAAGAGTAATCCGGCCTAAGAATAATTACAGAGAAAGACCCTCCGCCTCCTTGTCACTGAGAGATCGCTGAAGTCCGGGTCTCAGACGCTAACGCCTTCGCTGAAAGCGAGCCACCCAGAGCTCCATCGAGCAATCGGCTTCGGGTCCTCAATTTGCTAATAATATCATCCTCCGGAAAGCAACCAAGGATATTTGTCGTGAAGATCCTCGCGCAACCGCACTTCTCATTCGCCTACCCGCAGAATTTACAAATTTCGGCCTCACGACGAAATGCGGTCTACTTGGCCTCAGAGGTTCGCCATCGAGCCACGGCTTAGCCGTGCTACTTTATCACACAGACGCCATCGGGCCGCACGCAGCCTCCTTCGCAGCCGCCTCACGTGACGAGCTCATCCCTAACCGCTTCCAAGCTCGCATCGAGGACCGGCAGCCTATCCCGGTCTCGATCGGGATCATTCAACAAGAACATGGAGCTCACCCCGACTAAGCTCTCCTTCAACCGCCGCCAAGCTACTTCGAACTTCATCCTCTCTACTTTCAACCCGGGCACGAGCCGACGCGGTATGCTTTAGATCAGATGAGTCTCTCCACTCTTCACACGCTGCGCCTGTCATAGTGTACCGTCCGTCGAAGAAAGAGAGGCCGCCACGCCAGACTCTTCAAATGAGTGGCTACCGCACATCAAACATGAAGTCAACATCCAACACCGGATCAACCCGAAAACAGACCATCGTATACGGACTGCAAGTAACCCCTCGGGGGTGGGATGTGAGCCAGAGCCTCATCAACTGGCAAATGGCGACCCTCCCATGGTCTAACCTTAAGGATTCGACAAGATCGCACCTCGCCGCAGCCTCGCATCAAGAGCAAAGAGTCCCCATCTTCGCCGATTTTTGATTCCAGATTTTTCTCTTCAACTCTTCCGCCCTTCTCGTGAGGTGGCTACACTCTCCGAAGGCGATTCCGTACCTGCACAGGCATAATCCGCCTAACTACCGTCGACCTACTCCATCCAAGAGATTTTCGCTTTACAAAGCAGTTTAGAAAGGGGCTGAGCCTGTGACTGACAGGAGACTCCTACGCAGCGACCGCGCCCGCCCGACTTTCGAAAGCAAGAGAAGCCGAAGACGCCCCAATTTCTCGAACTCGACCGAAACCGGCCGATCTTTCTCAATGGAGCTTGATTTTTTCCGTTCGCACTCCGGGCCTCGCAGACAATGCCCCCGAACCTGACCAAAATCTCTCCCTAGGAGGTCACAGAAGCCCACGAGAGACTTATGCAGGGTGGGCCGGTGCGTGGCCTCGCCAAAGGAATGCGACCTCAAATTAGATGGACTGTGAATGTCCGATTTTATCAAATTGCAAGGACGAGCAGATATCTCGCCAACGCCAGCTACGACATTATCTTCAAAGATTAAGGTCAAGTCGAGCACTTCAGCGACAGAGAATAATGCAAAATCATAAATATTCAGCAACCTTCACACAAGTTATACCGAAAACAGAGCAAACACTCACGAAGATTATCAGGGGTGGTCCAAGCCATTGGAACGCCAGAGTGCTGCCCCTGGCCTAAGGATCACATTCCCAGCCGCGACCGTCACAAAGAAATGGGGTCTTCCAAGACCTATGGGCAAGGAAGATCGGGAGACACAGGAGCCCAGGCGCCCTCGAGAAATAAAGGAAGCCCCTAATAGTCTCCTTTCAAGCAAAAAGATAAATGGTTGCCCACACTACAGTGATGCTCGAGCCCTCTGCCCCTAAAAGGCCAATAGCCCACCAAAATACCCCAACCGCCGGGAGCAGTCAGCGACGTATTATCAGCCATAACTCTCTTTCATGAAGCGGCGCGCTGGAAAACAAAGACCATTATCAAAGGCGACCTCAAAGAAACATACCATCCTGCACTGGTTACATAAAAAGTCAAGACGTCGTGGGTCCATACTGACGCTGTGGGGAGGTCGATAACGCTCAAAGAAAGGTAACCCCATACTAAGGACCGAATTCTTGCCAGTCCATTACCACAAAGATATTGACTATGTAATCCACCCTATGATATTTAATTATGTTTATTTTCCTTTATCCTTATCCACAAGTTCAAACTATGCCAAACGGCCGAAATATCCCTTTAACCCGTCTTAACCGCAAATAAATCAAGAGTCATCGCCAATAATGAAGAAGAAGAGCGACCGACCCATAATAAAAGCAAACAATAAAAACGAATCCAATCAATTTAACTCCTAGCCTCGTCAGACCAATCGAAAAGAAACCAAAGAGAGACGCAGCTGTCCCAGGAATGTATCTTGAAGCCACCCTGCGAAACTAAGAAAAAGACTCTACACAAAAGGGTCAAACAGAGAACTCGAAAGCAACAAAGTACGAGATCGCTAAGATAATGCAGACCGTAAGACAGATGCAGGAGGTCCGCGAAAGAAACCGAAAGAAACTAGAGGAGGTAGGGAACGAGCTTTAAACCTGGGACATCATTATCACACATATACGACGGCGACTGCCCTTGAACTAACCCAACCTCTCAAACAGACACATGCAAATCGTGATCCAACGCACAAACGATACGTACTCTTGCCCACGTACACCCAAGGGCTTCAGGCACCGATGGGGTTAAAAATTCATCTGCGCCCACTCACCTACAAAAGAAGTGGCGCGCCCATATCACCCAAGCCCTCTACTCTCTACTACCCCAAAACGAAGGCCCAAACCACGGTCCAAAGGACGACCTCGATGAATTGGGACACCATATCCTCGCAAATCGATTGTATTTCGCCAATACGTAAAATAATAACCCTAACAAGATATCATCCGCTAATCCAAATCCAAATCTATCACAGCGAAATAAAATAATAACATATCATCACCAGTTAGACTTCCAAATGTATGAAATAAGACATCCCACTAAACAGCTCTTCTAAATCCATTACCAAATCCGACATCGATAAAGAAAATCCCATCCAATAGAGCAAACTTAGTTACGCACAAACTACGGACATCTACTATAAATACAATTTCGCCACCCCACGCGAGCGACGCACTCTGGGACGCATACTCATATCCAAACATACGCAACACATTCCGCCCCCTGCCAGCCTCTTCTCTCTCGTAAAGAACCGACTTAGCATCGGAGCTGCCACCCGCGGCCCCTCGTCGACCCCTTCCTTGTTTTTGCAGGAATACACGGGCCCAGAGCCTACAGATCAACAAAAGAGAAGTAACCTACCTAGCCAACAATCATACTTCAGATTCCAAACAAGTATAATCCAGTCCCATTTAACGACTTCAGACGCCCAAATTTTGGGCCTGCATTAAAAAGATCACTTCTTAAGAAAAGTAACAAACAAAATGAATTTAAATAAACATATATAATTAATTTATTAAGTCCAAACCTAGTTTTTATTTTCCTCTATTTTTATTATTTTTTCTCTATTTTCTTTCCTCGGTATTTTCTTGGTAACAAATATAGAGCCTTATAACCTATTTAGATTCTATTTCAAACTATTCTCGAGCACACTTTTAAAATACAAGAATTACTGATATTCTTTCAAACTCTTCGTTAATTCGCTATTTTTCTCGCTTTTGCGCTTGTCGTAACAAAATAAATTGAAAACCAAACATATTTTTCTTATTTTTAAGAATAGAAAATAGTTTTCAAAAACCGTAAATAATCAATATCTTAAAGTTTGCTCCCCTTTCCCTAAACTTTTAATCCTAGCTTTGTCACTATTTGCGATTGAGTCTTTATGATTTTATTTTGGAGTTTTTCATTTAAAAAACATCATACAATTATGATATTATCTATGCCTATATACTTTTAAGTTTTCTCCTTTCGATATGAGATATTTTGGGATTTTTGGACGCATACCCTACGATAATTATTTATATTGAACTAAAATATTACAAATTTAAATATTTAGGAAATGATTTAACATGGTGTGAAGGAGTTAGCGAATAAAAAATATTAATTTTAAATTTATTTTTATATTTTTGTTTAATTAAAAAATGTTATTTTTTCTTGTTTGTCCCATCTCCCCATCCACTCGTTGTCTGAACTCTAAACCCAATGTTCGGTGGTAGGGTCATCTCCACCATTTAACCTTTGGTTAAAAACCATATCAAAATATTTCGATCTAATAGTTATAAAACTTGAGCTTATATAAACTTGAGTTTTTTTGGCCAAACCGTTGTCCCTTTCTCATTCACAGTGGCCACTGCTTTTATTGATCCTCTTATAGGAATTTTGTCTACCACATTTAATTTCTCTTTGTTCTATGTGGTTTATTTTAAGTGGGTCCAAGATCTATGTTAGGATAACCTTTTGAAATGACAATTTGGAGGTTAATTATCCAATTTGAAATTATTTCATAAACAAATATTTTTTTTTAATTAAAAGGAAAATTAATTTTATTGATTCAACCTTACATTATATTGATAGATTTAAGATATAAATTACTAAAAATCATAAAAAATAAAATAATATCTGCAAGTAATTATATTTAAATCGCGATAAATCATATAAATGGAGAATACGATTATTATCTACTTAACACTTTTTCGAAGAAACAACGAAAAAAGAAAGAAATTAACGATT
The DNA here is from genome assembly GCA_016808115.1 of Tetrastigma voinierianum. Classification (NCBI taxonomy): domain Eukaryota; kingdom Viridiplantae; phylum Streptophyta; class Magnoliopsida; order Vitales; family Vitaceae; genus Tetrastigma; species Tetrastigma voinierianum. The sequence goes on from JAEQBH010000022.1 coordinate 674,462, forward strand.
CAGATTAAAAACACAAAAATTATCAATTCTTACTCGCAAATGAACTATAAAAGAATAGCATTTAATTAAAATAAGAAAAAGCGATGGTTGTGTTTCAATTATCTCTCTTTACCACTATAAACACGTGACTTATAATTTCTATCTTTGAATTTTTTTTTACTTTTATTTACTTTATATCCCATTATTGTAATACTTTATTCTTTTATAAACTCGAATTTGAAACTTCTCATAAACCCACTCGATTCTTTTACCACTGAAGTTAAATTTCAAGAGCAAATCGTTTTCTAATAAATTAACGTTTTTACTCACTTGATGGTTTTGATGGGCCGAAAGAATTGTACTTTTCGTTTAAATGTGGCCAATCGTGGAGGGAAGACGATATTATGAATATGATGACATAATTAAGAAACTTTTTAATTAATGGAAATTAATTGTCTCCTTAAATGAATCAGTTTTGTCTTGAGGCAGTAGTCGATTTTCCCAAATGGAAATAAAGAGGTTATGTGTCCTTTTCATGTGGGCACTTCTTGTCTCCATTAACACCTCTCCTCTTAAGTTGATGTTATTAGAGTATATTTATGATTTCTTTTATTATTTTTATGTTTTTATCTTTTTACCTTTATATTGGTATTTTCTTTTATTGTCTTTATATTTTTATCTTTTTGCCTTTGTATTGGTATATTTATATATCTCAACTCTCTTAATAATAATTAAGTCTATTTACGATATGTAGATTGGCAGCTTAATATGAAACCTCCTTACTACACTGTTCTATTTCATCATTTCTAATAGTTTGACGAATCTCATTTATTACTGTAGCTCTCATCGCTTAACTATCTCACCAGACTGATCCACCTCATAACTTAATCAAGCTCTCACTGCAAGCTGCTCATGCACTCACTCAAAACTCACAACCACAAATTATTCTAAGGCATATCTAATTCGTGATCTCTCTTTTCTGCATGATTTACTTGATTCATTGAATTACTAAACCGTATCCTCCCATTATAATAACCCGCCTATGTCAAGCTCCCTCCCTAACCGAATCTATACTTTAATTCAATACACTAATTGTGTCAATGCAACATTGGATCCGTTTCTACCAATCTCTAGCCTTGGGCTTTATCTCTACCCTCCACCACTTTTTTGGATTGGCTTTAATACTTACATACGCATCTCCCTTCTCGGGTAAGACCATGATCCACGCAAAATCTATTCTCAAGGTGACCAAAACCATTACAACCTATATGCAAAGATGTCAAACACAAACATCACTGGCTTCTCACGAACACCCTTTGCTGACTCCTGATGAATTGTCCATTCATGTTCTAACGGATTTCACTACTTACTCGAACATATCCCATGCCTACAAGTTCGAGAAAATCATGTTACGTTTGAGGAATTGTTTGAGCACGTATTTCGCTGAAGGCTCAACTCAGCAATCTTTCGCTTTCTTCAACACCACCGCCACTACCCAAATACTGCCTCGTTACTCTTTGATGGCCCTTCTTCCCATCGCTAATAAGCATAAATCAGGAGACAGAACAATAACTTATCTCAAAGAATCATTCGCTTTGACCCGGCTCCAAATCGCATTATCAACTAGCTCCACCGACCTAACTCGGCACAGCCCACCACTCCTAGCATCCTCCATTGCCTCCAAGGCAGGCTCCACCGCCTCTGCCAAGATAGCCGCTACCTCAAGCATTGTCAAATTTGTGGTATAACCGCACTCGCTTCAATGTAGCCATCTCTCTCGCCTCACTCGCTTCCCCGCCTAGGCCCGCACCCGACTCGCTACACCCCATGCTCACATCAGTCCATTACCCCATTACAACAGCCTTCGCCAACTTCTGATGTTACTAACGCCTTTCTTAACGAAAGATCTCAATCGGCGAGTTCCATATGCACACAGCCCGCACTTCGCACGCTAAGAACACCAAGATCCACATCATGCATGTCGCATAATGCCTATTTATGGCTCAAACAAGCCCTCGAGCTTGGTACCAAGAGCCACGACTTTCTCGCTTCTCTCTCACTTTGTTACATCCATGCAAACTCGCCTCTCACTATTCCCAACACGCACCCATCTACTTCCTAGTCTACGCTGACGATTCGATTACATGCGAAAGAACCCTCACTTGTCGACACCATTATCTCTACAACTCGACCTACCCCACCAAGGATCTCGAGCCACTGTCTTACTTTCGTGGAGTTGAGGTTCTAGCTACCTTCTCGGGCCTTCTCCTATCTCAGCAAAAGTATGTCATTGATCTTTTGAGCAAACATAACATGCTCGGCTCCAAACCTATATCCACACCGCTTGCCATGGATACTTCCCTAACTGCTAATGATGGTACTGCGTTAGTCAATGCCACCATGTATTGTCGGGTGATTAGTGGCCTCCAACATCTTTAAATTACTCGACCAGATATTTACTTTGCCGTGAATAAATTCTCCCAATTTATGCACGCTACCATCCGGAACAATTCATCGGGGAGTACCAAACATTTGCTGCTATTTTAACGGCACGAGATCCCCAGATACGACTTCGCAAACACTCCTCATTGCATACTCGATGTAGATCGGGTCAATTTCTAAATGATCGTACATCCACAAAGTTTTTCATATTCCTCGCGCTAATCCAATATCATGGAGTTCTACAAAGCAACGATTGCTACTGCTCTTCCACCGAGGTCGGTATCATGCTATCAAGGGATCGCCGCCGCTTAAACCGCAATGGGCAAATCACTGCCGTTTAACTTCATTCCAACGTAGCCTCCCCGCCTACCCTGTTCTCAAACAACCTTTGTGTCACTTATCTCTCCATTAATCCTATCTTTCTCTCTCGCATAAAACACCTTACGATTGATTATCATTTTGTTCAGACTTGTTCCACTGTCTGAGCCTGCATAGTCGTTCATGCCTCCGGCTACTACCTCACTCATTACGCCTCAACCCTATATCGATCTCGCTCCTTTCCCATGTGAACAAAGATTTGCTAAGTATTTCCTGGACACCATCTCGGCGGACGATTATAAGACATTTGTGATTTCTTTATCAGTCTCTACGCTTTTACCTATTTGACCTTATATTGATATATTTATATATTTCAACTCTCTCAATAATAATTAAGTCTCTTTCATAATAGATGCTTCATTCTATTGTGTTCTACTTATCTTCCTTTCATTCTTATCTCATTATAACGATGATGGAATTCATACTTTATTTATCTAATTGCATGAAATTTTACCCTCTTCCATATTTCTCTAGTATAATATAATGTATGATATTCATATACACAAAGCAATTGAGAGAATTTTCTATTAGAATTAGAATTAGAATATAAAGTAGACACAAGATGTAAAGTAATGTAAATGGTTCGGATATGATTTGTTCAGTGTGATTTTGATTTGTTGATTGACAAAAAGACAAAATTACAGTAAACCATATAACCAAACCATTACCTCATTAATTGCCCCTCCTTTTTTTCTCTTTCAAGCCCTTCTTTGTCATATAGGAGACGTAATTTTTTTTATCATTTTTTACTTATAATCACCCCTTTCATCATTTCTCCCATAAATTTATGTTTTTTTTTTCAATAAAGTAATTTTTTTCACATCGATTGTTGTTATGATGACTTATTTTGTCATCGGTTGTTGTGACTTGTTTTGTCGTTGATTTATTACGATAGGTTGTTATGTCATCAACGATTAACTTTTTTATGGGTTTTCACATTAACAATTTAGATGATAAAATTCGATATGATAGAGTCATCATATCAAATCCTAATCATTATCTAAAATTTTACATATTTTAGGCATTTTTAGATTATCAAATATATAGGTTTTGAGTCGATTATTTTTACTATTAACCTAAATATTGCATTATCCTTTAAAAAATTTAGTATTTTTTAATTATATGTTTGTATGATTATATTGTTAATATAAATTAATAAATTTATATCTTTTTTATAAATAAAAATAAAAATAACATTGTCCCAAGGAAGGGATGGGACAAATCGTAATTAATGTGCTTGTACCATAGTTTGAAATAATAGTACCAAATTTTATTAATGAGTCCTTTGGCTGGACCAGTGCCTGACCCAACAGGTGTCTGTAGACTATGCCATGACCACTACACTGGTGGTTCAAACTCCATTGTCATAGCCCCATTACTTATGGAAAAAATATTATTAAGTTGTTACTAAAGATATCTTGCTTTATTATTTCTTTTTTCCATGTGCTTTTATTGAATTGATGGAATCTATTGGAATTCAAAAGTATTGAATTACAATGGAAGAAGAATCCACAATTTTTAAAATGTATAGAGAATTTAAATCAATAGAATCGAGTCCAAAAAAACTATGAAATCGTAAGTGTAAATCAATAAAAATTGGACCTTTGTGTAGATGGCATCACCTATTAAATGGAGAAGAAAATGATGACAAATCATTTACAAATAACACCTCGAAATAAATTAGGATTTTAATTTAGACAGATCTCAAGAAATAAAATCACTATATAACGTTATAAAACTTGTTCTCATAAGTGAACGAGCTTTTTATAATTAAACCCTTTTACCGATGATAAGCCAATAAAAAAAAATTTCACTTGTAACCGGGTGGGCCCAAACCCGCAACCTTAATTTTTTGAAGGAATTCACAACCTTAATTATATCCTTGAATTTGTAGTTCCAAGTTTATCAATGTATGCCATTTGAACTAAATTTCTACCAAAGCATATGTATTACTTTAAAATCCTAGTCGCTCCTCATTTTTTCTCATATGTTCTCTCTCCTAGCCTTTTTTTTATTAACAATGAGTAGTGGTTTTTTTATCATTACATTTCTCAATAAAACAATCATATGATTGGTTTTAAATTGTTTTCACGATTGTCACTAACTTATTAGCACACAGATTATTCGCCTTTGATTTAAACGATCGGTTATCATCTTATTGTCACACAAGACGCTGCGGAATTCAAACAAAGAAACACATTCGATCGTACAGACAATAAATCAAATCACGCCATATCAATCCATCAGAATCCTCAACCATGTTATCCTACCATTAAGGTGATCATTAAATCCATACCCTCGAACCGATTCATTATGTTATTAAACTAAATATTATATCATCATCAAAAAATTTTAACGAATTTGATTCAATGTTTTCATCGATTGTTTTTAGCGACAAAGGCATGTACTCTCATAAAAGCACGACATGATAGAAGATTAGGATTCTTGGGATGGGGTGGGCCGGGAGATTAGAAGTAAGCCCACGACCAATTGTTATGGGCCCATTATGACATTTGCATCACTGTCTAAGGCACATGTCGTGTTACATTTTGGGCTACTACATCCCCCCAATAATTCCATATGACCCACCTTTTCAATATCCATATATATATACACCTTTGCATCTTATAGGATTCGATTTACGTGCTTCACTTTGCCCCCAGTGAAATAAGTAACTATTTTTTTTATCGGACTATAAGGTGTATGTATTTAAGTCATAAAATACTCTGATTAATCCACATACGAATCGAGAAAGATCATAAAAACGGTAAAATTCTATCACATAATATAGTTGTATTCTAAGAGCTCGAACTTTAGACCAATGATTAAGTTAGAAGAGACCTCAATCATCTCACCTATATGTTCAACGATGAAATTAATAACTATTGAAACGTTATATGAACAATTATATATATGTATGTATGTATGTATGTAAGTATGTATATTCATTATTTGAGTGAGAGTATAGTATGATTAAGAGTATGTTTGGTTATCGTTTTTGAAAAGTTATTTTTTATTCTAAAAGATTAAGAGATCAAGAGGACCACAAAGAAAACGTTTGATTCTTTTCTTCTTTTTTTTGTTTTAAAAAACATAAAAAAAAAAACATTAAATTCAAATAACAATGAGTAAATTCAGATAATACCAAAATGGTGTTCTTTGTATTTTCAAAAATTGTTTTTAATAACAGTTTTCAAAAACAATGACCAAAGAAGCCTTAATACTGCTTGACATCATCTCAAGTCATTATACATAATTATAGAAGCACGAATTCTCTTCTTCTCTACAAGGATCAAAATATCAGTAAACACGGATATATTGGTAATTAGATTTTACGGAAATATCGAAAATATCGGAAATATTTCCAGAAAATATCGCGATATTTTTATAAAATATTGGTGGATATTTTACAAAATATCGGTTGTTATTAAAATTCTTCTATTTTAATTATACAGATTATGAAAATGCATTCATATCTTAATTACGATTAAAATCAAAATTGATTAAGAATTATTAAATTAAATATATTATATTTAATATATTATTCATATATTATTACGTTAAAGCAGATATTATTTATTGTTTTATATTATTATAAATATTATGTAGATAATGAGTGAGTATTCAAAATATTATATATTATAATTTTAAATTTTTTTAAACGATATTATTTTATTTCTTTTCCTTTTCAAATTAATATTTGATTTAAAAATATTAAGGTTATAATGTAAATAAAATAAAATAAAATATTATAAAGGATTACAATTGTAATGTTAATAAGAGAATATAAAAAGCTCAGATATATATAATAAACAGAATCAATACTGGCCTGGAGTGCGCCACTTTCAAAAGATTTTGAAAGGGTTCAAACCCATCATGTTAATTTTTCATATTTTTATATTGTTAAAATTTGATTTTTCGCTTAAAATTGACATTTTTCCCAATTTTTGCCATTTTTCTTCCGATTTTATTTCATTAAAATCAAGTTTACGCCGGGCCTCGAAACCGATTTTACCGATAACCCAATAAAATCCAATTTTTTGTTCACTTCTTCTCTGTTAAGATCAATGACACAATAAAAAAATATGAAAATAAAGAAAAACACTAAATTTATAAACCCACGGTAAAAAACCACTTTAGTCACCATTAAATCTACACCATAAATTACTACTTAATGTGAATAAACCTGAACGCTATTGATACAAGACCAAAAACCCTAACAGCAAGGTCCATATAGCGGGGACAAGCCCTCACACCCCCTTGAAATATGTTGTGACAACAAATGGGTAAGTTTCGCCTAAAACCAAACTCGAGTCACAAAAAACAACATTCTCCTTTTTTTTCCTTATACGTATTATAGTGGGTCATTACCATTGTATTCTTTTGCTACAACAGTAAATCTTATTACTTCAATATACAGTAAAACGGTGGATCATATGAATCGAATGAGATCTGATAGTTAAGAGTAGCACAAGAAAATAAGAGGGATAAAAAATAAAGAAGAGATGATTCACTTGACTATTTTTTTTACTTTCTAATCTTGCTTTATAGTTTTTCTTTTCCTTTCATGCATTAATTGATGAAAAGACGAGGCATGATAAGGGTGTCTAATGCATGGAATACTTATCCTAATTTAACTCTAATCACGTAACTTTCATTAAAGAGGCTTAATATTAACAACCATAGTTGAGACAGTTTGCATTTCAATTAATCATTACTGTCGTTTTGGCGAATACAACTACGCTCTACGATGCCTTTTACCACCTTTACGACAATCTCTTAATTTATATAATAATTACCAACGTAATACTGATTTGAAGTTATTTTTCTCATATATACACGAGCCACAAAAGATACCTCCCGCGATACGACAAAAAACATCATACATATAATAACTCCAATTGATTAAAGTGACGGCAAACATTAATACAGCAATCATACAACGGAGGCATGAAACAAACTTCCATTTAATCAAATGCAGTACACTTGTCATGTCTGAAATCTAATCCTTCAACCATACTCTTTTTCCACTCGATTGTCACATAAAATCCAGACCAGATCTCCTATTTTCAAAAACATTTAATAAAGAATCAAAATAACTTCTAAAACTCTTTTTTATATATATATATATATATATATATATATATATATATATATATATATGATGTCAATAAACCTTGAATTATACCATATATGTTAGATAATATCTTATATCTCATAACTAAGGTTTATTAAGATTATACATAAGTTTTATAACACCATTTATCAAATATTTTTTAAATCACTTATATGACTTTGGTTTATCGTAATTAGTTTCATGTCTTTTGGTTGTCAATAATTGTCATTCTTACGTAAATAATTTGGTGAATATGTATTTATTGACATGATATAAATTTCAACTTAACGTTGAAAAAAACGAAGAACCATAGGAAAAAGTTAACTAGGGTTGGGACTGATGAATGGGACAGGACGGTTGATGAATATTACAGCTGCCTAATTAATTGTCGAGCTGTTCTTGTTGCTGGCGACGCCTATGTTTTTCAGAGGTGCATTTACGCTCTTTCTTATCTTTTTTTTTTATTCTCGAAACTACCCCTACTAGTAACCACAATTTTCATCCAGACCCGATGGTAATTTCGTAATTAACTCCAAAATCTAAGCCCAAAACCGTCCTCCTCCATCTTATAAGCACAACACTCTCTGCTCCTCACTGCCAACTCTTCTCATCTTCTCAAAAATGGCGCTCAATTATTCTCTCTTCGCCGGCGTTTTCGCCGTCGTTTTCGTTCAGGCGATGATCTCATCAGCAATGGCGGAAGATATCGTCCGTTCATCTTGCATGCACGCGAGCTTCCCGAACATCTGCATCCGGACGCTCTCGTCGTACTCCGGCCCGGCCAAAACTCCTCGCGACCTGGCTCAAGCCGCCGTGAAGGTGAGCCTAGCTAGGGCGCGCCGAGCGTCGGCGTACCTGAACGGAGTGGTAGCTGGAGAGGGGAAGGGGAAGGGGGGGAGCAAGAGAGAGCGAGCGGCGGCGAGCGACTGCGTGGAGCAGATTTCCGACTCGGTGGAGGAGCTGAGCAACAGTCTGACGGAGCTGAAGCATCTCCGGCCGGGAACATTCCGGTGGCAGATGAGCAATGCGGAGACCTGGGTGAGCGCCGCCCTGACGAACGACGACACGTGTCTCGACGGATTCAAGGGAGTGGAAGGGAAGGTAAAGGCGGATGTGAAGCGGAAGATGACGAACGTCGCTAGGGTTACGAGCAACGCTCTCTATCTCATCAACCGCCTCGATTCGACACGTGGCATGGCCGGAATGGATCCCTGAAAACGGACGGCTCTGATTCTGTTTCCGTACTGTATTCCTTTCTACCGCCCGCACTGTGTATTCTTCTTCTTCTTCTTCCTCCCCTCCCCCCTCTTCGTTTCCGTACGGTGTATGTAGTTGGAATAGTTTTGGGAATAAAAAAATATAAAAAAAAAAAAAACTTTCTCGCGAAAGAAAGAGAAAATTGCCATATCTGTCAAGCTTTAACTCTTTCTAAGCTTCCCATGCTCTGTTTTAATTGATTGGGGTATCAGGATATCATTTTGATATTGATGTATTTTGGCCGTGCTCGAAATGACAAATAATTGATCTAGTTTTTTTTTTATTTAAAAAATATTAGTTTTTTTAAAAAAGAAATATTGTACGATCATAATGCAATACGGAGTGGGTGTGGCTTCTTTTTTTTTAAATTTAAAACTAAGATGTCGGAAAATATCTGGATTTTATTTTTATATTTAAATTTACAAGGTATGGATTTGGCTTAAAATAAAAAGAAATTTAGTTGTGGTGTGATTCATACTCATTCATGCAGATAAAATCTGAGTAACAAAAATGAACACAGATTTTATTGAATGTGGTTTCATAATATGTCTATATCTACGGAACGAAGCCTCAAATTTTCACCGTCATCGAAACAGGGTTAAATATATAAAAAAGTATTTATAATAATCCTACATATTATCAAATTATAAAAATAACCAAATACCTTAAACATATTGTCCCGTATCTTGGGGCTTCCCTCGTATCTCTAACCTATTATTTCATTCTTCAATTAAAAAAGATATGCATGAAGAGCAAATTCCCTTGCTCTGTTCTGTTTCTATTGATATGCTTATGCTCCGCTCTACTCAGACATTTGCCCAACCCTTTTAACCGTAAAATGTGTCATATGCCACAACGAGTGGGTATGTGTTAACTCAACTTAATAATTAAAAATTATTTAATAATTTAATTTAAACTATCGAATATATTTGATAGAAAATATTAATGATATTATTTTTAAGTAATGAATAAAAAATATTTAATTTATCTTAAAGCTTTCCAATCCATTCTGGGCTTAGGCTCGGTAACGGGTACCTGCCACGGCCTGGCCGGCTCCTAGCCGAAAGCTCCTGGCCGAGCCTCACCAGGAGCCAACGAGCCGAGCTCGGGAACCCACCCCAGCCGAGCAACCTCGGGCTCTGGCCGGCCCTGGGCCGAAAAGCCTCTGGCCAGGCCGCCGGACCCATCCGTCACTGGAACGAGGCTTCCGCCTACGGTCTCCGGCCAACAGGATCTGGTCTTCACCGGCGATCCTCACTCAAAAAGGCGCCAGAATAAATTGCCTGCGCCATGGGTCCCTGATATCGACGAATTTGATCCTCGCTCTAGATCCAACATATATTAAGAATGCGCGAATCCTCATGAAGAAGTCATATGAGGCTCGACGACGAAGACGGCCGGAGTTTCGCCGAACCCATCGCTGGTTTATTGGGGGATGTATCTGATTCCGTGATCCGCTTCAAGAATGGTTCGCACCCACGATAGTCACGGGGCTGCCATAATACTTTATCCTGAAGGTGGATAGCGTGAAGAAGGTGCTCAAGAAAGCTGACGCCGGCTGGCTACTGATGTCGTACAACCCACCGGGTACGACGGCCGATCCTAAATAAGACAAGATTCGATTACAAATATGAGGGTATCAAATTCCGTGGAAACCATAGCCGCCACACAGCCTAAATACAATTGCTCATTGATTCAGTGAATGCTCATGTTTCAGCTTTAATTTAACGCCGCGCCCTTAACCAACCCACGTGGAGTCACCAATCTGATCCCCGCTACAGAACACCTATCTAAAACTTCGCACTAGTTCTCCTTCATTTTTTTAGTATTTAGGAAATTTTGTGTATTTTATATTTAATAAAAGCTGTATTTATCATTTCTTAGTTACCTTCTTCCAACAAAGGAAGCCAGCTTAAGTTCGGGGTGTTGTGGACTTGCCATATTAATCGAAGATCATGTTATCACCTACACTTGGGCTTCCTGAAAGGTCACTCTGACTAAAGGCTTGATTTGTTTTCATTTCAATTACCTTGCTTGCCATGTTCCCTTAGAAAGTTTAAAAGTTTAAGGATCCTAAATTTCGTTGAAAGGCTAATATTGCTAAATTGTGTTCATAGTGATTCTTCCATTTGAAATCATGTTATCATACTCAACTCATTATTTTTAGTTCATGTCATTTTCAATTTTACTTGTTTCTATCATTTCTCACGTGTGACAAACAAGAATTTAAGTCAAAAAAGCACATTTTAAAGAGATTTTAAATACTCATTTTATCCCTACGCTAGCTTAGTTTTTCTTGTGTTTTTATGTTAAATAAGGCCCTAATTCTGCCTCACTCCTACGATCAGTTTATCCCATTTGGGCTAATTGCGTGAAAATTTATGCGAAAAATCAAGTACAAAAGAATGCGAGAGCTACCAATTTTTGACATTTTCAGACATCATATGAGCTCCTATCAAGCCATATATAAAAGCTGGATTCTACACTTCAAGAGCTTAGGGATACCAAGAACACCAAATGGAGTTCAAACAAAGCAAGCTTATAAGTTCCAAAACTTCGCAAAATCGCAAACATTTCAGCACCTTCAGCAGGAGAGGCTACTGTATTTTGAATTTTCAGATATCATATGAGCTCGCGCTGCATCAAGCCATATACGTATTTCGATTCTACACTTCAAGCAGCTTTCCAACGGTACCAAGAACACCCAAATCGGAGTTCAGATGCAAGTTTACGCCACGTTGAGCAAAAATGTGGACTGCAGCAACGTCGCGACGTGAGAAACGACGCCGCGACCGTCAGCAGAGCTGCAGGAACGACGCCGCGATCGTCACACGACGTCGCGACGCTCGGGTCGGCTTTGCGGATTTTAGCCCATTCAGCCCATAATGGAGGGTTTTAAGCTCAAACCCGAAAGAGACGAAGAGGAGGCGGCCAGTGGCTCGAAAGGGACTTTGTCCACACTTCGGGACCAAGGAGGAGGTCACGAGCTATTCTCAAGATGTGAGAAAGATCACGTATTTGTGCAAGAAAATCCGGCACTCACCATCATTTGACGGCTATATTTTCCTTTTCTCATGTTTTATCCTAAGTTTATGATGTATCAAACCCTAATAGTGCTTTAAATTCATAGATCTAGGTTTCTATCAGGTATGAACATGAGTTTTATATCTATTTGTTAATGTTCCGTTTTCTATTGTTTCGTGAATGCACCTCTATCGATTCATACTGTTCTGATATTTACATACGATTTCGCTAATCTCACTGTATGGGAGTGGTTCTTGCAAGGTCCGAGAAGGGAGTAAAGAACTACATAGATTTAATCAACCTAATTAGCCCGGTATGTAGAAATTATCTGCATCAGAGGCGTGTGAGACTTTTGATCTTAAAGCATCTCTAATGTCAGTCGAAATGAGAAGCCAAAAGATCTAGGCGTTAGCTGGTAGGTTATTCGACTCGAGAGGCTTATAATTAAATTGCATAAGAGCGCTTGAAAGCATTTTCATTAAACAATAGAGTAGAATTTCGACTTGTATCTAAGAGGATTATCCGACGCACTAAGTACCCTAGGAATTTATAATCTCTTAGTTTCCTTAGTTAAGAACTTCATTAGTTAGATTTAGAAATTTCATTAGTTTAGTTTAAATTTGTTTTACTATCACAATTGTTAGTTCGATATTAGAGAAGCATTATACTTTTTTGTCACTTAGCATCCCCATTTTCCCTCATGGGATCGACATCCGTACTTGTGACACTTTATTACTTGACAAGCGTATACTTGCGCGAATAGCGCCTCTTTATATTTTTCGACAATTTTATATACACATCACAAAAACGCCATCAAGCTTGCGCCGCTGGTCGGGGAAAGGCTTAAATTGATATAGAGTAGTGGGGCACATAGATAGTATTCTCAAATTTTCTTTATTTTGTTATTTTGCAAGCACTGGTAATTTGGTTTTGTTGTCAGGTAAGGCTGCAAGATGTGTTTTAGTGAGTACATGCGACAAAGAAACCGACTATAACAACTCTTGTGTGATCCGAGCTGTAGGAAAGACTTCGCACGTATGGCGCCGGTATCGCAGAATGCATCGTAGTAGAACTCCAATAGTCATGGAAAACACTAAAGAACAAGATTTTCGCGTGAACAACCGAACTACGTAGAAGCCGAACTAGAAATCAAGCGCTCTAGGCTATTCATACAAATTTCTGACGATCCGTACATGCTATTAGATGAGTTCTGCTCTACCTCCAACGCTTGTTCAGACAAAGAATCAGACTACCGCCAATTCAAGCAAACAATTTCAATTGAAGTCACAAGATAAACAAGTTTCGTAACATATTGTTCCATGGACTAATTCTACGAGAACCCGAACATGCATTTGACTAACTTCCCGAAGCTCATGATACCATCAAATACAACTGGTCACTGTACAGTTCTAAGATCAAGGGTTATTCCCACTCTCACTTGTGGATAGACAAACATCACAACTACACCACCAGATTCCATTTACTGGCATGGAACTAATTGGTACAAAAGTTTCTGACCAAGTTCTTTCCACCTTCGAAGATTGCACAACCGGTGCAAGAGATCAATACGCTCGGGTCAATTGCAGGGGGAGAACCCGGCAAAGCATGGGATGTGTTCCATGAATTATCATAAGTGTCCTCACCCATCGACCAACCGTATGGATGCAAGTCCACACCTTTTACAATGGTCCGAGAAATACAACCCGAACAATGATGATGCCCACCGAGGATCATTGACAGTTTAAACCACACCGCTCGGTGCACGAGATATCGCAAATATCAGAACCAACACTCAATCACCGCCCAGAGAGAAGGCTACACCAAGAAACACGCTGGTGGCACAGACAATGAAGTCCCTACCAACTGGCAATCATGTGGCTCACCGACTAAACACCCAACAGCAAACAGGAACAAAGACATGCTATACGCACTCACTCCATGGGAGTCAGGTAATTCCCATGGAGACAAAGACAAAGAGGTAGAATGTCTACCAGCTCAACTCTTACGCTGAGCAAGCTCAAGACGTATCGAGGTTTAATCGAATCAATCACAAGAAGAAGGGACCGTATGGGGGTAATAGCTACCGTAACTTAATCGTGGACAAGGATGGCGAATAATCAGAACTTAACAATCAAAACAACCAAGGGTATTGATGGAGGAACATCAACCAACAATACGCACCAACCGTTAACGAACCATCCCCGAAAAGAAGTCGGATTTATGCTTTCCTAAAGACAGATGTTAACTTCTCATTCCGCTGCTTATGAATGAGACGGCGCGAACATGCAAAGAAAGAAACAACCCAAGAAATAATCATGCAAAGACAAATAAGGAGTTTGAAGCAATAAAGGGCCAAATGGTGTTTACGCACTAAAGGCAACCTGTTCTCTCACGAAAGCAATCTCGTAGGTAAAAACCCAAGAAGAGATGGGAATGAGCACGCAGCAACACGAGAAGTGGGAGAATTGGAATCACAAGTGCAACTCCCCACTCAGAGCGCTTAGAACCGAGGATGTCACACGCCTGCATCGTAAAGATGATGTACCAAAAGCACGCCACAGAGAAATAAATGCAGACCTCTAGTGAAACAAAGGCCAAAGATACTAGTCCCTTACCCACAACGCCTCAAGAAACATAAACTGACAAGCAATTCACGGTTCATGGATGTTTTCAAAATGCGATATAAACATCCCATTTGTCGATGCCCTGCAGCAAATGCCCGGGGCCATGTAAAGTCAGTGAAAGACATTTTGTCTCGTATTATTAAGATTAGCATACTCGAGATTCGTGAACTTAACCGAAGAACGCAAAGGCCATCCTTCGAGGAAGCTACCGCTGTAAGCTCAAAGACCCATGCGCCACTATCCTGCACAATTGAAATGCTAGTTTTCGAGAGCGCTATGTGATCTGGGTGCCAGCATTAATCTTATGCCCTTATCCATCTTTAAGCTGCCGATTGGGAGAAGCCCGTCCGACTGCGCCACTTAACTCAGCAGACAGCATCTTTGAAGTACCCGAGAGGGATAAGGCCAGAAGATGTCTTAGTAAAGGTCGACAAGTTTATCTTTCCAAGCAGATTTCATAGTTTTAGACAGAAGAAGATAAAGAAATAATGATTATCTGGGAAGACCTTTTCTAAAGAACTGGCAGGCAATGATTGATAGGGGCTTAACCGAAACTAAGAGTACAAGAAGAAGAAGTAAAATTCAATGTATTCGAGGCGCGAGACACCCAGCCAGAAAAGTGATACGTGGCTTAATGGTTGATATAGTGTAGGCTATATACCCAAATTAAAGTGGTCTCCATCAATTTTCGAGACTAGCCTAGCGGGCAAACGCATCCGAGAACCCGAGCGACGCGCGAAGAATACGTTAAGTGGATGGATTCTTTCGCACAATAGAAGGAAATATCTAACGCGGCGGGCTAGAACAAATGGCCCATCAATTGAGCAAATCACCCAAGATGGAACAAACCTACCCAAATTACTCAGCACACAGCCTGGGGTAGAATCTACGCTACCCGTGAATTATATCATCATCCCTAACGAAATGCAGGAAGAGAAGTTATCGGTGGTTCTTCACATCACAAATGCTAATTCTGATGGTCTCTAGTCGACTGGGTGCGGATCCGCCTTCTATGTGTATGCACCATTTTATTGAAGATGGTCACAAGCCCTCGCAGCTGTATATACTCAATCCAATAATGAAAGAGGTAGTTCCTAGCGAAGTTCTAAAATAATAGATACCTGGGGTGATTTACCCTGAATGCATACCGTACGGGCAAGCCCCGCTCGTGTAGTACCAAAGAAAGGGATAATCGTTATCACACCGAAAACATCTTACCGCCTATCTAGAACTATGCCGACCGGGTGGAGAATTTGCATGACTATAGAAAATCGAATAAGGCCACTCTGAAGACTGTTTCCTCTCTCATCATTTCTAGTAGATCGTATTCTTGATCGATTAGTCTAGTATGAATATTATTGCTTTTGATGGATATCTTGCTACAACCAAATCGCAGCTCGAAGATCGTGAGAAGACAACATTCACTTGTCCCGCTATGGTACATTCGCACCCACGATGCCTCGACTATGTAATGCTCCGGTACTTTCTAGATGCATGATGGCCATATTCTCCGACATGGTAGAAAAGACGATTGAGATTTTCTATGGACGATTTCTCGCAATGGGAAATTCATTTGACAATTGTTCAGCAAATTCAGAACTCCGCATCAAGTAAGATGTGAAGGCACCAATTGAAAATTAATTTGGGAGAAGTGCCGCTTCATGGTACAAGAGGGTATTGTTCTTTGACATCTGACTTCGCAAGAGGATGAGGTAGATAGAAGGGCTGAAGCAATCTGGAGTTACTTCCACCTTCTTCTCGTGAAAGGGATCCAAGTTTTCTAGGCCATGCTGATTCTTATAGGCGTTTATCAAGATTTCTCACAGATTACAAACCATTGTCTAATTTACAGGTCCAGGGATCCCATTCGACTGACTCTAAATGCATACATGCTTTTACCAATTAAAGATAGTTGATCTCAGCCTCCTATTGTTGTGGGCCAACAGATGGTCTTTTCCATTCTGCGCTGATGCGTGATGCAAGCGACTATGCGATCAAATGATTGGGCAAACTAGAAAAATCTTTCAGTGATTATTACGCGTTGTGACTTGAATGACGCTCAATTGAATTATGCTTACCATCGAGGAAAAGAACACGCGCCGCTTGTTACAATTCAGCCATATTTGATTGGCAAACAAAGTCGTGGTGCAATAATCGATCATTCATTATTAAGTACTTGATGACCAAGAAAGACGCAAACCCGGGATGATTCCTGGGTCCTTCACTGCAGTGAGTCACGTGAAATCGCTGACAAGAAGGCATCAAATTTAGCCGCGCATCATCTTTCGCGACCGAAGCGCCGCAGATGATGTTCAAGGAATGACGCACTTCAGACGAAACTTTTTGCTATCGAGAATAAGAGAGGGCGCTCCCCGGTTTGCATCATGTGGTCCATTTGCAGCCAAGGTGATTCTGCAGTTTCTTAATTATCTAAGAAGAAGAGGTTTTTCGTATAATCTTTAAACACTACTATCGGGAAAGAGCCAATTTACGTATTAATCGTGGCCGACCAGTGATAAGGAGATGTGTGCCCCAAGGATGAAATGCATAGTATTCTGAACCACGCCACACTCTACCGTGGTGGACACTGCGCCGAGAACAAGAGCCTGGCGTTCTACAAATGGGCTTTATTGGCCTCCTTATTTAAAGATGCTCACTAATTGCTTCCACTGCGACAAATGTCAACGAGTGGGAACATCTCTAAAGGACGAGCCACCCATGCATCCCTATCTCGAGGTAGAGTTGTTTGATTTATAGATCGGATTTCAATGACCGCTTCCCGTGATCGTACAACAACTTGTACATTTTGTCGGGCAAGAGATTATGTCTCAAAGGTGGAAGCAATTCCTAAGCACACACCCAATGATGCCATGGTGGTGGCTTCACCTCGCGCAGCAATATATTCGCTTTGGAAACCTCGAGCTTAATCACATAATGGTACCCATTTCTGCAATAAGGTAATCGATAAGGTGTTGCAAAAGTATGGGGTACGCCATCGTACATCTCTCGCATATCACCCCCAAACTTATGGTGATATGCACAAGCATTAAGATCTAAATGAAATACTCAACATAAATATGAAATAAAACATCAATCAATATAAATTAGGAGAGATTCATACAAATATGTCTTTGGCTACATCTAAACCCTAAGAAAACTAATTAAAAACATAAGTGGAAAAGTAATGCCAACCATCATAAAAGAAAGAAAACTTAAAAAGGAAAGAGAGAAAACAAATTTGGCGCTGAAGCTCCCTTTTCTCCTCCATTATCTTCTTCTTCCTCAAGTGTTCTTCCTCTTCCAAGAACAAACCCTAGAAATCTCTCCAAGAACAAGCCCTAGGTGTTTCCACCCAAAAGGAGCTTGTTCTCCCTCAAAAACGGCCAAAAAATCGTTTTTTCCAAAAACTTGATAGGCGTTTTTTGTGATGTGTATATAAAATTATTCAGAAAAATATAAAAAGAGCGCCTATTCTGCACAAGTATACGCCGCCAAGTAATAAAAGTTTGGCATCTGGCACGGACATCGATCCACGTGGAAAATGGGGATGCTATGACAAATTATAATACTTCTCTAATATCCAAACTAACAATTGTGATAAGTAAACAAAATTTAAACTAAACTAATGAAATTTCTAAACTAACTAATGAAGTTCGTAAACTATGGAAACCAAGAGATTATAAATCTTCAGTGGCATTGCAGTAATCGGATAACTCTCTTAGATCTAAGTCAAAATTCTACTCTATTGTTTCACAGAAAATGCTTCCAAGGCGACTCGTTTCCAATTTAATTATAAGCCTCTCTCAAGGTCGAATAACCTACCAACTAACACTAGATTCTGGCTTCTACCAACCCCCAAGCACAGATGCTTTTAAGATCCAAAGTCTCACACGCCTCCTAATTACCGATAATTTCTACACTACCAGTTAATTAGGTTTATTCATCTATGTCTAGTTCTTACTCCTTCTTGATCTGCAGCAACCACTCACCACATCGAGATTTCTAGCCGTAAATCGATATGCAAATAACTATGAATCAATGTAGGCATTCACAAGAAACAATAGAAAACGGAACATTAACAAATAGATATAAACTCATGTTCAATACACAACCAAAAACCTAGATCTATGAATTTAAAGCATGATAGAGGTTTGATACATCATAAACTTGGGAGCAAACATGAGAAAAGAGGAAGAAGCAAAACTATAATGATCAAATGATGGTGAGTCTCTGATTTTCTTCCACAAATCTCATGATCTTCTCCCAAATCTTCAAGAATAGCTCCCAACCTCCTCGTCCTAAAGTGTACAAAGTCCCCTTTTTCAGCCCTAGCCTCCTCTTCTCGCCTCTTCGGCTCGTGCCTAAAACCTCCATTATGGGCTCAAAAATGGGCCAAAAATCCACCCAAAACCGACCCCGAACGCCGCGACGTCAGCGCAAAGAACGCCGACGCCGTTTAGCTTCGCAACGTCGCTGACGTCGCTTTCTCACGTCATGACGCTTGCCGCTAGCCCCTCGCTTCGCCCAACCGTAAGGCCATAACTTTTCATATCGAACTACCTGCGTTCTGGTACCGCTGGAAAGCTCAAGTGTAGAATCCATACATATATGGTCGGGATGCACATGAAATTATATGATATCTGAAAAATTCAAAATACAGTAGCCTCCTGCTGAAGGTGCGAAATGTTTATTGATTTTCTTCAAGTTTTGGAACTTGCATAACTTCTTTGTTCAACCCAATTTTCATGTCTGGTATCCCTAGAAAGCTTTAAGTGTAGAATCCATACATATATGGTTTGATGCAATAGGAGCTCATATGATGTCTGAAAATGTCAAAATTCAGTAGCCTCTCCTGTTGCTTTTGTAGCAGTTTTTCCACCAATTTTGCACAATTCCACCAAATGGATAATTTGATCATATAGGAGTGAGCTTTGTGAGAATTAGGCACTTATTTAAATATAAAACACAAGAAAAACTAAGTTAATCCAAAGCATAGAGTAAAATGAGTATTTAAGATACCTCATCAAGTAAGATCGGCGCAAACGCATCTGACCACCGACACGAATAATTCAAACATGAACAAGGATCCAATCTCAAATCTCGCAGACGGGCCCTTTCGATACCTAAGATCGACTTAACCCACGCGATCTAGGCTGGTACGGGTAGTCACATCGCGGTGTGGATCAGTGGGGTTTCATAGAGGAAACAAGGACGACATCCGGGACTACCGCATCGCATGTTGTAACGTCGGAGTGCCACCGCCACTGGCCAGTATGAAAATTTGCGTCACCCAGCTCACATGGTGGGCGTGATTCTGATCTCCATCCAGAAGGGGCGGTTTCAAAACAATCATGCGATCTTAAGAGTCGATGGCGAAGGCTTAACTTAACCACGCAAGCAATAAAGATATTTCAAAATGTCATAGCTACAATGAGTTTGCTCTACAGACTATTATATATTATTTCTTTATTTATAATCGATGAAAACTCAATCATGTTTTTATTCAATGATTTCGCAGATCTTATTTCTTCACTATGCAATTTCTACTTGTTTTAATTCTATTTCATACTTTTCGCCTGTAAGTCATTTCAAGAAGGGAATCTGCATCCAAAAGTAAACAAATGTCACGTTTTTGCCTGAATAACTTTAAGATCAATTTCTAAATCAACTAAGGTAAAACAAATCCCAGAAAATTATTTCCTTAATTGATGTATTTGTTATCGATTGATTACAAAGTTAAAAAGTATATGGACCGAAACAGGATCGATTACAATACAAACTCAGATAGCCCTGGATCGTACTGAGCCGGCGTTGCTCTCGCTCGCCATTAAAACGAAACGACCAGCTCGCTGCTTTTTTTAAATCGCCGCTTGAGCCTGATTTTAAGCCTGCTCGTGCTCTACGCCGGTTCCCACTCATAAATTACAATGCTCCTTAAATAAATGTTCAGTTTCGCCTACGGCCATACTACCTCTAATTTCGCTTTTTATCTCATTTGCTACATTTTCTTTTATAATCTCATTATTTCATACTCATTCTATTCGTTCCATCTAATTATAACATATGCAAATGTATATATTGATATAATGATTTAAAGCAAATTATAAATTCCTTTCAAAAAAAAGTAAATTACGAATTAATTTTATCACAATATTGTTTTTAACTTCTATTTACTTTACAAATTAAAAGAAGTGATAAAGCTAATTGGTGGCACATTAAATATATGAAATTATAAAATAAAATAAAATAAGGATTAAGATCTCTAGGAAATATTTAAGAATCCAATGGGATGGGGAAGACTGTATTGAAGAATATGACAAGCCAAGTTGCCAACCAAATCTCAATCATTTGGGCTCTTGGTCTCACTAGCATGCAATTGAGATTGCTTTTCCATTTTTTAGAAATTACAACTTTAAACCAACGATTTAAAGGTGAAACTTGCATACAACCACAAAAATAAATAATTTAAAATATTTGAAATAATAATAATATTTCTTATTCCTATACTTCTATTTAACTAATTTTAAAAATCGATATTTCATAAGGTTATATTTCTCATTTTTTTCGCACTTAACAGGATTATTGTTGCTTTAAGATTTATATTATTTGTCGTCATGATGATACAACATTTATTTATATACGATCGATTCAGATTTGAGCAGAAAGTTTTATTAGACAAAAATCAACCAGTTTGACTCATAATATATTTAAGCTCATAACATTTTAAATACTATAATAATATCACCAGAACTCACTATCAAAGATAAGCCTTTTAACCTAATTCATTATACTATTAATCTGAATATTATTTCATCATTTATAATTTTTAATAATTTTGATTTTATATTTTTATTGATATATTAATAGCTTAAATCGATAAAATTATATTTGTTAAAATTTAATATTTCATCGAGGTAAATAATATATATTAAAAGTGGTGGGGTTTAAAGGTGTGTTTATTTCAATATGGGTGATTTTGGCTCTATTATTTGTGGGGTTATTTCAGGCTAACTTCCATTCCCATTACTGGGCACGAAGCAATAATTTTCGGTTCACGGGAAAGCAGTCTCTGAGTGTGACTTCTGGAATCCAAATGGATTAAAATATTCAAAATTATAACATTTCAATAATTTAAATTTATGAAACATCAATAAATATTGATGAAAGTTTTAAAAAATTAAATGAAAAGGAAATAGATCAAATTTCTTAAAAAATAACATAAATTGGAATTTAAGAAATGATACACATATCAAAGTTCTTTTGTTTTTTTTGAAAGAATATTAAAGTTATTCTTACTAAGCAGTGAATAGTAATATATATCACAAATGTATACACAATACTGGATTTATAAATATTTAAGAAAGTCAAAAAAATGTAAATATTTTATTTTAGTAAATATAGACAGCTTATACACATTGCAATAGTCACTATTAACATTCATATAGAAATTCATATGGTTTTATGAGATTCAAGGATGAACTTATAGTGGTATCACGATACGACACTTTTAAAATATTGATTGTATTTACTAACATATTTTTAATCATTTGTTAATGTTTGATATTGTATTTAGTCCCTACAACTTTGAAAAGATTCCTAAAACTGCGAAATTTGAAAAATTCCCAAAATTATAAAATTTTGAAATGTTCTTAGATGAATTTAGAGTAATATGACAGCATTATATTAAATGAGATAAAAAATAAAGTACTTCTAGTACAGTTGATTGAGCTTTAAAACTAGTTTACTTGTAAAAAAAATGCTTAGTTGTCAAAAATAAATAAATTGAAATTAATTTCAATTATCATAAAAAGATAATGATATATATATATATAATAATTGCTTTTTCATTTTTTTTAAAAAATTTACTTCTATGGATTCCTTCCATCCAAGAAGGTCCGTATGGAGTATTACCAATTGAAGCATGCATTCCAGAGAAAATCACCTACTCCTATATTTTGTTCCAAAACAAACTTAAATAAATAAATAAAAGAGCTTTGCTATTATTTTGGTAATGCATAATATATATATATATATATATATATATATATATCGTCCAAGAAACATTGTCTAGATTTTTTTAAAATTACTAATCACTCTACCTCATATTTTGTTCCAAACAAACTTAAATAAATAAATAAAAGAGCTGCTATTATTTTGTAATGCATAATATATATATATATATATATATATATATATATATATATATATATATATATATATATATATATATATATATCGTCCAAGAAACATAAGTTGAGAGATACAGAGGAAGAGGAGGAGGAGGAGGTTTCCCTGGGTGCTCGCTCAGCAACTGCAAGATATGTGGCCAACACCCATAATAATAATTGCCAAAATCAGCCATTACTAATACTACTACACAAAGTTTCCATGACACAGTTTCTGGGAACTACCATGGAAAAAATAACTCCCAACTCAAGACCCTATAATTCTCTCTCCTTGTCATGTAGCAAATGAAAAACAAGCTTCAGGTAGCACTACTACCTGCCCCGGGAGCTTGTTTATTCCCTGGTACCCAGGACCCAAAACAAAAGAAGGTTAAGTAATCACATCTTGGGGAGTTGAGTTCAGTGTTGTTGTTGGTCACAAGTTCTATTTGTAAGGTGCAAATATGATTGATGAATTGTGGCCGCCAAATCCAAATGAATTAGACAATGCCACCTTAATGTCGAGTCTTTCTTTCTTTGTTCTACTAGCAAGTTTGTATCCTGGTTTATCAGTTTCAGCAGTATCAGACAATTTGCTGATATACAACGAAACTGATAGCTGAATTTTTAAGTTTAGCTAAAGAAACAAACTCAGTAGTTGAGTTTATACCTAGTTTGGATATTTTCAAAGATTTGTGTGGATAGGATAGGAAGATCCCATATTCCAATGGGTTTTCTCAGGAAGTATGATTTTAAGGGACAGGTAAAGAGGGATATCTAACTTGCCAATAGGGAAGGTACTCCGTTTATTCGATTTATGATCGGTTTTGTCTCCCATAAGACAAAAATTGATAATTTGAAATATAACATGTAAAAGCTTATAAGACAATCATGACATCGTCATTTATTTATAGTTTGTAATGAATCAACACTAATCTCAACTGCTCTTTTTAAAATATTTCAAAATCGAGTCAGCTCGGTTCAATTTAATCATTTTATGCAGACCCCTACTTTCCACAAAAGACCATGTCATAGAGTATCATACATTTAAAAGAAAAAAAAAATGGCGATGAAGGTATAAAATTATAAATACATACCACACCTCCCCCTTCTGGGCCTCGTTGATATTTGATGAACCCAACCCTGTCTGTATGGGCCATATAAAACATAACTCAAGTTAAAAGGCAGAACAAAAAGAAGGAATCAAACAGCAACCTTTTGTAGATCCACAAAATATGAAAAACTAACAGAAAATAGTTCAAATGCAAGGACCATTGACTTCTTCCTAATAAGGAAAATGCAAAAGAACAGAAATGCTCTTTATTGTAATAGGAGATGATTGTATGAAAAAAATTGTTTATTTCATTGGATCACAAACAACCTATTTCTATTTATACAAGACAATCCCAAATTTAGTTGGGAAAAGAATATGAAGTTTCCTAACTCTCATGAATGCTGTTTTTCTAAACGGCTTTCAATCGGCAATGTTGGCAACGTTCTTTCAAACAGATCATGCGCATAGTTATGCAGTAAGGGGCAGGGTGAAAGTAGATTATCTGACCCTCCATTTTGTCAGAATAAACCAAAACACACAATAACTTGAACTGGGAGAATCAAAGATAGAACTGCATCTATTAAATCCTCCTGAAAGATTCCCTTCATTTTAAACACTGAATCACTGATGAGAGAACTCCTAATAAATAGTAATAATCACACCAGAATTGCACATTCATCACAGATGACAGCTCACCTTTAATAATAACTCTAAAGTCTTTTGAACATTTGGTAGAGTTCTCACAACAAAACCATTTAGTCACACTGATACAACTGCAAATAAACCACTGAGGTAAAACTTTAAAGAAGAAGAGAATACAGAAATGCCACAAGGTAAATGTTCTTGAGGTACACAATTAATCCTGGCTGGGATTCGAACCCCGACCCTCCCCTTATGCTCACTCTAGCCCTAATCACTTGAGTTAGCCATACATTGGCGCACAAATGTCAGTCACTCTTCATAACAACTGAAGTCTTTAAGCACAACAAACCAGGGAAATATAGAAAGTTATTTGTTTCTTTGTGCGTTTTTTTCTTATTTGTCAATGCGGTTGCTAAATCAGCTCAATTTCCTCTTCATGTATGGTTATGCTAAATCGGCTCAATTTCCCCTTCATGTATGGTTACTCGATGCAATTGAGGGGAGCCTACTCCTATTTCAACTCTTATCCGTGCTGCTACCCTATACATACACACACTGTATGATACGTGATTTCATGATACAACAATACATACATCTTTACTATGTTTGTAACTGTTATACAAAAATCAAATTAATTTTTTGTTTAAAAAATGTAGTACATTATTGTTTAAAACATAAACATATTAAAAACTTAGAAATTGATTATAAAAAGAGAAATAGGAAAAATAATCTTACATAAAAGTAGGTACTTTTTTGTTATCAAATGCTATAATAGAAATCAAGTAAAATTAGACCAAAAAAAAATCAATTAAATAGTTTGATTATTGACAATGAAAATGATGATGATTAGTGAATAAAAAATTTTATTTAAAAAATATTACTTTTTTTTTTAATTAATTAAAAACACAATAAGTGCATATGCCCAATTAGAATTTGGAACTAAAAATTATAGAGAAGAATTGAAAAACAAAATCAAATTTTGGATCATGTGATGAATCTATATAATAAAGTCTTCTTTTGTTAATTTGAATTTGTCAAAACTTTAACATTCGATGTTTTCATATGATATAATAAGTTTGACTCTTTATATCCTTCTATATGATAAGCTACATCAAACGATAAAATAGAAAAACAATAAAAATATGTTTTACAAGTTAACAACTATGGTTTCTGCCACAAACAAGGGAGGTTATGATGTTATAGTTGATGTTGCAACAGCATGCCAGATGCTCAATTCTGATTTATGTTTATGCTCCATGTTTCTACCATTCAAATTTTTTTAACAAGTGTTTATCAATTAAATATGCCATCTTGACTGATAGCATATCAATCAACCCGGGAAGTAATATCACTTGAATCCCTATGCCTTATATGTGATAGATGGGATCCCTTCTCTCACCAACCACCTTAATGTTAAAACTCTCTCTCTCTCTCCCCTCCTCAATCCCACATCTATCAGCATGAGAGTTGTTAACATATACTGAACCATCACTGACATAAATGTTATTATGGAGATCTTGACATGTCAAAAAACCTAAAAGGTCATACAGTATATCAATTTATTCATACTAACAATGAATTCTTCCCAGTATAAATAACAGTTATAAACATTTTAAGGGTGGATGCTCGCAAAGGTCATCCAGCAGGCCAATCAGCTAAGTCATGTCAACTGATCTTATCATGTCGCATTGAGTTTTGTCCCAAACTAATACAAATTTTTTAAAAAAATTACCAAAATAGTTTGAAAACCAAAATAATGCACAAACTACGCCCTGCACTCATGTTGGAATATTACATCATCAAAGCTCACAAGAATTATACTTTGTAAATTTTAAGTTAAAGCTGTTGTCATTGACTCAATGCTTTGACTTTAAAAAATCCAAAACCGTAGTTAGTGACTACGACTTTAACTTAAAATCCAAAGCCGCGGTCACTGACTAAAGCTTTAACATTTTTAAGAACATCTAGGGCTTTTTTTCCCTCCATTCTCCTCCACTCCTCTCCTCCGATCTCCTCCACTCCGATTCTTCTACGGACGGAGGAGATATTCACGAGATCAAAGGAGAGGAGATGAGAATCATCCATTGTAGCCAATTTATCCCCCAAAGTTTACTGGTGAAAGTTCATGAGCTGAAACTGATGTTATCATCAAATGCAGAACAACCAAAGAACTTCATAAAAAAGATGAAAGAGAAACAATACAAAGTAACTTTGAATTCAAAATTTATGGATTTTCCGATATTTACTGCACCTAAAGCCTTGAATGGTTAGTTACCTGTATAGTCGCAATGGCTTCTACTGCACCAGCTGCTCCTAGTAGGTGGCCAATCATAGATTTTGTGGAGTTCACTTTCAACTATTTTAAAGGGATAAAAAAAAACAAAACAAAACAAAAGAGAGAGCTTATCAAGCATTTCATATCAGCATATAATGGTTTTGGAGAAAAAAATAAATAAAAGAAAAATACCATATACAAAAGTTACCCTCAGATTCTGGCCAAACAACGAATAAGAGCTTCGTACTCTCTAAGGTTTCCAGCAGGCATTGATGTAGCATGCGCATTTATGTAATTCACATCTTCCCTGGTAACCCCAGATTGAGCTAAGGCCCTTTCTATAGAGAGAACGACACCAACACCTGTTTTCAGACGAGAGCCAAAGAATGTTAGTTTACAATTGCATTTACAAGTGCCTGGCATGGATGCTAGGTGCAATCATAGTGACTGTATAAGAACTCTAGGATCATTCACTCGTGGAAATAATCCGCGATGAGACTTTGTGAGAACTGATCAGAGAACTGTAAACAAATAAATTACCAGCCTAAACTTGCTCAGGAGAAAGCAACACTGGGAAGCATGTTGTGAAAAATGCATAAAGGCAAATCTAGAATTATTAACTAGAAATTTTCAAAACTAGTTTTAGGAGGGTTTTTTTTTTTTAAGAATACACATTTGAAATAGTAATGAACAATTCATTGAATCATTGACATCAAACTGGTAGTGACTTCTAGAGAAAATATATTGAGGTGCCTGAATGATACACCTAGGGACTAGAATATGAGCCAGTGATGGACTGAACTAAATATCATACACAGATATAACGTGATAGCAAAATGTAACGTGTGTGTCGTTGTGTGTATACATATATAGTGTACATACATACTATGCATTAAAAATTAAAACTATATTGAATCGATAGTACAGGTGTTAAAATTTGCTAGGAATTGTCATTTTCTGCATATTCAGAAATTTGGCATGTCGGAGATACAGCTGTATATTTATTCACTGAGAAAGGAAATCTCCAAGATGATTGCACATAAAATTTAAAAGATAAGGTTCATTCTCTGAGTTCAGGATTTCCTTTTTAAAAGAAGATAAGTCTTCGACATGGATAAATGCTCCCACCTTGAAAATGGGTTAAGGATCTATAGCATCCAACTAGTCACCTAAGCATGCCACTTAGGAATGATCCCATTTTATGATAATAACATTGAACTTTTTTTTTTTTTTAATAACTACATGTCCGCACCAACTCAACGCACCTCGACTATTCCATGCGCCTGCTAAGTTCTACGGCCGTGTAAACCTCCAAAGGGTCCCGAGAGGCCTCGAACTAGTAACCATTGGGTTAAACCTCAAGACGTTAAACCAACTGAACTACCCGTCAAAGTTATGTTGAACTTAATTTTTTTGATAGGTAATAATGTTGAACTTAATTGCAATAACATATAACAAAAAGAACAACAACAAACAAAAACAATAACCAGAAAAATTAACGAAAAACTAAGTTCCTTCAGCCCAGGTTATATACGATTTTATGGGTGTAGACTAAGTACAACAAGATTTGGGATACACTATTGTGGTGAGGCTGGCCATGTGATAGGCATCATAAGTGAAGCTTCCACCCAGAAATTCTGCATAAATTTTTGCACCTCTTTTCTGGAAAATGAGAAAGAAATTATTAAACAGCCAAGAAATAATAGACTTGGTGATTCCAAAAGACACTGCATTAAAAAAAAAAAGGAATACTCATCACAACATACTAGAATGATCAAGTGAGCTACCATAGTTAGTAAACAAGAAAAGTAAAGGTATAACATCAAACAAATGTGTTGAAAAGGGTATGAGTGTAAATGGTGCAACAGCAAGATTAAGGAGCTTCTTTATGTAAGACAATTGAGAAGGAGCAACTAAGGGCAATGGAGGCATTTGTATTAGGTGATTGTGATTCAATAAAGTTTGAACTCTTCATGAACAAATGAATGAAACAGAACCTGGGTCGATGCAGAGAAGACACCAAGACACGTCATTTAAGAA
The DNA here is from genome assembly GCA_016808115.1 of Tetrastigma voinierianum. Lineage (NCBI taxonomy): Eukaryota > Viridiplantae > Streptophyta > Magnoliopsida > Vitales > Vitaceae > Tetrastigma > Tetrastigma voinierianum. The sequence continues at coordinate 703,458 of JAEQBH010000022.1, forward strand.
AGGACATTGTCTTTTAATGAAAAACATAGCTGAATTACTGTTATGATTAGTCTCCTAATCCATCTAGATTCTTTCCTTCTCTTTAGTCTCCCAGTTGGACTCTAACTTTGCTTTCTTTTTGCCCTAACACTAGAGTATATATATGCATTTTTTCCCTCCTTGTAAATTAACAAGAATATAAATCTTTCTCAAGAACTACTCAAAATAGAAGACATGGAGTTGACACTCAGTAGTTGGAACTATGATATTGTTGAGTTGATACAAGAATACCTTAGCATGCTCTAATTCTTCTAAAAGCAGGACCCTAGCTCCTTCACCCATAACAAATCCATCGCGATTCTATTTAAATTGAGAATCATATTTCATTATTAGCATTACCATAAACTACAAAAGAAACAAAAATAACTTGATAACTTAGACAGAAATGTCTAAAAAAATTTAAAATAAAATAGAAATAAGCCCAACAGTGTACAGAAACTTTGGGTCCAGATATGAGCTCATTCATGTATTGTAGACTTCACACACTGTCAAATTGCCTAATTTCAGATCAGGGTTTCTCTTATGACAATAAAACATTAGGTTCACATGACCCAAATATCATTACTTATTCTCAATGAATCTCAAATTAGCTAAATATAACAATGCTTTCAGTGACTTTACTTATTCTCGTCACAAACAAGAAGTTTGGCAAATTGTTTCCAGAGAAGTAGAAGATGAAAAAAGAAAAACGAAAAAAAAAACGAAAGCAATAGATGAATTAGCAAACTTACAGTATCCCATGGGCGTGAAGCTTTCGTAGGATCATTGTTCCTCTGTGAAAGTGCTCTACATGCCACAAAGCCTCCCAAACCTGCACCAACAATTCTATCATATAGACAACAACTTCAAGCCACTCCCAAGTTGAGACCTACTGAAATGAATGCTAGATAAGAAACAGAACTAAATACCAATAGGTATGATTGCTGTGCATCTGACTACCACAAAGCATCATGTCCTGCAAGTTCTCAAAAATTAGAAAATATTGCAACATTTGAAACAAAAATTTCCCCTGACACCTGGCTGGCAGGGGGCAAGTGGAGATGGTATAGGGAGGTCCTAGATGGGATCTAGAACAAAAAGGAAAAAGAAAAATGATTTTTCATGAAAAGAAAATAAAATAACATTTTTTTCAATTGACTTTACTGTCAAATCATTCAATAAATAAATATAACACTGGAATAATATATGAGAAACATAAATATCCAGTACTCAATGAGTATCAGATGCAAAACACTTACAGCTTCACCCCTGATGATATGATTTGATGCATTCAATATACAGAAGTTGCTGGTAGCACAAGCAGTAGATATCGAATAATTTGGGCCCATCCACCCCTGCAGTTGGTAGTGAATATGCAGTTTAAACACCATTTCCAAAATTTAACACCCATACAGTTGTATCTCAATTAAACAATAATAAATAATATTACTAATTACACTGACCAAATCCATAGCAAGCATGGCAGAACCCATATTTGTAGTGGCAAAAGGTACACAGAATGGATTCATCTTCCTATAAGAGACCCTCAAAGCTTCTATGGCATCGTTAAAAACCTGTTCAGTTCACAAAACAACCACATGTCACAAAGCAATCAAAATACAACAACATGCAGAATGAATATGTTGCCTTGCCCAGTTGCAGCTCATGGAACTCTCATTTGGGGAATTTGGAGCCCAGACCACATTTTCTGGCTAAGAGACTGTCCAAGAGGATTCTGTTAACAGGCAAGGAAATAATGAACACCCCAAAAAGAAGTAATCCATCTAGACAAAATGCAATGCAGAACGAATCTGTTTCCTGGCTCCATTGAGGTTCTGAAGCTGCAATGGTTGCCTGAGTCTGAATTTCTCCTCACAGAAGAATCTCCAAGAGGACTCTTGTTACATGGGTAAGGCAGGGGAAAGCACAACTGCCTTTACATGCAGAAATGATGCTATCACAGACAGGTATCACCCTTATTTAAGATTTATCTGGGTGCAATTGGGTCCTGTCTTTTGATTGCTTATCTGGGGGAATCACACTTAAGATTACTCGGTATAAGCTCTTCCAAAATTTACCTTCATACCACCCATTGCTGAGCCAATCAAAACTCCACATCTACTTTTATCCAACTCATCCATTACATCTTCTGTAATTCCACCATCTGCCAAGGCTTTCTTGCCAGCAGTGAGCATGTATAGCATGAACTTGTCTCATCCTTTTATGTTTTGCGCAACCCATCCATCTGTGGAGAAAGACTTGATCTCGCCAGCAATTCTCTACAGTATAAAGATCATACTTGTTAAACCTAGACCAAGCAAGTGACTACAGTAAAAAAGAAATCATAATAAGAATTACCGTTGGAAAATGAGAGCAATCAAAATTCTCTATTTCACTTATTCCACTAACACCCTCAAGCAGATTGTTGTAGAAGATGTCCGGTTCATGACCAGCTGGGCTCACGACACCCATCCCTGTCACAACCACTCGCCCCTGTTTCTCAGAAGAGGCTCTCTTCTCAGCAGGACCTCCTTGCAGGCTGCACAGCCACTGCCATGGGTTTCCCTAAATTTTCCAATCAATAAGATCCATGTGGTGAATGCACTAGTATATATATATATATATATATATATATATATATATATATATATATATATATATATATATATATATAAGTAGCTTGGTACTAAAGACAATTAAATACATGCAGAAGTAACCTTCTGTGTTACGACAACTTAACTATATCACAATACTCCTAGATGAAGATTTTTTAATATCAAGACAACCACACCCACTACCTGAATAGGCAAACATTATGATCTCTTCATACTAGAAAGGGCTTTTCAAGGATGACATGGTCCTATAATAATGATGGGAAATACCCAAAGGCGACTCCAATCATCAAAATCACAAGACCAAGTGGAATAATGATGTCAGTAGAAATCTGCAGACATCCTTCACATCCTGATGCCAATTTTCCCTAATAATAAGAGTAATAACTTGAAGAAAGAAAGGTGAGGAACATCAAATGTTTGAGGTTTCAGCTTCTATTGATTCAATAATTTTTACAAAGAAGAAATGAAATAGAATCAATTTTCAACTACATAATTTATATAAAACACAGAATTAATATAAAATCAAGCCCGGAAGGAGAAATATTCAAATAAAAAAGAAATATGTCAAATGTTTGAAATCCAATTTTTTGAATTAAAATAATAATAACAACAATAACTATAACATTAAAATTGCTTCAACTAGAGGCAGCAGCGACATGAATTAAACAAAAAAACAAAAACAAGCACGATTCGAGCAAGAAGACGAGAAGAAGCAATTACCTGAATGGGAGCCTCGATTGGTTCGCCTCGTCGTTCAGAGGAAGAGAATTCGATCCGAAAACGACGAGAGCATTGTCACTGAAAAGTCCGAGTAAGAAAGCCTCTGACCTACTTATATTTGGCCTCCAGGCCTGGAAAGCCAGGATAATGAACTCACCAGACCATGAATGCTCGAGGAAATCGAGCCACCTCGAGCGAAGTCGCTGCATTGAACCAAAACCCTCCTCCTCTTCCCCCCACCCGCTCAATCTTTTAGAACATTGTACCATCGACAAATTTGGCGCAAAATCTTTGTCGACGACCATAAACATGCAAGCCGCCACTAGCCACGTGCGGAGAGGGACGAGCCATGGAGACAGACGAGATTAACACAAACAGGAAAACAAACTAAACAGGAAAATAGGAACAGAAAATTTCCGATCAACGGAAAGGAGAGGCGTAAGAAGTCCAAAAGTGAAATCAAAATCTCAAATCTGAATCACACTCCCATCGACGGAAAAGACGAAGGTGTTGCTCTGTGCATATATCCCTGAAGATACCACACCAGATGGAATCAAAGCTCCTGAAGCCGTTTCAGAGAGAGCCAAGTTTTGGAGCAATCTGAGTCGCCTCTACAGACAGCAGCGCCAAGTGCTCTCTCTCTCTCTCTCTCTCTCTAGAGAGAGAAAACATATACATATATAAATAAATATATTATTATATAATCCAAGGATCTATGAGCCGAAAAAAATAATTATAAATCAATGTTAAAATTATAAATCAATATTTTTACGACCGTTTTAATAAAAAATAATAATAATAAAGGTTTTATGAATTTAATGATGACCAGTTAGCGGAAATGACAGTTCTACCCACGCCCCCTGTGCGAGGCGTCCGCTTGCTCTGATGGAAGACACAGGGAGCTAATTGTATTTTTAAAAGAAAAATAATTTTATTAATTCGATAATTAAATATATAATTAAAATCATTAAAAATCATAAATAATAAAATAATATTTAATAATATAATTAATTAATGATTATATATTTGATAATTGAATCTATATATTTAATATTATTATTATGACTATAATATATTTTATTTCGATTTTATAACAAATTGATAATCATTATTTGATTATTTATTGTTGATCGGATATATTCACACAAATAAATATCATATCAAAACGATGACAATCAACCGTCATAACCACAAAAAAATAAAAACCTAGATCTTGCAAAATAATCACTTTTATTGATGAATAAAAAGATGGGGAAAAAATGTAAATGGTAATTTCGACAAAAAAAATTACTAATCTTGTTTGTTAAAATGACTAGCCATAATTATTATAACAACAATAATAAATAACAAATAAGTCCGGTAAAGTGAATGAATAAAAGTAAATAATAATAAATAAACAAATAATTATTATATATTTTTTAAACTTAGGTTTATTCATTTTATAAAAAATTAATTATATAATTTGCATTTTCTTAAAAACCAAAATGTTAGCTTATAATTAACACAAAATACAATACAAGTAGTATATTTCTAGAGTTATGATTTCGATTTTATATTTATTTTTAATGAATGAAAAAAAAAATCAAATTATCGTATTGATTATCATAATTATTCTTGGAAACCATTACATTTAAAACAAAACAAAGAGGATGCATTATTTAAAAAAAGAAAATCCTATTAAAAAAATGATGATATATTAGAAAATCTGATTACTTAATTTCACAGTTACTAAACGAGAGTAATAGAAACAAAGAAGGGAAGGTCAACTAGTCTTTTAGATAGCCCTCTCTGTATCCAAACAGAAAGGGGAAGTACAGCAAGCAATGAAATTCATGGACCATAATTAAATGAATGCAACCCAAATTGCACCAAATGAAATTAATTTGAATAATTAAACAAAATATCTGCAACCATTTTATTTTTAGTAGGCACTGTCTAGTGTACCCAATTTAATAACAACATAAATCATAATTAAATGTATGATGAAAAAGCATATGCTATCGGTATACGGACATTATAAAATGACAATCCACGCAGCGTTTTCTAGTATATATATATATATATATATATATTTTTTTTTTTTTTTTTTTTTTGGATAACCACAGGACAGTAACATGTTCTCACTTGGATTCGGATCCTCCTTTTCATATATAACCTATTTTTTTTAATTTTTTAAAACCATAATTACAAATCAGGATTTTAACTATAAGCTTAATACCGTAGTCACTAAGTACAATTCAAGACGTGAGACAAAAAACTGGGCCAATGCTATTTCAAACATGATATTTTTTGCATTTTTTCTTAAAAAAATCATTTTGAGTGTGATATAAAAATAATTTATTTAAGAAAAAATTGACACATATAGACTTATTTTCAAAGTATTCATCAAATTAGTTTATTTGCTTTTTAAGACCGTATTCACTAAATGCAATTTTAAAAATTAACCTTAAAATCAAAATTGATAAATATGGTTATAACCCTACCTGTTTTAAAAAGTAAAGATAAGTTTTGTAAACATTTTGAAAAAAATCTATATGTATTTTTTTAATGAATTATTTTGACTTTAAACTCGATTATTTTGGCTTGTCGGGAGAGGTCTTTATGATCCTAGGACTAATAATCCAATAATATGGAATGACTTTCCAGTATACTGAAAGGAGAAGCAACTGAAATAAGTTCAATAACATTAATTGAAAATCAGATCTAAGCTAACATCACCCACCAAACCAAACACAAAGGAGATTTTCGATTAAGAGTCAAAAAGCTGTTTGGCAGTTAGCTGAACACAAACTAATATTGCTAATATAATGACTTCTGTACTTATTATCAAATAGCATTACATTACATTACATGCCATCATTTTTATGTTTTGAAACCACGTTCAAATATTAAGATTAATTTTAAAATCGTATTTACTAATTACGATTTTAAAGTTAATTCTTAAAACCATATTCACCTACTACGCTTTGGGCGTTGGGCCAAAACCTAGCACGCTGCTTTAACAAAAATACTGGGCCGACGATTATTTTAAAAATATTGCCTATACGCGCATTTTTGTTTTGAAGTTAAATGAATTATTTTGATTTTAACTCCACTTTAAAACTAAAACCAATCACAATATATTATCATGTCCATGATTTAATCTGGTTATTTTATAAATTTGATTCCATCTGTTTATATACTATCATCCAACAGAATAGATTTTACAATACACTACAAGTTTGGTAGGTGTAGGTTGCAATTTAGTCCAATATGTCATGTAATTGGCTGTCCCAGTTCACTGGATCAATGCTACTTTCCCTTTCTATTCAATCATTCTATGTCAAACAGATAGAATATAAATTTTTAAAAGCATAATACTCATACATACACTATATATATATATATATAGAGAGAGAAACATCAACAGAATTCAGTGGGCAAGTCAAAATTGGTAAAACAAACACCACATATTCTCAACCAAAGTCCTGAATTTCCTCTTTTCACAAACAACACTGGCTCAAAATTCCAACCAGCAATCAAGTAAAAGGAAAAGATCAAAACAACAGAAAGAGACTACATTTTCTCTCCCTTTAGAACAATCAGATTTTTTATTAGGTACATCCTGGGTTTCCAGTTGAGTACCCTGTAGCCAGGAAGACAGATTGGTTCATCAGCAACAAATGAGGAAAAGCACTCCACTTTGAAAATGAGTTTAGATCGAAGTAATTCATTTTTAGAATAAAAACGAGGCGGAAGAGGAGTTTTTTTTTTCAAATAATATAAACCAAGACGCTGCCAAACCATATTAGCCCAAATGTGGTTTTAAAAATAACCTTATAAAACCGCATCCACCAATTACGGTTTAAAAAAATTAAATTTAAAACCACATTGGTGAATGCGATTTTGAAAATATGTGAAAAACTAGTTTTGTGATTATTTTGAAGAAAAAAAAATGCCACCCATGTAATTTTTTAAAAAAAATTAATTACTTATACATTAAACTCTTGAAAATTGATATATTCCTTCTTTTCCAAACATGTATAAGAATTATGGAGAGAGAAGTAGTAATAATAAAGAAGGAAAAAATACTTATCCAATCATTTCATTCTCTAGTGGTCGATAGCAAAAGTAATTTGGTCCTGATCAACAATGCCATAATTCAAGATACTTCGTAGATAATTTTCAACATAAGCATAGGATTATAGGGCAAATTTCCCATTTGGAATATGTGGAGCATATGACAAATCAAGCCAAAAAAGAAAGAATGGAAGAGAATTCTGAATATTTTTCATTTATGGTTATTACAATAACGATGATAAGGCCAAAAACTAGGAGTATTAAGGCACATTTTTGAGGAAACTACTCTTTTACTTGGGTCTCAACTAAAGCAAAATATAAATTTCAACGTGATGGATTCCTTCTTTTCTTATCTTTCTCAGCAACTGTTAATAAAAACAAGCCCATCACGCCTAGCCTGGCCAGAGAGCTGCCATCAAAATGTGCCAGGCTAAGATAGGAGGGGCGAGGTTTCAAGTTCAAGTCCTAGTGGAAACAGTTTATTACCTTGAAATTAGAGTATTCAAAAAAATAAATAAATAAATAATCAATAATTGTCCAACATGGAGAAAAGGTGGGTGTGGAGTGTTTGGAGAGTGGGAGGGGAAAGGGGAAGGGGAAGGATTTCAAGGCTTAATCAGAAATTTGCACACCTAATGGTTGGTCCTGTTACCTAATGGTTGGTCCTGTTGTGAACATGACACACACCAGACACAGCTGTTCCTTTGAAAGAGAGAATAAACTCATATTTTCTTTTCAGTTAGTGTGTCGTTCATCTCTCTCTCTCTCTCTCTCTCTCTCTCTCTCTCTCTCTCATATATATATATATATATATATATTTATCTCGCAAAGCGTATAATATTAAGGTTTTATCTCGCATGAAACAGATAATATTAAGGTTTTATCTCGCCTGAAGCAAATTATCCTATCATTGGTATCAAAGTCGACGATCATGGCAACAAAAAAAGAAATAATTGAGTTGCTTGAAGAAAGAGTTGGAGGATTGTAGGATACTACGAGTCAAAATGATGGAGTTTGGGTCAAATAAATAAACTACACCAATTAGAGGCTGCTATCAATAGGATCTCGGAAACTATATTAACAAAGTAAGACCCCACTGCTAGCCATGCTTTTGATCGTAGTGTAAAAATTCACATGGAATGGGCATGTTCGAGATCACCGTAGCAATCATCCCGTGTTCTCCTCAAATTGGCTAGATCTTGTTCCCAAGATACTCTGGTGATGATCCCATAGAATGGCTCACACGAGTTGAACAATTTTGAATACTTTAAAACCTCGAGTCACAAAAGGTGTCTTTAGCATCTTACCATCTAGAAGGTGAGGCAAACCACTGGTGGCAGTGGCTTTGTAGGGCATATCAAGATGAAGGAAAGGAAGTGTCATGGGGCGTTGGAGGAGATATGAATGCACTGGGCCTACGATTGTGAAGATTTTGATGAATCCTTTTCTAAGATACAAAGAATGGTGTCCTTAATGGCAGATCATCAAAAGGAATTTGAAAGGCTAGGCAATAGGGCGCATGGCTGGACACCAAAAGCACTTGTGAGCACTTTTGAGAGGCCTTAAATCTAAGATTGCTGATGAGATTAGGATGTTCAAGCCAAAGACATTAAAGGAAGCCATTAGTTTCGCCAAATGAGAGATGATCAATTGAACCAGCAAGAGATGAGACCAGCTCCCACATTTAATGTGAAACCAGCTCCATCAATGAAACAACTCTCATGGGATGAGATGCAAAAAACACGTATTCAGGGTCTCTATTTTAATTGTGATAAGAAGTTTACTTCAGGGCATAGATGTAAAAGGCCATAGTTATTACTATCGGAGGGAAGTCAAGAGGATGAAGATGGGGCCACGATGATCCAAAGAATTCACTCATGCTCACGAGATCAATTAAATTTGCGTATAAAGGATCTTTTCATCATCTTGTACCTTGAGAACAAGGTTCCTCATAAAGAGGAAGACAATGATAGGAGATAATGAAGACATGCAATACTAGAGAATTAGTCAATAAGTGGGATGAGAGAACACGTTGTTAGTGGAAGTTAGATTGTTAGTTTTTTTACTCCAATAAGTATTTTTTTATTATTATTTTTATTTTATTAATTAGATAATGTGCTAGCTTTTAGGATTATTTAATTGCGGGTCATTATTTTTATTTTTATTTAAAACTTCAATGTTATCAAGTACATGGAGTATAATAAAAGTTAGTTAAGGTTTTATCTCACCTGAATCAGATAATATTAAGGTTTTATCTCACCTGAAGCAGATTATCCTATCATATATATATATATATATAGACAATACATCAATTTCCCTTTACTCCTTCTCATCCAAAAAAAGAATCTATTTCTTTTCGAACAATAAGAAAGCACCTGCTTATGAACCTTTCCAATCATGTAAAACTAATCAAATAATTTAACATCACATACACTGCTATTAACTATTTGACACGAATTACCACTAACTAATCAATTTGATTGGATATTTGTGGTCCTATGGATTTTGTTAGATTCTTTGGATAGGGCACAAACTTTTGAGAAAGAATGAAAAAGAAAACAAATTAAAAGGTCTGGCATGCTTCATATGATCTAGATGTCGCCAGATGCTATCAGCAATGAAGGAAACCTCAGTAATGAAGAAGAGAGCTCTAATACCACCACAAGACTCCTTCTTCTTGCCCCCTATCCCCAGGGTGCGGTGCTGAGTTGAATGTAATGATCTCTCATATAATCCCTCCACATCCTAGTGAAATTTCTCTACTAATGAGATCACGTCAGTCCACATAGTATTTGTGGCCAGAACCTGCCTAAACCAAGATAGATAGATGGCATCAGGTCGACCAAAAAAGCATACTCAAATGCATTGTTATTGCTTAAATGCAAGGCTAAAGTTCACCAGCTTTAGGTTGCTATAGACCAAAACACCTAACCAGTCCTAATATTAGAATCATAACACTAAAACTTCCCTCAAATGACCCAACAAACTTTCTGGCCCAGTCGAGATCACAAGTGAAGAACACTTGGGATAAAATAGCACGCAGTCAAATACATAAACTCAAACTGATAAAGCTGGTCCTTGGTAAACATGATGAACTCCATAAGCTCCATAATGTGAGGAAACCGTGAGTCAAAAGTCATTGGTTAATTCCAAAGAGTTGGTTGTCATTCATTTATTTCTCTGCTGTTTTCTAGGCTTGTTTAATAGTTTGCAATCCCTAGAATGTTAAATTCCTATGTATTTTCCTATACACATTTATATAGCTGTGTCAAGGACCTTCAAATACAAAGAAAAAAATAAGAAAAGAAATCTAGTTCTTTCTTCTCAAAAGTACAGCACTCTGTCACTAAAACTTCAGTAATTCTACTTCTATCTCTATTTCAACAAATTTGGTATCAGAGCCATGTCGATCAGTAAATCCTCCTCTGTTGGAACCATGTTCAATTATTCCCAAAGCCAACTACCCATTTTTTAAGGAGAAAACTATGGGTACTAGGCTGATCAGATGCGTTTCTTCTTTATTGCACGAGACTTGTGGGAGATTGTTGAAGAAGGATATGATGATTCTCCAACAACAAGTGATGATTCATCCTCTACAAGTAGAATTACAGAGACCTCATCTCAGGTTTCTACTCATAACAAAGAAAAGATCATATCACGCCCTTGCCTTGAGTTACCCCATCAAGGAATCAGCAAGACCATCTATCCATGCATTTAGTAATAGTAAAGCTTAAAGATGTATGGGAAACTCTAAAGAAAAAGAATTTCAAGGGAACAATAAAGTTGTCTCTATTAGACTTCAGTCACTTTGGAAGAATCCTTCAGGATGTTTGACAATGAAAGAATCAGAAAGCATCAAAGATTTTTTCTCCAGGGTTACTGAAATTGTAAATCAAATCAGAGCTTATGGCGATCAGATTGAAGAAAAGAAGATAGTAGAGAAGATTCTCAGAAGTCTGCCACCAAAATTTGATCATGCAGTTGCAACAATCAAAGAATCAAAAGATCTTTCAATTCTGACCATGTATGACCTTTGTGGTTCCTTAGAATCACATGAGGAAAGAATGAAGAGATCCTCAGGTCGGTCCTTAGAGCAGGCCTTTCAATCAAAGGTAAATTTGGGACGGAATATTCAACAGAAGAGGGGAAACTTCCAGCATCAAGATCAATTTCAAAGGTGTCAAAATAACCAGCCTCAAGGGCGTGGAAGAGACCGAGACAGAGGCAGAAATACTCAACTTCAAAGAACCAGCAGCCAGGGACAGAATTGCATCATATGCAAGAAGTCTAATCACACTTCAGATGAATGCTAATGAAGGTGTGCAAGGTGTGATCCCAAATCATTCAGACCGAGATTGCTGGCACAAGAAGAATGAAAGTTCAGAAGCTAATTTCAGCAAAGAGACTGATGAAGAGCAAGTGTTTTGAATTTGTTTCAATGTTGATTATTAAAGGACCAGATTTGAAGCCAAAGCAGCCATATGACAAATGGACCGTGGAGTTGTTTGTTAAAATTGATGAAAATTTCAATTTCACTAGCTCTTGGTGATGGAAAATCTGAAAGAGTTGAAGGAAAAAGAGCACTGCAGTTCAGTCCAGATCTATATAAAAGGATCATTCATGATTTTACGTCCTGAACTCTTGCTCAATCTCTTAAGTGTTGGGCAGTTGATTCAGAAAGGATATCAGGTGGTTCTTGAAGAAAATAAGTGCAGAGTTGTCGACAAGAAGAACCAGCTGATATTAATGCTGAGATGACCCGCAAGAATATTTTTCCCACTCATCAATCATGTACAGTCCAGTGAATTAAGGTAAATTCAGACAAACTCAATCCAAAGATCTCAGATAAATATTTAAACTCAAAAGACTGGAGCTACTTAAGCAAAAGACAGGTTCGGTCTTCTCCCCAAATAAATCAAATAGAAGGAGTTTGTGGAGGAGTGTGTCTACGTGGAAGATGCACCATCTTCTCCTTCCCAAAGACTTTGAGGGCCAGTCTTTGGAGCTTGGTCTATGCAGATATATTTGGTCCCACAAGAACTCATCACTTGGGAATAAAAGGTACTTCATCCTTTTGTTGATGACTATAATTAGAATGGTGGCTGTATTTTATCTAACAAAAATCAGATACTTTTTCTTCAAAATTTCTGGAATTCAGTCTTTGTTGAAAAGGCAAAGTGGGCTGAAATGAAGACCTTAAGAAATGATCGTGGAGGTGAATCTATCAATCAACCATTCATGAAATTACAAAGAAAGAAGCATTCAGCGTACTAATCGAGTAGAAGCCTCAGCAAACGGAGTTGCCAAAAGAAAACAGAACCATTGTTGAGATGGTCTAAGCATTTTAAAAGGTAAGGAGCTCCTAATTCTCTTTGGGCCAGTTGTACATACTACTGTTTACATCTTAAACAGGTCTCCAACAAAATCAGTAAGGAACAGAACTCCCTATGAAGCTTGGAGTGGAAGAAAGCCAGAAGTTAGTCATCTAAAAGTGTTTGGTTGTCCAGCCTACTCACTCAACAAGGCTCCAAATAAAGATAAGTTCGATCAGAAGGGAGAGAAGCTTCTGTTCGTTGGGTACAGCGATGAATCCAAGGGCTACAGGTTGCTCAATCCTGTTAATAACAAGCTGACAGTGGCAAGAGATGTCATCTTTGATGAAAGAGCAAAGATGGCAGTGGAATTTCAGCAGCCAAAATTCATCAAACATTCAAGATTTTGCCCAGCTGAAGCATCAAGAACCAAATCAGCTGCTGAAACTCAGAATCCAGCAACTCAGAAGCTGGAAATGCAGCCTAGGCTCCAAGTTCAAAATCTGAAAGTCCGTGATAATGAAGGAACTTGATCTTCTTCACCTATGTTAAGGTTTAGTCTCCTAATCCATTTAGGATTTTTTTCCTTCTCTCTTAGTCTCCTAATTAGACTCCAACTCTTTTTCCTTTTTTCCATAACACTAGAGTATAAATATGTATGTTTTCTCCTTTTGTAAATTAATGAGAATCAATGTATTCCTTTTCTCAACATATCGTGAGCCATAAAAGAGTTTGAGAATACTAGATTGTGCTCAGCCGTGTACCAATTCCGCAGAACCCATCCAAAGACCGGTCACAATCCAGTCAGACATACTTTCACGAGCCTCACGGAAGCCAAACCATCGTCGGATAACCTTGCCGCCGGCAACTTTTACCGGCGAAATTTTCCAACGACCTCCATTATGGCCGAAGAGCACACCAGCAGGAGCGCCTCCCTCCGATCTACCTTCCGGTGGAAGCCTCGTCGGAAAATAGCATCACACGCGCCCACACGCGCCCATACTAGCCGATCTCCGGTCTGGAGCATTACGACGCATGTAACATTGTTTTTACACGCGCCTCCTCCAGCAAGTGTGTCTGCCGCCGACAAGCCCTTCCATCCACTCCACGCGCCCCGCCGTCGCCGGAAAAGCCCTTCTTTTTCAATTTTTCTCTCCGACCACTATTACAACGTCTTCCCGTCGCCTGAATCTCCATTGTTTTTGTGTTTTCTGGAGCTCTACGACATTTTCAGGACCTTGGGAGTTGTATCTATTGATTCCTACTAATTTCTCATCTCTATATTGAAAAGACTTCTATGGCCGAAAAGCGCACTTTCAATTCTTTTGTATCCTGAACTTATGATTTACTCTGATAAACTTACAAGGAGTGAAAATTATCATCATGGCACTTCAAATGGACCTTTGACTATCAATGATGGTGGGATCATCTTACCATCATGACACAAGTATTCAAGATAAACGTACTAATGGAAAAACCAATGCTTACTTTGCAATATTCTTTCTGCAATCTATTGGATGCCAAGACTCTATATAATATCAAATGGCAAACTTGCTACACTCTCTGAATCGTGTAAAGAAACTCGCACACTAACGATATCTCGCTCCCCATCGGGTAATATCCTCTCCATCGCCACTCAAACAATCTCTGGTATGGATATATCTTCGGCGGTGGATCGAATGTCCGCCCCATGGTTTAACCATCTCTATTTTGCCAAAGTCTACTAATACCGACTTCCCCTGGCCCAAGATGGATCGAAGTCTTTATGATCATTTTTGTTTAACCTCTAGCCGATTCGAGAACATCCGAACGTGATACTCACTTGAGCAATTATTCTTCGACGGCGCTCGCCGATTACTGGTCACACCTCCATCACCAACCATGCGTATCCGAGATTACACCTGACACTTCGATAGCCGCCTCTTTCTCGAGGTGATTCCAGAGGTGGACGCTGTAGCAACCGAGGTAGAGGACAACGCCCTCACGCACATATCATCATGCTCGACACAATCTGATTGATGCTATCACTACATGGCCAACCTCCTCATCGCTTCATTCGCTCTCGATCATTCAAAGATGCTCGAAGTTCCGTCTCGTGAGTCATCCACACCTCAAGGGGTCATTCTACGCCTAAAGGAATATGAGGAGTAAATTCTCTGCCTCACCTGCCCAAATCTTCCTCCATTGCTTGCCAGACTCCAGAATGTCTCGTCACTCACATTCATCAAGACCTCTCGATCCTCGATATCTAGCTCGACTCATATCTCTCGTAATAAAGACTTTTTTCTTCTTACCTTCCGTCTCCTTCTTTACTTCCATAATTACTTTAAATTTAATGGTTCAAACTGATAGCTAAAGGCATCGCTCCTGGCTTGTCCCCCCCTCCCTTCCTTGCCCCTACCTCTCAGACGATGCTCCTAATTTTCCTTTAATCTTATTTCCATTAGTGTTTAACTCATGATTCTATCACAGACTTACTTTTTCCTAATAACTCGTAACCTTGCAGACCTAAGAGATACTGGGAAGACGACGGCATCTGACATGAGTCAAGGTCTCTTCACCCCACCACTGTCTAATCGGTCAGAATTCCACGAAAGCTTCTCACACCTCCCTTCATAGTCATCTCACCATCCAAGCTCTTCCAAGTTTCTAAGTCGGCCTCATTTTTCTAGCGACTGAGTGTGGAGTTCACCACTGGA
The DNA here is from genome assembly GCA_016808115.1 of Tetrastigma voinierianum. Lineage (NCBI taxonomy): Eukaryota > Viridiplantae > Streptophyta > Magnoliopsida > Vitales > Vitaceae > Tetrastigma > Tetrastigma voinierianum. The sequence goes on from JAEQBH010000022.1 coordinate 718,881, forward strand.
AACATACTCAGCCACTCGCCCCAAATGCTTTCGATCCCTGACAAAGTCTCCTTTGAGTTTGTTCACACCGATGTCTGTGGGTCCTAGCCTTACCTCTCTACTTTAGATTTCAAGTACTTTGTTACTTTAGAGGATGACATCTGGCGGTACTGGTTATTTTTAATGAAAACTCGAGTTGAGTTATTTTCTATCTTTCAAAACTTTCATGCTGAAATTCACACTCAATTCAATACTTCTATTCGTATTCTAAGAAGTGATAATGCAAAAAAATATTTCTCTACACCATTCTCTTCTTTTATGTCTTCCCATGGGATTCTTCACCAATCATTCAGGCTACACTCCTCAATGTAATGAGTGACCGAAATGCGAAGAACTGGCCATTTAGTTGAAACAACTCTTCGCACTCTCCTTCCATCAAGGTTCCTCAACGTTTTTTGGGGATGCTATCATAATCGCTTGTTATTTGATTAATCGTATGCCTCCGCTTTCTGCATGATCGCCCTCATTCTATCTTACTACCTACTCAACCTCTCTTTATCTCCCTCCTCGTGGTTCGGGTTGTCTTTGTTTTGTTCATATTCTCACCCCGGGCAAGCACAAACCCTTCCACAAAGCCATCATGTGTGTCTTCTCGCTATTCTCGCCTTCGCAGGGGTTAGAACATCGTTATTATTCCCTCGATACTAATCGCTACTTTATCTCCACATGTCACCTCTTTAAAGATTCCTCCTTCTTCTCCGCAAAGGCCCTTCGCTCCAGATGTCTTATCTATTCCTCTTGTTTTACCCTCTTCCGATTTCCCTTCCCCACCTCCGCATGTCGCGGATCACCGCCTAAGTCTATATCGCCATCCCGCCCTCCCATAGTACCGTACACTCATCTCTGACAGGCATCCCACCGGTCCCGAACCCAATCGGTTATCACCTATCGCTGCAGGTGCACTCGCTTGACCTCACTTTCCATCGTTATACTTTTAGCTTTTACCCATATCTTTATCCTACTTTCAGATTATTTCCACTCACTCGTCTCACCCCTTAAAAGCAATTAACAGCCCTCTCTCATCCCGGGCCGGAAAACAGCAATGTATCGGCGAACGTGATGTCTCTTTTACTCCAATGATTACTACGGGAACTTGTCGCTCGCAAGTCTCCGTCGATCGTCAGTTGGTTTATATTAAGAAGCGCGTGGCCCCGATAGTCGATTGATCTACTTTAAGGCCCGTTTAGTTTGTACACTCAAAGAATATATATTCTGTGCTATTATGATACATTTTCTCCCGGGTGGGCCAAGATCGCTTCGTCATTGCTTTCTATATTAAGTGCTCAGCCACTCTTCACGATATCAAGAATGTCTTTCATAATGATCTCGCCATGATTATATGGCTGCAACTGGGTTTTGTTACTCAGAGAAGTCCGGTTGGGTATGCAAATTCCGCCGCTCCTTATACTTGGCCCGAAATACCTCGAGTTTCGCACTTGGCTAAATCTCAGCTGTTCAAGAGTTTGGCATGATTCGAAGCTGGCAGCAGACCATTCCGTTTTTTATCATCATTCATCCATCGAAAGTGTATTTACTGGACATTTATACTGACGATATCACAATAAGGCGCGACTCACCAGATTAAGATCTTTAAACTCAAACAATACCTCTTCAGGCACTTTCAGACAAAAGACTTGAGTGAACTCAAGATGTTTTCGCAGATTGGAGCAGAAGCCTGGCCTAATTCTCGAGCTACCGTTAGCGGCACCTGGATATATCGACATGACACCTATGTCGGACTGAAGCCCGTAAACACCCTACGATCCGAATGTCAAACTTCATCAAGTCGTGTGAGCTTTACGAGATCCGTGGAGATATCGATCAGTCCTAACTATCTCACTATCACCACTTAACATCTCGCTTTCCCGCGGAGCGTAGTTAGCCGCTCACAATCACCTCAGGATAGCCACTGACGCCAGAGTTCCATTTCTCCGTTATATCAGTGCCAACACCGGCACATGTACACAGATGTAGAACGTGAGGTCATACCTGTCGCTTCGACACAGATGCAACCCGGTAGGCTCACCCACAGATAGACGCTCTACATCGCCGCATTGTGTGTTCATCGGAGTAACTTTAATTATCCAGGAAGAGTAAGAAACAAGTTTCAGAGCGATCCAAATATCGGTCGAAAGTAATCGAGCCAAGGTCTCCTAGCAACATGTGAACCTTGCATATGGTTGAAGCATATTCTCCAAGAGCTAAGATTCGGGGAAGGATTTAACAAACTGTTTTATATGCGATAATCAAGCCTAATTTCGCATATTTCATCTAACTCCGCTTCCATGAGAGAACCAAACACACTGGGTTTGATTGCCACTTTATCGTAGAAAAAGATTGTGACTGTGACGCATATCTTACTGGGCCATTAACTCTGAATGACCAACTACCAGATATCTTCACTAAGCTCTCTGTAAGGCCCTAGATAAAAGATATCCGACAAGCTTCAGCTTTTGAATCTTTATGCTCCTGGAGGGGGAGTGTTAAGGTTTAGTCTCCTAATCCATTTGCATTCTTTTCCTTCTCTCTTTACCTCCTAAATGTACTCTAACTCTGCTTCTTCCATAACATCAGAAGATAACATGTATGTTTCCTCCTTTTGAAAATTAATGAGAATCAATGTATTCCTTTTCTCTCAACAGCCTATTTTAAGAAGATATGAAAGAGTTAGAAGACCGCCAAAGAGGTATGGTGATTTTAGAAGCTATTTCTCCAATGAAATGTGTGTGATTTTCGTTTTTCTCTGGTGGAGCTGCGTACTAAGAAGCCAGAAGGATGAAAATGGCAAAGACTGAAGAAGAACTCAACATGATTGATAAGAATAATACTGAATTCAGATCCTCCCATGTAGCATTATCAGTCTTAAACGGGTTTACAAGACCAAGTACAATGAGATGGTTCCATTCAAAAGCACAAGGCCGATTAGTGGCCAAAGGCTATTCCCAATCAGACTGGAGAATTTCAACCAAACTTTCGTGACTAGTTAAAAAATCGAGACAACCGACTTATTCTTGCAATTGTTGCCCAATTAGAGTCGAATGTGTATCAAATGGATGTCAAATCAGCTTCCTTAATGGAGAACTAAAAGAGGAAGTTTAATAAAGTATGTACCTACATGGATAAGGAAGTCGCTGCAAGGAAGAAAAGGTGTACCGGCTGAATAAGGTGTTATATGGCCTCAAACAAGCTCCACGAGCTTAGAATAGTAAGATTGATTCTTACTTTCAGAATTCATGTTTTCAGAAAAGTCCTCATGAACCAGCACTTTATTTTATGAAGAATGAAGCAAATTTTATCATAGTCTGCTTGTATGTTGATGATTTGATTTACTTTGGGAGCAATCATCATTTACTTGCTGATTTTAAGCACTCAATGATGAGAAACTTTGAGATGACAGACTTAGGGATCATGAAGTACTGGGATGCAAGTGAAGCAAGGAAGAGGGGAAATTTTCATTTCTCAAGAAAAATATGCAGCTAATTATCTGGAAGAAATTCTCATAGTTGATTGTAAGGCTGTGGTACTCATATGGCTTTAAATGAAAAATTGAACTCTAATGATGGAGCTAAGAAGGTTGATGAAAATCAGTACAGGAGTCTAGTTTGATTCTTATTTACTTGACCTATACACCAGATATCAGCTCAAGAAGGTTAGTATGTTGCCGAAGATTCATGCACAGCCCAAGTGTGTTTATCATGCAGCAGCAAAAAGGGTATTGAGGTACCTAAAAGGCTCATTGAAACTTGGTTTGAAGTATGGCAAAGATTCCAAGTTCACTTTGACTGGTTTTACCGATAGTGATTGGGCTCGATCTACTGATGATAGAAGAAGCACACCAGCCTATATTTTCTGCCTTGGAAAGAACACCATCTCATGGTGTCTAGAAAGCAAAACGATCAAGTTGCTTTGTCATCTATGGAGGCTGAATATATTTCAGCAACAGAAGCTGCTTGTGAAGGAGTTTGGCTAAGGAAATTGCTCAATGATTTAGGACGGAAGCAGGAGGGTCCTACAACTATTTATTAGACATGTCTGCGATTGCCCTAACAAAGAACCCAGTTTTTCATGCCAAATCAAAGCATATCGAACGGAGGCATCATTTTATTCGTGACCTTGTGCAGAAAGAAGAGATACAGCTAGAGTTCTTCAGCACCAATGAACAACCAGCAGACATGCTCATAAAACCTATCACTACTGAGAAGTTTTTGAAGTTCAGAGACATGTTGGGACTCACTGTTTTAGAGGGGAATTTGTGAGGAAAACCGTGAGTCAAAAAGTCATTGGTTAATTCCAAAGAGTTGGCTGTCATTTTCTCAGCTGTTTTTCTAGGCTTGTTTAATGTTTTGCTAAATCCCTAGAATGTTAAATTCCCTATGTAATTTCCTATACACGGCTTCTATATAAAGCTGTGTCAAGGACCTTTCATATACAGGGAAAAAATAAGAAAAGAAATCTAGTCCTTCTCTTCAAAAAGTACAGCAGCACTCTGTCACTAAAAACTTCAGAAATTCTACTTCTATCTCTATTTTCCAACACATAAAAGGCAGGTCCTAATATTTTTAGTTGTGGACATGTGATAATTGTAATAAATTAGACATGAAAGTTTAAAAGAAATCCACTCTCCAAAAAACAATCTCATAAGCAGAGTTTCAATTTTCCAACATATTGAACATTCCCAGTAACTATAATTAAACAGATAAAATGAAAATGCACAAGCACCAGTAACAGCAAGAGGGAATAATCCAGTTCAATGAATACATGGAAAAGATATTTTCCTATTTGTAAATGATGGAAACACAAATTAAAACTAAAAGATGCTACTGTATTCTTGTGGAACTAATCAAGGCCTGAACTAGCATTCACTGAAGTGACAGCAAAGGTACCTCACTGAATTTAGTATAATTACCAGTACTCCACCTAACAGTAGCTCTAAAAGCATTCAAACATGCAGTAGCTTCAAATTGCTACATCTGGTATATTATTTCACTTCATATCCTAATTTAGATTCAAAATAGACCAACTTACAATAAAAGTAAACCATTCATTACTCTTGTTTTCTCAAACAAAAGCTGGTAATTAGTACAGATATATGGTATGAACAAAGCTTCAGCAATTATGCTAATATATCAAGAAATTATAGATAATACCAAACAGCTAAGCACAACATAAGCTGTCAAGGCAAGATATGGTAATTCAAATTTGGCTTGTTAGAGTTTAAGAGTTGAGCTCTAAAACAAGCTTGAGCTCGCTCAAAGCTGAATCAACCCAATATAGTTCTCTTTGGGTAAGTGAGGTTTTTAGGACACAAGTATTTTTATGAACCTAATCCATGTTATTTAGCCTAATCCAATAGTCATCTATTTCAAATCCAACACTATGGCCATATGAATTAAACATTCCTTCACTTGGTAATCAGATTGTAAAAGCCAACTAACCTCATGATGGTTTTTATGAGCTTTATTGCATGGCTACTTTCTTAAATGCATCGTCTGCTTATTTCTAGGGTCAGAATTCTAACTACATGCTCCTAACTCAAAACTCAAACTTGATTTCTTAGAAAATTAAATTTGAGGATGAATTGTTTAGAAGATGAACAAGCTTACATAAGGACACTAACAAGCTGCACTAAAGCTAATCAATTTTACCATTCCAACAAGCGCCTTTGATGCATCATCAATATAGCATCCAGCCCATGGGTATGCTGATAAAAGATCACCATGGATGTGAAATATGTGACACATTGATATAAACTAGTAAGCTAGATCTTCCATATAAAGGCATTAGAAATCTATGCTATCATCATGAGCTGAGATATCAGTGTTTTGCTACTTTTTATGTATTCAGAAGCATATTGATACTTCAAGCAATTCCACCTTAGTATAAAAACAGCACTAAGGACAACATCAGAAACAGCGTATGATACTTCATCGCGTACCTTTGAATCCGCTTACCTCAATCTATAGATTGTGATGCTTGAGAGTGTTGCTCCTCAATCAAAGTTTGAACTCTCTGCAGCAAACACCAGATATATGTACATGTTCCATGGTTAGAAATATTACCCACAACAAAGTCTTTTTATGGCAATAAAAAGTATTGTTGGCTTTCTACCTTTACAGAGCTTCCAACCTCCTCTAGTTTTTGTAAGATCATAAGTTCCCCTGAAGGATGAAAAGAGTCATGCCTAAGAGATTTTGATGGTGACATCTGCAATCATAAAAGGAGGAAAAACATAAAACCAAATATGAGAGGGAGAGAGAGAGCTCCAAAGAAAGAAGTTCTCCTTCGTTGTATAGAAAATGACAAAACTAAATCATCAAAAGTTATTTAAGAAATTTTTCAAGAACTCAAACTGACTGGGGGTTCAATTCTTCCACTGATATTTTAACGTACCCAAGAAGCAGATGGATGACCTATCCTCAAACTTGGAGCATCTTCAGTTACAGAAACTTGCCTGGAGAAAACATCACTTCTTATTTCTGAAAGTCGTGCTAGAACAGCCTAAAAAGACAACAATATTAAATCAATAGATCAATTTCCTTGAATGTGATGTCACAGAGAAGAAACATGATCTGAAAATAAGGAGTACCTTCCTAAAAGCGCCTGGATATACGACTCCTTGAATTTGAACATCATCACTTGGTGGCCTTCTCACACCCTCATTCTCAATTCTAATAGAGTAGACCCCAAAAAGGGACTGCAAATATCCTGAGAATAAACAATAAGTGCAGCCTAAATAGTAAATATTACAAGGATTGAGACAGTAGCTAAGAATTGGAATTTGAATTAGTTGAGGGGAAACAAAAACTGTCAGCAGCAAGAAGAGAGAATATCATGATATCAAAACTTGCATGGTTTAAATATAAATATGGAAATTCACTCAATCCTTTTTTGTTAACCATGTCGTACTAAATGCAGCATAAATCTAATGTAGGTCCAGATTAGCCCAATCATATGTATTATAATAGAACTCAAAACATCCCAGGCCAACCTGATCTAGATATGCCTGTGCTGTTCTGATGTATACGTGATATTTTCAGGAAAATTGCTGTTTGGCATTGACCAAAAGTAAGTGGAAGGACTAGTTCTGGGCGGTAAAGTCATAAAGATATAAATGAAAGCAAATTAGAAATTTTGCAGGTAATGGGGATAGAGGGAAAATATTCATTCAAACATTTTTACCTGCTCAATTACAACATCAGCAACTGAAGGCAATAGAACATACTTCTCTTCTTCAGTTCTCCAAAACATGGGAATGGTACTGGTTTTCTATACTGAGCAAACAGACAGAGTGTTACTGAAATATATCAATACATGACTTGCATAGTCACGTGACATTTAGAGCACATTCAGATCTATGCAGGAGAATACGACAGTGTATTAGCAACCATTTATTAGACCAATCAGATATTATGGGAAAGGGCTTAGACAACTTTTCAGCAGCTTTAACCAACATAAAATAAACATGACAAGTCTACTTCAGTCTTGCAATTAAACAAATAACTATATTTATGAACAAGTGGATTTTGGATTAAACTCTAATTGTTCCAAATTCACACAGCTAATGACAAAGCAAAACCAAAACTTTCAAACCCCATAAAATTTGACTTCAAAATTAAATTCAGCCCTTCCCAGTTAAACATGTTAAGGTTGAAAATGAGCACACAAAAAACAAATTAGCAAACAAAACATAGAGTTTTATGAAAGAAAAGATGATAATTGCAATGCTTGCAGATTTACCTTATAGACTATGGCATTAGGTGTGACATATAGCTTCCTCGACCGAATATCCTTCCGCAATATATGTCTACGTACTGGTAGATAAAGCAACATGAACAATCCAAACCCTAAGCCAAAATTAGAAGCAGCAGTATAGAACCCATTGAGCTGTTTGATTACTATTGCAAATTATCTTCCATTTCCTTGAAGGAGGCTGTATATAGAATTGTTTCATCTTCAGACCCACTATCTTCATCACGAGAACCAGGTTTGGATAACAGGCCTCTCTCCAAGAGGTTCATTTGTGCGGCTCCATTTCCCGATCCCATCAGCAGTTAAAACTGTCGAACCAAACTGCTTCAAGCTCAATGCACAAATTATTGCTAAATTCCCCAATGAAAATAATAATCTACAGAGGTTGAATTCAGAAGAAAAGTCGTAAAAGAGAACACGGATAAAACTTTTGAATCTTGAACTCTCCGTTATTTTATATATGATGTAGCAGAGACCTCCACTTACCTGTGCCTGATGAAACTATGTAATTTAACTGAGCTTGTCACTCTCTGAAAAGCTGAGTCAATATCATACGCAATTATTTCCTATTTAGTTCCTCAGTTTTCAGTAACCAAACGCCTAAAACAAAAA